>CM054155.1:47914481-47971981 GCA_028751875.1 Rapana venosa
TTCTCTCTTCTCCTCCCTCCTTCTCTCTCTCTCCCCCTTCTCTCTCTCTCTCCCCCTTCTCTCTCTCTCCCCTCCTTCTCCTCTCTCTCCCCCCTTTTCTCTCCTCTTCCCCCTTCTCTCTCTCTCCCTCCTTCTCTCTCTCTCCCCCTCCCCCCCTTCTCTCCCCCTCCCCCTCTCTTTCCCCTCCCCCCTTCTCTCTCTCTCCCCCTCCCTCCTTCTCTCTCTCTCCCTTCTCCTTCTCTCTCTCTCTTCCCGCCCCCCCCCCTTCCCCTCTCTCTCCCCCTCCCCTCCTTCTCTCTCCCCTCCTCCTTCTCTCTCTCTCTTCCCCCCTCCTTCTCTCTCCCCCCTCCCTCTCACCCTCCCTTCTTCTCTCCCCTCCTTCTCTCTCTCTCTCTCCTTCTCTCTATCTCTCCCCCTCCCTCCTTCTCTCTTTATTTTATTATCATATATATCTCCCTAAGGGCGGGGACTAGATGTAAAAAAAGCACATGGGTGCTTATTCATTATCCTCGAAATAAAATAATTTGTCATTGTCATTGTCTCCCCCCTCCCTCATTCCCCTCTCTCCCCCTCGCTCCTTCTCTCTCTCTCTCTCTCTCTCTCCCCTTTTCTCTCTCTCTCCTCTCCCCTCTCTCTCTCTTCTCTCCTCCCTCCCTCCTTCTCTCTCTCCCCCTCCATCCTTCTCTCTCTCTCCCTCCCTCTCTCTTCCCCCCTTCTTCTCTCTCACAATGACATTGACTACCTATTCTTTTTACATTTCTTCTGAATTACTTGCCTGATTGTCATTGTTATGAGTGTAGTCGATACATGTGTTTGTGTGTGTGTGGTGTGTTGTGTGTAAGAGAGAGAGAGGGGAGAGAGAGGAAGAGAGAGGAGAGAGAGAGAGAGAGAGAGAGAGAGAGAGTGAGTGCGTGGGTGTGTGTGTTTTGTATGAAATAAGTCGCTGTCTTCTTAGTTAAGGGTCTTTAAAAACATTGTATTCATACATCTGTGCATGCGTGTGGGTGTGCGTGAGTCTGTGAGTGTGTGTGTGTGTGTATGTGTGTGTGTTCTCGTGACATTTTTATTTGAAAATATTTTAGAATGTTTTAACCAATATAAAATGTAGCCTGTTTGTGTGTTTTGAGATTATGATACATATCAATGTGCCTGTCAGTATTATAATTGCCCTTCATGGGATGAATAAAGTGTTTTTGACTTGACTTGACTCCCTCCCCCCGCCCTTCTCTCCGTTCTCCCCTCCTCTTCCACATCTCTTTCCCCCTCTCATTCTCCCTCTCTCTTTTTCTCTTCCCCTCCCCCCCCCCCCCCCCCCCCCGTCTCTCTCCCTCTCCCCCCTCTCTCTCCATACTGATCAGCAGAAATGCAACAGCTTTTTGGAATTTGTTGGTTTTGTTTTGTTTTGTTTTGGGGGTTTTTGTGTGTGTGTGTGTGTGTGTGTGTGGGGTGTGGTGGTGTTGTGTGTGTGTTTGGGGTGTGTTGTGTGTGGGGTGTGTGTGTGTGTATGTGTGTGTGTGTGTGTGTGTGTGTGTGTATGTGTGTGGTGTTTTGGGGTGTGTGTGTGTGTTGTTTTGATCCTCGGCTAGAGCTCCGAGGTTCACCAATGGTGAGATTTTGCATTATCTGCGACCGGGTTTTTCTTTTTGGGCCCACCATGAAGATAGCTGCATTCCGACTTCGGGGCATCGCCGCGGCTGAATGTGTGGGAAAAGTGTAACGACGTATATTTCTTTTGCGATTTGTGCCATCGTCTTTTCTTCGTTGCACCGTGCTGTGTTTTACAGCAGCAGCGGCGGCAGAGCAGCAGCAGCAGCAGCAGCAGCAGCAGCAGCAGCAGCAGCAGCAGCAGCAGCAGCAGCAGCAGCAGCAGCAGCAGCAGCACAAAAGCAACAATACAAAGAAATAAATACACCGATTGAATATGAAAATTATATCTATAGCTAGCTAGCTATCTATCTATCTATCTATCTATCTATCTATCTATCTATCTATCTATCTATCTATCTATCTATCTATCTCTCTCTCTCTCTCTCTCTGTATGTATATATATATATATATAACTCTTGTAAAGACAGATACAAAAAAAAATCCTCTTACAGAGCCGCACACAAAAGGGAAAACAAAGAGCTTTCAGTTCTTTCTGTCCATGTCAGATACCCGTCCCCCCCCCCCCCCCCCCCCCCCCCCCCACCCTCACACACAATGGGCAGATGGATAGGATCTGGGTACTAGCTCACAACCCTGGACAATGGCCTTGCTACGACCCTGCATTTTCCGTCCTCCTACTCCTCTATTCAATACTGATCACATAAATTGCCATAGCTGAAAGTGCAACACAACGTAGTTTGAGTGTCCGTTTGTGCATTGTTGTCATATCGTGTTGTACTGTGTTGTATTACTACGGTGTTGTCTGACGAATCTGTCTGAGGAGGTGGGTTCTTTTTCTTTTCGTTTTGTGTGTGCCCTTCCTTTGAAGCTAGAAATGGTTTTGACTTTATTCTCCTTGCAATGGTTTGGACTTCATTTTCCTTGCAATAGTTTCCGCTTTGTTCTCCTTGCAATGGTTTTGACTTCATTCTCCTTGCAATGGTTTCAACTTTATATTCTCCTCGCAATGGTTTCGACTTTATATTCTCCTTGCAATGGTTTCAACTTTGTATTCTCCTTGCAATGGTTTTGACTTTATATTCTCCTTGCAATAGTTTTGACTTAATTTTCCTTGCAATTATTTCGACTTTATTATCCTATGGTTTCGACATTATTCTCCTTGCAATTGTTTCCACTTCATTCTCCTTGCAAGGGTTTCCACTTTATATTCTCCGTGCAATGATTTCAACTTTATATTCTCCTTGCAATTATTTGGACTTTATTTTCCTTGCAATTATTTGGACTTTATTTTCCTTGCAATTATTTGGACTTTATTCTCCTTGCAAAGGTTTGGACTTTATATTCTTGCAATGGTTTGGACTTTATATTCTTGCAATGGTTTGGACTTCATTTTCATTGCAATAGTGCCCGCTTTATTCTCCTTGCAATGGTTTCGATTTCATTCTCCTATGGTTCCGACTTAAGTCTTCTTGCAATGGTTTAACTTTATATTCTTGCAATGGTTTCCACTTCATTTTCTTTGCAATGGTTTCGACTTTATATTCTCCATGACAATGGTTTCGACTTTATTCTCCATGACAATGGTTTCGACTTTATTCTTCTTGCAATGGTTTCGATTTCATTCTCCTATGGTTCCGACTTTAGTCTCCTTGCAATGGTTTAACTTTATATTCTCCTTGCAATGATTCCGACTTTATTCTCCTTGCAATGGTTTCGACTTTTTTCTCCTTGTACTGGTCTCCACTTTATATTCTCCTTGTAATGATTCCGACTTTATTCTCCTTGCAATGGTTTCGACTTTATTCTCCTTGCAATGGTTTCAACTTTATATCCTCCTTGCAATGGTTTCGATTTTGCAATGGTTTCGACTTCATTCTCCTATGGTTTCGACTTCATGCTCCTTGCAATGGTTTCGACTTTATTCTCCTTGAAACATTTTCGACTTTATTCTCCTTGCATTTGTTTCCACTTTATATTCTCCTTGCAATGGTTTTGACTTTGCCATGGTTTCGACTTCATTCTCCTATGGTTTCGACTTTATTCTCCTTGCAATGGTTTCGACTTTATTTTCCTTGCAATGGTTTCGACTTTATTTTCTCCTTGCAATGGTTTCCACTTTATTCTCCTTGCAATGGTTTTGACTTTGCCATGGTTTCGACTTCATTCTCCTATGGTTTCGACTTTATTCTCCTTGCAATGGTTTCGACTTTATTTTCCTTGCAGTGGTTTCGACTTTGTGTTCTCCTTGCAATAGTTTTGCTTCATATTCTCCTTGCAATTGTTTCACTTTCTATTCTCCTTGCAATGGTTTCACTTTATATTCTCCTTGCAATGGTTTTGATTTTATATTCTCTTTGCAATGGTTTTCACTTTATCCTCCTTGCAATGATTTCGACTTTATTCTCCTAACAATGGCTTTGACTTTATTCTCCTTGCAAAGGTTTCGACTCTATTCTCCTTGCAATGGTTTCGACTTCATTCTCCTTGCAATTGTTTTTATTTCATTCTCTTTGCAATGGTTTTGACTTTATTTTCCTTGCAATGGTTTCGACTTTATTCTCCTTGCAATGGTTTCGACTCTATTCTCCTTGCAATGGTTTTTATTTTATTCTCCTTGCAATGGTTTCCGCTTTATATTCTCCTTTCAATTATTTGGACTTTATTTTCCTTGCAATGGTTTCCACTTTATATTCTCCTTGCAATGGTTTTGACTTCATTCTCCTTGCAATGGTTTCCATTTTATATTCTCCTTGCAATGGTTTCAACTTCATTCTCCTTGCAATGGTTTCGACTTCATTCTCCTATGGTTTCGACTTCATTCTCCTTGCAATGTTTTCCACTTTATTTTCCTTGCAATGGTTTCGACTTTATTTTCTCCTTGCAATGGTTTCCACTTTATTCTCCTTGCAATGGTTTTGACTTTATATTCTTCTTGCAATGGTTTTGACTTTATATTCTCCTTGCAATGGTTTCGACTTTATTCTCCTTGCAATGGTTTCGACTTTGTTCTCCTTGCAATGGTTTCGACTCTATTCTCCTTGCAATGGTTTTTATTTTATTCTCCTTGCAATGGTTTTCGCTTTATATTCTCCTTTCAATTATTTGGACTTTATTTTCCATGCAATGGTTTCGACTTTATTCTCCTTGCAATGGTTTCGACGTCATTCTCCTATGGTTTCGACTTCATTCTCCTTGCAATGGTCTCACTTTATATTCTCCTTGCAATGGTGTTGACTTTATTCTCCTTGCAACTGTTTCCGCTTTATATTCTTTTTTCAAGGGTTTCCACTTTATATTCTCCTTGCAATGGTGTTGACTTTATTCTCCTTGCAATTGTTTCCGCTTTATATTCTTTTTTCAAGGGTTTCCACTTTATATTCTCCTTGCAATGGTTTTGACTTAATTCTCCTTGCAATGGTTTCGACTCTATTCTCCTTACAATGGTTTCGACTTCATTCTCCTTGCAATGGTTTTCACTTTATTTTCCTTGCAATTATTTCGACTTTATTATCCTATGGTTTCGACTTTATTCTCCTTGCAATTGTTTCCACTTCATTCTCCTTGCAAGGGTTTCCACTTTATATTCTCCTTGCAATGGTTTCAACTTTATATTCTCCTTGCAATTATTTGGACTTTATTCTCCTTGCAAAGGCTTGGACTTTATTCTCCTTGCAAAGGTTTGGACTTTATATTCTTGCAATGGTTTGGACTTCATTTTCATTTGCAATAGTGCCCGCTTTATTCTCCTTGCAATGGTTTCGATTTCACTCTCCTATGGTTCCGACTTAAGTCTTCTTGCAATGGTTTATCTTTATATTCTTGCAATGGTTTCGACTTTATTCTTCTTGCAATGGTTTCGACTTCATTCTCCTTGCATTGGTTTCCACTTTATATTCTCCTTGCAATGGTTTCCACTTCTTTCATTTTTTGTGGGTTTCCACTTCATTCTCCTTGCAATGGCTTCCACTTTATTCTCCTATGGTTTCAACTTTATATTCTCCTTGCAATGGTTTCCACTTTATTCTCCTATGGTTTCAACTTTATATTCTCCATGCAATGGTTTCCACTTTATGCTCCTTGCAATGGTTTCCACTTTATGCTCCTTGCAATGGTTTCGACTTTATGTTCCTGCAGGTCTTCAAGGTTAGACGTTAATGAAATCATGGTACTGTGTCTGAATGTATATAATTATATGTTGGTTTGGGTTTTTTGTTCGTTCTTCGGCTAGACCTCCGAGGTTCATCAATGGTGAAATTTTCGCGTATGCCACCTTTTTTGTGCCCCACCATCATGGTAGCCGCATGTCAACTTAGGGGATGATGTGTAAACACGACACCAGTGCGCATGTGTTTCTTTTAAATTTTGGCATCCGTTCCTACCGCCACACAACGGCCTACTCTTCCAAAAGATGTAAAAGAGTGCGCAAGACGTTCTGCGTTCGTTCGCACACGGAGGGGGACCTTGATTCATAGTCTCATCCGAAAGACTTTCGGGGGAGTGGAATCGGCACTGATGTCAAGTCCAGGCGAAAATCTTCCTCGAGCGAGCGTCTTGGTGATAGCTAAAGCCTGGGATCGATCCCGGCCCGCCAGACAGCTAGCACATCGCTCTAACCACCGGGCTACCCTGTCTCCCTTAAGCGCATGGATAACACGAGAATACCCAATGTGAAAATGAAACAAGGGTATATGTGGTCACTAGTGGTAAAAGTGTTCCCATAACCTATGTGGTCGTTGGAGAGTGAGGCATCAGAGACCTCAGCTTCTCCAGGGGCCAGCATCTTGAGGGCGGCGCCCATCTCCTCTCCCTCGCTGCTTTGAGAAAACGATGGGAAGACAACATCAGAGAGTGGACTGACCTTGACTGGAACGAAATCTATGGAAAGCAAGCTCTCTGACTACTGTTTACAGCCACTCTGAACTTCCTGTTATATTTTCTTCATTCTTCTCTGACCAAGTCCGCAACATTCGCTCCAGACTGGATCAGACTCCGTTCCACCCTGCGCCTTCTGATCCCCAATTTACTGGCATTCCTCTCCTTTTCTTTCACCCGACAAGCGACAATGAAATCAAGACAATCCTGGAAGAAATGACTATAAAATCATGTGATCTTGATCCTGTGCCTGCTTCTCTTTTCATTCAGTGCCTTCCGCAGCTTATACCCACCATCACAAAAACAGTAAACTCATCACTTCTTTCAGGAACTTTCCCAACAGCTCTCAAAACTGCAATACTTACACCCCTACTCAAAAAGCACGACCTCGACCCCAACACTCTGAAGAATTATAGACCTGTATCCAACCTCCCGTTCATTTCTAAAGTCCTTGAAAAAGTTGTTCTGAAACAACTCAACAGCCATCTTCATTCCAATAATCTCCTTCCCCCTTTTCAGTCTGCATATTGTGCCAACCGCAGTACCGAAACCACCCTAGTCCACACGTTAAACACGCTTCTACACGCTTCTGACTCAGGAAAAATCTCCCTCCTCACTCTTCTTGACTTATCTGTAGCCTTCGACACTATAGGCCATTCAATTCTTCTCTACCATCTTCAAAAAACGTTTGGTATTACAGGCACAGCCCTCACCTGGTTTAGTTCATACCTCACAGACCGATTCCAAACAGTTACAGTAAACAAGATTCATTAATCACCTGTCAAACTGGAATGTGGAGTCCCACAGGGATCAGTTCTTGGCCCTGTTCTTTTCACTCTCTACACTGCTCCACTTTCACATATAATAAATCGTCATCAGATCAGCCATCATTTTTATGCAGATGACTCTCAGATTCTTAGCAGTGATACTCCTGAAAATCTGCCCTCTCTCTTGATTAATATGTCCTCCTGCCTTCAAGATATCCAAAATTGGATGATACAGAACAAGTTACTGCTAAATGCAGATAAAACCGAAGCCATACTTGTAGGTACAAAACACAAATTGTCTTCCATCACAACTGCTTCAATAGAACTCGGCAATACGTCTGTCCCTCTAGCCACTGCTGTGAAATATCTAGGGGTCTTTATCAACAACACACTCTCCATGCAAAAATTCATCACGCAGACCTGCCAGTCGTGCTACTTTTAATTACGCGAATTTGTGCAGTTCGAAAATACCTGTCCACTGATGCAACATCCAAACTAATCACGTCTCTCATTCTCTCACGTCTGGATTATTGCAATTCTCTTCTGGCTGGTCTGCCATCATCATCTATCCACTCTCTTCAACGTATACAAAACTCTGCCGCCCGACTTGTCCTCAGAAAGAAAAAATATGAGCACATTACTCCTCTCTTGCGATCTCTCCACTGGCTGCCTGTGTCACAGAGAGTTAACTATAAGATCAGTACCCACTGTTACAAATGTCTCCACAAAACAGCACCTTCCTACCTCTGTGAATGTCTTCACCTGTACACTCCTTCTCGATCCCTCCGCTCTGCTGCAGATACCTTGTGCTTACGAATACCTAGATTCAACCAATCCACAGTCGGCCGTCGCTCTTTCTCTATTTTTTGGTCCAGTTATCTGGAATGACCTCCATCTCTCCCTTTGCCAAAAGCCTACTTATGACACTTTTAAATCCTGCTTCAAAACACATTTATTTCAAATCTAAGACTTTCCCCTCTTGTTTCATCTTATTTTTGTCCTTATCCTCAACAGCCGAAACCCCCACCACCCTGCGCGCGCGCGCGCGTGCGTGCGTGCGTGCGTGCGTGTGTGTGTGTGCGCGCGCGCGCGTGTGTGTATACATTTGAATTTGTAAAAACTATTAATTGTAACTTGTTGCATGTGTTAGAGTAGGATGAATGCAAGCGCTTTGATTTGATTTTGCAAGATATAGCGCTATATGAATTCCATTTATCATTATTATTAAAGCAGATGCCGCGGGGAGTAGAGGAAGCTGGTTGTACAATCTTCATCAGTGCCCCCAATGGTCCAAGCGACTACGGGATAGGCAACAGCTAGCAGGCATCGTACGATTTTGAAAAGAAAGAATGCGATGATGAAAAAAATCAGCATGATATTATTGCTGGAATAAACAGCGGACACAGTTTCAACTGACCTGCGACAAAGATGCCCGGAAGGATAAAGTTCTGTGTGGACTACGGACGCAATGCAAGGGCACTGTTCGCAGATGAAGGTCTTGTTCTGAAAACAAACAACAACAACACACCCAGTGGTTTGGAGTTAAAAGGCTGAAACGTTTGGAGGTTGAAGAAAAGGAGAGGGGGGATGGGGGTATCAAAAGAAAAAAAATAGTTCAGTGTTAAAGTTTGGTTACCAAACACAAACACACACTACTCAACCATAACAAGGAAGGTGGCAGGATGGTTAAGACGTTTGCCTGCCAACAAGTAAACCGTGAGGTTCTGGGTTTGATTCCCAGCCTCGCCCTTTCTTCCCAGTTTGACCAAAAAAAAATCGAACTGAATGTCAAAGTCCTTCAGATGAGACTATAAACCGAGGCCCCGTGTGCGAACGCATGCAGAACATCTTGCGCACACGTTAAATCCTGTTCCGCTGTTCGAAAGAGTAGGCCATTGTGTGCCGGTGGGAACAGATGACAAAATTTTAAAAACCGCATACACACGCATTAAAAAAAAAGTCATCTGAGCGCTTTGATTTGTTGCTTTACAAGATTCAGCGCTATATGAATTCCATACATTATTATTATTATTATTGTTATTATTATTATTATTATTATTATTATAATCACCACCAGCACAGGTTACAACAACAACAACAGCAGAACCAAACAATTGTGGATCAGTGGTCTAGAGGTACCGATCCTGCCGAGAAGGCGAACAGTCCGGATTCAATCCCCTCTTGGGACCGAAACCTCCCCCCCCCCCCCCATCCACTAGACCTGAAAGGTGGTCTGGGTGCTAGTCTTTCGGGTGAGATGATGAACGAGGTCCTGTGTGCAACGTTTTTAGCCTACATAAAAGAACTCAGCGGAATCAAGAGTTGTCTGGCAAAATTCTGTAGAAAAAAGGCATTCTGATAGGAAAACAAATACACAATCATGCAGACAGGAGAAAAAGTAATGGCTTGTGGTGACGCGCTATCTCCAGGGAGAGCAGCCCGAATTTTACGTAGAGCAATCTGCTGTGACTTCAAGTGGTATACAAATACGAATGCAAGCAGGGAAACAACATCAAACAGGCAAGCAAGCAAACAGCCAACAAACCAAACAAACAAACATAACAGTACCAACAACAACAAACAAATCTGATAAAATCGTGGCATGATACTTAGCTTTAGATAACTACACGTTTCTTAACTTGAAAATGACACGATATCGACTCCTTAAAATTCCGAACATCTTTATTATATTATCCTTCCAGACCAATAGTCTCTCTCTCTCTCTCTCTCTCTCTCTCTCTCTCTCTCTCTCTCTCTCTCTCTCTCTCTCTCTCTCTCTCTCTCTCTCTCTCTCTCTGTGTGTGTGTGTGTGTGTGTGTGTGTGTGTGTGTGTGTGTGTGTGTGTGTGTGTGTGTGTGTGTGTGTGTGTGTGCGCGCGCGCGTGTGTGTGTGTGTGTTCGAATTCATTTTACGTCTCTTCCCAATATGTGATATTGGACGCATTTTTAAAAAAAAGGAAAAAAAGGAGAAAGTGGAGGGGAGGGAGGAGGAATTCTGGGAGTAGGGAAAGGGATTAATGTATTAATTAAATCTACACAGAATCTCTGTGTGTGCATGCGTGTGTGCGTGCACGCTTGAGTTCGTGTGTGTTTACATGCAAGCAAGCGCGCACATGTTTCCGTGTATGTTTATGTGTGTGCATGCATGCGCCGTGTCCGTGCGCGTGTATGTCTGCGCTTTTATCCAATAGTATGTGTACACATGAACACCGTTATTTGCAGTTTGCAAACCCTGAAATGATCCCCACAGGCACTATGGTGAAAATAAAAATCAAATTGAACTGAATAACATGAATCTCTCTCTCTCTCTCTCTCTCTCTGTCTCCCTCTGTATCTGCATCTCTGTCTCTCTATTCGCAATAAATTTGTATAAGATTTTTACAATTTGAAACGTTCTTTGTAGTTGAGGTATCATTCTTCGGTTCACAAATGTTTCCTATGCAATATGTTTTGCAATGTCGATTATCTTCACACCACCCCTTCATAAAAGGGCCAAGGCCTATTATTGAATAAAACTTTTGCATTTGCACTCTCTCTCTCTCTCTCTCTCTCTCTCTCTCTCTCTCTCGCTCTCTCTGTCTCTCTCTCTCTCTGTGCTCCTCCTTTCCCAAACAGCGTCATCCTATGAAGTGCCCTTGCTCTCTTTCATAAGAGAGCTGAATCCAGCTGAGCTCAGGCCGCCATTGTTAGCACGTGACAAGCACATCCGTCATGCGCACTCCTTTTGCTTTTTCTCCTTTCAGTCGGCAGTTGCCCCGGCAGCCTGTCTTTGTATGGGGCACAATGGAGGCAGGTTTTCTGCATAAGGGGGGTGTGGAGGGAGGGATGGAAGGGAGGGAAGGAGGGAGGGAGCCTTGTTCTCCACCTCCCTGTAGATTTCAGCAGGCTGACGTCAGCTTCATCATCACTTACGTCAGTCTGTCCTTCCTTGATGACTAATGTGAACTGAGCAATGATATAATATGTAGGAGAAAATTTGTGTGGGAAAAAGTGTTCTTTATTAACTTTTGGGGGTCGTTTTTGCAATACCTTCTCTTAACTTTTTATCTGTATGTCAACTTCTGTATGTCTCTTTCTGTCGCGGTGGATTTCTTTGGGTTTTTTGGTGTTTTTTCTTTTTTTTGGAGGGGGGGGGGGTCTTTTTCTCTTTTCGTTAGATAGATGGCGTGTTGAAAAAAAAAGCAAATGCACTGCTTATTCAATGTACCATCTGAAAATAAAAGTTTGACTTTGACTTTCACACACACACACACGAACACACACACACACACGAACACACACACACACACACGAACACACATACACACACACACGAACACACACCATCCCTCACCCCCGAGGAAAAAGTACACACACAAAATCAAACCCAAAAAACCCAAAGCAAAGTCCGCTACCTACCAGAGCAAGAGCTGTCCTTAGCGTCTTTTTGTGTTTTTCTGTGTAAGGTGAAGTGTCGAAAGGTGATGCGGGGATTTTCTTAGCGAAGCGGTTGGTTGAGGTGTGTGTGGGGTTTTTTTCTGGGGTTTTTTACTTGTTGTTCTTTTGGAAACGTTGCCCTCTGAAAGTCACAGCGCGTTCTCTCTCGTGTTGTGCAGCTTTGCACGACAGGGTAAGCATGGGAAGCATCTTCTAGCAGCCAAGCCTCTCTCTCTGTCTTTTCTTCTTTGTCTCTGTCTGTCTGTCTCTGCATCTTTGTCTTCTCTCTCTCTCTCTCTCTCTCTCTCGCTCGCTTGCTCTCTTTCTGTCTCTCTCTCTCTCTCTCGCTCTGTTTGTGCTCCCCCTCCTTTTTTCTCTTTATTTCATACTTTCTTTCTTTCCTCCCTACTTTAAAGTGTTTTGTTTGATTCTTTTTTTTGTTTGATTCTTTCCCATATCTTTGTTTTACTTTTTGGGGGGTTTCAAATCAATCATTCCCTTTATTCAATTACCCCCCCCCCCCCCTTTCTTTCATTCATTCATTTGCTCATTTTTAGTTCATTCATTCACTTATTTGTCTGTCCATTTTATTATTCTTTCTTTCATTCATATTGCTCTTTCTTTTTCCCTCCCCTGCCCTCCCTCCTTCCAACAGCAAGCAAACCAGCCAAGCAGTCTGAATGAACCAAGTAAGCGATCTGTAAAGCGACTAAGTGCTTGAGTGATGCCTGACTGTTAAACTGATCAGCTGAGTGACACTTATAACAGCTAAGTAACTGGAGAGGAAGAGAGCGAGAGGAAGAGAGCGAGAGAGAGTGTGGGGGGGAGGTGTGAGAGAGGGCGAGAGAGAAGAGGGGGGGTGGAGTGAGAGAGAGACAGTCTGAGTGACACTTATAACAGCTAAGTAACTGAGGAGAGAGAGAGAGAGAGAGAGAGGAGAGAGAGAGTGATGAGGAGAGAGAGAGATGAGATGAGAGAGAGAGAGAGACGAGAGAAGATGAGAGAGAGACAAGAGAGAGAGAGAAAGAGAGAGTGAGAGAGAGAGTCTGAGTGATACTTATAACAGCTAAGTAACTGGAGGGAGAGAGAAAGAGGGAGAGAGAGAGAGAGGAGGGGAGGAGGTGAGAGAGAGAGTCTGAGTGAACTTATAACAGCTAAGTAACTGGAGAGAGAGAGAGAGAGAGAGGAGAGGAGAGTCTGAGTGACACTTAAAACAGCTAAGTAACGGGAGAGAGAGAGAGAGAGAGAGAGAGAGAGAGGAGAGAGAGAGTCTGAGTGACACTTATAACAGCTAAGAATGGAGAGAGGAGAGAGAGAGGAGGAGAGAGGAGAATTTGAGAGAAGGAGAGAGAGAGAGAGAGAGAGAGAGAGAGAGAGAGAGAGAGGGGAGAGAGAGAGTCTGAGTGACACTTATAACAGCTAAGTAACTGGAGAGAGAGAGAGAGGGAGAGAGAGAGAGAGAGAGAGAGAGAGGAGAGAGAGAGAGAGAGAGAGAGGAGAGAGTCTGAGTGCTTATAACAGCAAAGTAACTGGAGAGAGAGTGAGAGAGAGAGAGAGAGAGAGAGAGAGAGGAGAGAGTCTGAGTGACACTTATAACAGCTAAGTAACTGGAGAGAGAGTGAGAGTGAGAGAGAGAGAGAGGAGAGAGAGGAGAGAGAGAGAGAGAGAGAGGAGAGAGTCTGAGTGACACTTATAACAGCTAAGTAACTGGAGAGAGAGAGGAGGGAGAGAGAGAGGGAGAGAGAGAGGGAGAGGAGAGAGTGAGAGAGAGAGTGAGAAGAGAGAGAGGGAGAGAGAGAGAGAGGGAGAGAGAGAGGGAGAGAGAGAGAGGGGGGAGAGAGAGAATATGAGTGACATAACATTTAAGTAACTAACTAGCTAGCTAACTAACATTTTGAAACTAACATTTTGAAACTAACATTTTGAAAAATAAAACAACCAATTAACTGACATAAACCCGCACTGAAAATAAACTTGATTCTGTAGAAATAAAGCTATAACTTATAAAAACAACCCACTAGCTGATATAAATACACACTAAAATAAACTTAAAACTTTAGAAATAAAGCTACAACAACAACAAAAAAACACTTTAAAAAATCCCTTTTCTCTTTTTTTGAGTGATACGAATCGAGACCATTTCGTTCGTTATTTTTCTAAAACAAAGAAAATTCCCTCAGTCTAGAAATAGTCTGTAATCTGATAACACTTCCTTGTCTCCACAAAACAAAACACTGAAATGACATTATGTGCTAAACCTTTTTCTTTGTTTTTTTTAACCATAGTTTCCACACAAAATGTGGCCTGCTTTTTTACAATGATGAGAGAGAGGGAGATACAGAGAAAGAGAGAGGGAGGGAGGAGAGAGAGATGAGACACAGAGAGACAGAGAGAGAAAGAAAATAGAGAAGAGAGACAGAGAGAGAGAGAGAGAGAGAGAGAGAGAGAGAGAGAGAGAGGAGACAGAAAGATACAGAGAAAAGAGAGGAGGCAGAGAGAGAAAAGAAGGATACAGAGGCAGAGATGCAGAGACAGACAGAGAGCGAGAAAGAGAGAGGGAGGGAGATACAGAGACAATGACAATGACAAAGGTTCATTGTGATAAGCAAGATGCCATTCACAAGGGGACATTGGGAGGGGGGGAGGGGGAGCACAAACAGAGCGAGCGAGCGAGAGAGAGAGACAGAGAGAGACAGAGACAGAGAGAGAGAGAGAGAAAGGGAGGGAGAGAGAGAGAGAGAGAGAGAGAGAGAGAGAGAGAGATGAGAGCGAAGAGAGAGACAAGAGAGAGACAGAGACAGAGAGAGAGAGAGAGAAGGGAGGGAGAGAGAGAGAGAGAGAGAGAGAGAGAGAGAGAGAGAGAGAGATGGAAGACAAAGATGCAGAGACAAAGACAGACAGAGAGAGACAGAGAATAAAAGAGACAGAGAGAGAGAGAGCGAGCGAGAAAGAGAGAGAGAGAGAGAGAGAGAGAGAGAGAGATACAGAACAAAGACAGACAGAGAAGACAGAAAAAACAAGAGTAAAAGAGAACAGAAAAGACAGACAGACAGAAGAGAGAGAGAGAGAGAGAGAGAGAGAGAGAGAGAGAGAGAAACAATTTGAACAATTTTGAACAATGTTTTTTTCCAGCAGGTAGTAGATTAGCATTACATGCTTTTTTACATCCAGCCCTCAAAATAATCCAAGAAATAATAAGAAGGGAAAAAGAAATAAGAAAAAAGGAATAAGGGAGAGAGAGAGAAGAGAGAAGAGAGAGAAGAGAAAAAGGATACTGAAAGAGATACAGAGAGAAAGACAGAAAGAGAGAGACAGACAGACAGAGACAGGCTTGGCTGCTAGAAGATGCTTCCCATGATTACCCTGTCGTGCAGAGCTGTACAACACGAGAGAGAACGCGCTGTGACTTTCAGAGGGCAACGTTTCCAAAAGAACAAAGTAAAAAAAAAAAAGAAAAAAAACCCACACAACTCAACCAACCGCTTCACTAAGAAAACCGCCGCATCACCTTTCGACACTTCACCTTACACAGAAAAACACAAAAAAGACACTAAGGACATCTCTTACTCTGGTAGGTAGCGGACTTTGCTTTGGGTTTTTTGTTTGATTTTTTTGTGTTACTTTTTCCTTGGGGGTGAGGGATGGTGTGTGTGTGTGTGTGTGTGTGTGTGTGTGTGTGTGTGTGTGTGTGTGTGTGTGTGTGTGAAAGTCAAAGTCAAACTTTTATTTTCAGATGGTACATTCAATAAGCAGTGCATTTGCTTTATTTCATCAAGCCGTCTATCTAAAGAAAAAAGAGTGAAGAAAAGATAATTTTATTTATATATATATATATATATATATATATATATATATATATATATATATATGCAGACATAGAATAAAAAACCTAATCAATGATAAACTATACAAACCAAACAAGAGAAGACAATAATACATGCATACATAGAAAAACAAAACAAAAAACCTTGAACAATGTTAAACCATACAAATAAATAAAAAATCTCCTGAAAATATATCCATCATAATACAAACAAACAAGCAACAAAGAAAACCCAAGCCAAAACAAACCAAAGAAGACAAAACAAAATAATAAAAAAAACACCACCAACTCCTCCCCCAAAAAACCCCCTAACCATACAAACAACTGAACAAAACAAACAAACAAAAGATAAAACAACAAGAACAACGACAACAAACAAACAAACACACACACATGTGTGTGTGTGTGTGTGTGTGTGTGTGTGTGTGTGTGTGTGTGTGTGTGTGTGTGTGTGTGTGTGTGTGTGTGTGTGTGTATGCATGATGTCTAAGGATGTTATACAGTGGGTAGAGAGCTGCATACAAGTTACATGCATACACGGTGGGTTTTTTCAAAAGAACCTCTCCATGAATGCTTAAGGTTGGCCATACATATCCCTAAGTATAAGTATTGGTAAGGCCTTGCGTGCTTTCCGACAATCTCTGCGTGCATCCTAGGTATCTCTGTGTGGATGCAAAGTATCTCTGTGTGTGAAGTATGCTAAGTATCTGTGTGTGGATGCTAAGTATCTGTGTGTGGATGCTAAGTATCTGTGTGTGGATGCTAAGTATCTGTGTGTGGATGCTAAGTATATCTGTGTGTGGATGCTAAGTATATCTGTGTGTGGATGCTAAATATGTCTGTGTGGATGCTAAGTATATCTGTGTGTGGATGCTAAATATGTCTGTGTGGATGCTAAGTATATCTGTGTGTGGATGCTAAGTATATGTGTGTGTATGCTAAGTATCCGTGTGTGGATGCTAAGTATATGTGTGTGGATGCTAAGTATCAGTGTGTGGATGCTAAGTATATCTGTGTGTGGATGTTAAGTATATCTGTGTGTGGATGCTAAGTATATCTCTGTGTGATGCTAAGTATCTCTGTGTGCGGATGCTAAGTATCTGTGTGTGGATGCTAAGTATCTGTGTGTGGATGTTAAGTATATCTGTGTGTGGATGCTAAGTATCAGTGTGTGGATGTCAAGTATATCTGTGTGTGGATGTTAAGTATATCTGTGTGTGGATGCTAAGTATCTGTGTGTGGATGCTAAGTATCTCTGTGTGATGCTAAGTATCACTGTGTGATGCTAAGTATATCTGTGTGTGGATGCTAAGTATATCTCTGTGTGATGCTAAGTATCTCTGTGTGCGGATGCTAAGTATCTCTGTGTGGATGCTAAGTATATCTCTGTGTGATGCTAAGTATATATGTGTGTGGATGCTAAGTATATCTCTGTGTGATGCTAAGTATATATGTGTGTGGATGCTAAGTATCTCTGTGTGGATGCTAAGTATATCTCTGTGTGATGCTAAGTATATGTGTGCGCGGATGCTAAGTATATATCTGTGTGATGCTAAGTATATATTTGTGTGGATGCTAAGTATATCTCTGTGTGGTGCCAAGTATATCTGTGTGTGGATGCTAAATATATCTCTGTGTGGATATTAAATATATCTCTGTGTGATGCTAAGTATCACTGTGTGGATGCTAAGTATCTCTGTGTGATGCTTAGTATCTCTGTGTGATGCTAAGTATCTCTGTGTGGTGCTAAGGATCACTGTGTGTGATACTAAGTAACTCTGTGTGATGCTAAGTATCTCTGTGTGATGCTAAGTAACTCTGTGTAATGCTAAGTATCTCTGTGTGATGCTAAGTATCTGTGTGTGATGCTAAGTATCTGTGTGTGATGCTAAGTATCTGTGTGTGGATTCTAAGTATCTGTGTGTGGATGCTAAGTATCTGTGTGTGGATGCTAAGTGTCTGTGTGTGATGCTAAGTATCTGTGTGTGATGTTAAGTATCTGTGTTTGGATGCTAAGTATATCTGTGTGTGGATGCTAAGTATCACTGTGTGGATGCTAAGTATATCTCTGTGTGATGCTAAGTATATGTGTTTGGATGCTAAGTATCTTTGTGTGATGCTAAGTATCTGTGTGTGATGCTAAGTATCACTGTGTGTAGATGCTAAGTATCTGTGTGTGGATGCTAAGTATCACTGTGTGTGGATGCTAAGTATCACTGTGTGTGGATGCTAAGTATCTGTGCGTGGATGCTAAGTATCTGTGTGTATAGTATGCTAAGTATCTGTGTGTGATGCTAAGTATCTCTGTGTGGATGCTAAGTATCTCTGTGTGATGCTAAGTATCTCTGTGTGAAGTATGCTAAGTATCTCTGTGTGAAGTATGCTGAGTATCTCTGTGTGAAGTATGCTAAGTATATATGTGTGAAGTATGCTAGGTATCTGTGTGTGGATGCTAAGTATCTCTGTTTTGATGCTAAGTATCTCTGTGCGATGCTAAGTATCTCTGTGTGATGCATGCTAAGTATCGCTGTGTGAAGTATGCTAAGTATCTCTGTGTGAAGTATGCAAAGAATCTCTGTGATGCTAAATATCACTGTGTGTGGATGCTAAGTATCTGTGTGTGGATGCTAAGTATCACTGTGTGGATGCTAAGTATATCTGTGTGTGGATGCTAAGCAACTCTGTGTGATGCTAAGTATCTCTGTGAAATCTAAGTAACTCTGTGTGATGCTAGGTATCCCTGTGTGATGCTAAGTAACTCTGTGTGATGCTAAATATCTGTGTGTGGATGCTAAGTATCACTGTGTGATGCTAAGTATCTCTGTGTGATGCTAAGTAGCTCTGTGTGATGCTAAGTATCACTGTGTGTGGATGCTAAGTATCACTGTGTGTGGATGCTAAGTATCTGTGTGTGGATGCTAAGTATCTCTGTGTGATGCTAAGTAACTATGTGTGATGCTAAGTATCTCTGTGTGATGCTAAGTAACTCTGTGTGATGCTAAGTATCACTGTGTGTGGATGCTAAGTATATCTCTGTGTGATGCTAAGTAACTCTGTGTGTGATGCTAAGTATCTCTGTGTGATGCTAAGTAACTCTGTGTGATGCTAAGTATCTCTGTGTGATGCTAAGTATCATGTGTGTGGAAGCTAAGTATACCTGTGTGTGGATGCTAAGTATATCTGTGTGTGGATGCTAAGTGGCACTGTTTGGATGCTAAGTATCACTGTGCGTGGATGCTAAGTATATCTGTGTATGAATGCTAAGTATCACTGTGTGGGTGCTAAGTATCTGTGTGTGGATGCTAAGTATCTGTGTGTGGATGCTAAGTATCTGTGTGTGGATGCTAAGTATCTGTGTGTGGATGCTAAATATCTGTGTGTGGATGCTAAGTATCTGTGTGTGGATGCTAAGTATCTGTGTGTGGATGCTAAGTATCTGTGTGTGGATGCTAAGTATCACTGTGTGTGGATGCTAAGTATCTGTGTGTGGATGCTAAGTATCACTGTGTGTGGATGCTAAGTATCTGTGTGTGGATGCTAAGTATCTGTGTGTGGATGCTAAGTATATCTGTGTGTGGATGCTAAGTATCACTGTGTGTGGATGCTAAGTATATCTGTGTGGATGCTAAGTATCTGTGTGTGGATGCTAAGTATCACTGTGTGTGGATGCTAAGTATATCTGTGTGGATGCTAAGTATATCTGTGTGTGGATTCTAAGTATATCTGTGTGTGGATGCAAAGTATATATGTGTGTGGATGTTAAGTATATCTGTGTGTCGATGCTAAGTATATCTGTGTGTGGAAGTTAAGTATATCTGTGTGTGGATGCTAAGTATCTGTGTGTGAATGCTAAGTATCTGTGTGTGGATGCTAAGTATCTCTGTGTGTGGATGCTAAGTATCTGTGTGTGTGGATGCTAAGTATCTGTGTGTGTGGATGCTAAGTATCTCTGTGTGTGGATGCTAAGTATCTGTGTGTGGATGCTAAGTATCTCTGTGTGTGGATGCTAAGTATCTGTGTGTGGATGCTAAGTATCTGTGTGGATGCTAAGTATCTGTGTGTGGATGCTAAGTATCTCTGTGTGTGGATGCTAAGTATCTGTGTGTGGATGCTAAGTATCTCTGTGTGTGGATGCTAAGTATCTGTGTGTGGATGCTAAGTATATGTGTGTGGATGCTAAGTATCTGTGTGTGGATGCTAAGTATCTGTGTGTGGATGCTAAGTATCTGTGTGTGGATGCTAAGTATCTGTGTGTGGATGCTAAGTATCACTGTGTGTGGATGCTAAGTATCACTGTGTGTGGATGCTAAATATCACTGTGTGCGCGTCAAGTATGCCGAGTATCTCTGTGTGTGAGAAGTATCCTAAGTATCTTTGTGTGCATGCTATACACACAAGTATTGTTGTGTGCCGTCTTATACACGCTAAGTATCTTTGTGTCCATGCTAAGTATCTTTGAATTTCATGTATGCTAAGTATATTAATTTTGTGTGTGTGTCAAGTACGTTAAGTATCTTTGTGTGCGTGTCACGCTATCTTTGTGTGCATGCTAAGTATTGCTGTGTGCCTCCAATCCAAATAAATCTTGTTGTAAAATGGCCCCGCTGACCACATCGAGATTGTCACCTGGTAAAACATTTAAATCACAGAATAAAGATTGCTTACCGGACTGTACTACAGACGTGGTCAGTGCCTCTGCCGGACTCTGCAGACCAAGGTAGTTAGTCCCTTCATCCATTCTGCTGAGGAATGTCCCACCTGAAAATATCCCAGTTTGCCCTCTGTGTATGCGTGCTAGGTATCTTTGTGTGCATGTAAAGTGTGCTAAATATGTTTGTATTTCAAGTGTGCTAAGTACCTGTGTGTGTATGTCAAGTGTGGTAAGTAGATTTGTGTGAATTCCAAGTAGGCTGAGTATCTGCGTGTGTATGTCAAGTACGTTAAGTAGCTTTATGTTTATGTCAAGTATGCCAAGTATCCTTGTATGTCGAGTATGCTCAATACCTTCGTGTGTATGTCAAGTATGCTAAGTACCTTTGTGTGAATGTCAAGTATCTTTGTGTGTACGTGTGTGTATATGTATGAGTGTGCATGTTTGTATGTCTGTGTGTATGTGTGTCAAGTATTTACGTGTGCATGCCAAGTATGCTGATTATCTTTGTGCGCTTGCTTAGTATCTTTGTGTGCATGTCAAATATGCTAACCATCTTTGTGCATAGGCTAATCATCTTTGTGTATATGCTAACTATCTTTGTGTGCATGCTAAGTATCTTTGCGCGTATGCTATGTAAACTAAGTACCTTTGCATTTGTACAGACCGTTATATTATGTAGTTGCCTGACGTGTGTGATATTTTAAAATGCAAATTTAATCTCTCTCATGTATTTATTCCATCTATTTTTTTCCTTCCTCGCCAAGAGCATGTTGTTTACATATGGTGAAATTTTTTGGGCGTATGCAACCGTCTCCCTCCCCCCTCCCACCACCATTGAGGTAGCCGCATTCCGACTTCGGGGATGGTGTCTGAACACGACACCTGTTTGCATGCGTTTACAAAAAAAAAGAAATTGGAATCCGTTCCTACTGGCATGAAATAGCCTTCTTCTTCTTTCTTTCTTTCATCTGCCACTGGTGCCTTTCGGCGTCGCGGGGAGACACAGACGTCTGTCTGCAGCAAGGCGGGAGGCTTGATGTAGTGACAGGTCATGGGCTCGCAGGGTGTCAGCCCAGGAGTCGCTCCATCGTCTCCTTGGTCTACCTCTGGCTTTCCGGCCATTGTATTTGGTGGTGTATGCCCGTAGGGCTGGTTGGTTGGGCGGCATTCTAGTGAGGTGACCAAACCACCTGATCCTTTGTTGTTCGATAAGGTGGAGAATTGGTGTTAGTCCGACCATGTCTCTGATCACCTCATTCTTGATCTTGTCGCGTCTGGTTTTGTTGACAGCTTTTCTCAGGCAGCGCATTTCACATGTGACCAATTTTCTCTCTAAGGCTTTTGTTAGGGCCCATGTCTGACACTGGTATGTGAGTGTTGGAACGAAGATGGCGTTGATGAGTTTTGCCTTGGTGCTCATTGGGATGCTGGAATGTTTTAGAAGGGGGCGAGTTGGTAACTGACTGCGTTCGTTTTCTGGCATCTTGTTTCTATCTCTCTGTCCAATTTTCCATCTTCAGTGAAGAGGCTGTACTGGCATGAAATAGCCTACTCCTTGGAAATGCAGAACAGATATGTTAACGTGTGCGCAAGATGTTCTGTGTGCATTCGCACACGAGGCCTCAGTTTGTAGTTTCATCCGGAGGAGAACTGACACTCAGTTCGATTTTCTCGTCAAATTGGGAAGAAAGAGCAAGGCTGGGAATCGAACCCAGAACCTCAAGGTTTACTTGCTAAGCTGGTGAACGTCTTAGTCAATCTGCGAATTTCCTTCTCAGCATGCGTTTATTGAGAAGTATGGTAGTAGCTGGTCTGCACATAGGTTAACCTGGACTATCTCATTCTTTTAACCATTTTGGTGCCACTGAGATTTCAAACCTGCATGCAGTCTGTGGTTTCAGGATCATTGATTTTAAAAGACAAATCACCGACTTTCTTTATAACATGAAAAAAAAACTTATCACACCTTCTTATCATCTAATACGGACTTGTTGATGAAAAAAAGTTAAAAGACAAATCACCAAGTTTCTTTTTAGGATGAAGAAAAACTTATCATACCTACTTATAATAATTATGATATCATACTTATTGTCGATAAAAAATTAAAACAATCAAAAGACAACCATCGAGTTTATTTTAAGACGAAGGAAAATGCATGGTACCTGTTTATGATATTATACTTACTAATTGTTGATGAAAATCATTAGTTAAAAGACAATCACCGGGTTTCTTTTTAAGATGAAGGAAATATTATGGTACCCACTTATGACCTTATACTGACTTGTTGTCGATGAAAATAAATTAATCAAAAGACAATCATCGAGGTTTTTCTTAAGGTGAAGAAAACTGAACATACCTACTTATGATACTTCACTGACCTGTTGATAAAAATCAATCAATCAAAAGACAATCACCGAGTTTCTTTTCAGAGGAAGAAAAACTTATACCTACTTATGACATCATACTTAATGTTGATGAGAATCATTAACTAAAAGATAAATCACCGGGTTTTTTTAAGAGGAAGAAAAACTTATCATACCAACTTAATGATACTATTCTTACTTATTGTCGATGAAAATATGTTAATCAAAAGACAAATCACTGGGTTTCTTTTATAAGATGACAAAAACTTATACCTACTTTTATCTGACCATACTTACTTATCTTACTCACCGTCAACAAAAGTAAATCAATCGAAAATCTTTTATGATGAAGAAAAACTTACTACACCTTACAACATTATACTAACTTATTGTCAATGAAAATCATTAACTGAAAGACAATCGCCGGGTTTCTTTTAAGTTGAAGAAAAAACTTGTGATACCTACTTATGATTCTTCATTATACTTACTTCTTATCGACGGAAATCGTGAAAACATTCGGCACTTAGACGCCGCACAATGAATGACGAGGGGGAATACAGATCTTGCCACTCCGTATGCGTCACAGTGTCACTGCTTTGCTCGCAATCCTGTTCGTGCCAGCCACATTTTGCATCGTTCTGCAAACATACACACGTACGCACACACACGCGCGCGCGCGCGCGCGCACGCACACACACACACACACACACGCACACACGCAGAAACACGCGCGCACGCACACACGCACGCACACACGCGCAAAACAAACACACACACACAATATAGACACATTACCTCCAATACATTACCTATAATCAGTTTTTTACCAATTTTTTTAGAAATGCTACCAAAATCCTCTGATGATAACATTTAATTTTGGATTTCTTTTCTCCCAATAAACTGTTACGTCTTGGACACTGAGTGGATGAATTAAATCTACTGATCCCTCATCCTGATTCGCACCCCTGTTGCCAGCAAGATCAGCCTACTCAATATTATAAAAGCTAAGATGAGAGGGAACCCCCCCAACCCCCCCTCACGACCCACAAAAAAAAACCCTCACATCTGTTCCTCTTAAATTCAGACAATGTATGATTCTTTTGTTTTTGCAATATGAGAATGCGTTTTTACTGAAACAGATACTAGTGAATGTAATGCTCATGATAAACCGACACAAAATAAAACTTGAGATGTCAGAGAAAAAGTAATTCATTGATATAGTAGCGTAAGAGCCTTAAGAATTGTCATAAGTTTCACAGTATGAACAGATTTTGTTTTTACAAGGTAGTCTGATTTTTCAGTTTGCAGATGACGAAGGCTGCACCTGCTTGTTGACTGCTAAGTAGTGAGCTGCCTGCGTTGACGCACTTTGTCACAACCTCAAACTTTGCAGCTATAAAGCTACTTAGCATCAAAATATGTTACTATTGTTATGACAAGTACGGAAGTTGCTTTACTTAAGAATAAAAAAATTCGCATGCTCTGCTGTTATTTTTTTGTTCAGGTGTTTTTGCAATGACAAAGCACCTTAGAAGCAGAAGATGTGCTGACTGATGGTGGCAGGTAGTTTATTGGGAGGAGGGGGGGGGGGGGGGGGGGGGGAGGGGACGAGATGGGGGAAGGGCATGGGGGAGGGGGCGGGGAGTGAACGAACTATATCACAAATTGTGATATTTCGCATTGTTGAAACACAGTACGTCAGAACACCTTTCCTCCATTTCCCCATAAACCTGTGAGTGCATGTGTGCGCGCATTCACATCCCGCCTCTCTCTCTCTCTCTCTCACTCACTCACTCCCTCTTTCTCACTCATAACCACTAGACTCCAAATTCAAAGTTTTTCATTTCATTTCTCTTTTTTTTAGTTAAAAAATCAATAGATTGACCAGCAAGAAAAAATTGACAGTACTTAAGGCTCTTACACAGTACGAATTGCTTCTTCGACTGACATTTGGTTTGATTTATCAAAACAAAGCCTCTGGCTAAGCAGAACAAAGTTTATCTTCAAAAAACCCTCAACAAAACAGCATTAACAGGGTCTTTGCACACTCATCATAAAATTACTTCATTTTACATAAAAGTACTATTCATACAACTGTAACATCCCCTGAACATCTTCTACACAAAACACAGAATGACATCCTCAATGTAAATAAATTCATTCATGTACAGAAACATAAATATGAAGTCTTAAGCTTTAAATTCTTTAGCTTTTTTGTTTTGTTTGACTTACCCCCCAAAATGTCCAGTCAAGCCAACATCAGAAGAAGCCTCCGATTCTTTTGTGGGAGGGCTTTTGTGAGCAAAATACAAAGGATTAAAACAAAAAACCCAACAAACACTGTTTAAAAGAAAACTCCTCAATCGTAACCAACGTCAACTACTATTGGTCAACTTTACACGAACAATTTTAACACTACTGTACATCAAACTATCTACTTTTTTTTCAATCTCAGAGAAAAAGGACATTGGCGAATTGCTGTAAAATCTCAGATTTTTTTAAACAGAAGATCAGTATACAGGTTTGCCAGGAATAAAAGAAAATTGGCTTTCTTATTCATACAAAAATTATCGCAGGAACGATTCCTTTTAAATTGACAGTTTCTCTCATCTCCAAGTCAAAACAAAAAAAGCAGCGAAACCAATCATGCAAGTAAAAACAAAAATGGTGGGCTCCTCACACACACACACACACACACACACACACGCACACACACACACACACACTCAATCTAAATAACTATAGAAAAAAAAGACACACACACCAGTCTGACCATTGCCACATAACATGGACACACACAATGATCCATCTCCTTAAATTCTCCATCTGCCCACCACATGCAGGCTTCCCTAAACAATATATTAAAAACTGCACAACAGTTACACACACACACACACTCTCTCTCTCTCTCTCTCTCTCTCTCTCTCTCTCTCTCTCTCTCTCTCTCTCTCTCAGCCTATACTGAATAAACCATTTCGAGTTCGTTCTCTCTCTCTCTCTCTCTCTCTCTCTCTCTCTCTGTCTCTCTCTCTTTTAGGGGACTGGATGAAATAAAGCACATAGTGTTTATTCCATTATCCTCGAAATAAAAGAATAAAATAAATCTTCTAAGGCCGACGTACATTAATCCTTTGAATTCTGAGCGCTCTCTCTCTCTCTCTCTCTCTCTCTCTCTCTCTCTCTCTCTCTCTCTCTCTCTCTCTCTCTCTCTCTCTCTCACACACACACACACACACACACACACACACACACACCACTCGCGCGCGCGCTTTGACTTAAAACCAATCGTTTACACACGTTGTCTTGCTTTTGATGTGTTGCTGTAAAATCTGCAATGGTCTTCTCGCAGAGAAGATCAGTACACAGACTTGCCAGCAAAAAAAGTCAATGCCACACCTGCTTACACCATAAGCCATTGGAAAAAAACTTTTTCCACTGGACATTTAGTCATATTTCGTTGATTAAAAAACCCAGATTTTTGTCAAGATCTTGAATGCTAAGCTACGGTTACACACTCATACCCCCCCAAAAAAAACCCAACAACAACAAAAACAACAAACCAACAACAACAACAAAAAACAACCCAACAAACAAACAAACCCAGTCAACGTGAAACGCCAATTATTGTATTGGCATAACCTCACAAAAGCATGTGCATATAAGCCAGTGACATCCAAAGACATATTTCATGGGTTGCAATTATTGAGAAAGTCGAACGCATACATACAAATTCTGAATGCGAAAGCATATTTCAGGATTAATTTTAAAATATCAAACTGAAAACTAATTCAGCCATTATCAGAAGTTGTTTCACGATCTTTTGTTTTAAGCAATAACAAAAACTTAGAACACACACAAGGCAACCAGGTAAACACCAGTGATATAGATTTTTGTTAATGTCTTTACAATGATTTTTTTCCTGAAAATTAAGCCAATATCACAGATTTCAAATTCTTTGTAAGACCTTTTCAAAATCATGTTAAGCCAACATCACAAATTATCTCAATTCTTTTCTATCAAATACAAAAAATCAAGTCAAAGTAACGTCAGATCTGATCCAAATTATTTCAATATTTTCATTATGTCATCTTTGTTATATTAATAAAAAACATTTCAAGTCAAGCCAACAGCAAAAATTATTTCAATAGTTTCATTAGGTCATTTTCGTTATATTAATAAAAAAAACATAAAGTCAAGACAACAGCACAAATTATTTCAATATTTTCATTCATTACTTCATCTTCGTTATATCAATAAAGAATATATACAAAGCCAAGACAACAGCAAAAACTGTTTCAATATTTTCATTATGTCATCTTCGTTATATTAATTTAGAAAAATACCAGCACAAATTATTTCAATATTTTCATTATGTCATCTTCGTTTATATTAAAAATATATTAGCACAGACTATTTCAATATTTTCATTATGTCATCTTTGTTATATCAAAAAAATATCAGCACAGACTATTTCAAAATTTTCATTATGTCATCTTCGTTATATTACTAAAAATATATCAGCACAAATTATTTCAATATTTTCATTATGCCATCTTCGTTTACATTAATAAAAAAAAAAATCAAGTCAACCAACAGAAAAAATTATTTTGATATTTTCATTATATTATATCCTCGTTATATTAATAATAACAATATCAAGTCAGACCAACGTCACAAATTATTTCATTTTTTTGGTTGTTATGTCAACTTCCTTTATATTGCAAAATATGAAGTCAAGCCAACATAATAAACTGTTTTATGTCAATTTCTTAATATCAATTTAAAAACAAAGGAAGTGAAGTCAACCACAAATTATTTTCCTATCTTGACTGTATCCATTTCTTTTCAGTAATCAAACAAAATTTAATATGAAGTGACGCCAACAACACGAATCATTTTAGTTTCTTGATTGATTTCATATAAATATAAAAAAAAAAGAAGTCAAACCAGCATCACAAATTCTTTAAATTTGATTTTTTAAAATCAAAAATCGAGCCAAGCTAACATTACAGATTGTTTCCATATTGTTATGCTTGTCAGTTTGCTTAAATCTAGCAAACATTTTATACGTTCTTTTCTTTATAATTTTCTGCTCAGCCACCAGCAATCCATTTCAAAACCACTGGTAGATTCGATAATAAAAGACACGGAACACATTTTTTTAAAAAGAGAAAAATTTATGAACAAAAAAATGTCCACATGCCCACCAGCTACCCCTCCTCTCCTCCCTTTTCTACTAAACTGACCCAACCCGAGTTTCTTTATGATAACGAAAAAGAGCACAAGTTAAGCCAACATCGACAAGTGTAAATTTCTTTTGTATCTTTAGAATAACGTTTCAATTTCTTTTGCATCCAAACAAAAACATACTACCCAAAAAGTTATGCATTACACAACCATTAATTTATAGAACAGAAATGCACTTCAGCAAAAATAACACTATACTTAAAGCACCAATAAACTGTGTTAACTGTTATCCGCTTAACAGCATGTAGAGAGACAAAACACATATCCAAAACTTATTTCCGTGCTTTCAATAACTTCATAAAAAGCCCAACAAACATTTCACACATATGCACAAACGCTTCAGTGTCAATGATTTACTTTTTCAAAAAATCCACTCTAGCTAAATATCAGACATACTTTCCGGAACTTTAAAAATAAAACAATAACCTGTCTCACAAACACCAAAATCGATTTCTGGAATGTTGTGGTTGAAAAAAAGCTGCTTTATAAGCAGGACGTTCTCGCATAGCTTTTTCATTTCATGTTATTTTGAATCCGTCATGAATAACATACGTGTTCATGCAAACACTCACATCTGTCGTATTGTGTATCTTTTGTGTAAATCAGGTCAACATACATTCAACCTAGTCTGTTCTCTCTATCTATAAACACAGTGTGTAGCCAGCAGCAAGAAATATCATCAATTTCTAAAAACAGAAAATGCTGGTACCACACGAGCTGTGGTTTTTCTCAAATGTATTTATCTCATAAAAAATAAAATAAAATAAACCCCATAAGACCATGAAATAAAGACATAAATACGTCTTGCCAGCATTAAGAACCATCTCAGAAACAGATTATTTTTAACAGGTCAACGAAAATGACAATTGCAACCCAAAAAAAACAACACAAAAATACAACAAAAAGGTTTCTAGCCCATTGAATCCCATTTCAAAACAATGTTCTAGAGGCAATATCATTATCACAATGCCAACAAGCAAAGGTCGGGTAAAAATAAATTCATTACAAATCGCTGTTGTGCCAGTGGTTTTTCAAACTACACCATGGAAACATAAACGGGCATGTTTTGATATCGATTATACATAACTTTAAAAGGCCGAAGATTAAAACATGCTTACTGTTGAGGTTCAAAACCATCTTCAAACTCGGTGCTCTGATCAATCTGAAATGTTTACTGACGGATGCAGTTTTAGAGACAGGTGAGTGTGGAGCTGCATTCATCATACACGATTCTAAAGTGAAAATTCTTTTATAGGATTTTAAAATTTGTAATGGCATTGAATCGTCTTTCAAACAATTCTCTAGCTACTTACAGCATCTCTTTTGTGTTAATTACAAATCAGCTCTATTGAAACATTGGAACTTTGAGGTAAGAAGTAACATTGTCTTTGAAACTTGGCTCCTGATTCACTGTCTGCTGCCTAGGGGCATTAGAATTTTTTTTTTTTGGGGGGGGGATTCATCACGTTGTGGTCTTTATTGGAATGAGATAACAGATTCCCCAGCTAAGCGAGGTACGTCAGTAGATGCCGGCGAAATACTGAGCCCTAGCTCAGTCCAAGTTTATCACATAGCCATGTTAAAGTAGTTCTAGTCTTGCAAAGTCTTTATGCTCCAATTTTTTTTTTCAGAACTCCTTTCAAAAGTCTTTTTTGGTCACGACATTTGGAAATGATAATATATAAACTTGTGCTTAAATGTTTGGAATTCTAAGTGTTCAATAAATATCACATGTGCTTCTTGTGGTTGCTTTTCAGTCCAGCATATATCAATTGATTGCCTGATACTAAATAGTTGATGCAATGGAAAATCAGTAGGCTTCAATGAGAAATATGGCAATATTCAAGGTGTTCTGTATGATTACCAGCAAACTGAAATAACAGCTGTTGCTGAATCAACTCTTTAGTCAGTGGCAGGCAAGCTGCTATAGAATCATCTTATACATATACTTCATCCCTTTTCTCCATTTACCCTCTGCCCCATTCTTTACATTCGTTTTGGAAAGGTCTTCACAAATGTCTAATTCATTTTGCAGTGAATGGACATTCAACTCTATGAGAAGAAGAACAAGCAAAGGTTATGATAAACAGGAATTTTTCTGTGATATGCTTAAGTCCTGCATACATCAAAACGAATTTCAAATATCAAAAACGAATTTCAATGCAAAATCAAAAACGAATTTCAATGCTAATCAATAAGTAATTTCAATGCGACATCAAAATCCAAATTCAGGCTATGAAAATTGAGTTTAAAAACAAATATACAAACTAACCCTCACTTCAAAAACACACGTGACAGCAATAATCCAAACAACGATTCTCTCCACAATACCTTCTTTTCTCATCATTCCCACAAACAGCACTTCCACAAGTATTGCCGTCTAAAAAAAAGAAAAGGAAAAAAAATTCAGTCTTCCTACTTTTTACCATTTCTCCGCCACCACAAACATCTCACAAAAAATATATAACAAGAAAGAGAAGAAATTTTTTTTTTTTGAGGCCTCAGTTGCATGCAGGTCACGGAGCACCATCTTTTTTTTTTTTTTTTGGGGGGGGGGAGTCTTTTCTCTTTTCCCCCCTCTTTTTTAAAATCTTTTTTTAAGTGAGTGCTTCACATGCCTCTCTTCATTGGCCAAAAACAAACAAAAAACCCAAATAAAAAACCTCCTAAATTCCAAACTTTTTTGTGTCTTTTTTTCTTTTAAAAGAAAAAAACGTACACAAACTACGGACCAAAAATGCTAAAAATCTATCACGTTCCTTTTTGTCTTTTGAAAATAGAGATATCAATTATTACTAATACTCAAATTTAACAGCATCACATACTAATAATACATAACATTTGTGCAGTTCCACAATAGCCTATAGTTATTGCTGATAAATGCCAGTGATAGACAATTGCACGAATTACCTGCAGAATAAGACACACACACACACACACACACACACACACACACACACACACACACACACACACACACACGCACACACACGCACACACACACACACACACACACACACATACACAGTCACACAAACATGTGGAAGAACGGGTGGTACAATAATGCAACCCGATACATCTATCTTTCTTTGTACTGTATTGCTTTTTCGAGTTATTTTCCTGTCTTCTCTCAAGAAAACCTTATTGTCATCACTTTTTGAGATAGATGGTTTGCTGGGAAAAACCCAACAAGCAAAAGCATTGCTTACTCACTGTACCATCTGGAAATAAAACAGTTGATTGTTCAAACACATACACACACACACACACACACACACACACACACACACACACACACACACACACACCTATTTTCCCATTCCCACTGACCAGTCTAAGTTTCCTAGCACCTTTTTTCTTTTTTATACCTTTCCTAAAATGCACACCTCTTTCTCCAACTTTACCCCCTCCTTTCTTCCAAAACACACACACACACACACACACACACACACACACACACACACACACACACACACACACACACACACACACACACATCACACAACCTATTTTCCCATTCCCACTGACCAGTCTGACCTAGCACCTCTCTTTTTTATACCTTTCCTAAAATGCAACCCCACCCTCTTCAATTTTATCCTCTTTCCTCTTCCAAAACACACACACACACACACACTCTCTCTCTCTCTCCCTCTTTTCCTCGATTCCCACTGTTCCCTCTCTTTTTACGCTTTCTGATTCCTCCCTCCCCACCCCAAACCCTCACCCACCTAAACATACACATAAAAAGTCTGCATCCCTCTCTCCCCTTCTTACCCCCCCCCCCCCCCCCACTCCTTCCAAAACCGTTTTCAGAGCCAGAACAAACATTCTATCCCCTCCTTTCTGACATTCCGTTCTCTGCTTTCGCAAATTCCGTTGAAAACTTTTTTTCGGCAATTGCACTGTGTCTGCAGGTACTATCAGTTCATTCGCTGTTGTGTCGGCAAGTACCACCCACCATCATGTCCCTCTACTACCTCTGTGTCCACATGTGGGGCTAGGATTAGGATCAAGGTTAGTTGGTGTTGGGTTAGGGTTAGCGTAACGTGTCAGTATCAACATGGGATGGGGACGGTTGGTTGGTTGGTTGGTTGGTCTGTCCGGTTTGGTCAGCATACATGTGGACACAAGCGCAGCATAGACACTTTGGTGGGCCGTTTTTCCTCCACCCCAAAAATGGCATGAATTAGGCTTATCGGTCTGGTTCAAAAACGATTTCTTGAATCTTGAGTTTCGGATTTTGTAACCATACCATTTTCAACCCCTACTATCGACAAAAATTGTTTGACAAGTTGTATGATTTGGAAAACGATTCAGCCTCAAATTAGCAATATGAAAAAACGTTTTGCTCCGTAAGCCAGTTATTTTTGTTCATTGTTGTTGATATATACTCGCACTCGATCTCCCCCGCCTTGACAAAACTTTGTTAGCTAGCTCTTTTTCATTCCTGTTGATATAAACATGGATTCTATCTCCCACCCCATCTCCCTAAACAAAACTACTTTCTGTTAAACCAATTTTTTTCATTCCTGTTGATATGTATACACACGCCTCCTACCCCCTCCCCTAAACACCTCTTTCCCAACATACGTCTCCTCAAAAATGCGATACTAAACACACACACATACGCACACGCAAGCATGTCACATAATACTTCCGCAAGCATCACACACACACACACACACGCAAAGAATGTCGCACACACAGGTACGTTACTCAGATACTTCCGCAATCATGTCACATACACACACACACACACAAACGCACGCACACACACACACACACACACACACACACACACACACGTTACTCACACACTCCTTAAAATCTGCTGTGTGTGATTGAAAACAAAAAAAAATTCAGTCATTAAATCCAACTTGCAAAATGTTCTCTCTATATACAATGCAAAGCAATCTGCAATTGCCTACCACTGGCACACCAACCTGACAACAGATGTTCACACTATTGTGAATCTCCACTGTCCTGCTGACATCATCAACCCTCTCTGGACCAAACCAGTTACCCTAACCCCTCTGTTACATAACAAATAATCACAACTTGTCAACACTGCCAATCAGCACTGATAATTACCAGCAACTGCATTTTCTCCTTAACTCCTTTGCTGCTATGTTCACACTCGTGTAGCTATTTTCCAAAAGGATTTTGAATCGGGGATTGAAGAGAATTGTAAAAACTGACCAAAATCAAAGGTTATAACACATTTACAATGTGATTGAACTCTACAATGCTCGAGTATTCTGTCAAGATAATTATCTGTGTACGAGATTCCACCTGAAGAAAAATAATTCGTGTCATTTCCATATGTTTTTCCTGTCATTAAACAGTTTTAGGAACACAGTTATTTTTAGAAAAGGCCGCCATGGGGCATAGAAGAGTAAACAAGCATTCTCAAAAATAATCCTTGCCAATCTTCATAAACAAGTGTTTCTTCAAATCCTTTTTCTGTAGAAAAGCATTGTCAAAAATAATCCTAGCCTTTCTTTCTAAACACCTTTTTCTTCAAATCCCTTTCCAAATCAGGCGGTTAAACCTTTTCTCTACATACAAAACTGAACCCTCCATGAGAATGCATATCTTAACTCGCAACTTGTTAGTTTCTATGTCTGATGTTAACCTTACCCTGTTAATTTTTCTTTACTTTTTTCTCCCTCCTCCCAAATCAGTGGTCATTTCACAGTTTGCTAACAAAATTTCGGTCTTGCCAAGATTGAAAGTTGGAAGATTTAGAAAGAAAAACTTACGAACAATTTTAGTCCAACCAACAAAAATAGTTTTCAAAAACAGTTTTGCTGATAAACTTGCATTCTATTCCAGATTAAGGCCTATTTAAGGATTTCAGATTTATATATGTCCAACACTGCAAGCAGCAAAGGTGACTATGAAGACTATACTATTTTACCACGAGTTACTCAGTATTCTTTTCTATTTCAATCCATCAAAGCACAGGAAAAAAACCAACTTATTCATGTAAAAATTTGACTATCAACTAAGATAAATGAATTTTGTCTAACTACATAACATTTACTTTACATACACGTAATTTTTTTCTCGTCTGTTCTTTTGAAGCATTTTTAAAATAAATTTTTAAGTGGATGCTGTATACATTCCTCTTTACAAGCCAAAACAACCACTTCTTCCTTCTGTCTTTTTCACAGTTTTCGTTTGTTTGTTCCTAACGTCTAGAGCAATAACTGCCCTAGTGTGGAGTGACGAGTGCATTCTAAGAGTGTAAGATCTGAATACATTCGCCTGGGTTTGTTGCTGCTCTAGTGTATGCTGATGCATGCAGTAGCTAAAGTGTGCATAGTGATTAATCTGTCTGGGTTTATTATTGCTCTAGTGTGTGTTGCAATGTTACATGTTCACTTTCCCATACAACCTTTCGGTTGATTGTTCTATGGCTTGTATTGACATTCTCTTTATATAATGCACTGCTTCGAAGAATAGTGTCTATGCCACGGATGTGATCTGTCTGCAGTAACTGTGACAGTTCATCACAAACATTGGCTGTGGTAGCGGTTCGCTTCCAGATGACTCCTTGATGATGAAGGACTGGCCATCCAGTCCCTTCCTATGCGTACACTGTCCAAGTGTCTGTTCATTTACACTGTCCTTTGAAGTCAGACCTGTCGATGTAGTCCACGTTGATGAAGTCCTCGTTGATGAAGTCCTCGTTGAAGTCCTCGAAGTCCTTGTTGATAAATGAAGTCCTCTTTGATGAAGTTCTTGTTGATGAAGTCCTTGTGATGAAGTCCACGATGATGAAGTTCACTTCATCGATGGAGTCCTTGTTGATGAAGTCCTTGTGATGAAGTCCTCGATGATGAAGTCCACGATGATGAAGTCCACTTCATCGATGGAGTCCTTGTTGATGAAGTCCTCGTTGATGAAGTCCTCGTTGATGAAGTCCACGATGATGAAGTCCACTTCATCGATGAAGTCCTCGTAGATGAAGTCTACGTTGATGAAGTCCACGTCGATCCATGTTGATGTATTTTACATTCATGCAGTCCTGACTGATACAATTCACGTTGATGCAGTCTATGTTGATTCAATTCTGTTATTCCCCGTTGATTTTGATATCTGTTGATTTCAAGTCATGTTTACTTAAAAAAATTTCAAGTCCTGGTGATCTTTGATGATTTCAAGTCACATTGACTTTTTTGTTAATTTCTAGTCATGTTGACTTCAAGTCCTGTTGATCTTTGATGATTTCAGGTCATGTTGATTTTTTTTAAATTTCAAGTTATGTTGACTTTTGATGATTTCAAGTCACGTTGATTCTTGCTGATTTTAAGTTATATTGATATTTATTGATTAAGTAACGTTGATCTTTGTTGACTGCAAGTCACGTTGATCTTTCTTGGTTTCAAGTCACGTTGATCTTTGTTAATTTCAAGTCGCGTTGATTTTAAGTCACGTTAATTTTTTTATTTCAAGTCACGTTGATCTTTGTTGATTTTAAGTCAATTTGGTATTTGTTGATTTCAAGACATGTTGATCTTTGTTAATTTTTATGTCCCGATTTTTGTTGCTTCCAAGTTATGTTGACTTCTGTTGATGCAGTCTTAATGTGGATTTTTCTTATGTCAAGTTAATCTTTGCTAATTTTTCTTAAATCCCTTTTATCTTTGTTGATTTAAAATCACGTTGATTTTTGTTGATTTTAAGTCATGTTGATCTTTACTGATGTAAAGTCATGTTGATCTTTACTGATGTAAAGTCATTTTGTTTTTGTTGATTTCAAGTCACATTGATTTTTGTTGCTTCCAAGTCATGTTCATTGATTTTTCTTAAGTCACGTTGATCTTTGTTGATTTTTCTGAAGTCATGTTGAACTTTGTTGATTTCAAGTCATGCTGATCTTTGTTGATTTCAAGTCTTGATCTTTGTTGATTTCAAGTCATGATCTTTGTTGATTTCAAGCCATGTTGATCTTTATCGATGTCAAGTAATTTTTTGGGTTTTTCTTCTTTTTTTTCAAGTCATTGATTTTTTTGGCTTCCAAGTCATGTTCATATCTGCAGATGAAGTTCATGTTGATTTTTGTTGATTTCAAATGTTTGTTGATGTCAGGTCATTTAAAAAATTTTTTTTTTAGTCATGTTGATCTTTGTTGATTTCAAGACATGTTGAATTTTGTTGATTTAAAGTCATGTTGGACTTTGTTGTTTTGAAGTCATGTTGATCTTTGTTGCTTTGAATTCATGTTGAACTTTGTTGTTTTGAAGTCATGTTGATCTTTGTTGCTTTGAATTCATGTTGATCTTTGTTGTTTTGAAGTCATGTTGAACTTTGTTGTTTTGAAGTCATCTTGAACTTTTGAACTTTGTTGTTTTGAAGTCATGTTGAACTTTGTTGTTTTGAAGTCATCTTGAACTTTGTTGTTTTGAAGTCATGTTGATCTTTGAATTCATGTTGAGCTTTGTTGTTTTGAAGTCATGTTGAACTTTGTTGTTCTGAAGTCATGTTGAACTTTTGAACTTTGTTGTTTTGAAGTCATGTTGAACTTTGTTGTTCTGAAGTCATGTTGAACTTTTGAACTTTGTTGTTTTGAAGTCATGTTGAACTTTGTTGTTTTGAAGTCATGTTGAACTTTGTTGTTTTGAAGTCATGTTGAACTTTTGAACTTTGTTGTTTTGAAGTCATGTTGAACTTTGTTGTTTTGAAGTCATGTTGAACTTTGTTGTTTTGAAGTCATGTTGAACTTTGTTGTTTTGAAGTCATGTTGATCTTTGTTGCTTTGATATCATGTTGAGCTTTGTTGTTTTGAAGTCATGTTGCTTTTTGGCGTTTTGAAGTCATGTTGAACTTTGTTGCTTTCAGGTCATGTTGACATCTGTTGATGCAGTCAATGTTGATTTTTGATTATTTCAAGTCACGTTGATCTGTGTTGATTTCAATTCATGTTGATCTTTGTTGATTTCAGGTCATGTTGATATCTGCTGATGCAGTCCATGTTGATTTTCGCCGTTTTCAAATCACGCTGATCTTTGTTGATTCCAAGTCGTGTTGATATCTGTTGATGCAGTCCATGTTGATCTATGTTAATGCTGTCGACTCTGATCTCAGTTGATGCAGTACATATTGATGCAGTCGATGACGTCATCCTCAGTTGTGATCCTCTGAGCATGGATCCTGGGGAGAAACAGCAAAATTAATGAACAAATATTGAGAACTGTATATTTTATTGTAATGACATACAAAGAGAGACGTAGAGACAGGCGCGGACAGACAAGAATGGAGGGAGGGAGGAGAGAAAGAAAGAAAGAAAAGAAAAGAAAGAGAGAGAGAGAGAGAGAGAGAGAGAGAGAGAGAGGAGAGAGAGAGAGAGAGAGAGAGAGACAGAATCTAAATGTTCAAATTTTCATTTTTTTAAATTTATTTTATTCTTTTATTTCGAGGATAATTGAATTAGCACTGGGTGCTTTTTACATCTAGTCCTCGAGTATATGCAGCTTTGTCAATTTTTCACCCGTTCCCACCGACACACAAGGGCCTACTCTTGAGTGAGAGAAAGAGAGAGAGAGAGAGAGAGAGAGAGAGAGAGAGAACGGAGGGAGAATGGAAGAATGATAGATAGATGGATAGATAGAAAGACAGACAGACAGACAGAGCTAGAGGAGAGAGAGACAAGCAGACAGACAGACACAGTGAGGGAAGGGAGGGGACCGGGAGAGTGGGGGAGAGGGGGCTTGAGAGAGAGAGAATGATGAGAGAGAATGGTAAGACACACAGGCAGAGAAAAAAATGGAACGAAATGATATCAAATGAATGTTTTATCTAACTTCAGCCTTGGGTCACAATTCAAATCAAAGTCGGAGGAAGGGGAGGGGATGTATGTATGTATGTATGTATGTATGTATGTATGTATATAACGCATTTGCACATAATTTAAAATACAACAAAGATACACACTTGATATAACTCTACTTCTACACTAAAAGCATCGCTATCTATCTATTAATTCACATCAGTTCTGCTACAATCTGTCTTCCTTGAACAGAATGGAGTAAAAAGATTGCTAGCTACACTGAGTGATATGACTATATGCCTGAAGAAGAAAAGGCTTAGACGAGAAAGAAAGAAAGAAAGAAAGAAAGAGAGAGAGAGAGAGAGAGAGAGAGAGAGAGAGAGAGAGAGAAAAGAGAGAAGAGAGAGAGAGAGAGAGAGAGAGAGAGAGAGAGAGAGAGAGAGAGAGGGGAGTCGAAGTCAAAATTTTTGTTTTACTGAGAAAGAGATAGGGTAGCAATACACAGGAGTAAAGAGAAAATATGATTTAATAGAAACTGTTTATAAAATATATTTTGTTGAGAAAACATGAATTTATCAACTTTAACAGTTTTAGCTATCTAACCATTTTTTCAAAAAATATTTCAGAAACAGTTTGGCTTTGATACGTAACCGATTTTCATTGTGTTTAGCACACCAACGAATTTTGTCATTTTAATTCTCAAGATAATAGTACAAGTGATGATATATATTTTTAAATTTTTTTTCTTCCTCTTTTTATAATCTTCTTCTTATGATGGCAGCTTTAAAAGGCCACAGGAATATCAAATATCTTGTGAATGCGATTGACACTTCTCAGTTCTGAAAAGTGTCTTCCTGTAAGGAACCACAGCAGGTGAAGCTTCAATCACCGCCAGGACCTCTGATGAAGGCTCATCCAGGAGCCGAGACTCCAGTCAGGTCAGGCCAAAGGCGTGGTTCTTACACAAAAATGCCTAAAAATGCTGTCACTGAAAGATCCTATTTTCTAGGTTTAAAAAAAAGAATCTTTAAAAATCATTTTCAAAAATGATGGAGAAGTTGTAAGTGGTATTTGCACTTGGTTTCCTCCACTACTATTTCTGCATTAATATATATATATATATATATATTTTATATATATATATATATATATATATATATATATACATATATATATATATATATATATATATATATATATATATATATATATATATATATATATATATATGAAGATTCCTGTTGTTGGCAGCAATGAGGAAAACTCAGCGGATGGCAGACTACACTTACGGTCATTAACACATGGAGAGTTTAGGGAGGGAGGGAAGGATGGAGGGGGAAGCTTACCTCTCCGCATCTCCTGATGACTCCTCAGAACCTTGTAGTGGCTGGTTCCTACTCCTGCACCGTAGCCTAAAAAGCGTAAAAAAAGAATCATTAGTATTAAAATTCTGGTACCACTAAAACTGTAACACTACAAGATACTGGTTTCATTGCTTTCAAAAAATAAATGAAGTAAAACTATACCTGTACAATTTTCTCTTCAATTTTCATCTGCTGGTATTTGTATGGATAGGAGTTTTTTGTCACTTGATGCCTTTCTCCTGCTGTATTGATGTTTGCTTATGTTTTATGTTTATTCTTAAATGCTTACCTTTAACCTACATGAATTTTTGAGATGATACAGTATTCATATTTGCAATGAATAAAATAATCATCTTTCCCCAAATTATTCTTCAGAGACATGCCAGATTGCCATTTCATAACCCAACTGTAACTTTATATATTTTTGACAAATCGATCTAGACCTACCAATGTGTATAAAAAAAAAGATCATACAATAATAATTCCCATACTGTGACCCTAACAGTTTACCACCCCACCCCCACCTCCTTTCGTTTTTGCTAACGATATGAAGGAACAGATATCACTTTACAATATGACAGAGTGCAATATGCGATATGAACTCAAAAAATATCAGTTTGTGAGTTTTCAAATAATAACTTTTAGCACATTTGGGGCAGCTTAGATTATTAATGCTTTACGGCATCTTGTTCCCCAATACTAATTAACTGCACACCATCTCAAAGAGAGCATTTACTACTGATACACACAAGTTGTCAGTAAGACATATGAACCCAGGACCACTTTGTTTCTACCAAGCTACTCGGGTTCTGGTATATGTACCAAAGGACCAAGAGTCACAAGATTTTCATTATTTGAGCAGCCTCTTGTTTTGGTAAACCAACAGCAGCAATACACAAGAGTAAAAAGAAAATATGAATAAAAAAAAACTTTCTAAAATGTTTATTTTGTTGCGAAAATATGAATTAACCAACTACAGTAGATCAAACTATCTAGCCATTTTTTCAACAATATTTCAGAAACTGTTTTGCTTTCTAAATACAGCTGATACTCATTGTGTTTAGCACATCAATGAATTCTGTCATTTGAATTTTCACATAACATATTATATATAATATATATATATATATATATATATATATATATATATATATATATATATATATATATAATCTATATCTATCTATCTATCTATCTATCTATCTATCTATCTATCTATCTATCTATCTAAGTATATGGGAAGATTCCCGATATGGGCAGCGATGTTGAAAACTCAGTGCATGGCAGACACTGAAGGACTACACTGAATGTCATTAGAACATGGACAGTTAAAGTTTAGGGAGGGATGGACGGAGGGGGAAGCTTACCTCTCGGCATCTCCTGAAGACTCCTCAGAACCTTGTAGTGGTTTGGTTCCTACTCCTGCACCGTGACCTATTCAGCAGAAAGTAATCACCAGTATCAATATCCTGATACCATTTAAACCTTTTATACTACAATGAACTGGTTTCAGCACTTTAAAAAAATAAATGACAGTAAAACTATAGCTGTATAGTTTTCTTCCATTTCCATGTAATGGCATTTTTATATGGAAAGTGGTTTTGTATGTCACTTGTCTGCATCAGCATTAAACGTTAACTCCTGTTGGGGTGGTGCTTAAAATCAGCTGTAGCTTGATGCCTTTCCCTGCTGCTGTATTGATGTTACCTGGTGGTGTATGTGTGTGCTGTAATGCTTTCCCCGTAACCTACATGAACCTCTGAGATAATGAAGCATTCCTATCTGCAATGAATAAATCTTTAACCAAAATTATATTTCAGAGACGTATGCCAGATTTCTATTTCATTTTCCAACTACAACATTCTCTTTTAGCACATCAATCAAGACCTACCAATGTGTATAAAAAACATGAGTATACAATAATGATTCCCATACTGTGACCTTAACAGCTTACCACCCCATCCCCGCCACCTCCTTTCGTTTTTGCGAAGGATATGAAGGAACAGATATCACTTCAAAATATAACATATGTAATATGCGTTATGAACTCCAATATTGATATAGTTTTTGAGTTTTCAATATAATAACTTTTAAACACATTGGGGCAGCTTAGATTATTAATGTTTTACGGCATCTTGTTCCCCAATGCTATTCAAATGCACACCATTCTCAAAGAGAGCATTTACTACTGACACACAGAAGATGTCACTAATGACATTTGAATCTATGATCACTTCGTTTTTACCAAGCTACTGGGGTTCTGGTACATGTACAATAGGACCAAGAGTCACAAGATTTTCAGTAGTTGAGTAGCCTCTTGTTTTGTTAAACCAACAGCAGCGATACACAGGAGTAAAGAGAAAATATGAATTTAAAAACAACTTTTTCAAATGTTTATTTTGTTGAGAAAATATGAATTAATCAACTACAGTAGATCAAACTATCTAGCCATTTTTTCCAACAATATTTCAGAAACTATTTCGCTTTGTAAATACAACTGATACTCATTGTGTTTAGCATATCAATGAATTCTGTCATTTGAATTTTCACAATAATAGATAGATGTAGATATATACAAGTATATGGGAAGATTCCCGATATGGGCAGCGATGTTGAAAACTCAGTGCATGGCAGACACTGAAGGACTACACTGAATGTCAATAGAACATGGACAGTTAAAAGTTTAGGGAGGGAGGGAGGGGGAAGCTTACCTCTCGCATCTCCTGAAGACTCCTCAGAACCTTGTAGTGGTTTTGTTCCTACTCCTGCACCGTGACCTATTCAGCAGAAAGTAATCATCAGTATTAATATCCTGATACCATTTAAACCTTTGATACTACAATAAACTGATTTCACCACTTAAAAAAATAAATGACAGTAAAACTATAGCTGTAGAGTTTTCTTCAATTTCCATGTAATGGTACTTGTATATGGAAAGCGGTTTTTGTATGTCACTTGTCTGCATCAGCATGAACTGTTAAGTCACCATGGGGTGGGGCTTATAATCAGCTGTTGCTTGATGCCTTTCCCCTGCTGCTGTATTGATTATACCTGGTGTTGTGTGTGCGTGCTTTAATGCTTGCCTGTAACCTACATGAACCTCTGAGATAATGAAGCATTCCTATCTGCAATGAATAAATCTTTAACCAAAATTATACTTCAGACTTATGCCAGACTTCTATTTCATTATCCAACTACAACATTCTCTTTTAGCAAATCAATCTAGATCAACCAATGTGTATAAAAAAATATGAGCATACAATAATAATTCCCATACTTTGACCCTAACAGTTTACCGCCCCAACCACACCTTTCGTTTTTGCTAATGATCTGAAGGAACAGATATCACTTCAAAATATAACAGATATGCAAAATGCATTATGAACTCAAATATTAATATAGTTTGAGAGCTTTCAAAATAACTTTTAAGCACATTTGGGGTAGCTTAGATTATTAATTTGGGACGGGATAGCTCAGTGGTCGGAGCACTCGCTTTCTCCCAGCCAAGTTAAGCAGCGTCGAGCGTGGTTACCAGTTGGATGGGTGACCGTTTGCGCGCCTTGGCTTCAGTACAGTTCCCCCAGTTCACCCAGCTGTAAATGGGTACCTGCCCTTTTTAGCGTCAGGGAAGGTAAAGCAGCGAGGGAGAGGAGATGGGCGCCGCCCTAAATATGCTGGCCCTAGAGAAGTGAGGTCTCTGACACCTCGCTCCCCTACGACCTTATAGGTTATGGGACTCCTTTACCTTTTTCCTTTTAGATTATTAATGTTTTACGGCATCTTGTTCCCCAATACTATTTAACTGCACACCATTCTCATAGACAGCAATTACTGATACACACAAGTTGTCAGTAAGACATTTGAACCCAGCATCACTTCGTTTCTACCAAGCTACTGGGGTTCTGGTATATGTACCAAAGGACCAAGAGTCACAAGATTTTCAGTAGTTGAGCAGCCTCTTGATTTGGTAAACCAACAGTAGTTAAAATCAGCTGTAGCTTGATGTCTTTCCCCTGCTGCTGTATTGATGTGTTACCTTGTGTTGTATGTGTGTGCTTTAATGCTTGCCCATAACCTGCATGAACCTCTGAGATAATGAAGTATTCCTATCTGCAATGAATAAATCTTTAACCAAAATTATACTTCAGAGTCTTATGCAACATTTCTATTTCATTATCCAACTACAACATTATCATTTAGCAAATCAATCTAGATCAACCAGTAATTATAAAACATATAAGTATACAATAATAATTCCCATACTTCGACCTTAACAGTTTACCACCCCATCCCCACCTCCTCCTCTCGTCTCTGCTAAGGATATGAAGGAACAGATATCACTTCAAAACATAGCAGATATGTAATATGGGTTATGAACACAAATATCAATATAGTTTTTAAGTTTTCAAAACTTTTAAACACATTGGGGCAGCTTAGATTATTAATGTTTTACGGCATCTTGTTCCCCAATACTATTTAACTGCACACCATTCTCAAAGAGAGCATTTACTACTGATACACACAAGTTGTCAGTAAGACATTTGAACCCAGGATCACTTCGTTTCTACCAAGCTACTGGGGTTCTGATATATGTACCAAAGGACCAAGAGTCACAAGATTTTCAGTAGTTGAGCAGCCTCTTGTTTTGGTAAACAAACAGCAGCGATACACAGGTGTAAAGAGAAAATATGAATTTTTAAAATAACTAAAATTTTATTTTGATGAAAAAATGTGAATTAAATTAACTTCAGCAGATCAAACTATCTGGCCAGTTTTTCCAACAATATTTCAGAAACTGTTTTGCTTTGTAAATACAACTGAAACTCATTGTGTTTAGCACATCAATGAATTCTGTCATTTGAATTTTCACAATAACATATCTATATATCTATATCTATATGTATATATATATATAATTACATATCTCTATATATAGAGAGAGAGAAGTATATGGGAAGATTCCTGATATGGGCAGCGATGTTGAAAACTCAGTGCATGGCAGACACTGAAGGACTACACTGAATGTCATTAGAACATGGACAGTTAAAAGTTTAGGGAGGGAGGAAGGGGGAAGCTTACCTCTCCGCATCTCCTGAAGACTCCTCAGAACCTTGTAGTGGTTTGGTTCCTACTCCTGCACCGTGACCTATTCAGCAGAAAGTAATCATGAGTATTAATATCCTGATAACATTTAAACCTTTGATACTATAATAATATCCTGATACCATTTAAACCTTTTATACTACAATAAACTGGTTTCAACACTTTCAAAGATATATGACAGTAAAACTATAGCTGTACAGTTTTCCTCAATTTCCATGTAATGGTACTTGTTTGAGGAAAGCGGTTTTTGTATGTCACTTGTCTGCATCAGCATGAAATGTTAACTCCTGTTGGGGCGGGGCTTACTATCAGCTGTTGCTTGATGCCTTTCCCCTGATGCTGTATTTGATGTTACCTGGTGGTGTATGTGCGTGACTTTAATACTTGTCCATAACCTACATGAACCTCTGAGATAATGAAGCATTCCTATCTGCAATGAATGAATCTTTAACCAAAATTATACTTCAGAGACTTATGCCACACTTCTATTTCATTATCCAACTACAACATTCTCTTTTAGCAAATCAATCTAGATCAGCCAATGTGTATAAAGATATGAGCATACAATAACAATTCTCATACTGTGACTTTAACAGTTTACCACCCCACCCTCACCTCATCCTTTCGTTTTTGCTAACGATCTGAAGGAACAGACATCACTTCAAAATATAACATATGCACTATCAATTAAAATGTCAAAATTGTTTATGACTTCAAAATCATAACCACTTTTTAAAAAAAATGACCGTTTCTCTTCTGAAATATATCGATAGATTCAGAGCTATTTGTAAAAAAAAATATTGCAGTACCCACTTTAATGGGGGCAAACCGAAAGTCAGTAGCATGAAAGGAACTTTTTCGTTATCTGCTCCCACTGGTCATTTTCTTTAAGATTGTATAACTATTTTTCAAAAATCTTCTGTGATCGAGAAGATAACTGCTTCCCTAACTGGATTATTCACTCCATGCAGAGAGTTGTGAATAAACAGATAAAAAAATTCATGCACACTTTTGTTGTGCTTAGACATCTCCAAAGGTGGAATGCAGCTACCTTCATGGTGGACAAAAACGGTCGCAATACCGACAAAATCTCACCATTCCTGAACCTCAGAATTCAGAAACAGCAAATAAAGATAAATGGTACAGGAGTAAGAGAGGCAAGGAATGACAAGGCAAGAAATGTAAAACAAAACAAGGACAGACACACTGGAGACAGACACAGTAGCTGACAAGACATAAAAGACAAAAATAATAGAAAAAAAAAGATTAGACAGATGGACAAAATGCAGATCACAAATATCACCAGCAATACCTAGGAGACGTTGCAGTTGTATGGAGTTGGCTTCTCTGATGCAGCATCAGCTTTCTGCTTGGCTGGGAGTGGTGGTAGAAGCCGCGCTCAGCATCACAAGTCACGTCCATGTTGCGGCACTATGAAGAGACCTCTGTGGGCGACCTCCTGGATCTTCAGACCACAGACATCATTCGTGCTGTTGGGAAGGTGGTGTGTGGTCGTCCCTCTTCTCCTTGCCTCAACTTTTCCCTCCAGAATCTCTTGACATCCAGTCTGTTTTTGGTGTGTTTGAGCTCATAGGCTTACAGAGTTCAGCTTTATTGTGTTGATCCATGTCAGTGGTACAGTTTCTTTAACATGTTGATGCTGGTTCCATCTTTCCATCGGATTCTGAGAAGTCGTCGATAGAGCTGCTTTTCTTGCTGGTTTGATTTCATTTTCTCCGTGTCTAAATCTTCAGGTGGAACTAAAAGGCCAACATCACTAAGTTGTTCCTTTTTTCAGTGTCGGATCCTTGACAAATCCTGGGCTTGATGTTTAGAGAAGACGGGAAGCGCCTCTTCACTGTGATGCAGTCTTGTCTTTCTGGTTGGTTGTGGGCTTCTCCATCTGGGCTCTGCCTTTTGTCCAAGTTCTGGATGCTTCGTGTGGGCCAGTGTGTTCTTCAGCTTGAGGTGGTTGTAGAATGCAAATTTCCCAGAAGAAGAGTGGAGCGGCCTCGGGTGTTGTGACCAGGGTGACTCCTGTAGTTGGAGGAAGCTGGCTGTGGTCAAGCCCGGAGAGGGATGGGCTCAGCCTGGATTCTCTGCCGCCCTCCACACCCCATGAAGATGACAGCCATCTCTGTGGTACCTGGGAAAAGTCAGTCAAGTCAAAAACACTTTAATCCTTCCAGGAAGGGCAATTACAAGGACGCGCAATATTCAGTTAAAATTGGAATAAACAAAGCCACAAAAAGATAGACACAAAAATTTAATTGAGAAAAATTTAAAGAAAAGTCAAAGAGTACATGAACAAGAGTTTCATTTTGGAGAGAAAACAATGGAATAGTAAAAAGGGCACTCGCAATGAAGTATTAGTGGGAACACAAAAACAAACAAAATGATGGACAAAACAAATCGCTTACATAAAAATAAAGACTAGACCAGGAGAGATTCACCTCAGTAAGGCACTGAGGTAAAAAACGCTTAAGTATGGGGTATGCATCAAACCAAAGCTTTAAGTATGGGGTATGCATCAAACCAAAGATTAAGTATGGGGTATGCATCAAACCAAAGCTTAAGTGTGGGGTATGCATCAAACCTCTCTTCAAGTTTAAAAAAATCCATTTGAGCAATAACCGACAGATAGATCAGACAAATGACTACCTATGACGAAAACAGCCAACAAAATTCTCTGCTTGTTGAAATGATAAAGCATTGGTAAAGACTGGAGTTGTTTTTTTTATTTTGTTATTTTATTTCGAGGATAATAGAATAAGTATCAGGTCAGGAAAGAAAAACAGAAATGGAAGGAGCAATAAACTCAAACCTTACCTATAAACTGTGTATTGCGCTGAATTTGGTTTGTGGATTGTAAACGTCAGTGAGGAGAAGAAATTCTGTCATTATATGTTTATGTTTAAAGAACTCACATCTTACCTCTCCTTTTGACACGTGCAGACCATGATAGTTGCCGTCACACGTCACCGGCAGGTCACTGGCCCTCAAGTCCCACCCCAGAGCCCCTGAAAGCAGTGAAGTCAGCATCAGTCACACTGAAAACCCCAGGTGTTTTTTTAATTGGCCCCTAAAACCCAACTGATTTGACTGCTTCGCCCAGACAGGTTTAGCTGAAAACAGTGAAGTCAGCATCAGTCAAACTAACTACCCCAGTTATTTTATTGGCCAACCTTCCCCCCAAAAAAAACAACAAAACAACCAAACAAACCAACAAGAAACAAACAATAACAAAACAAAACAACCAACATTACACTGATTTCACTGCTTCATCCTGATAGGTTTAAGTTTGCAATTCTTTACTGAGTGTCATTCAAATTTCAGCAGAGTCAATTTAGCTAGTTACCCGTGTAACATTAAAACATAAAATTATTCTAAATGAAATACATCGATTCGTTTTAAATCTGTAAACAAGAAGCGTCTTCTCATGGTACTTCTCACTTTGAACATAGTTACGACATACCTGCAGCCACACAAAAAATGACAATCTCTTTATATATAAAAAGGTAACAGACCATAATTACAAGAATGCCAACTGTTTCTCCTGAACACACCTACAGCCAAAGATAGTACCTGAATCATGTATAATAAAGTTGCTTAAAAACAGATCACAGTTCTCAGTATACTTACACATACAAGGTCTTGATGGAGCAGTATTTCCCAGAGGAGGAGGACAGCTAGCCACGCTGCTGAAGAGACAGTTCTAAACTGCCCTATGATTCACACGATGATTTAACCAACAGATCAGAACCCCTGTGAAATAAAGTCTGGGATGGAGGGACCTAAATGGCCAGTTAAGAAAAATACATGGAAAAATGTGAGGGTGTGCTTGAGTCCCAATCTTTCCCGGTATGTGCTGGTGTTTTCTGACACCAGAATCATTGTCTGTGTTGGTGGTGGAGTTTTCTGACACCAGAATCATTGTCTGTGTTGGTAGTGGTGTTTTCTGACACCAGAATCATTGTCTGTGTTGGTGGGGCGTTTTCTGACACCAGAATCATTGTCTGTGTTGGTAGTGGTGTTTTCTGACACCAGAATCATTGTCTGTGTTGGTAGTGGTGTTTTCTGACACCAGAATCATTGTCTGTGTTGGTAGTGGTGTTTTCTGACACAAGTAGCATTGTGTTGGTGGTGGTGTTTTCTGACACCAGAATCATTGTCTGTGTTGGTGGTGGTGTTTTCTGACACCAGAATCATTGTGTTGGTAGTGGTGTTTTCTGACACTAGAATCATTGTCTGTGTTGGTGGTGGAGTTTTCTGACACCAGAATCATTGTGTTGGTGGTGGTGTTTTCTGACACCAGAATCATTGTGTTGGTGGTGGTGTTTTCTGACACCAGAATCATTGTCTGTGTTGGTGGTGGAGTTTTCTGATACCAAAGATCCTTGTGAAGGTGGTGGTGTTTTCGGACGCCAAAATCCCTGTTCTTGTTGGTGGTGTTTGGACACCAAGATTACTGTTTGTGTAGGTGGTGGTGGTGTTTTCGGACACCATATGTGTAGATGGTGGTGTTTTCGGACACCATGATAACTCTGTGTAGGTCGTGGTGTTTTTGGACAAGATAACTGTTGTTGGCAGTGGTGTTTTTGAACAAGATCACGGTCTGTGTAGGTGGTGTTTTTGGACACAAAGATAACTTAGTAGTGGTGTTTTCGGACACCAAGATCACTGTGTAGGTGGTGGTGATTTTGGACACCAAGATCACGGTCTGTGTAGGTGGTGGTGTTTTTGGACAGGATCACGATCTGGGCAGGTTGTGGTGTTTTTGGACAAGATCACTGTGTAGGTGTTTTGGGACACCCAGATCACTGTTGGTGGTGGTGTTTTTGGACAAGATCACTGTTGTTGGTGGTGGTGTTTTCGGACAAGATCACGGTCTGTATAGGTGGTGGTGTTTTTGGACAACAAGATCACGGTCTGTATAGGTGGTGGTGTTTTTGGACAATAAGATCACGGTCTGTATAGGTGGTGGTGTTTTTGGACAACAAGATCACGGTCTGTGTAGGTGGGGTGTTTCCAACACCAAGATCACGGTCTGAAGGTGGTGGTGTTTTCAGTTGCCAAGATTACTGTTGTAGGTGGTAGCGTTTTTGGACACCAAGAGCACGGTCTCTGTAGGTGGTGGTGATTTTGGACAAGAGCATGGTCTGTGTAGGTGGTTGTGTTTTCGGACACCATAACCCTCTGTGTAGGTGGTGGTGTTTTTGGACAAGATAACTGTTGTTGGTAGTGGTGTTTGGGGACAAGATCACGGTCTGTGTAGGTAGTTGTGTTTTGGGACAACAAGATCACGGTCTGTATAGGCGGTGGTGTTTTTGGACAAGATCACGGTCTGTGTAGGTAGTTGTGTTTTGGGACAACAAGATCACGGTCTGTATAGGCGGTGGTGTTTTTGGACAAGATCACGGTCTGTGTAGGTGGTGGTGTTTTTGGACACCAGAATCACTGTGTAGGTGGTGGCGTTTTCTGAAACTAGGATCAATGTCTGTGTAGGTGGTGGTGTTTTCTGAAACTAGGATCAATGTCTGTGTAGGTGGTGGTGTTTTGGGACACCAAGATCACTGTGTAAGTGGTAGTGTTTTTGGGACACCAAGATCACAGTCTGTGTAGGTGGTGTTTTTTGGATACCAAGATTACTGTTTAGGTGGTGGTGTTTTTGGACAAAGTCACGGTCTGTGCAGGCGGTGGTGTTTTTGGACAAGATCATAGTCTATGTAGGTGGTGGTGTTTTCGGTCACCATGATAACTCTGTAGGTGGTGGTGTTTTGGGACAACAAGATCACGGTCTGTGTAGGTGGTGTTTTCAGATACCATAGATCACTGTGTAGGTGGTGGTGTTTTCGGACACCAAGATTACTGTTTGTGTAGGTGGTGATGTTTTCGGACACCAAGATTACTGTTTGTGTAGGTGGTGGTGTTTTCGGACACCAAGATTCCTGTTTGTGTAGGTGGTGGTGTTTTCGGACACCAAGATTACTGTTTGTGTAGGTGGTGGTGTTTTCGGACACCAAGATTCCTGTTTGTGTAGGTGGTGGTGTTTTCGGACACCAAGATTACTGTTTGTGTAGGTGGTGGTGTTTTCGGACACCAAGATTACTGTTTGTGTAGGTGGTGGTGTTTTCGGACAAGATTACTGTTTGTGTAGGTGGTGGTGTTTTTGGACAAGATCACTACCTGTGTAGGTGGTTGTGTTTTTGGACACAAAGATAACTTGGTAGTGGCGATTTTGGACACCATGATCACTGTGTAGGTGGTGGTGTTTTTGGACAAGATCACTATCTGTGTAGGTGGTTGTGTTTTTGGACACAAAGATAATTTGGTAGTGGCGTTTTTGGACACCATGATCACTGTGTAGGTGGTGGTGTTTTTGGACAAGATGATCACGGTTTGTGTAGGTGTTTTTGGACAAGAAGATCACGGTTTGTGTAGATGGTGGTGTTTTTGGACACAAATATAACTTGGTAGTGGTGTTTTCGGACAAGATCACGGTCTCTGTAGGTGGTGTTGTTTTCAAATGCCAAGATTACTGTGTAAGTGGTGGTGTTTTTGGACACCAAGAGCACGGTCTTTGTAGGTGGTGGTGTTTTCAGATGCCAAGATTATTATGTAGGTGGTGTTGTTTGCGGAGACCAAGATCACTGTCTGTGTAGGTGGTGGTGTTTTTGGACAACAAGATCAGTGTGTAGATGGTGGTGTTTCCGACAACATGATCACTCTGTGTAGATGGTGGTGTTTCCGACAAGATCACTGTGTAGGCGGTGGTGTTTTCAGATGCCAAGATCACTGTGTAGGGAGGAAGGGGGGGGGGTGTTTTCAGACACCAAAATCACTGTGGTGGTGGTGGTGGTTTCCAATACCAAGATCACTGTAACCAGGATTGCGCTCCGTTTATTTCTGTAAAGAGCTACCCCTATTTTTTTGGGTTAGTTTTGGTTTTTATTGAGCTGGTTTAACTTCTTTGCTAGATTATTTTAATCTGTTTTATCATTTTATTTTTTTAATTTATTTTATTATATTATTTTTTCTATCCCATTTTACTTTATTGTATCTAATTTTATTTTGTGAGCCTATTTTAGTTTTTTAAAAGTTTTTATTTCATTTCATTTTACCTATTCTGTTATGTTTAGCTTCTATTTTATCTCCTATTCCATTTTACTTTATTGTATCTTTTATTTACTGAGCCTATTTTAGTTTTTTGTTGTTTTAGCTTTTAGTTCATTCTATTTGGTCTCTTCTGTTTAGTTTTTATTTTATCTGATTTTATTTTAAGCATTTTTTAAGGAGCATTGATGCAATCAGAAATCTGGTGTCCAGCGATCTTGGAATCGGAAACTGACGAGGGTAGCAAGCGAGTCCAATGAAAAAAACCAGCACTTTTGAGTGCACCGTTTTTCGCTAGAGTCGAGAAAATGTCCAGGTAAGACGTGTGTCCCTTTTGTAATCGTCATAAACATGTTTCACGGGCTGTCTTTCGAGTGGAAATGCGTGTCAACTATGCAAAGCAGCAGGTGTGTGGCCGATGGTTATGCATCTCTACCGCTGTCGACATTCAAGTTCCCGAGTTGAACCAAAGATTTCCTGCAGCTGTTCACTACTCGTTCATAGTAGTTTTCCTGTGGTGTTTCTGCCGAAGACACAAGTCACGTCAAATATTTCAACAGAGCTCGTGCTCCGACCTGTCGAATCCAGAAGCCTGTATCACTCTTCACGAGAACTATGAAGTACGTGTATGCAGCAAAATATCCCAATTCTAGAGATAAAAGATCGAAAATCTTTTTATCTAGGATCCCAAGAAAACGAAACCCCTCAAGAATTTTGCTGTAAAAATTTTTGGTCCTCCATGCTCTATCCTTTACCCACAGGGGCCTGATCAAGGTTAAATCATCAATGCCAATACACAGGGAGTTTAGGGGCCTGTCTCACAGCAGTATGGTACTGTCATCATGGCGTGAGTGGGGAGAAGATGGTCCAGGGTTGCCGAGAAGAAGCTGACGAGGACAATGACAATAAGTTTATGATATTTTCTACTTAAAAGTTAAGAGAGAGAAGGGAGAGAGAGAGAGATGGAGAGAGGGGGAGGGAGCGAGAGACAAAGAGGGTGAGAGTGAGTGAGTTGAGAGTGGGTATGTGGGTGCGCGCGTGTATGTGCACGTGTGGGTGCATGTGTACACATCTCGGACACAGAGCTTTCCATCACTAAGCATAGATCTAAAGAATGGTTTAAAAATATACGTTAACACAGCACATCAATCAAACACACTACATCATGAATGAAATACAGCTGTGTTTCGGTCTTCCTATTCATTTACTCCCGAGACCATCACACACAATCATACACTGCATAGAAACTGAGTAAGCAGCAGCAGCAACAACAAAATTCCAAAAATATCTGAGAGATATAAGAATTATAGCCTCGAGCCTTCACTGGGGCATCCGAGATTCTCCCCCCCCCCCCTTCCACCCCCTCCCTCAACCCACGGAATTCACCTCAGTACGGGCTCCATCCCAAGTCCTCTACTTAAGACTGAACCAAAGTCCCGTGTCTGGGGGGGGGGGGGGGCGTTATCTGGACATGAATACAATGCGTTTTCAGACACGATTGAAAGCTGTCTTCAGAAACAGAGCGTGTATATATAATTTCATATATTATATATAATTTAAACTATATATATAGTATATTCATTCACACTGCTTAGTAGCTATATGATAGTTGGCAGCAAAACTTTAAAAAAAACACCACCCAAGATCTATCTACCTTTGGTCAGTGGCTCTCAGTCTGTATTGCCAAACGCTGATAACACTTACAGCACTGGGCGCCTACTTTTTGACACGACTAATCAAGCTGCGCTTCTATAGCCCTTTGGGTTTTGTTTTGTTTTAATTTCAAATGCTGAGCTTCTTACAATCTAAACATGAAAATACATTTCTCTCTAATTCAATGAATTGAGATTTCACCTCTAAAAGGTCTGGCCGAATATTGGCACGTGAAATTTTTTGTAATCTCGTTCGGTTGTGTCACCGTGATATGCTGCTGTACTGGGTGGTAAAAATCACAAAGTTCACACGACTTCAAACATTGGCATGTTAATAAATCTAACAAAGAATAAAAACTATTACCCACTATGAAAATTGCTCCAGTACACAGCATAATTATCCTCAGTCCTTACCTATTCAAAAGGCCGGCCGACCACACAAAATGACTAACCAGCTTACGATTCATTTTCAATCTCAAAATGTGCGTTTCTTCGTGCAAGCTGGCTTATGATTGTATTGCTCCATTGTTCCAACCCCTCTCCCCTGAAATGATTAAAAAAAAAATCCTAGTCTTCTAGCCTTGCAACTGCTTTCACTTTCAAAATGTAACTACTTTACAAAAGTAAACAGTATCGTCTGCAACAGCAATAGTTACCCATAGAAGACTAGCCTTGCAACGCTTTCATTTTCAAAATGTAACAACAACTTTACAAAAAGTAAACAGTATCGTCTGCAGCAGCAATAGTTACCTGTAGTTTCAAGTCAGGCAGAGCGATGGAAAACAGGATAAAAATTCTCTGTCAAAATGTCGTACTGAACTCGCTTACTAGGTCAGCGTTACTTGTTCGAATGAAGCGCGCAGGCGCACTCAACTACACGGCCCATTCTACCGGTAAAGAGAGACAACTTGCACGTGCTTTACTGGCCAACAAGCCCTGAAAAAAAGTCGCTGAACAAGTTTTCTCTTTGTGTGTGTGTGTGTTAATGTATGTGTGCGTGTGTGTGTGTGTGTGTTGTCAGTTCTATGTATCTTCTCTAAACCGTGATACAATACATGGGCAAAAAAAAAAGGTTGAAGTTGGGTGTGTGGATCTAGCGAAGTGTGTGTGTACGTGCATGTGTGTTAGGAGTGGATTATGAGGGCGAGGAAGTGTGTGTTAGCATGTATAAATTCCATATATTATTATTATTATTATGTGTACTTGTGTGTGTGTGTGTGTGTGTGTGTGTGTGTGTGCGCGCGCGCGCGTGCAGGGGGGCCTATGTTATTTTTTAAAATTTATTTCTTCATTTATTTTGAGGATAATAAAATATGTGCGTGCGTGTGCGTGCATGTATACGTGAATGTATGCACACACACACGTGTACGTGAGTATATTTGAGTGAGTGAAAGAAAGAAATAGAGAGACAGGATATTAATTAATGTGGACTAATCAATTAATTAATCATATTTATTTTTCAAGGGTTACAAATAAACAATCGCGTTCTTTTTTCATCCACCCTCGCCATGATGACTAACCCCCCACCCACCCTCACCCCTCTTCCATATTTAAAAAACAAACAAACAACCTATATGTGTGTGTATGAGAGAGATAGAGATAGAGAGAGAGAGAGAGAGAGAGAGAGAGAGAGAGAGAGAGAGAGAGAGAGAATATACGTCAGATTGCATCAATATCAAAGAAACCTAACAAAAGAAATAATATAGTATCAAAACACCTGCACAAACCCTCTATTGCTTAAAAACAATACCATTAGTTTACCCCCTCCCCCTAAACAAAACAACACACAGTTATTAATATATAACGCCTCCCAAAAATAAAAAATATCACTTTCTTTCAAACTTTGTTTAAAACAATAAAACCAGAAACATTTCCGAGAAGGCGCGATATACATAATGTACGGAAGAAAATATGTCTTTATCTACAACGAAAATAAAATGAAATTTCAAATTCAACATAGAAACTAAAACATTTTTATCAACTGATAAGTTTATATAAAAGGGGAAGAGAGAAAGCGAGCTTTATTGTGGTAAGCTTTCAAGCCCATTTACAAGGAGATAATATGAAAGGGACTGAGCACAAACACGTTTTTTAACTTAAAAGCAAAAACACACTATTCACTACAGACCAAAATTAATAATCACCATGGCATGGATTTCACATCATGATTTAGCAGACCAACAACAACAGGTACTGGAAACAATGGTTACTGTAGTTTTATTTTGGGGGAGGGGGGGGGGGTGGAAGAGAACAATGAGCAAAATCTATTGCTGTTGAAGCTTTGCAAGCAATGCAGCAGTTCTTCATGGGATTCATTAATATATGCGTGTTGTTGTTATTGTTGTTTTAATACGTCATGCAGAATACCAACTGTGACCACAAAAAAATGACATAAGAACCGCGTTAGTACAATTTGTGTTTAAGATTACTTGGCAAGACAGTCAAGTCAAAAACTTTAATCATCCTGTGAAGGGCAATTAAAATACTGACAGGCACATTGATAAGTGTCATTTGGACATGTTAGAACTATTACTTGCTATTGGTTGCATGACTAATTACTTGCTATTGGTTGCATGACTAATTACTTGCTATTGGTTGCGTGACTGTGTAAGAATGCATTGATTTGCAAGCACTTTGATTTGTCTGTGCAAGATACAGTGCTATATAAATTACATTTATTATTATTATTATTATTATTATTATTATCCCGAAAGACACACAAACAAGCTACATTTCATATTGGTATAAGCATTCCAAGATAACTTCAAATAACAGTGTATCTCACACAGACACAGAGCGAAAGGCATTGGCCATGATGTTATTCAACAATAGACGACCGCGTCAGGCATGTACAGTTCAGCAATTGTCACTAACTCAGGCTGTGATGTCACCTCGACCCTACATAGAAACACGTGAGGACCACGCAGAACATCCAATAGCCGTAAAGCGTGTGATTGTGCCCCTGCCTGTTCCTAGTTCCCTGTCTCCCTGAAAGTAAGCCAGAGAGAGAGAGAGAGAGCGAGAGAGAGAGCCAGAGAGAGAGAGAGAGAGAGAGAGAGAGAGCCAGAGAGAGAGAGCCAGAGAGAGAGAGAGAGAGAGCCAGAGAGAGAGAGAGAGAGAGAGAGAGAGAGCCAGAGAGAGAGAGAGAGAGAGCCAGAGAGAGAGAGAGAGAGAGAGAGAGAGAGCCAGAGAGAGAGAGAGAGCACCAGAGAGAGAGAGAGAGAGAGAGAGAGAGAGAGAGAGATTTTATTTCTCTATTTATTTTATTCTTTTCTTTCGAGGATAATGGAATGAGCACTTTTGTGCTTTTTTCCATCTAGTCCCCGTGCGTATGCAGTTTTGTAAATGTCATCCGTCCCCACCATGGCCTACTCTTCTCAAAAGCGGAACGGGTTTTAACGTGTTCTGCGTGCGTTCGCACACCGGACCTTGGTTTATAGTCTCATCCGAAGGACTTTTGGGGAGAGTGGAGTCGGCACTGATGTTAACTCCAGAGGAAAATATCCCTTTGAACAATCAAGCCGGTAAGCAGATCACGATTACATCACTGTAACCACCAGGATATCCCGTCCCCCAGAGAGAGAGAGAGCGAGAGAGAGAGAGAGAACTCAGGAACTCATGATTTTATTTGTAAGGCCATCGGCCTGTATACAAGGGGGTATTCATTTTGACAAAAGAAACTTAAACCAAAACAGTACAAAACCCCTATAGATAATGTTGGCATTGTCAAGAGTGATTTCCCAAAGAAACATGAACTACTTCAACTTTTGTACACCAGTTATACCTAACAAAATTCTCGGCTTTTAGAGTAGAAAGTCTATAATACTCAAATGTCTGAATTGATAGACATTTGCACTATTCAAAATAGTTTGGTTAAAGAGAGAGAGAAAGAGGGAGAGAGATATATATAGATAGATAGATAGAGAGAGAGAGAGAGGAGAGAGAGAGAGAGAGAGAGAGAGAGAGAGAGAGAGAGAGAATCGTCAGGTTACATCAATATTGAAACAGAACAAAATAATAAATATATGATAAAATACCCATACAAAACCTCTCTTTTAAAACACTACCATGGATGAAGAAACACATCAAGGTAATAATGTGTCAAGATACAGCCTAATATAAACCAAGTAAACCAAACTGAAATGTTTGTTAGACAAATCTGTTAAGAACCAAACTTACTATATATTTCTAAAAAGGCGCAGTTTTAATGAGGTAGGAAATCAATAGCTATGCATTTAGGACGATGATATAAACGCAGTATTACAAAATGTAATATATAAACTTAACATTCATATCAAGTAATGTGCTTCATGTATAATAGGGAGACAGGAAGGAAGGGAAGACAGAAAAGTGAAAGAAAGATAAAACATTTCAGGCAGGGATAGAGACAGAGAGAAATATTAAGGGACAGAGCAAGCGAGCAAGTGAGCAAGAGATAGATAGATAGATAAATAGATAGATAGATAAGAGAGAGAGAGAGAGAGAGAGAGAGAGAGAGAGAGAGAGAGAGAGAGAGAGCGCGCACCCTCCGGTTGTATGATCACCGAAATAATCGATAATATAACACCCACACACAACCTTTTTGAAAATTAAAATTCTGCTATCAATAAAGAAACAACCTTTTGTATAAAAAAAAAAGAGGTTTAGATGTTCATAAGAAATATACCACTAGTCAAGAAGTTTTGTATGACTCAGCAATTCATAATGTCAGTTGCTGAAGTCATATATTCGTCACTTGTAAGAC
>CM054155.1:47976981-47984481 GCA_028751875.1 Rapana venosa
TTGGATATACAAGAATAACTGTCTCTATCTCTGTCTCTATCTGTGTCTGTCTCTCTCTCTCACACACATACATACACATACTGCTGCTGCTAAATGTAATATCACCTTATCTTTCTACTGTGAGTATATTCATCTAAAACCATAAACCAAGCAGAAACAATGCTTTTTTTTGCCTTGAGGCATGGTGCCATTATAATCACCATCACCAGAAATCAATGAGAACATCATTAAACCACAACATCTATACACTCCTGCAGTTCATTGCAGCCACAAAAACAGCACAACCCAACACACAGGCAGGCAAAAAGACAACATGACAACCTCAGCCCCACATTCAATGGCAACCTGTCAACCACAGAAGCTGAGCCACCATTTTCGAAACAATGGCCGCCCAATTTGAATGGCGTAACGGCGCCAAACATGAATAGCCCTTTTCTTCTCTCCTCCTTGGGAGAGCTCAAAGGGACACTACCGCGTCACACAATACATCTCTGAGAGACAGAAGAGAAGGAATGGAAGGGCCAGAGCAGGAGTGGGCAATTCTAGATCCCCAGATCGATTGTGTGTACAGGTTATTGTTGTGCCAGGGCTGAAGATGTGAATAAAAGAATAATGTCATGGAAGGAGGAAGGGGAGAGGAGGAGGGGGAGAGCAAGAGAGACAGAGGGAGAGAGAGACAGAGAAACAGAGGCAGAGAGAGAAATCTTGTGTGTGTGTGTGTGTGTGTGTGTGTGTGTGTGTGTGTGTAGGAAGCAGTGTTCCAGAAGTCCTGTGAAGACAGTAAGGAAGAGTTGTATAATTATTTCAAATTATCTTTTTTTTTTTTACATAAACCCTTTTATGTCTCTTTCCAGCTGTTTGTCTCCCCCTTTGTACAGTGTAGGAAAAAAAAGCAAAACAATACAAAACAACACACCAAATTGTATCCAAACATAACATACCAAATCTTTAACTTAGATGAAACAGCATTTCAAAAAGAGAAATTAGCTCTGTTTCTGTGAAGCATGAAACCATATGATATTTTAGTTTGCTGTGGGCAAGTTGAATCTGGTGAATCCTTTCCATCTCCAGACAAAACATTTTGGTTGGGTTTATTCCTTACATATGGCAGATGGTATGGAAATTTTGGTTATAGGGAGCAGACGAAGGCCTTGAATATCTGCATGCTGATATCAATAGAGAAAAGAAATTACTTTAGCCAATAAACGCGACTGGCCAAGACTATCCAATAGGGAACAGTACAAGGAAGGAGACAAAGAGGCAGACAGAGAAAACGATGGGAAGACAACATCAGAGAGTGGACTGGCCTTGAGTGGAACGAATTGCTACGGAAAGCTGAAAACTGCAAAGAATGGAGGAAGCTGGTTGCAGAGTCTCCAGTGTTCCCCTATTGTCTACTAGACTACGGGGATAGGTGAAGGTGAATAACACGATCTAATGGCCCGTTTAAACCCTATGCTTTAGAAAACTGTCGTATGAATGGGACAAGATGGCAGACAGACAAAATGGTGGACTGAGATGATTGTGCAAAGGACAATACATCATTTGCCGAGACCAAAACTGAGTGAGCAATGGATACAATGAAGGAATTTGTTTTTTAAAAAAACCACCAACTCTTTAAATGTGGTGTTCCCATGACAAACTGTCCACTATCAAACAAGTCAATGATGGGTGCAGAAGGAAGGAATGGAAACATCTTCAGAATCTGGAAAAAAAGGGATACACTTTGCTGATATTCCCACAATGTAACAAAAAATATTAACAAATTTCAGACAGATATGCACAAACATGTTAACTTTTTATTGAATACTGCTAGCACCAATGGAAGACTTCCTCAATTAAGAGCAGGGATTTTTATTTTTCTGAGGCAACTTATGGAAGAATCTGCCAATGCCATATCTAACTTCGTGAATATCTAACATTTGCTGAAGATTTCTCATAAGTAGCTAAAAGAATAGGTAGTATTGTTAAAGATTCTGTAACTCATGTCAGGATTTGGTGGGATACAGACACACACTGATGCCTAACATACACTTGAACTTAGGCTAGCTCATTTTGTTGACGCAATTTGGAAAGGAATAATTATGCAATGAAGGTATCATGGAGGATATGGTGTAGAGTGTATAAACCATTTTGCATATGCTGACATCTTCTTGGAAAGACTCAAAAAGGTGTACTTTGATACTGTTCTGTTTGTTGTTGTTGTTGTGGTTGTGCTGGTTTGGGTGGTGGTTGTTTTAGAGTTTGTTGGTGTTAAGTTTTTGCTATTGTAGCTGCTTTGTAGATGTTCTTAAAGAAGAAAAAAGTTGACAGTATCATGTTTAAAGCTTTATTCACCCTGTTGGGTAAAAATCTAATATATACACATTTTCTTTTATTTTGGTTAACTTTTTTCATTCTGATTTTTTTTAATCAATCTTATTCTGTTAATATCCACCCTTGCATGCAAACCTCAACGAATCACTCTGAGCAAAGCAAAAATCCTGCTGAAGACAGAGAAGGAGACAGAGAAGGAGACAGAGACCAAGTGAAAAGACCGAGACAGACAGAGTAATCAGCGTCATTTCAACTCGTCAGAATAGACCCATACTAGTGCCAAAGGCTTGTCCACAAAACCCTCCTTCCTCCTCCCTCTCTCCCCGAGTCTCTCAGTGTCCTAGAGCCCGCTGATGGAAAGCTTTCTTCCCTCTGTGCAGGCCTCAGCTGACAGACAACACTGGCGGTGAAAGAGGCTTGTGCCCTGCTGAATAGCCCTGATAAGCACCCAGCTAGCATCTGGGACACTTCACAACCGAAAACCGCTGGAACGAGAAAAGCGCCATTTTACCGTCATCGGGCCTGCCATGAAAAACCCCCGCCATCATTGCGCATGCGCGGTGGTCCAGCGCTTGTGAAAAGACGGACTGGAACCCTAATGCGTCGCTGACAATGCGGAGCCGCCGGCTGAATGAGAGCATGGGACAATTGATTCATTGAACTCGCGGCGGTTCTTAATTGATTTGTGGATAACGTGTTGGTTCTGAAGTGTGTGTGTGTGCGTGTGTGTGTGTGTGTGTGTGTGCTGGTGCCGATGATTAGGAAAACCCGAGAGAGGGATTTGGAAGGCGAAGGGAAGAGGGTATTGCTGAGAATGTTTGCCAAGTTCAAAATTTGACAAGGGTAGAATATGGGGCGTCTATATATTCGGGGATGAAAATTGTGATAGGTTTTGTTGTTGTTTTTATGTGGGTGAGGTGTTTTATTACCAACAGACATGGTCAATTCATTTTTTTTCTAACAATTCACGTAGTTTTGTTATTTCACAAAATAGAGAAATCCACATGGATTTCAAGCCACACATAAAAACACAACAATAAAACTTTGATCACAGAAAAAACCACCACAACACAGTATCCGGAAATCAGCAGGCACACATCACATGATTAAAATAAAAACCACCCACACATCATCAACAATGTGATATTCAAATCTGCACTGAGTCTACCAAGTTAAAGAATGAGATCTGTACATTTGCTAGGGTCAAATTGTGCCAGATTTACATGGGCTTTCTTGTCAGGATTATAGACACAAAGCAGTGTTCAAATAAAACATCCCTTTATTCATGTTTATATTTAGATACAGAATATTCCATAGACAACAATGACGCACTAAGAAGACTCAGTCGTGCTGAAAGAAAAGCTAGTTCTTTAAGATGTAATCTAAACCATGCTCTTGTGGAGATATGACTTTTTGCTAAATAGTGTGCACATTACGAAAACATACATGTTATGTACATGTGTTATGAACTACAGTTTTGTCACTGAATGTCTAATCACTCACAGTAAGTTACACCAGATAGAGCACAAGTAGCTACTTTGGTGGGAGAGGGGGGGGGGGGGGCGGCTATTTTTTGTAAGTGCAGGATGACATAGACTTGTTTTAACTTAATCTTTTACTCTCAATAAAGATCAATAAACATTTTTGACTTGACTTGGCTTGACCTGACTTAAGAACAGCAACAGGCTCTGTATGCGTGGGAGGGCAGGCTGATGGGCGGTGTATGTGTGTCTTCAATTTTACGTCTGTTCACTTAAAGTGATATTAGACGATGGAGGCGGGGGGGGGGGGGGGGGGGGGGGGGGCAGCATAATGAGATAAGGGCTTTAAGTAGAATAGATACGTGTTGGTATAAATGCACATTAAAAGACTATTCCAAACTATATAAACAGTATGTTGCAAAAACATGGCAAAGAAATACAAAAATTAACAAAAACCCCGAACAATTGAAAAATACTCTAAAATTGGAAAACAAACAATTGTGAACTACTTGTAACGGCAGCTGTGAAACAAGCAAAATGTAGATTCCGACGATCATACTTTACAAAAAAGAGAATACTGGGGATTGCAACAGAGACAAGGCTATCTCACATAATAACTCTGGATTGGTTAAAACTTCCTGCAGAGACTTATCTTGAAATGATGGTAAAAACGTTTTTAAACCTTGACATTGATACAGAACATGAACATTGGAAAATTTTTCACCGCATATACATTGTATATTTTTGGCAAATTTTGTTCGAAAGGCATTTAATTTCAATCTGTAGATTAGAGAAACAATTTTTCTAGTACAGGATTTTCGAAAACCGTACTGAGTACAAAGAATGTTCTCAAGATCCAGAACTGAACAAGTATGCTGGGGATAACCAGCCTCTTCCTGTTTCTTTTTCACATGTTTCCAGCAAACATTTTGAAGCAAAGCATAACCTTCATGAAGAGAAAGAGGAATGTGTTTGTGTGTGTGTGTGTGTGTGTATGTGTGTGTGTGTATGTGTGTGTGTGTGTGTATGTGTGTGCGCGCGAGTGTATGTGTGTGTGTGTATGTGTGTGCGCGCGCTAGTGTGTGTGTGTCTGTGTGTGTGTGTGTGTGTGTGCCGAAAGCCCTTTCAATATAGAGTACTTTATCTATGCCAAACTTTTGTTTTCTATCGCTCTCTCTGTTTCACATATCGATCTTTATCTGCTTAAAATGGTATAAACACATATTGATCTTTATCTGCTTAAAATGATATAAACACATATTGATCTTTTTCTGCTTAAAATGATATCAACACATATCGATCTTTATCTGCTTAAGATGATATAAACACATATTGATCTTTATCTCCTAAAATGATATAAACAGATGTTGATCTTTTATGTTTTTTCTCTTGTATCAAACTGTTTGCAGAGTGCCTCTCTCTGTCTGTCTGTCTGTCTGTCTCTCTCTCTCTCTGTGAGAGGGTTTAGACAAATCTGCACAGTACATGTATACCCTAACTGAAGTCTGCTAGACAAAAACAAACACCTTAAAATCCGAACAATATATCAGAAAAATATCAAATAAAACTTTGTTCAATACGATTTCATCTACTCCCTCTCTCTAAATAAAAAAGCCTATGGACAGGTTACAGTCCAATGCCCTTTCTACTATTTTCATTGAACAGAGACCCCACCGCCCACCCCCCAACAATAAACAACAATACACCACCACCACCACCACCAACCACTACGCCACCACCACACCACCACAACAACAACAACATCAACTAACACTACTACTACTTACTACTACTACTACTGCTGCTGCTGCTGCTGCTGCTGCTACTATACTAGCTGCTGCTACTATACTGCTGCTGCACTAACTTCTGCTGCTGTGCTAACTCTACTACTACTACACTTCTGCTGCTGCTGCTGTGCTATACTACTACTACTCTACTTCTGCTGCTGCTGCTGTAACTACTACTTCTACTGCTGCTGCTGCTACTACTACTACTTCTGTGTGCTCTGCTGCTGCTGCTGCTACTACTACTACTACTACTACTTACTACTACTACTACTACTAACTACTACATCTGCTGCTGCTTCTGCTGCTGCTGCTGTACTTCTGCTGCTGCTGCTGCTGCTGCTACTACTACTGCTGCTGCACTACTACTTTGCTGCTGTGCTACTACTACTCTGCTGCTGCTGCTGCTGCTGCTACTACACTACTACTCTACTCTGCTACTACTACTACTTCTGCTGCTGCTGCTGCTACTACTATACTTTGCTGCGCTGTGCTACTACTACTCTCTGCTGCTGCTGCTGCTACTACTACTACTACTCTAGCTCTGCTGCTGCTGCTGTATCTGCTGCCTGCTGCTGCTACTACTACTCTGCTCTACTATCTACACTACTACTATATACTACTACTAACTTACTGCTGCTGCTGCTGCTGCTGCTCCTCTCTCCTCCTTCTATTGTCTGCTCTGCTGACTCTACTACCACCATCACTCACTACTCACTACACTATATACTATTTATTACACTATCACTTACACTACACGGAGCAGCGCTCGCGCTGTATATATTTGCTACACTATTACTACTACTACTACTACTTACTCCAATCTACTGCTCGCTTGAACTACACAAACTATACACTTTATACTACTACTACTAAAGGAGCTGTGTGCTCTACTCTCTCTCTATATACCACCAGTCACTCCTCTCCCTCACAGCATTAATTTTCATTTTATTTTATCACCATCAAGCTTGACACAACAACAGCAAAGCAAAACCACCGCGGTATTATATTTATTACCTTTTCCCCTCCTTTCCCATCCAGCCCATTGAACTAAACAATACTATAACTTTTCTCTCTAGCTGAAAGAAAGAGAGGTTGGTTCGTTTTCCCTTGTTGGGGGTTGGCTTTTCATTAAAGAGAAGAGGGTTTCGTGATATATTTCTCGGGAGACTTACCGGCCTACAAAAGCATCACAGAGAGAGACAGAGAGAGAGAGAGAGACAGAGAGAGTGAGAGACAGAGAGAGACAGAGAGAGAGAGAGAATTCCCTGGCGGAATGTACATTACAATACAAGCAAGAACAGCACCCCCCCCCCTCCATCCCTACCTCGATAACCTAACCAACCCGCTCGCGCTTCTCCACACAAAGACCTGTCACTTTCCACGTTTGCTGCGGTCACGTAACAGAGCGCTCGCGATTGCTCCTTTTGTCTCGGTTCCATTCACGCTACGGTAAGGTCTCTTTATATAAAAGCTTGTTGGGTGGAGGGGGTGGGGTGAGAGTTGGGGGGGTGGGGGGGGGGGGTAGGTAGGGTGGGGGGGGGGGGGTGTTGTTTAGCTTATGAGATTTGTGATGTAGTTGACACAAGGAGGGTGGGGTGGGGGTGGAGAGACTTGTTTGGTGAGAGTATGGAGTCAAAATATTATAAAATATCAAACAGGCTTACAGAAAAAAAGAAAAACCTTAGAGAGAGAGAGAGAGAGAGAGAGAGAACTGGAACTGTTTATTGAGAGTGAATGGATAAGCTCAGGGCATTTTTACACCATGCTCTCAAAAAACCCCCAAAACAACCAAACACAAACAAACAGAGAGAGAGAGAGAGAGAGTGAGAGAGATTTCTACTTGCTAATGCATCACTATTCTCTTAGTTATCCTCCTTCACCCTCCCTATCTCTTCCACTACATAACAAAGATGTTG
>CM054155.1:47991981-48009481 GCA_028751875.1 Rapana venosa
TTGTGCATGTTAAATCAATCGTTCTTGTCAAACCATCCTTTCCTGTTTCACCATGTCTTACCAGCTCTCTCTCTCCTCTCCCCTCCTCTCTCTCTCTCTCTCTCTCTCTCTCTCTGTTCTGTCGTCTCTGTCTCTCTCTCTCTGGCTGGATGTAAAAAAATGTCTTGTGCTCATTCTGTTACCCTCAGAAAATAAAATTTCGTTATCGTTATTGTCTCTCTCTCTTGTCTTTCATGTCTGTCTGTCTACTGTTTCTCTCTCTGTCTCTCTCTGTCTCTCTGTCTGTCTGTCTGTCTGTCTGTCTGTCTGTCTCTCTCTCTCTCTCTCTCTCTCTCTCTCTCTCTCTCTCTCTCTCTCTCTCTCTCTCTCTCTCTCTCTCTCTCTCTCTCTCTGTCTGTCTCTCTCACTCTGGATGTTGAAAAAAAGTCTTGTCCTTATTCTGTTAACCTCAGAAAATAAAATTTCGTTATCGTTTTTGTCTCTGTCTCTGTGTCTGTCTGTCTTTCTGTTAATCTCTCCGTCGGCCTGCCTCTGTATCTGTCTCAGTCTCTGTATATGTATATGTGTGCGTGCGTGCATGTCAGCTTAAGTACATGAGTGCGTGTGTGCGAACGTGCATGCGCAATATCTGCGAAATCTTTGAGAAGTGTTTTCTTTGCATCCGTGTGACGAAACCGCTACCAAGGCATACGTATCCCCACAATTCCTCCACCTCATCTTCATCCTCGCCCATCCTCTTCTTTCTGCTCCTCCTTCTCCTTCCTCAAATCCTCCTCCTCTTCTGCTCTTCTGCTGCTGCTCCTGCTGCTGTCCTCTCTCTTCTTTCTTCTTCTTTCTTCTTCTTCTTCTTCTTCTTCTTCTTCTTCTTCTTCTTCTTCTTCTTCTTCTTCTTCTTCTTCTTCTTCTTCTTCTTCTTCTTCTTCTTCTTCTCCTCCTTCTTGTCATATTTTCTGCCTTCTTCGTTGAACGCTCAGACAGCAACTACTTTTCTCTGTCATATGAGCGAAAATGCGTTGCGCTGCCGTTAAGCGCCTGACAAGTCAGGCCCAGCGCATCCGACTTCGTCGTGGAAGAGAATTGTGATATTTTATAAGTCTTTCACGAAAAAAAAGGCAGGAGAATGGACCAAGAAGGCAGAAAATAAGACAAGAAGAAGGTGGCAGGAAGAAAAGGAACCAGGCAGAAACAAAGAGAGGGATAGAAAAGAGAGAATTCGTAGCATAGTTTCCAGAAGGTGGGGATGCTGTTGATACTGACAGGGCCCTGGCATCCCCATGGGGGTTTACTTTTACTAATAGGTTTATTGCTACTACTGCTGCTAATGCTGCTGCTACTAGTGCTACTGCTGCTGCTACTGCTGTTTCTGCTACTGCTGCTGCTACTGCTGTTGCTGCTGCTGTTACTGCTGATGCTACTAGTGCTACTGCTGATGCTTCTTCTACTGTTTTTACTGCTGTTGCTGCTACTGCTACTGCTGCTGCTGCTGCTGTTAGTGCTGTTGTTGCTGCTGCTGCTGCTACTGCTGCTGCTACTACTGCTGCTACTGCTGCTGCTGCTGCTGTTACTGTTTCTGCTACTGTTACTGCTGCTGTTATTGTTACTGCTGCTGTTACTGTTACTGCTGCTGTTACTGTTACTGCTGTTGTTACTGTTACTGCTGTGTTACTGTTACTGCTGCTGCTACTGCTATTACTACTACTGCTGCTGCTGTTACTGTTTCTGCTACTGTTACTGCTGCTGTTATTGTTACTGCTGCTGTTACTGTTTCTGCTGCTGCTACTGCTATTACTACTACTACTACTGCTGCTGCTGCTGCTGCTGCTGTTACTGTTACTGCTGCTGTTACTGTTACTGCTGCTGTTACTGTTACAACTGCTGTTACTGTTACTGCTACTGTTACTGTTACTGCTGCTGCTACTGCTATTACTACTACTGCTGCTGCTGCTGCTGCTGCTGTACTGTTACTGCTGCTGCTGCTACTGCTGCTGCTGTTGCTGCTACTGCTGCTGCTGTTGCTATTATTGCTACAGTGACTGCTATGATGGTACTAAGAAGTAATCATTGTGTTCGTCAGTACCATAAGACTCATCACAATGCAAATTGCATATGAAAAAGTAACTGATCTTATACGTAAAATGTATCTACAATACCTGATCAGTGGTTCATTGCTCACCTGGTTCTTTGTAGCACGCGTGTGCGCGTTCGCGCGTTCGCGCGTGCACACACACACACACACACACACACACACACAACAAAAACCAACACACACCCCAACACCCACACACAACAAGACATATCATAGTACAGATAACTGCCCTCACTGTTACTTCTTGGCCTGAGAGATTTAAAAAGCCATGTCAATGAAAGCTACTTAAGATATGCACCTGGGTACCTGTCCTCTTTAGGGTCAGGGAAGGTAAAGCAGCGAGGGAGAGGAGATGGACACCGCCCTCAATATGCTGGACCCTAGAGAAGTACGGCCTCTGACGCCTCGCTCCCATACGACCTTTTAGGTTATGGGACACCTTTCCCATTTTACTGATGCACAAGACATCGACCCATCGTCTGTGCCACTAAAACATATCTCGCCTGACGGATTTTGAAACAAGACAATAAACCGTGATCTGTTCATGCCAGTAAAAGCAATTGCAGTTAACAAAGAAAAAAAAAAGCCAGCCAGTGATATTTTGTTGGAAAAATCGACATCAGAAAAAAAAATCGCTGTGTTGAAATTGACATCTCCTGAATTTTCAGAGTGTTGAAGAATTTTGAGAACTTAATGAAAAGACATAATACTATTTTTGCATACACATAATTATGCAAGAAAGCATTTGTTCGAATGCATGCTCGCACTCGCGCGCACCCGAACACACGCACACACTTGCGAATGGCAAAGTCAATTCTGTAAAAAGACACTCACTCGCTAGTGAAAGGGAAATAACTCTCCTTCGGCTACCACGGTAGCAGACGGTAGATCTGGATCCAACCGGTTTTCTTCAATTTCTGAAAGTTTAATGCATATCGAGTATAATAAGGAACAAAACGAACAAGATCCAAGCATTGGCACGTACATAATTATAGTAGCAACTTGTAGAACGCAATTTAATGTGCCAAAAACTTGTGCAACGAAGAAAATTTGACGAAGTGTTGTTGAAACTGACTCTTTCAAGTGGATAATTGTGTGGAGTCTCAAACACTCCCCCTGCCCATGGTGTGTTTCTGAACTTTCTCCAAACTCTTGTTTGCAGCGGATGGCAAGTTCATCTCTCACATGGCACCTCCCTGAAGGAAATGATAGAAGTGAAAAGAAAAGTAAGTGTGTGAAATCTTCAAGCATGATATTACTTACAAGGAGAAGGTTTAATTAATCCAATCAAGTGTTGCATAAATTACAGTACGTTGGCGAACTGAAAAGATCGTGGTTGCAGGTATCATTAATCTTAAGCCAAGGTTGTGTAGTAAAGCTATGGCCAGTAATTGTGCATAATGAGGCTGGTATATTTAACATATTTCTCTCTTTGAAAATTAATTGAGAGTTTTAGCATACTGGGAGTGGTGCGTGTTGGCGTGGTGTGTTGGGTGGGCGACCGATTAGAGTGATTTCTAAGCAGAGCCGAACAGATAATGTCTGAAATATGCAAAGGGATTGTAACTGATAAATGATGATTTTATAATTCTACAATAGTACTTACGAACAACGTTAGAAAAAAATACAGGTAGAATGGTTGTGTGTGTGTGTGTGTGTGTGTGTGTGTGTGTGTTGGGTTGGAGACGGAAGGGGTGGGGGTGGGGGGGGGGGGGCGGTTCAAAACAGACCTTAACTGACAATGACTAATAATGTATAAAGTAATTGTAACTAACGAATAATGATTTGATAACTACAGCAACACTGACAAACAACTTTAAGGAGAAAACGATTTTTCCATCATCACTTTTGTCAGCAATCTCTAAAAACAGCCTCCCCAAGAAAACAATCCCCCAAAATAAAACAGAAGAAACAAAACCAACCGACAGTAACACCCCTACAACCCCCCCCCCCAAAAAAAAAAGAAAAAAAAAAGAAAGAAGCAACAACCTCCCCCCCCCCCCCCAACAAACAAAAACGGCAGAAAAGAACAGTCCGCTCACACACAAACACACACACACACACACACACACACACACACACACACACACACACACAACCGATCAGGGCATCAACCAACCAGAAAAAAAGAAAACAAAGAAAAGCCTGAGCCAGATGATCACACATTCTCCAACAAAAGTCAACGTTAAACGAACACGGTTTATTAATTAAAACATCCTTTATTGGATCTTGTTACATTCTCCAACAAAAGACGATATTAAATGAACACGGTTTATTAATTAAAACATCATTTATTGGATCTTGTTTCATTTTTTTCCCGGGGGCAACGGTTCGTTGAGAACAGCTTTTCTTCAGGAGTCAAGTACTATTTATTTATTGATATATTTATTTATTTATTTATTTATTTTCATTTCTTTATACTACTTTAAGTCACGGCAGATTTCTCTGCGTGAAATTCGGGAAGCTCTCCCCAGGGAGAGCGCGTCGCCACAAGAGCAGCACCACCCCTTATTATTTTTCTCTTTCCTGTCTGCAACTGTATTTGCCCTATCAGAGTGGCTTTTTTCTACAGAATTTTTACCAGGGACAAGTACGTTGGTTCAATAATTTCAGATGGATATATGCTCTTGAAAACTTTCATTTTTCTAAAGCTGGATTCATGCTTATAAATTTATCCTTATTTTGATAACTTTGCGTAAAGAAGAAGAGTGAAGCCTAGGAAAAATGTGAATGGATGTAGTCGAGGCTAGTGTGCCTTGAATTGTGTGTGTGTGTGTGTGTGTGTGTGTGTGAGTGTGTGTGTGTGTGTGTGTGTGTGTGTGTGTGTGTGTGTGTGTGTGTGTGCGCGCGCGTGTGTGTGTGTGTTTGTGTGTGTCTTCGATGTTACGTCTGTTCACTTAAATTGATATTAGACGACGGAGTGGGGTGAGGGGGGAGGGGGGCATAATGAGATGAGGGCTTTAAGTAAAAGAGATGCGTGTTGGTATTAATGCACATTTAAAGATTATTCCAAACTATATAAACAGTATGTTTCAAAAACATGGTAAAGAAAGACAAAAATTAATGTTTTGTGTGTGTGTGTGTGTGTGGTGTATGTCTGTGTGTGCGAGTATGTGCGTGTGCGCGCGTGTGTGTATGTCTCTGGGTGTGATATGAGTGTGCTGAACTGTGTATATAATCCGTGTATGCATCACTACTGTCAGTGTATTAAATGATGCTATTGACATATGCTACAAAAACATCATCATCATCATCATCATCATCATCATTATTATTATTATTATCATCGCTATTCTTCTTCTTATCATCAACAGACACTACCTGAAGAGCTTATCACATCGTCCAAACATCACGGTGGAACGCACGTACGTACGTACGGGGCCTGTCACAAAGCGGGGACGAGTCGCCCAAGTACAAGGTAAGCAGTGCATTTTCTTCCCAGTGTTATGTCCATGTTGATGGGTTACTACTAGTGTTGCTGCTTCCTCGAGTCTTGTTTTGTGTGTGTTTCGCTTGGATTTTGAGCCTTGTAAGATAGAGCAACATCAGCCTTTGCTGTAGCCACCACCACTACTGCTGGTTTGTTTGGTTTTCACTGCCACTGTCGCTGTAATGCTGTTGCCGCTGTGTTTCTGTTTTGTAGATTTTACTTCTCGTTGTTCTCTTCCTTCTGTCACAACTGCTGCTTCTGCTGCTGCTGCAAGAACTGGTGGTGTTGCTGCAAGTACTGGTGTTGCCACTGCTGCTGCTGTTGCTGCAAGTACTGGTGGTGGTGGTGATGCTGCTGCTGCTACTGCAGGTGGTGCTGCTACTACTGCTGCTGCTGCAACTACTGGTGGTGGTGGTGGTGGTGCTTTTGCTGCTGCTGCTACTATTGCTGTTGCTGCTGTTGATGTTGCTGCAGGTACTGGTGCTGCTGGTGTTGCTGTTCTTCTTGTCACTACTGCTGCTAATTCTGCTTTTGCTAAAGGCATGTCTCTAGTTTATATTAGACAATAAAATTACTTTTATATATTCACAGCGTTGTCATGCTATTGCACTGTAGTTTTGGATTCAGGTTATGTGGTGAGACTGCACGCGCGAAACATTTCAGTATTCTATATGGACATGCCAGGATGACTTGTTTCTGATTTGATGTCTCTCCATTCAAATATTGTACGTGAAACGATGTAGACTTCTTCCCATTGATTATGGACTTAATGAGTGTAGTATTTGCAATCAAATTGTACAGTTTAGTGATGGACAAAAGTCACTCGCAATGTGAGTCCACGTTCATCTGGTTCATGATGAAAATGAAAGCATCCGTTACTAGTTTGATACCTTGTTTCTGGTATTTTGTGTGTTCATATGGATTCAGTCAATTAAACTGGAAATGCTGCCATAAGCTCCACTTGGGCCGTTTATTGAAATATCTCTCTCATACTCTCTCTCGCTCTCTCTCTCTCTCGCTCTCTCTCTCTCTCTCTCTCTCTCTCTCTCTCTCTCTCTCTCTCTCTCTCTCTCTCTCTCTCTCTCTCTCTCTGTCTGTCTGTCTCTGCCTCTCTGTCTCTGTCTGTCTCCGTCTGTCTGTCTCTGTCTGTCTGTCTCTCGCGCATGCTGGCAATGGTTCACTTGGGTAGAGAGTTTGCTTGTGCACGAGCATTATATGTGAGTGTAGAATTATGTATGCATGCAGGCGTAGTTGTGTGCCTGCATGTATGTGTGTGCATGCGTGTGTGTGCGTGCATGTGCGTGCGTGCGTGAAAAATAACTGGTGATTCTATTCTTATTCTCTTGGTTATTATTCCCCTTGCTGGAAGGGCTGTAATGTTATAGAAAATAAGGGGTACACACCACCGTTACTTTTTTCCCCGCCTTTTCCTTCTCTTTTCCTATAATTATCACTCTTGCATTCATACTGCACGTACTAAGGCATCCACAGAAATAAAAACCACTTTTTGTGTAAAAGACTATCCTCTGACTCAAAACTCATGTGTTTTGCACAAATTAAGTATGTTTGAAGTTTTTTAAATTTTATCAGCAGACACTGTACCCCCTTAGTTCTTTGTCATCTGATAGCTTCCTAACTACAGTATAGGCGCTTCGATTTGTTTGTTTTACAAGATTCAGCGCTATATAAACTCCATATATTATTATTATTATTAATATGCATACGCGAGGTCACCGCTGTAGGAACACAAGCAATCCTCGTTTGATGATTATTGCCAACTTTCTCCTGACTGCCTGGTATTGCTGCAAGTCTTCAATCTCAAAAAACAAGTACACGGTGCAGTTTTCATACTTTAAAAAATCTGTGAAAATCAACACAATTTTCCCCCCGACTGGCACTCTATAGAAGATACTACATCACCTGCAAAGTAAAGCAGGAGTGTAGCCTAAAATACTGTCTTTGGCATGGCTTCTCACGCTGTCTCTCTCTGTCTCTCTATCTCTGTCTGTCTGTCTCTCTCTTCCTCTGTGTCAGTCTGTCTGATGTCTGTCAATCAGTCTGTCTGTCAATCTGTTTCTGTTCTTCTCTCTCTCTCTCTCTCTCTTTTTTTTTTTTTTTGGGGGGGGGGGAGGTGTACACCTCTCTGTCTGCCCATCTGCCCATTTGTCTCTCTGTCTGTCTCTCTGTCTCTGTCTCAGTTTGTGTACCTCCCTCTCTCTCTCTCTCTCTCACGACAAAAAAAGTACACATTAAACGAAGAGATAGGCTAGGCAATATAATAGAACCATTTACTTGGCCCATTCAGAAACCTTTGAACAACACGATGTCACTTACAAAGTCCCATAACCAGATCATTCGTCCTTGCTAATACAGTTCAGTTTCTCAGAGACCGTCTCCTAGGGCAGTAAGCTAGGAAGCAGAGAGAAGCAAGGCAATGGAGATGCTAAGGCCACGCTGAATAGTGGACAGGCCTTGTAACATTTCCTGATTCGCAGAGAGGAGACTTCTCTCGTTGGAACTTTTACATCGTCATATGTGTTTGGGAGAAATAGTGGCATGTCCTTTCCAGCTCCTCTGGTGGGTCGTACAGCTTGGTTTGCAGGGTTATCTCTGTCGGCCTCACAATCTTCCTCAGGTCGCTGAATAGCGTGAGGAGTAAAAGGTGATGAAGCTCGGAGGACTGTCAAGACGTCGGTGGTGTCCTCACAGTTTTAGGAATTAGGGTGGATGTGATTGTCAAGATGTGCGTAGTGGTGCTCTTGTGCACTTTTAGTTTTGTCACTTTAAGGTGCAGTGTGTGTGTGTGTGTGTGTGTGTGTGTGTGTGTGTGTGAGTGTGTGTGTGTGTGTACGCGCGCGCGCGCGTGTGTGTTTGTGTGTGTATGTGTGTGAGTATGTGTATGTGTGTGTGTGTGTGGAGAGAGAGAGAGACAGAGAGAGAGAGAGAGAGAGAGAGAGACAGCGAGAGACTGAGTGTGTGTGTAAGATTGAGTGTGTGTGCGCGCGTGTAAGTGTGTACACCTCATGATAATTTAATTTTGTGCATTATTACCTTCATTTAATTTAACAGTCAGCCCCTTTAGCCTTCCTCGTGCTGAGTCTTTAGATTGCACTTCTTTTCCATCAACCCACCAACCTCCGCCTCTCTAACTGTCTCAGCCAACATGACTCCCTTGCGTGTGTTTTCATCCCTGTCTCTTTATCAATTGCAAGGGGAGCGGGGGCGGGATAGCACAGTGGTTAGAGCATTCCACTCACAATTTGACGTCCCTGGGATCGAGCCCAGGTTTGAACCACCAGCCCGTTCAAGAGGATCGTTTTCCATAAGAGTTAACATCAGTGCCGACTCCACTCCCTCTCATTTCTCCAAAGCCTCCTGCGGATTAGATTATAAACTGAAGCCACGTCATAAATAGATTATAAACTGAAGCCCCCGTTACAATTAGATTATAAACTGAAGCCCCCGTCACAATTAGATTATAAACTGAAGCCCCCGTTACAATTAGATTATAAACTGAAGCCCCGTTACAATTATATTATAAACTGAAGCCCCGTTACAATTAGATTATAAACTGAAGCCCCGTTACAATTAGATTATAAACTGAAGCCCCCGTTACAATTAGATTATAAACTGAAGCCCCCGTTACAATTAGATTATAAACTGAAGCCCCCGTTACAATTAGATTATAAACTGAAGCCCCCGTTACAATTAGATTATAAGCTGAAGCCCCGTACGCAAATCCAGCATAACTCAGTCAAGGGTCGAGGGCCCAGTGCTAAAATCAGCGCTTGCTTCTTTTTACCAAGTCCAAGTGTGGTCAGTTCCTGCTACAACTAGCAACAGCTGGGATGGGATGGATAGTAGCTGAGAGCAGCTGAAAGTGGGGGGAGGGGGGGGGGGGGGAACCTGACAAGCTGTGCCGTGTGCGCACACGCAGAACATATTGTACGCAGACGTTAAAACCCGTTCTGCCTTTCGGAAGAGTAGACCACGGTGTGCCGGTAAGATCGGATGACAAGAAGTGTATACAAAAAAACGCATGCACGCTGGTGTTGTGTTTTAGACATGATCCCTGAAGTCGGTATGCAGCTATCTAAAAGATTGGGGGGGGGGGGGGGGGGGGGGGATTGGGGGGGCGGTCGTATATGTAAAAATCTCACCGTTGGTGAACTTCGGAGCTCTAGCCGAGGAACGAAAAAAAGATACTATAAAATTGAACTCTCTCTGTCTGTGTCTCTCTGTCTCTGTATCTCTCTGTCTGTCTGTCTGTCTGTCTCTCTCTGTCTGTCTGTCTCTCTCTTTCTCTGCCTCTATCTTTTTGTGTCTGCCAGTCTGTCTGTCTGTCTCTGTCTCCCTCCCTGACTCTGTTACTGCCTCTATCGCTCATCGTGTCTATCTGTCCGTTTATCCAGCCGTCGCTCTGTCTGTCTGTCTCTGTGTCTCTGTCTGTGTCTCTGTCTGTGTCTCTCTGTGTCTCTGTCTGTCTGTCTGTCTCTCTCTGTCTCTGTCTGTCTGTCTGTCTGTCTGTCTGTCTGTCTGTCTCTCTCTCTCCTCTCTCTCTCTCTCTCTCTCTCTCTCTCTCTCTTCTCTCTCTCTCTCTCTCTCTCTCTCTCCCCTGGTTCTCTCCCTCTCTGACATTCGAAAGAACTGTTTCCAATTGAATCCAGAATCTCTCCTCTCCGCGTGTCACTACTGTCAGTCTCTCCCTACACTACACACACTGGAATCGTAATTACGTCTCTGAGAGCTTGCACTGGTCACTTCAGCCCCTGGAAAAGTGCTGTGTCGCTTTCCGCATCAAGGCGCGCGCGGCGGGCGCGTGAGCGTTTCAATGAGCGCAGTCAAGAACTTCAACGCCGAAGTCGTAGCAGTCAAATATTTATTCTCACTTGAAGCAAATATGTGTGTGTCTTTTCAACCTATCTGGGCTTCCATGTCCGCGTGATGGAGTCACCTTTTGTTCCCCCCTTCATCCAGTCTCTTTCAGCGTGGGATTTTTTTTTCCCAAGACCTCGTGCTTACGAAAGCACAGAAACGGGGCGTGGATGGAGACAGCCTTGATTAGGATCGGAGGCCCTTCTTTTTCACCACGTCAAACAGGGGCACAAAAGGTTGCGAAGGGGAGTAGTGGTGGTGGAGGAGAGTGGGAGGAGGGAAGGATCTGGGCAGCAGCGCGCCATACAAATGCCTGCGTTCATATTTTACAGGCTTCAATAGAGGGCTAGCTGCAAGAGGGGCGCTGAAAAGATTTGGGGGTGGGGTGGTTCTGAATGCGCCAGATTGGGAGGGGGGCCGAGAATGGAAGACTGGGATGAAAGGAATTGAGCCAGTCGGTCTATCTGTCAGCGCTTTTTCTCTGATCGGCTCGGAGTGTCTTTGAGTGCCCGGGGTTTTAGAAGATGCCGTGATTATGTTGACTTTATCTTGGACCGGCCGTTCCCCCTCCTCCCGTCTTGCCATCACGAGTTCGGGGGGGGGGGGGGGGGGGGGGGGGGGGAGGTCTTTTGAAGTTATTGGATTGGAATTTGAGAGCTTCCATTCATTCACTCATTCCTTCACCCGTTCATTTATTCACCCATGCTTTCATTCACCCAGTCATTCATTCATTATTTTACTTTGTAGGCATCCAGTAGATCTTTCGTGCGTCGTTTTGCTTGTTTATTCTTGAAAGCTTTCTGCTGATTCCTTTTTCAGAAGATGACTAGTTTCTAATGGCTACTGAGACAGCTGAAGACATTTTCTGACACTGATATCTCTTCTTAAACATAATGTCACACCGTTGTTAAGCATAGAGGACATCCGAAATGTTGAATTCACTCAACTTTCGTAGATATCTATGACAGACCTATAGGAATATCTTTAACGTTGTTATCAGAAATAATCAGCAGAAGGAAAACGAAAAGCTTGCAAGTTTTCGGTTGCAGTTAATATATTAATTTTGTCAAGCGTTTTCAGGCTCAAAGAATGTGTGTATGTGTACACATTATGATTATTTCATTTTGTGCATTATTACCTTCATTAATATCGATGCATTAACTGTGGTTACAGTATTTCTGTAAAAAGCCTTGCTTCCTTTAGTTTGTGTGTGTGTGTGTGTGTGTGTGTGTGTGTGTGTGTGGTCTGAATATTTCCATCAGCGGAGACCTGATATTTGTGATGTATATCAACATAAAACCATAGAAACAAAAACTAACATCATCCAGAAATAAAAACACAAATACTGCTAAGCTTTATCTCCTTTGAATAGTTACTGCGAGGGTAGTTTGGGTGCACTTAGTAGAAAAAGCCAAACCACTAACCTCCTTGTGAAATGGTTTACTCACATCTAAAAGGGATTTGAAGTACAACCCAGACGACTGGAAGTTAATTAAAGCCACATAAATGCCACACACACACAAATAAGCAGGTATAAGTAATCAGCTTTTTAACTAAACATGCAAAAGTTTTCAAGAAACGGCTTGGGACAGAAAATATGTCTGCTGCCCACTGACAGCTACCGAGTTTTACAAGCTATTTATTACAGGTCTATACAGAAGTAAACTCCACTCCAGAGACGGGGCAAAGTTAGCTGGTAGGAGGATAGTTTGTGGGTGCTGGATCGTGATACATTCAATATATGTTTATATAATGTCTTATGTGATAGATTCAGTATATGATGATGTAATGACAGGTGTGATAGATTCAATATTTGATTATGTGATGACATATGTGATAGATTCAGTATATGATTATGTAATGACATGTGTGATAGATTCAATATTTGATTATGTGATGACATATATGATAGATTCAATATATGGTTATGTGATGACATACGTGATAGTTTCAATATATGATGATGTGATGACGTAGGCATAAAGCTTCAGTAAGCATGGCGCCAGACTTTGGCTTTATCATGAACTATCGTCGAGTGTAGTCTTGGCATCCTGGGTGAAAGAGTCTGATAGAATATGTAACCATCATGATAGTCATATTTTAAAGCCTCTGGGGATTCTAGATCAGCTGCTGAGAAGATGATACCATTGATTGAAGTCAAGAAGCAGGTAAACCAATTTTCTACAGTACAGACGTACTTTCTTTGTCCAGTCCAAACACACATGAAGCATTCTTGTGGCTTTGATGTGTATGCTTTACAAGATTCAGCGCTAAAAAAATTCAATTTATTATTATTATTATTAATATTATTATTATTATTATTATTATCATCAACATTCTTACAAAGCTGTTAATTTCTGAGTCCAAGAAGCGGGCGAACGATAAATCAACTTTTCAAAGTCGTGTTTACTTGGTATTTTTGGAGTCTAGTAAGTGGGCGAACAATTAAGGTAAAGGTGTCCCCCCATAACCTATGTGCTCGTAGGGGAACGAGGCGTCAGAGACCTCACTCCTCCAGGGGCCAGTGTATTGAGGGCGACGCCCATCTCCTCTCCCTCGCTGCTTTACCTTCCCTGACCCTAAAGAGGCAGGTACCCATTTACAGCAGGGTGAACTGGGGGACTGTACTGAAGCCAAGGCGCGCAAACGGTAACCACGCTCGATGCTGCTTAACCTTGGCTGGTGGAAAGCGAGTGCTCCGACCACTGGCGAGCAATTAACTTTTCGAATTCGTGTTTACTTGTTATTTTTCTTGTTTCTGTGACGGTCCGCGTTTGCGGCATACAACACTTTGCCGATCATGCCTCTTCTGCCTTCTTTTCTTCTTCTCATTTACCTACGACTCCCTTTCTCATTTTTATTTCACGTCTCCTGTTTCTCCCATTCTGTCGATCTCTCCATGTTTCTCCCTTCTTCTTTTTGTCTCAGTCTGTGTGTGTGTGTGTGTGTGTGTGTGTGTGTATGTGTGTGTGTGTGTGTGTATGTGTGTGTGTGTGTGTGTGTTGTGTGTGTGTGTGTGTGATCCTATCAGACCAGTCTCTCTGTCTGTTTGTGTTTGTGTATCTGTGTGTGTATATCTGTATATCTGTCTGTGTCTCTGTGTCTGTCTGCGTATCTGTCTGTGTGTCTGTCTATCTGTCTCTGTCTGTCTGTCTGTCTGTCTGTCTGTCTGTCTGTCTCTCTCTCTCTCTCTCTCTCTCTCTCTCTCTCTCTCCAGAGTATTGTTCCATGTTTAATTTAGAATCTCTCTGTTTACTGTCTCCACCCTTCTCAGCTCCATTCTTTCTTAATATTATTTTTAAGAGCCTATTCTCTCTCTCTCTCTCTTCTCTCTCTCTCTCCTCTCTCTCTCTCTCTCTGTCTGTCTGTCTGTCTGTCTGTCTCTCCTTGTCTCCCTTTCCCCCACTGTGTGTGTGTGTGTGTGTGCGTGTGTTTGAACTTGCGTTTGTGTGTTTCTCGTTTGTTTTTCTCATTATATTTCTTGGTGTCTGTCTGTCCCCGACCCCCCCCCCCCCCTCCTCTCTCTCTCTCTCTCTCTGTCTCTCTCTGTGTTCTCTTTTTTTCCCTTGAGGGCCTGGTGTAAAGAAGCCCCTGGCTTATCCATTTACCCTCATTAAAACATTCCAGTTCGTGTTCTCTGTCTCTGTCTCTCTCTCTCTCTGTGTCTCTCTCAGTCAGTCAGTCAGTCTCTCTCCCTCTCACTCTCCCTCTCTTTTCTCTCCCCTTTCTCCAACCCTCCCGCTCTCTCTCTCTCGCCCACTTTTCTTTCCACATTTGCATCATGATTACGTTTCCATGAATTCCTAGCCCATCGTTCTCACCTCCTTGGAAGCAAGCACAGCGTCAAGACAGGGCCAAAGCACACGCCGGTTTTCAACCAGCGCCCGTTTTCTCAACGCTCTAAGTCGCGCGGCAGTCAAATATTTATCCTCACTGGGCCCCAAATACCCGTGTCTTTCAACCTGCCTGAGCCTCAATGCCCGTGTAATGGAGTCGTTTTTTGTTACTCTTTCCCCCAACTCTTTCAGTCTTGGCTTTTGAAACGGTGTGCTTATGTATCTATTGAAACCGCCAGCCAGCCTTGGTTAGGAACGGGGAGGCCGTTCTTTGTCACCTCCTCAAATACGCCGACAAAAGGCAGCAGGGTGGGTGGAGGGAGGATTCGGCAGGCTCCATACAAATGCCCGCGATCATATTTTACAGGCTTGAATAGAGATGTGAGCCCAGAGCTGAAAAGATTCCTGGGTTCTGAGTGGGGGCAGGTTTCAGACCCAGAACGTGAGAGCTGGATGGAAAGAAGTCAGCCTGTCCGTGTGTGTATGTGTGTGTGTGTGTGTGTGTGTGTGTGTCTGTGTGTGTGTGTGTGTGTGTTGTGTGTCTGTGTCTGTGTGTGTGTGTGTGTGATTCTTCCGTTAATCAGCTTGTGTGTGTGTGTGTGTGTGTGAGTGCACGTGTTCCAGAGTGTCGTGTAACGTAGCGTAATGTAGTATAATGTAGCGTAATGCGATGTAATTGTAAACTTTTATAGAACTTCTTCGGAAGGTAGCTCACAGTTCTCAACATACCTTGAGGATACTGTGTTAGTCCCCAGTAAAATGTTGAAAATGGGATTCGATTGTGTTGGCATATTCTCAGAGAGTAGTCGTTTCTTTACTGTCTTGGATGAACCATTGATTAGTTGACTAGCTCGTCCATTCTTGTTTACAGTTCATTGGTTAGTGGTGGCTGTCATTATCATTAAACAGTAACGTACGAAAATTTTTTGGAAAAAAGTCAACATCCCCAGTTTTTGTTCTTTCGCAAACAGGTTAATCTACACGTCCTTTGTAATCATTGCTGTTGCGAAAGGATGAAAATGCCTACCCATCATGGACACATACACGGCTTTGCTAGTGCGGTAAGTGTTTGCTAATGCATAAACACTGCTGCTAACTCTTCTGGGTGATCTAAACACTGAATGTTTTATGATTGAAATCTGGTAGTTAAACAGAAAAAGGTTTATGTGCAGGATAGCTAGGATGAGTTTGTGTTAGAAAAAGTGAGACACCGCCAGGAGGGCATAAGATGCGAAAGAAAGGCGAATGGATAACAGACTGATTATAAGTATGCGTTTTGATTTGTTGCTTTATACAAGATTCAGCGTTATATAAATTCCATACATTATCATTATCATTATTAACACATTAAATATTGGTATACAAACTGCAAAGGAGCAATACATGGGAAAACTACATTTGCATGAAAGAAACAGATTTCTACCAAACGTTTTCAGGAGATTGAGAAAAAAAGGTCTTGGAGTTGGAAAGTGCCCATATGAGGCTATTATGGGGGCTTATAAAAGGTTTCAAGAGACTGGAAGTGAGTGCTTTAGCACAGAGAAATGCATTTCTTGGGCATAAATTACGCATTTTTTATCCAAGGTATGCAGCTGCAAAATGTAATACATTGTGCCACTATTGCGATTTGGCGATAGTTTTGAAAAAGTTCAGGCTTTTAAAAAAGCAACAACTATTCTACAGTTCTCTGTGCAAGCATTATTAGTTGGTTTTGATACGAAGGAGATACTTCAACACTTCATTCCTTTGATCGATTTGAAACTTCGGCTTCCCGTAGTTCCTTTCAGTCTCTGCTTTTTGCGCTATTTTCTTTTGCCCCTCATACTATTTCCCTGCAATAAAATCGTTATTTTTCTTTGCCATTTATCTTCCTGATGCTTACAGCGTATTTTTGTGTGTGCTGCTTTTGTTCCTCTGAACACGCTTGCTGCTGAAAGAAGCCTACTTCATGCTCAGTCCAGCTCTTAGTCTTTCTCAGTGAATCTGTCTGCACATTTGCATGATAATGACGGGTTGAAGGAAGGAGCTGACAGTGGTGGGTTCTTTCCCCGGCAGCGCAGTGTTGCATTCTGCCTCCAGGCATGCAAAGCGCGTGTGAGTTTCAATGAGGGCCGTCAACTTCAACGACAGAGTCGTGGCAGTCAAATATTTATCTTTACTTGTCTAAATACGCGTGTCTTTCAACCTATCAGGGCTTCAATGTCCCCGTAATGGAGTCGCCTTTTGTCACTCTCCCCATCTCATTCACCATCGCCTTCTCAAAAGGCGCACTTATCAAGATATTGAAACAGGCAGATAGCCATGGCTAGGATAGCATCTCTTCTTTTTCGCCAGCTCAAATACGACTACAAATGGCATTAAGGAGTGGAGAGGAGGGAAGAAATTGGCAAGAATTATGCAGTCAGACTTTTTAGGTTTGATTAGAGCTTTTTGTTGAGCACTGAAAAGAATCAGTGTTGGGCTGGTTGTCAGGTGAAGTGAGCTGAGAGGTAGGATGGACAGAGCTAAGCTGTGGTTCTCTCTGACAACTCTTCTGGTGATTTGCTCAGTGTATTACCAGCGCCTGCATTCTGGAAGATGGCGCGGGCGCGTGATAGTGTTGACTTCGTCCCTCATGATCCACCGCTGCTGGTACCTACAGTTCTACAGAAGATTTTCAGCTTTCCAGAATTGAACGTGAAAATATGCGTTTGAGCCTTCAAGAGACCGTTTTTGATGTCTGATAGCGTTTAATTGATTTATTGATTGTATATTTTCTTGTTCATTTTATGATTGATTGGATCTTGCAACAGTAGCAGTAAGTTTGAGCTAACCTCGAAGGCTGTCTTCTTTGAGGAAGGTTGTTTTGGGGTTTTTTTGGAAGGGGGATGGGGGTGGGGGTAACTGCAGAACACAGGAGTGTGCATCTGGCTGTAGTCTATATCATATGTTACAACGTGGGCTTTTAATCTGAAAGACAATCAAGAGCTGAGCTTACGTGCTTTGATTGTTGTCAGTTTAAAACAAGTTTTGGACTGTTGATGAATTAGTGCATGTTTGCTTGGTTAGAAGGTGCCAGGTACGATAACAGGAAGCATGAACACGCTGCATGAGTTCGTTACCTTTTTCTCCCCTTTAATTTAACGTCTTACTTTGCGGATGACCTGGCGCTGCTGTCACACACACACCAACATATCCAGGAGAAGACCAGCAGACTCCAAAATTCGGACAGCAAGTGGGGCTTTGTATTAGCACCAAGAAAACAGAGACAATGTCGCTCAAAGTGAACACACC
>CM054155.1:48014481-48026981 GCA_028751875.1 Rapana venosa
GAGACAGAGAGAGAGAGAGAGAGAGAGGAGAGAGAGAGAGAGAGAGAGAGAGAGAGATCATGGTGCCTTTTATCAAACTCAGGGGAAAAAATTGCCTCGTCTGCCAACCTGTATAGAAGTTTTCTAAGGAAAAGTGGGACTTAACACTAGCACCAGTAAAAAAAATTACGCTAGTGTGTATCCTTCAAAGAACAGGCATCCTGAGCCCAGTAAACTGCTTTCTGACGGGAACCGTATGACAAGCTCTTTTACAACTCAACTTGACTTAAATTTCCAGCCTCTTTGACAAAAAGTTAGAGCTTAACGCGAAACGAAAGAGTTCATTGTGAGGCTAGAATGTGCCGGGTCTTCTCGTCTTGTGCAGACATGGCACGGAGAGGATATCAAGTGTTGAGCCAGACGTCGGAACTATCTGCTGAGCTATCAAAGACTGAGCACATAATTATTTCCATGTGTGACTCTGTAAATGAAGATCTGGCCAAACTTTTGTGTTATGTAATTCGCGTCTCTGTTAGTATCCCTGATCCTTCCAAAAGCTTTTCAAGCAGCATCTTTTCTTTTCTCTTCCTCTGTTCTCTGCGTTCATTTTCTGGGCGGAGTGCCTAGTCTTCTCCTGGGAGTGTCACTTTTCTGCAAGAGGTCTACCTGCTGGCCTCAGCCGACACGTTCCGATTTCAGAGCAGCTCATGTCATTGTACAGGCTGCATGCTGGGTGTGTTCATGTTTCTGTAACCCACCGATCGCAGACATTATAAACATGATCTTTAACGTGAATATTTGATCTTCTGCATGTGTATATACATGAATGGAATCAAGGCATTAGCAGGTCTGCACTTAAAGTTGACCTGAAAGATCGTAATTTCTTTTAAAGTTCCCCACCCTTAATTCACCAGACATTGACGCATAGATTCAAACCCAGGACTTCATGGACCCGCAGTGTTGAAGTCATACGGTTTTAACCACTCGGCTTTAGCGTCCGTCCGCAACCTCTTTCGTTTTCCTGGTTTGCCTCCCTTTGTTTTTAGTGCCTTTTTTTTCTTTTCCTATTTCCTGTCTATGCAAGTACAATGTGCCTTACACGGAAGAACAATTAGCATGTACTAATGGTTTATCTTCTGTTTTAAAATGTGACAGTTTTGTCACTTTGAACTTATAAAATGTTTTTCTCCTTTTTGATTTGTTGTTGGTTTCTTCGCAATTGATTTCTTCTCTTTTCTGTTCATTCTTCTTCTTCTTTTTTCTTCTTTTCTTCTTTTGCTTCTTCTTTTTTCTCCTTCTTGTTCTTGTTGTTTGTTTTCTTCTGTTGTGTGTTGTTGTTTTCTTCTTCTTCTTCTTCTTCTTCTTCTTCTTCTTCTGGCTTTTCTGTCTGTGTCTTAAGGATAAAGGCTTTATTTGTTGACCGGATCAAAACACCTGTCACTCAAAAATCCTATTTTCTGATTCTTTGGTTGTTGTTGGTGTGCATGCTCTTTCCATGTGTCCCTGATTCTCTGCCCTTGAGTTTACCTGTCTGACTTTTGGTCTCAATTCAATGTCGCAAGAAAGAAAGAAGAAGGAAAATGAGGAGTAGATGAAGAAGAAGAAGAACATCGACAAGAAGAAAACCAAGGAAGAAAACCGAAGAATAAGGGGTAAAGGGGCAGGGCGGAAAAGGAAGAGAATGAATGAAGAATAGATCGTAGCAGCAGCAATAGTAGGACGAGAAAGAAGAAATGAAGGGAAATGAAGAGCGTCTAAATGTTCAGTCTGAAGAGGTTGCGACAATACAGCATTGAAATGTACATCTATAGGGGTGTTTACTGTAAAATGCAATCATAGCTTACTGTGCTCTATAAAATGATTATTTGTGACATAATTGTTCCACCATACACGTACATACCGACTAATTAATTTACAGATATACGCAAAGATCGCTGGGTGGTGTTTCTGTTATGCTTTTTCTTTTTTCACATTTGCAACCTTTTTATGCTTTGCGATCACTGCTTCTGATCATTTTATCAGTTCATGGTTTTTAAGAGAAAATATGGTGATTTTGCTTTTTACCAAGCAGAATGTTTATGAATCCTTAACACACAAACGTGCCCAAAGAACATGCTCTTTATTTCTCTCTGTTTATTTTCTCTCATAGACAGGGAGTGGGAAAGAAAGAGATAGATTCGGAGAGAGAGACATAGACATAGAGACAGACAGAGAGCGTGTGTGTGTAGGGGGGGGGGGGGGGGGGGGGGCGTGTGTGTGTTTAGGGGGGGGGGGGGGGGGGGGGGGTATTTGCGCGCGCAGATTTGTGCGCTCTTATGTGCTCGTGTGTGTGAGACAATATAGCTTCTATTCCAACAGTTACAGGTTAAAAGTGTGGGGGGTGGCGGGGTGGGGGGGGAGGGAAACTGTATGACAATAACGCTTGCCAAAGTATGTTGTGATCCCCCTCAGTGGTGAAAGAGACAATGTCTGATTCTTGTATGTTAAGACTAAACAGCACTCAGATCCCAGCGAACTCTTATCAATTTCAATGACAAAGCTGCATCAGTCAAATCGTTATCCTTTCTTTGCCAGAAACGCATGTCTCTCCATTTGTCTGGTCCATGGTGCCTAGGTAATGGTGTCTAAATTTACTACTTGCCGTGCCTTCACCTCTGCCTTGGCTTTTACACCGATAAAGGAATGAATGCATTGAAATGGGCAGGCAGCCGCATAGGTATGGAGTATAGGGGGCGGGGGTGGGGTGGTGGTGGGAGCTTTTTTACTACTTTAAACAGTCACAAAAGACGCGATGAGGCAAGATATGGCAAGTCTCGTGCAAATGCATGTGAGGTTTTTTAAATGTATTTTTTCCCAGACCAGAATAGTGGGATAGTGACGAATCAAGCCTCTGAAGTGGCTGGCCTTGCCTGAAATGGGAACTGGAATGTGTTGATGGAAGGAGATGAAGCAGTCTGTTTGACTCAGTGTCTGCTGATCCGATCAGAGAAGCTTTCAGTGTTCAGTGTCACTGATAGATATCGTTATTCTGTTCATCTTAAATCCTTTCCCTGTGTTGGTATTAGCGACTGGGGCTAAGAAATGCTTTAATATTTGCCAAGGACAGAGTTTTAGAGGCTTCGTTCTTTCATTCACTTACTAGTTCATCAATTCATTCACTCACACTGACCCACTCATTCATTCATTTCAATATTCCATGAAATGTTCGTTCGCTCTTTCGTTTCCACCCAGCTGATATTTATATACAGAACAGATACTGTATCAAAAAAATGTTGTAGCTAATATTTACCTGTTGCCCTCATCCTCTACAAATATGTTTATTTTTTATGAGCGGAATATTGCCATCTGTAGTTGGCAAACTTGCTTTCATACAGTTTCATTAAAGATGTTAACAAGTGCTCTTGGCATATTTATTTCAAACCTTGCATTGCACAGCCGTTTTCACCACGGATCTGTTCAAATTTGTCGCGCTTTTTGTTTTGTTTTGCTTTGTTTAGTTTTGTACTGATGTTTAAAGCTAGTGAGAACTTCTGTAAAGTCGTTTATTTGGTTCTTCTAAGGATGGATCTTTAATGAAAGTCTGTCCCTAAGCTGGCTAGGTTGGTTCTGAGAATACTTTTTATTTTAATCCTGTAAATTGTTTCATGATCCTTTGAGAAGGCAGGAGGAGTACGATGGGTGATGTCATTGAAACCACTTTGCTGAACGATGTACAGATGTTATTGATAACGCTGCTGTTTGGATTGCCATCTCTTATCTCTTGTGGGATTGCCATCTCTTATCTCTTGTGGCATCCCAATACAACTACTCCTCTACTCCAGTCTCACCCCACGCTCACTGCACCTCTTTCTATCACACTCCTAAAATCATCAATCTGCATACACCTACCAGGACTAAGCCATCATTACACCACCTAAAAAGAGGCCACGCACGCTGTAGTGTTGCTTTGAGGTGTTAATTCATACCTGTTCGGATACAGCATACACAGGACTGTGGCTACCTGATTCTCCTATTAACGGCAGTGGTTGTATTGTTGCATAACCTGACTGAGTGAGATACTCACACTGGGAAGGTCATTCTGCCCTTTCAAAAATACTCTCCTTTGACTCTACAGACCTTGAAGGCTTTGGATCACACTCACCCCAGCCCAGGAAGTGAAGAAGAAACTATGAATAAGATTACAATGTGGTCAGGACACAAACTGAATCTGGGACTTTCTTTTGTTTGATCAGCGATGAAGTAGATGATAACAGTGATGCTTGAAAGATCCAGTTAGTTTTAAGATTATGGTATAGAGATGCATTTCATGATTTCTTTTACGAATGGTTTCAAGTGAACAGTGCCCTGACAGAGTGCTCTGAGAAATGCCGGTAAATGCACTATAAAAATCACTGTAAAGCAGACGATATGAGCAACATTTTCAAAGAGCAGTTGTAAGGGGGTGACAGATGATTGTGTGGTCCCAGTCTGGTCTTAAGGGCCAGACCGGTCTCAGATGAGGGTAGCAGCCAGCCAACCAACCCCTTCTCACTTTGTGGTTCTGATGGGGATCTAATGCACATCATTCTAACTGACAGGTTGCTGCACTGACCATTGCACTTAGGTAGACTCTCAGGGGTTTCTTTTATCTGATTGTGTACCACCCACTTTTTCGTGCTACTCTCTCTCTGTATTTCTCTTTCTCTGCGAAGAGAGAGAGAGAGAGAAAGAGAGAGAGAGAGAGAGAGAGAGAGAGAGAGAGAGAGAGAGAGAGAGAGAGAGAGGAGAGAGAGAGAGAGAGAGAGAGAGAGAGGGAGAGTATTTTGAAAAGCTTGCTGGGGGTGCTTCACTCATTTGCAGGGTGGCGTCACATTTCATGATGATGTGTGCACTGCTCGTCAGGTCTTCAGGTCTTCTTCTTCTTCTTCTTCCTCTTCTTCTTTTTCTACTGAGCGTAAACTTTAGCACCAAAGTTGCGGCTGCCAAATATTTATTCTCACTTGGCGAATTACGCGAGTCTTTCAACCTGTCTGTACTTTAGTGTTCATATGATAGAACTCTGCTGTGTAACTTTCCTTCCCTTTGAATATGAGCGTTTCAAAAAGCTATTTTTAAAATGAGACTTATTGAACGAGTAGGAAATGCCGGTTTAAACCTTTGTTTTTTCAACTTTACAAACATACCCATAAAAAGGAACAAAAGGTGAAAGGCATGAGTCTGGCCAGTAGCATGCAAACTCCTGTAAAAATACTTTGCAGACTTAGATAGAGCTGGGAACTTGGCGATAAACAGCTTTTGTTCTGTGTGAAGGACAGAGAAGGTTGACAGAAAAATAGCCCTGGAATCAATCAGCCTGTGTGACAAAGCTTCCATTGATCAGCTCAGAGTAGCGTGCGGTGCCCAAAGTATGAACGATGACATTATCATGTGGACTTTGCTGCTGAATGTTCTCGCTATTCTAGTGTCAACAGAGCTTAGAGGAGCTTCTTTTCTTTGATGAAAGGGAATTTAAAATGTACGGTAATTTGTTTGACTATCAACTGATTGATCAGTGTCAGGGTATGCTCATTGATTCTTCTTTTTGTTTTGTGTTTTGTGATTGATTGGTTGATTATTGACGTACTCTGTTGAGTTTGTTGTTGTTGTTTTTTCATTTATGTTCCCTCAGTTTAGTTTGTTTCGTTCGTTTATGTTCCATCTTCTTATATTCACGGTCTGAATAGCTAATTACTGAAAATCTTGAAGCCAGTATTAATACATGATACCTTCTTCCTGTCAGAAGTGTTCATTTAGGGGCGTATACATGAAATGTTCATTAGCGCAGGGCAAAGTCTTTGTAATAGATATCTGACGGACCTGAGACATTGTGCATGTGTGCTGTTGGATGCCTACGATCTTGTTAGCTGCAGAAAGAAAGTTCGCTGATGTATCGTTTTAATTTTCTTTTGTCCCTAACACATTCCAGTGCTCAAACGGGCTTTTAAATAGATAGGGGCGTAAAGATTCAGAATAGTTTTCCTCTGTTGGTGTTCTACATTCCTACCACCCACCATGCCATCCTTTGCACATTAGTTAGGAATTTATCCGTTCTGAACATGGACTGTGATTAGACAGCTCATTATTTTAGATCAAGCACAGTTTACACTTTAAATCTTGCCCTTTCCTGTGAGTCTGTGAGTGGAATACTTTAAGCACTAAGAGCAAGCCATCTGACAGACAAAAACATGGTCATTAATCAACATATAACCTGAAGACAGGAGGCGGATGACCATTTCATGTTATTGGTAGGATGGAAATCACTGCCACCCAGTCTATGTTACAGCCGTAATATACTTTTAAAGCAACCTCAAGACTTTTATATAGATTTTTATAACCCATTATTTCTCTTAGATATGTATTAATGTGTATTAACCTCTGGATTTCAGTAACCACGTCATAGAGTCTGATTAAAAAAAGTTTTTCTGGGGGTTTTGAATGAACGAATGAAACAGATAAGCATTTCAAAAGACGCTTGCTGTGTTGGTAAGCTCTGATTTTTTTCATGCAATCGAACAGAACACAAAAATTGCACCGATGAGGACGCCAAGTGATGGTGAGCATCCTACAAATGCCTGTCCTGATACTAATTTAGGCCTTGTACAGGGCTGCTGGCTTACGTAACACAGAGAATAGGCTTTGCAGGAAAGAACAGCAGGGACATTTTCCACGTGTCGTCAATGACAGTAGCATAAGACAGTACGCGGAAAATGGTTCTATGTTTTTCATGAGCTAAGGAATAGCTAAGGCAGGAGTGATTATGGAAATACCTGAATTGGTCGTTGTCTGACAGTTCATGAACAAGGTAACCAGCTCAGAACAGCTTTCAGTGCATGCATTGAAAAAGATGATACAGACATGTAGACTGTCCTGAGTTTGCTGCCTGTGTTTATTTAACCATCTCTTGTTAAAGGTAAAACTGGGTTAGAGGTGTTTGTATACAGCACTGGAACACTAAAGGGATTTTTGTCTGAGTCTATCCCTAAGCAGTTAAAAGTCTAGCAGATTGGATTTGTTTATTTGCCTTGGAATAGAAAAATACGACTGATTAATACTGATGAAATCAACCAGAAGTAATGAAAGTGATAGGACTGTAAATATGATTGATTTTTAAGTTGACTAAGCATATACACATAAAATATATAAAGGTAACATCAGTCATTTCCTTGCCTGTGCTGAGTTAATTTCAGATTCTTCAGGGTGTGCGGACTTGTAGTAGCTTATCGTCGGAGAAAGGTCCGGCGTGAAAGTGTATTTCATCCAGTATGACTTGGAAACTAAGTCATTACATTTTTTAGTAGTAGAATTTAAGATGCGACTTTCATCTATGACCAATCATAAAAAGGCAAATAGAATTCAGAGAAATGACTTGACGTTGTGCAAAGCCTCCTCTGGCTGGTTTCTTCACGACAACCTGACATCCAAAACTTCATGTAGATTGTCCGGGATCTGGTCGTGTGGCACACTGTGCTTCATGGCAGAAGGAAAAGCGATCGGGGGTGGGGTGGTGGTGGTCATGATTGTTTAAAAAGACCTTGATCTAATTCCACCCCCACTCTTGCCATTCCGCCCCCTCCCCCTTCCACTAAAACAAAACCCAGAACAAAAGCGAACAAAAAACCCACCCACAACAGAAAGTGAGCCACAGTAGTAGGTTAGAGACAATGTTCATTGGAGCTGTTCTTGTTCTGACAGCTTTTCAAGGCCTCTAAAATGCAGCTTGAGATCCTCCTTTACACAGAATAAATAATTCAAATTATTTTCTGTAACATCGGGTGGATTTTCTTGTTTGTCCCTGTCTGTGTCTGTACGTGGGTGCTTATTCATTATCCTCGAAATAAAAGAATTTGTCGTTGTATACATACATGCCCGTCACAGGTCCTTTCTTTTCTTTCACTGACCACCCTTTTGTATAAGCCTTTTTCAGGTTGTTTTCTGTCTACCTCTCGCCTTACAAGCTTTTTCTCTCTCTTTCTTTGGCAGTCTATCGTCGAGCTCCCATTGTTTCTCTTCTCTTTTGTCGTCACCAGTCTTTTGGTACAGTCGTCTTTGTTCTTTCATTCTGTACATGTCTTCTACTTGCAATCTGACATTTACCTGGTCGTTCATTCTCGTTTTGTTTGACTTGTTCTCCTTTCTTTGCCTGTTTCATTTTTACTTTCCAGTGACATTGTTCATTGACTTCTAATTTTCTCAAGTTTTGCTCGAATGAAAGGAGAGAGAGAGAGAGAGAGAGAGAGAGAGAGAGGAGAGAGAGAGAGAGAGAGAGAGAGAGAGAGAGAAGAGCAGAGAAGACGAGAGCACGCACACACCACCACCAGCACACCAGCATCCCCACGCACACACACACACACATACAGAGACAGATAGAGACAGAAGAGATGCACGACGATGCCGCGAGACGAGAGACGAAGAAAGAGAAGAGAGAGAGACAGACAGACAGAGAGACAGACAGGCAGACAGACAGACAGGCAGACAGACAGACGGATAGAGACAGAAATGATAATGTCATGTCAAATTTCTATCTCTCTCAAAAATGCCCGATATTACAACAAAGCAAAGAAGCGGACACTGTATCAACAAACTATGCCGTTTGTTAACAAATTTCAAAACACAAAAGACCCGCGAATCCTGTAAACTATCGCCAGACAGTCGAATGATCAATGTAAAGCCTCTCCCCCCCAGCCCCCCCTCTCTCTCTCTCTCTCTCGCCCACAAAGCGCCAGCAAGAAGCAACCTCCCTCCCTGAAAAAGGCTGGCACTGAAATGTGTGCGAAGGCAATCTTTTGTAAAACTCTGAAATGGTGAGGGGAAGGGGGGGGCCTTTTCTTCTCGAGGTGACACGGACACAAAACAAGGGACTCGGGAACAAAGAAGTTATCAAGAGTAGAGCAAGAGTTGAGTACAAAGAAGTTACAGAGCGTGGAGCAAGACTTTTGACGCGAAGAAGCTGTTCATCATCATTATCATCGCCGTCGTTGTCCTCTTCGTCGTCGTCATCGTCGTCGTCATCGTCACTATCACCACCATCATCACCACCATCACCATCATCGCCGTCGTCGTCGTCATCACCACCACCACCATCGCCATCATCATATTCATCATCATCATCATCATCATCATCATCAGCAGCAGCAGCAGCAGCAGCAGCAACATCATCATCATCATCAGCAGAAGCAGCAGCAACAGCAGCAGCACCACACCACCACCACCACCACCACCACCACCACCACCACCACCACCACCATCATCATCATCATCATCACACGACGACCACCACCACCACCACCACCATCACCACCACCACCACCATCACCACCATCATCCCTCACCACCACCACCACCATCACCATCACCACCGCCACCACCATCACCATCATTCATCATCATCATCACGACCACCACCATCACCATCCACCACCACCATCATCATCATCATCATCATCATCATCATCATCATCATCATCATCATCATCATCAATCCCTTGAGCCAGCGAGTTGGTCGTTTTGGAGGGATACGAGGGCTGCGTTGGTCGACAGATGATAAATGTGGAGCAATATCTGGGCACAGAGGAGTGTTGACCAAGACTTGGGCACAAAGAACTTGTTAACTGTGAAACAAGACTTGGGCACTAAGAACTTGTTAACTGTGAGACAAGACTTGGGCACTAAGAACTTTTTAACTGTGAGACAAGACTTGGGCACTAAGAACTTGTTAACTGTGAGACAAGACTTGGGCACTAAGAACTTGTTAACTGTGAAAGACAAGACTTGGGCACAAAGAACTAGTTAACTGTGAAAGACAAGACTTGGGCACTAAGAACTTGTTAACTGTGAGACAAGACTTGGGCACAAAGAACTAGTTAACTGTGAAAGACAAGACTTGGGTACTAAGAACTAGTTAACTGTGAGACAAGACTTGGGCACTAAGAACTTGTTAACTGTGAAAGACAAGACTTGGGCACTAAGAACTTGTTAACTGTGAAAGACAAGACTTGGGAACTTAGAACTTGTAACTGTGAGACAAGACTTGGGCACTTAGAAGTTATTATACGTGGAGTAAAATACTAAGCCACAGAGACAACATGGAATGTAGAGCAAGATTTGAGCACAACGAAACTGTTTAGCTTGGAGCGATATTTTGGGCACATAGAAGTTTGCTTAAATAAGGTGCAGTCATTAATAAACACGGAAAGAACACAACATGATGAAAGTAATCAGCATAGAAGCAACAAGCAAGTAGCTGATGTTGTGGAAGAAGTTGTTAGATATGGAGGAAGGATTGAGCACTGTCCAGTGAGCTATCGGGGATTCTGCACATACTTCATGACGTCAGGAATATGTTTAGAGTTGTCAGTATAACTTGATAAACGAATAGTTTCTGTAGTCTGCTGTTTCACTGTGTCTCCTAAAAGAAAGAAGATAGATTGCGTTCTTTATCTGAGTTTTTCTTTTTGCTAGCACGATTTGGTTTTTCAAAGTCATAGACTTGATGAAAGAAAGAGTTCTATCTGCTTGTCTAAGACGCAGATAGACTTTTTTCTTCCATTAGGTCTACGACTTAAACATATTTTCTGTTATTCTAAGTCTTTGTTACGAGGGTCAGTTACTTTCAACGATTAACGACGGAAAGAAGAATTTGAACTAAGCAGATGCGCTGTTTTATATTCAGTTTAATATGTATTTCTTTAATCAGGTTAGTTTCTTAGTTGCTATGGACTGTTTCATTTCTTTATTCATTATGTGTACATTGTTTTGTTGATTTAAAAAAAATTTTTAGTTCTTGAGCTATAGAGCTCTGCGGTTCACCAATGGTGAGATGTTTGCGTATGTGACCGTTTTTTTTCGCCTAACGTTAAGATGGCCGCATTCCGATTTGGGGAATACAGTTGGGAACTGAACCTACCAGTTTTGCAAGGAAAGTCACGAGATACCTCCCAGCGATTTTCACCTGTCATTGACCAAATTTTGGCGTGCTTAAGTGCGCAAGGACATGGATCCAACTGGTTTGGGGTCTCTTTCCGAAAGACTTAACATTCAGCTCGATATTCCGGTCACACTAGCAGGAAAGGGCAAGGCCGGGGATCGAACCCAGAGCCTCATGGTTTACTTGTTTCGCAAGTGAACGTCTAAACCTTCCTGCCACCTTTCTTCTTCGTGTGTTTATATTTTGAGAAGAGGTGATGAGTGAGAGAGAGAGAGAGAGAAGAGAGAGAGAGAGAGAGATAGAGAGAGAGAGAGAGAGAAGAGAGATGAGAGAGAGTAATGAGAGAGAGAGACAGAGAGAGAGAATTGAATTGAATGAATTTTATTTAAAGAGGGTTCTGGCTTAAAGCAAACATGCTTTTTTACAAGCAGCCCTCTGAGATAGAGAGAGAGTATTTTGATATCCAACCAGTCTTTCTAAGATCTACAAACATCAACTCTTCGGCAAATAGAGCACAAAATCTGACGCCGCACGAACACAACAAAGCTACAGAACACACGCTATACAAACAACAACAGCAACAACAACAGCTACAACAGCCAGACTATCAACGACAAGAAATTAAACAAGCGACCTGCACCTCAGAACGATTAAAGTCTGGAGGCTTTTATTCCCGAGTCTCTTCGCAGCCTACCCCAACTCTTAAACACTGCTTCAAGGAAAAAGGGAACAGACAGAACAATTGGCATTGTAGCTGCCTTTAACAGGCTTCGAACATAAACTTCAACACTATGAAACAGCGTAGTTTTTTTGTGTGAAAAAGCTTTCCAGCGAAAGTTGCGCACGTTCCCGTCGTCCATTCTAGTCCTGCTTATTCTCTCTGAAGCTAGTGTTTGAAAGTTGGTTATAAAAACTCTACTCGATGTCTCTGCTGTGTTTGTTGGTAATTAGCACTAAAACGCTGCCAGAGTGCTGGGACCCAACGATCCTGACAGGGCAGTTAAATCGTCAGTAGTAACTCTTTAAGAGCTGTATTCGATTAGAGTGATGAGGAGTGAGAGATGGTAGCTGTAGTTGTTTCCCTTGTGTGCGTTGAATGCGCATTTCACAAGCTTGTTACTAAGTTTGAAAAACGTGGCTAAACTGTGGCAGGTGATGGTGTTGGCTTGTGTGCTGGGAAGTTTTCTGGCACGTCTTTGACTTTGTGTCAAAGCATGCTCTGATTTTTTTTGGGTGTGGGGGTGGTGGTGGTTGTTTTTTGTGTGTGCTAAGATCACGTTGTTGGATCGCGCTTTAAATTTTTAAACTATTAATAGGTACGGGAAGATAACTAAATATACGCCCATGAACCCCCTCCTTCTTTTTCTATATTCCAATAGAAGTAATAGTGGTAGTAGCAACAGTAGTAGTAGTAGAAGAAGTAGTAGTAGTAGTAGTAGTAGTGGCAGTAGTAGCAGTAGTAGTAGAAGTGGCAGTAGTAGCAGTAGTAGAAGTAGTAGTAGAAGTTGCTGTAGTTGCAGCAGTAGTAGTAGTTGTAGTTTTTATAATTGTAACAGTAGTTATAACAGTAGTAGTAGTA
>CM054155.1:48031981-48046981 GCA_028751875.1 Rapana venosa
TCCCTCTCTCTCCTTCTCCCTCTTCCCTCTACCCTCTCTCTCCCCCCCTCTCCCCCCTATCTCTATTTCTTTCCCTCCCTCCCTCTTTCTCTCATTGTCATCACACCTTTAATATATACAGAACCATCTCCAGCACACCCTGACTGTGCACAGCGTTGTGTCCACCACGCCCTGTCTTGGGTGCCGAGGACAAACGGGAGGGGGGGGGGGGGGGGGGTGTTGAACAAACCGGGAGGGGGGGAAGGGAAGTTGTCAGAGTCATCACCTAGTTAGTGGTCAGCTTTGTCCTCACCTCCCTCTCCCTCTCTCTGTCATTGTCATCATACCTATACATACATACAGAACCATCTCCAACACACTCTGACACGGGGGACAAAGGGAAGGGTGGGGGGGGGGGGAGGCAGTTGTCAGAGTGGTCACCTAGTTAGTGGTCAGCTTTGTCCTCACCTGGGTCTGCTCCAGTGTCAGTCAGGGCTGTTAGCTGCTGCTCTTTGGTTGTCTGTCTGTTTGTCTGTCTGTCTGTCTGTAGAGAGTAGGTAGTAGTAGAGGTCTGGTTCCTGTGAGGGTGATGATGGTGGTGGTCTTTTTCTTGTTTGTTTGCCACTGTTTCTGTCGCTGTTTATCTCTCCAATCTCTCTGTCTCTCTGTTCTGTCTGCCTGTCTGCCCACCTGTCTGTCTGTCTCTTTCTCTCTCTCTGTCTGTCTGTCTGTCTGTCTGTCTGTCTCTCTCTCTCTCTCTCTCTCTCTCTCTCTCTCTCTCTCTCTCTCTCTTCTCTTCTCTCTCTCTCTCTCTCTCTCTCTCTCTCTCTCTGCCTGCCTGCATGCCTGAGTGCATGCCTGCCTGACTCTGTCTGTCATTCTGTGTGTGTATTTTTCTGCTTGACTTCTCACTTCTCTCTGTTTTCCTTTGCAATTATTGGATGTGTGTGTGTATGTACACGTGTGCATGGATGCTTCATGCATGCACGCATGTGTGTTGAGGAAAAGAGAGAGGGGAAAAGAGAGAAAGAGACAGACAGAGAGACAGTGGGACTGAGAGAGAGTACAAGAATTGTACTTTTAAGACTTTAAGGTCTATGGAAAACGCAATGAGGGAGGTGGGGGGGGGGGGGGGGGTGGTGGTATGGGGAGAGCTATGCAAATTCCTCTTTGAATATTAGAGACAGCGTGCACGTACAATCAACATAGCAATAAATCCATGTAAAAAAAACTAAATGACAAAAGTATTCCTATACAAACAGCAGAGAAAAATCAACCACTTTTTTTCTATTGACTTCTGCACTTTCAAGAATTTAAGGGTCTGTTTAAAGTCGCACACAAAGAACTTGCAGGGAAGTGAAGTCGAAACAGTGTTAGGAACAAGAGACATGCCCCCTTCCCTTCCTTCAAACAGACACGCTCAGTCGCGAGATTCGAACCCGCGCCTTGCGATCACTGCCAGACCCAAAGTACCACTGCACTGTTCTGCCAGTTCAGCCCTTCCCCGTCTCCTTAACCCTTTTTGTACAAACAGCTTTTTTTTTTAACGTTGTTCCGGGTTCAGTCTCAGAAAGAGAGCTATAACTAGGATACTCTGTTGTAGGCAGGCGTTGAATACCTTGACGGTAGCGGTGAAATACCTGACGGCGGCTTCTTTCTTTCACGAGAAAATTAGCACTCTTTGAACACAATAGAAGTGAAGTAGTTTGCTTCCCTTCTCGCGACCTCATCAGGGGGACGGGATAGCCTAGTGGTTAGAACATTGCGCTTGCAATCTGACGATCCCGGGTTCGCTTCCCGTTCAAGGGGGATATTTTCTTCTAGAGTTAACACCAGTGCAGACTCCACTCTCCCCAAAAGTCCTTCGGATGAGACTATAAACCGAGGTCCCGTGTTCGAACGCACGCAGAACATCTTGCGCACACGTTAAATCCTATTCCGCTTTTCGTAAGAGTAGGCCATTGTGTGCCGGTAGGAACAGATGACAAATTTACAAAACCGCATACACCCGGGGACTGGATGTAAAAAAAGCGCATATGTGTTTATTCCATTATCCACGATATAAAAGAATGAAATAAAAGAATGAAATGAAATCATTAATTCCAACATAACAGCCTATTCCCGTAAAAACAAGACATTTAACAAACAGGGTTTTCTCCTAGGTTTAGACAACCGCTACCTTTTCTTCTAATTTTGTTTGCTTATAAGGCCAAGATGTTCTTACTTCTTGGTGCGTGTGTGTGTACCTCAGTCCACAGAATAAATGTGACCCGTATCAAGCTCTGAACTAAACCCCTAACCAGTTGATATGGGGCACTATGAAGAAGTGAGGTATAGGTAACTTAGTGGTCAGTCCACTCGCTTTCCCAATGCTAAGGTTAAGTAGCATTGAGCGTAGTTACCAAGTGGAAAGGTGACCGATTGCGTGCCTCGGCTTCAGTAAAGTCCCCCAGTTCACCCACTTGTTATTGGTACCTCTCCTCTTTAGGGTCAGGGAAGGTAAGGCAGCGAGGGAGAGGAGGAGATGGGCGCTGCCCTCAATATGCTGGCCCCTAGAGAAGTGAGGTCTCTGTTACCTTGCTTCCCTAGGACCACACAGGTTATGGGACACCTTTACCTTTTACTATGGAGAAGTATGTACAACGTGGACCAGAAACTCGTTTACACCATCCAACAACTCTACACCAAGGCTAGTAGCGCAGCTCTATACCAAGAACTGTGGGAGACTACTTCCATATTTCTGTTGGTGTACGCCAAGGCTGCCTTCTGTCACCGTCGTTATTCAACAGACATTTTGAGCATTTCATGAGCAATGCCCTTGAAGGTCATCATTAGGGCTCAGTAGGCATTTGACCATCGATTTAAAGATGATGATAATGATAATAGACTTGTTGGAGAGGAAGAGGAGCTTGCCGCATTGGAACAATGGCTTGAATCAGCATTAAAGTTTGGCAAGGGGTTTGGTACTGACACCCCCCAAAAAAACCCCCAACAACAACAACAACAACAAACAAAGCAAACAAAAAACAACCAACAAAAAGCAACAACCAAACAACCCAGTAACAACAAAACAACAACAAACCAACCCCAAAACAAAATACACAAAACGAGTTGACGACTTATAGTTCATGCCCAGTCTCGACCAATATCAGAGTCAGTGGATAAGAACTTCAGAAAGTGAGCAGATTCAAGTAGACAGCTCCATCATCTGTGACAAGGGATCAAAAGCGGAGGTGATTTCCAGAGCTTCACAGACATCAATAGCTATAGCAATGGAAATAACAGTCTGGAAAGATAGAACTAAAATTACTGCTTATTTCCATCTACCTGAATGCAAGCAAGTTTCTGGATAGCAGACCTACAGAGACGAATTCAAGCAGGAAAATCATAATTGATAAGCAAACACTTGATATTTCATTCCTGGACCACACGAGCGATGATGAAGTGCAGAATATTATTGGACAGACCACAAACAGCTACGAAGAGAGGACTGGAGTGACTGACAGCCGTGTGACAGGATTGAACAACCTTTCAAAGATTATCTTGTAAAGAGCAGTCCAAGTAAGAAGAAAAAATGCAGATAGAGAAATGAAAAGGTGGGCAACATCACTAGATACAGCGGACTCAAAAGAGCTTTTTGCTGAGAGCCAGGTATCGGCACACGATCGCCACAAACAGACAAAAGCCGTCACGTTCTGGTCAGTGCAGTCAGTGCCCCCACGACCATTCTCAGTTTTAAGGTGACCAGTGTAGTGTCCTACACTGTTCTTACCTCTATGCAGTGTGTGTCCACTTCAGTCCCACAAACGACTGTGACCCTCGTTACCCTCTGAACTAACACCCTCCCCCCCCCTACTCCTCCCCTCCACCCCACCTCACCCCACCACCCCCCACACTCTCCCTTTTTCCTTAAAAACCTAGCCGGCTTACCATCGGCGTTGGCCGATCGGGCCAGCAAGTTTCTGCCACGAGACTGCCCTCTGCTTTTCACTTTGTTCTCTGGACCTTCGGCCTCCGACGCGATTGACTTGAGTCTTTGAAAAGAAGAGAAAGGCTATTCTTTTGGCCCGACTGTTTTGGGCCGGTCCGCGGGGGTCTGTCAGAAAAGCGACCTGGCGGTGAGAGAGAGGAGGCGAAGCGCGCTGAAGTCGGCGTGGGTATTGTTCGAGAGCAAGGGCTGGCACTAAGAGGTATTGTCTGCGAGCTATGTAATTCTTGCACGATCATTCCGGTGTTGGTGTTTGGTCATGCCAACCACACGCGCTGTCATTGGCACAAAGTGCAGCAGTCTACTACTACTGTGGTGGAGTGGTGTACGTACATGTATGTGTGTGTGTGTGTGTGTGTCCGTAGAGGCAGTGGTTGTGGTGGTGGTTCTGGTGGATATGCTGGGAAAGTTGTGTGTGGTGTGCGGGGTGGAGGGGGGGTGTTGGTGCTGCTGCTGGTTCTGTGTGTTGTGTAGAAGGTACGTGTGTGCGTGTTTGTGTTTTGTGTGTGTGTGTGTTGTGTGTGTGTTTTGTGTTTGTGTGTGTGTGTTTGTGTGTGTTTGTGTGTTTGCTTGTTTGTGTGTGTGTTTGTGTGTGTGTGTGCTTGTGTGTGTGTGTGTTTGTGTGTGTGTGTGTTTGTGTGTGTGTTTGTGTGTGTGTGTTTGTGTGTGTGCTTGTGTGTGTTTGGTGTGTGTGTGTGTGTGTGTGTGTGTGTGTGTGTGTGTGTGTGTGCTTGTGTGTGTGTGTGTATGTGTGTAGCAGTAGTAGTAGTCTTTGAATTAACTTCCATGCACATGATGTGATTTGGACAGCAAAAAACAAATCAAGTACATAGATTACCTATTGATAAGCGAGATTAACAGAATTTAAAGGAAGCTGCTGAACAGATAAAAAACCCCAAACATAACGTTAACTCTACAATTAAGGTGGATGTGCGTAAATGGGTTTGGGGTTTTTTTGCCTTCAAAAGAGGGTAAAATGTCTTGAAAACCTGGGCATTCAAAAAGAATATGATGATTTGTAAATCTGTATGTGTACGAGAGAGATAGAGACAGACAGAGACAGATAGAAAGAGGAAGAGGGAGATTTTTTTTTTATTGAATAAACGCGAACACACACACACACACACACACACACACACACACACACACACACACACACACACACACACACACACACACACACACACACACACACTGGTACAAAAGCTCACACCAGCACGAATTCTCGAAGTAATGCAGAGTATATTAGTGTGTGCAAGTGAAATAATATCTAGCAATTAGGTTCACCATTTTTGGACATTGAATCGAATGCATGCCAGATACTTATTCAGTTTATTTGTTTTGATATATGTTTAGAAAAGGGTAAACTTTGAAAGATATTTTATCAAGAATATTTTCATTTTCATGAATAAGTATGCGTGGGATTTGAGCACCAAAAAATCCCCAAAATCCAAGTTAAAAGCTGGAACGTCAATTTATCTGAAGCCGCTGTTATGTGAGTGCCCTATGTTCAATTTTCTGTTTAAGAGCAAGTGAAGAAAAAAACTAGGAGTACAAACTATGGATATTTTTGAGAGGGGAAGGTATGCTTTTTGGCGGCAATTTTACATTTGTTGAAGATGTGTGGCATTCTTTAGAAAACAGTTGGTCGGGTTTCTTTTTTTTTCTCTCTGTTTGTGCTTGCTGTTTCATATTTGCAAGCATGAACAGATTGCAATGAAGAAATAAAAAAACCTCTTAAAAATTGTTGTAATTCGACACTGGCATGTCAAAGAAGACATAAATAAAAGTTTTTTTAAAAATGCCGCGCGAGTGTGTGGGAGCATCCGGCTCTTAACCTCTTCCACCCCCTCCCTTTCGCCCCCCCACCCCCTTCCCTCCAAAAATTTCGTTTAAGCTAAATACAAGCTGTTTTATGTATGTTTTTCTTCACTGTATGAACTACTCATTAGTGTTTGTTCTTTTGTATTGATACGTAGAAAATAATTTTTATCAGGCATGAACCGTCCCGTCTCTTCCGTAAAATGTGTATGTACCCTGAAAACCTAAACGCACGTACCTACTGTCCAAATGTTGCCTGTCTTATCTTTCTGCCTGTCTGTCTGTCTCTTTTTTTTTGTTTCTGTCCCTCGCTGCTTTTCTCTCGGCATAAATGAATTGCATTGTGTGTATACCACCTTTTAATACATAATGGGGCTTTGGAATTTAGTTTTTCTGGATTCTGCGGTCTTAACGACAAACAAATGGATAGGAAAGCAAGCAAACACAAAACGCAAACAAAAGCCAACCTTTCTTATGAGACTCTTCAGCAGAAATATGGTAATGAAAAGGAATGAATGATAGTGACAGATACTCTAAATATGATATCTTAAAAAACAACATAATCGTGTTTTATTTATTCATTCATATATTTAATGATTCATTGATTGATTCATTCATTTCTTTTTATTTATTTATTTATTTATTTACTTATTTATCTATTTATTTATCCATTTACTTATTTAAATCGATGTAGTTTGTCAGTTTTGGAAATGTTTCTGCATTCGGCTTGGTTAAAAAAAAAGAATTCTGATTCTGTTTGATCACTCAGAAAATCTGAAGAAGACCAGAAACAGTATTCTGGCCATTGCTTTCAGTTAGTTGTCCTGGCATTAATTTAAAATCCAGCTTGGAAGAAAAGGTATATACTGTATGTGAGCAAGTCACTACAATTTATTTTCATTGTGAAAGGAACTGTTCTTTTGCAAAACCAGGATCAACTGCAGATTCATAGCGAGTTTTTGTTACATAAGCTGCATGATATCTACCCCCTCCACAACACACACACACACACACACACAACACACACACAACACACACACACACACACACACACACAACACACACACACACACACACACACACACTCCTCTCTCTCTCTCTCTCTCTCTCTCTCTCCTCACACACACACACACACACACACACACACACACACACACACACACACACACACACACACACACACACACACACACACACACACACACAACCACACACAAACACCACACACTCTCTCTCTCTCTCTCTCTCTCTCCCTCTCTCTCTCTCTCTCTCTCTCTCTCTCTCAAGTTATTTCTTGCATTGTTTTATTGTACACTTTTTACTATACTTTTGTCCAAGCTGAGCATTTGTTGTTTCTTGTTATGTGTGTGGGCTTGTGGTTGTTTTTTGGGGAGGGGGATGTTTTATTGATATATTGCTGCTAGATTTCTTTTGCAGCTTAAACTGTTGTGTTTAAAAAAAAAATCCCCCATACACTACAAGGGGCGAAATGAATGGCATTCTGAATATCATAATTATTTTGATTGGATGCAACAATCTTATTTTATAATTATTTATCAGGTTTTTGTTTCTTGTAATTTTGTCTTTTTAATCCATATGATTTAATTACTTTTATTAGTTATACCTCGTGGTTTTTCCTTTTATTCTTTTTAACTTTGGTTGGTAGCACTTAACAAGTTTTGCATCACTCGTACACAAAAAGATGTATTGTTTATTGTAATAACGTGTTGTGTATCTCAAAATCATTTTCACAATGTAGTAGAATATGTGCTAATGAGTATTGTAAATGGTAGCTAGTGTGATAACCCTATTTTAAAATATCAACCTTAACAGTTATTTCTGATTGTATGTTTCCATCATAATGTCACAACATTATATAACATTTCATAACTCAAAGTGAAGTTTTTCTTTTTAGAAAAAAAATTATCGCCGACTTAAACATTTTTAAATAATAATAATAATAATAATAACAATAATAATAATAATGTATGGAATTTATATAGCGCTGAATCTTGTAAAGCAACAAATCAAATCTTATGCTTTTAATGACTAATCGTTAACAATTTTTTTTAATGTGTTTGGTCAAATTAAACTAAAAATTTTTGAAATTATGTTGTCGCCCTAAACATAACTGTGGTTTTTAAGGATATCATATCGTCAACCTGAACTATAATGTTAGGATAACGTATCGCCATAATAACAACCAACCGAATCAAGATGAGACTTCGGAGTCCCTTTCACCGCAGAAGTGAGTCAGGAAACGCATTTAGCGACGTTTGTGTGGTAAAATAAGGATGTGAATAGGTAGAGTGGCCACCTCTGTGTACTGAACAGAGAATGCTACCGGTGATGAGTAGGTAAAGAAAGGCACAGGAGAGAGGAGAGAGAGAGAGAGAGAAAGGAGAGGGAAGAGAGAGAGAGAGAGAGAGAGAGAGAGAGAGAGAGAGAGAGAGAGAGAGAGACAGACAGACAGAGAGAGAGAGACAGACAGACAGACAGAGAGACAGAGAGAGAGAGACAGAGAGAGAGGGGGGGGGGGGGAATAGGATGGATTCAGATGTTAAATACGTGCCATGCAGTCCTCTCTCTGTGTTTTATTTCTGTCTCTGTAAGTCCTTCTTTCTTTCTTTCTTTTCTGCTCTGTCTGTCTGTCTGCCTGTCTTTCTTTCCTTCTTTCTTTTTTTCTGATCTGTCTGCTGTCTGCCTGTCTTTCTTTCCTTCTTTCTTTCTTTTCTGATCTGTCTGACTGTCTGTCTTTCTTTCGTTCTTTCTTTCTACCGTCTTTGTTTGCTTGTGTGTTTGTTTCTGCATGCCTTTCTTTCTTTCTTTCTGTCTTTCTTTTTCCTCTCTGTCTTTCTTTCTTTCCTTCTTTTTTTGTTTGTTTGTTTCTTTTTTCTCTCTTTCTCTTTCTTTTTGTCTGTCTTTCTTTCCTTCTTTGTTTGTTTGTTTGTTTGTTTGTTCTTTCTTCCTTTCCTCTTCCGTCTTTCTTTCTTTGTTTCTGTCTGTCTGTCTGCCTTTGTTTGTTTGTTTGTTTCTGTGCGTCTGTGCTTTTTTCACCTTCTATTTCTGTTTTTACAATGCTGCGACGTGTTGCAGTCTGTTTACACCCTACACAGACTAAGATGTCAGATATTAAAGTTCCTTTTTTATTTGTTTGGTCGCGTGTGCGTGTGTTTCTCTTTTTGTTTTGTCATTGTTCATTTGTGAACTGACTGGTTGGTTGTCGTCGTCATTGTTATTGGTGTTGTTCTTCTCGCTGCAACGTGTTGTTGTTACTGATGTTGTTGATGTCACTTATTTTTGTTGTTATTTATAATTTTGTGATTGGTAAAAGTCGTTTCGGTCGTGATATATCTGTCTGTCCGTTGGCTCCTCTTTCTCAACACTCACCCAAGTCTGTCTGCTTGTCTTTCTGCTGTGCGTTTGTCTGTATGTCTGCCTGTGTGTCTGTCTGTCTGTCTGCTTTCTTCTACGCCTCCACTTACACATAAATAAACGCTTCCTGCTTTTACACAAGTGCTTACCGGAAAAATGCGCGGGTTCCCTCCCCCCCTCCCAATTCTCTGTGGAAACAGACAAAAATAAGATATACATAATATATGTGTTTGTGTGTTTATTTTAATTATTTTTATTTACTTTATTTTATTCTTTTATATCGAGGATAATGAAACAAGCAACTGTGTACTTTTTTACATCCAGTCCCCGTGTGTATGCGCTTTTGTAAATTCTGTCATCTTTTCCCACAGGCACACAATGGCCTACTCTTACGAAAAGCGGAACAGGATTTAACGTGTGCGCAAGATGTTCTGCGTGCGTTCGCACACGGGACCTCGGTTTATAGTCTCATCCGAAGGACTTTTGGGGAGAGTGGAGACTGCACTGATGTTAGCTCCAGGGGAAAATATCCCCTCAAACGGGAATCGAACCCGGGTCGTCAGATTGCGAGCGCAATGTTCTAACCACTAGGCTATCCCGTGTGTGTGTGGGTGTGTATGCACGTGTGAATATATGTGTGTGTAACACACACAAAAGAGACACACACACACATCTACATACCCACTTGCGCACTCTGTCACATACGTACATATACACAACACAACACAGCACAAAAACACACACACACAAATACATGCACATAAACACAAACACAAACACACACCACCACCACCACCATCACCACCACCACCTCCACCACCACCACCACCATCACCACACTGCTTATGCCTCTTATACACCGCTCTCTGTCTACTTGTTTGTCTGTCTGCCTGTATCTCTCCCTCTCTCACCACCACCACCACCACCACCACACCACCACCACCACCACACTCTGCATACGCCTCTTATATACCGCTCTCCGTCTGTCTCCCTATCTGTCTGTCTGTCTGTCTGTCTCTCCCTCTCTCACCACCACCACCACCACTACACTACCACCACCCACACTACACACTCTGCATACGCCACTCATATACCTCTCTCTGTATGCCTGTCTGTCTTCTTGTCTGTCTCCCTCCTCCCTCTCTCTCTCCCTCTCTCTCACGACGACCACCACCACACCACCACCACCATCACCACACTACACACTGCATAGCCACACATACATCTCTGTCTGTCGTCTGTCCCTCTCCCTCCCTCTCTCTCTCTCACACCACCACCACCACAACCACCATCACCACACTACACACTGCATACGCCACGTATATACCTCTGTATATCTGTCTGTCTGTCTGTCTGTCTGTCTCCGTCTCTCTCTCACGACCACCACCACCACACCACCACCACCACACTACACACTGCATACGCCACACATATACCTCTGTCTGTCTGTCTGTCGTCTCCCTGTCTCTCTCACCACCACCACCACCACCACCACCACCACCACCACACCACCACCATCACCACACTACACACTGCATAAGCCACGCATATACATCTGTCTGTCTGTCTTCCCCCCCCCCCCCTCTCTCTCTCTCCTCTCACGACCACCACCACACTACACACTGCATACGACACACATATATCTCTGTCTGTCCCTCTCCCTCCCCCCCTCTCTCTCTCTCACCACCACCACCACCACCACCACCACCACCACCACCACCACCACCACACTACACTCTGCATACGCCACGCACATACCTCTGTCTGTCTGTCTGTCTGTCTGTCTGTCTGTCTGTCTGTCTGCCTGTCTGTCTGTCTGTCTGTCTGTCTGTCTGTCTGTCTGTCTGTCTGTCTGTCTGTCTCCCCTCTCTCTCTCTCCCTATCTCACCACCACCACACCACCACCACACCACCACCACCATCACCACCACACTACACACACTGCATACGACTCTTATATACCTCTGTCTGTCTGTCTGTCTGTCTGTCTCCCTCTCTCTCTCTCTCTCACCACCACCATCACCACCACACTACACACTCTGCATACGCCACGCATATACCTCTGTCTCTCTCTGTCTGTCTCCCTCCCTCCCTCCCTCTCCCCCCCCCCCCCCTCCCTCTCTCTCTCTCTCTCTCCCTTCTTGTGCAGCAGTCTTGTTTTTGTACCTATTCGGTTTTACTAAGCTTTCTCTCTTGATTTGTTTTTCCTTTTTTCTTCTGTTCTTCTCTCCTTGCCGTCCTTCCATTTGTTGCTCCTTCCCTCCTCTCTCTCTTCATTTGTTTTTTCTCTCCTCGTTCTCTCCCCCCCTCCTCTCTCATCTTTACTCCCCCTCCTCATATCTTTCACTCACTCACTCTAAATCTCGTGGGGAGGGATAGCCTAGTGGTTAGAACATTGCGCTCGCAATCTGACGACCCTGGGTTCGATTTATTTTCCCTAGAGTTAAACATCAGTGCAGACTCCACTTCCCCAAAAGTCCTTCGGATGAGACTATAAACCAAGGCCCCGTGTGCGAACGCACGCAGAACATCTTACGCACACGTTAAATCCTGTTCGGTTTTCGTAGGAGTAGGCCATTGTGTGCCAGTGGGAACAGATGACAGAATTTACAAAAATCGCATACACACGGGGACTGGATGTAAAAAAGCACAAAGTGCTTATTCCATTATCCTGATATAATAAAAGAAAAAATTTTTTTAAATTCCTCTCTCTATCTCTCCTCCCCCTCTCTCTCCTCTCTGTCTTCTCCTCTCTCTCTCCTCTCTTCTCTCCTCTCCTCTTCTCTCTCTCTCTCTCTCTCTCTCTCTCTCTCTCTCTCTCTCTTGTTACCTGCAATTATATTTGGGGTCAAAGTCCTTGTCATTGTCATCGTTCCTCACTGTCATAATCATTACGTGCATGGTTAACATCGCTCTTTGGTGGTCGAGAGCGCTTCGGTGTCATAAGCTTGATATTTCTGTTATCATCATCATCATCATATCATCATCATCATCATCATCACCATCACCACCACCACCACCACCACCACCACCACCAATTGCCCATCATCATCATCATCGTCTTCACCACCCCCACCACCACCACCACCACCATTGCCCACAACATTGTCCTCTTCATCACTGAGTTGCAGTATCATTGTTTGCTCTTTTCTTTTTCTCTCTTCTGTTCACCAAATCATTGATGAATGGCTACTAAGAATACACGATAATTAAAGCACATCTATAACAAACACGTTGTATAAAGCAAACTCAGAGCCAGAAACTCAAATCTACTAGGAAAGAAGGTTGCCTTTTTTAAAATCTTAAGGCTTCCTCGTTTCTCTTTGCTTTTCATAGAAGTAATGATAAATTGCGAATGAATCAGAACTACTGCACACAAACAGTGGATAGGGTCTAACTATATCAGGCTGGCTAGAATATTTTGCTGGGGTATATTTTTGCCAAATCATTACATGTTAAACAACATATATAAATATACTTCGTCTTCTATTGATTCACAACTTAGAGGTCTCACCATGCATTCTTTTAAGTTTATAGACATTCTGTGTCTGACACTCTCAGTCTGATTTTAGCCATTATTCCTTTGAAGCCAATGACCATGTAGAGCATAGGATACGGTTTGACATCTTGTTAGATTATGAATTACCGTTATATTCTATGTCCATTACTACGTCTTGCATGTATGATAGTTCCACTCCTGCCAAATACAGTCAATTAGTTTTTGTCTAAAAACGGTTATAAACTCTTTTAGATTTATAACACTGTGACTTAGACATATTCAGAGCTACGAGGAAAGACAGTAGAGTTGGTTTTAAATCTTGTTTTAATACTGCACAGTTTTAATCTGAGATTTAATATTTTACAAGGTGTTGTTAGTCCGTCGTGTTCGACGATGACCTCCAAAACAGCAGAGGAGGCAGCTGCTGTTCCGGAAATTGGGCAGAAATTTGATTATTGTGGAGATGCTTTGCCCACAATATATCCCCACTCTCTCGGCCAAGTGGGCATAAGGACAGTCAGCGTTGGAGATGTTCTCCAAAGACCAACTAGCCCCCAGGGCTGCAGCACATTAAGGACTGTGCGAGTCAAGCCTCATAGTTAGAGAGTCATAGTCGATCACTAAAGACTAAGCTGTGAAGTGGAATTCCACGAGTGGAAAAGCCATTGGTCATACAGCCTCTCACTTTACTGTTGCCCCCAGCGTCAATGGTTTAATCAAGAACTGTGATAAACCCCTTTACAAGGTGACAGCCCCAGTGTTGTGCCTCTCTTGGTGGGGCTATAAACAACAGGACTTGATCGGATCTGAAAGATTGGAATTAAAGTAGAAAAGATGAAAATTGCTGCTAATGAAATATTTGACATGAGTATTTATTGGTGAAATATTCGTATTTAAAGTGTGTGTTTGTGTTGCCAAGTTTTTCTTGCCTTTAACAACTAAAAAAAGCATCCCATATGATTTGAAAAGTAGCCTTTGCTCTCGCCCAGAGAAGAGAGAGAGAGAGAGAGAGGAGGAGAGAGAGAGAGAGAGAGAGAGAGAGAGAGAGAGAGAGAGCGAGCGAGAGAGAGGGGGGGATGGGTTGTAGCAGAATTAAGATGAAGAAACATGCTTCTCAAACTGATCCTACCTGATGTGGTTTGCTAGGTACTGTTGGCATAACAAGAATTTCTTTTCCTTGCTTTATTTATAAGATTTTCAACACGAGTGAGAGAGATAGGGAGAGAGAGACAGACAGAGAGACAGACAGAGTGAGTGAGTGAGTGTGTGTGTGTGTGTGTGTGTGTGTGTGTGTGTGTGTGTGTATAATATATGTGTGGTGTGTGGGTGTGGTGGTGGTGGTGGTGGTGTGTGTGTGTGTGTGTGTGTGTGTGTGGTGTGGTGGTGGTGGGGTGGTGTGTGTGTGTGTGTGTGTGTGTGTGAAGTTATCAATCAATCTTTATTCAGCACAAAAACTACACAAACTGATACGAATCCTACACCACAAGAATAGTTCATGTGAGTGTTTTTACGGTACCCGTTTCCAAATTCTGCATTATAGGAGCGACGTTTCATCACAAAAGCCAATTTTATTATCACCCCCCTACACATTTGCAAGCCAAATAGAAAACCCTGTACCAGAAAGAAACAGAAAACCATTTTCCACACAGACTTTGTATCCCCGGGTATTTTTACTATTTTGTATTTGCTGAAAGGTAATCAGATCCCTGGCTCTGCCATACAAACCAGCAGCACACAACTTGAGTGACATACAAATCTCCTGCCTTATAAATCCTCTGACACACACCTCCGGGTCATTCAAAATCTTTGTCATACAAACCCTGGGGGGAGGTTGCCTATTCTCGCCTATCTGTCAGTTCCATTTCACGTCACTGGTCCTTTGAAAAGGCCTCCCGGTCGCTCTTTTCTTCGGAGTTTCCCAATGGGGCTTTCTCATGCTAACTCACCGACGCGCCGCGGTGGAAACTATCGTTCTATCGACTTCTCCCATGCCTATTATACGCCCATTTTGCGGCCGGCCTTTTGGGGGAAAAAAGCAGGGCGCCAGTTTAGTTCATTTGCGATATGTACAACATATTTAGAAACGCGCTTCATTGTTGCAGCTGAAAGGGGTCCCCTTCTCTCTTTTCTCCGCCAGCTGACTTTTAAGAAGAAAGGGCATTCTTCTCAGGCACAATAGGTTCTCGGGCTGGCTCTCTCTCCCTTTTGGAAGCGCAAACGTGCGAGTGATACCGGAGGGAGGGGGGGGGGGGGGGGGGGGGGGGGGGGGGGGGGGGGGGGTTGGGAGGGGGGGGTTAGGGGGTGAAGAAAAGAAAGAGGGTGAAGAGGAAAAAAGAGG
>CM054155.1:48051981-48059481 GCA_028751875.1 Rapana venosa
TGCAATATCAATGACCGTATTGCTGAGACCGACGATGGTTTCGTTATGAATGGTCATTGTGGTGCTTATTGCTTTTAAGCACGAAGAGAATCTGGACAAGAAGGTGGGCGTAGACAGTACAAATTTAGTCGTTGAACAAACATTGCCAGTGTGTGGGTGGTCCTTTGTGTGAAAGACTACATGTTGGGTGATTCATAATGATGATGACGACAATACTGAAAAGAGTAACAGAGAATTGATATCCGAGCATTGTGGCGATGATGAGTATGAGGAGGATGAGGATGACAATGGTAGGCCTATAATTTGGGAAGGTTATCAATATCAATCTTCCAAAAATCATCAAGAAGGTGAAACTATAGGCAGAGTAAAAGGTAAAGGTGTCCCATAACCTATGCGGTCGTAGGGGAGTGAGGCATCAGAGACCTCAACTTCTCAAGTGGCAAGCATATTGAGGACAGCATCCATCTCCTCTCCCTCACTTCTTTACATTCCCTGACCCTAAAGAGGCAGGTACCCATTTACAGCTGGGTGAACTGGGGGAACTGTACTGAAGCCAAAGCGCGCAAACGGTCACCCATCCAAGTGGTAACCTTACTCGATGCTGCTTAACATTTGCTGGGGGAAAGCGAGTGCTCTGACCACTGAACTATCCCGTCCCCATGTAAGGTAGAGTACATTCTTTAAATCAGAAATGAAAACTCTAGGGAAAAAAGAATTCTCTAAAAATTGGAAATTCAGTGCTACCAGCCCTTCTTAATGAAGTCTCACTGTACTTATGCATCTCAGATACAGATCTTCTCTCAAGGGCAGGCACCTAGTTTGTATGCAGTCAATTCATGGACATAAAGAGAAATCGTTACTAGACAGTCAGACAGTTTTTATTTTAGTGAATAACCACCTTTCGAAAATCTTCGAAAGCACACACGCACGCACGCACGCACGAACGCACGCACGCTCACACACACACACACACACACACACACACACACACACACACACACACACACACACACACACACCCACACACACACACACACGATGCCCAGTAGCTTCCTTCAATGCTGAATATCCTCCCTCAATACTCAGTATCCCCCCTCAATGCTGAATAAGCTCCCTCAATGCTCAGTAGCTTCCTTCAATGCTGAATATCCTCCCTCAATGCTCAGTACCCCTCAATGCTGAATATTCTCCCTCAATGCTCAGTACCCCCTCAATGCTGAATATCATCCCTCAATGCTCAGTATCCTCCCTCAATGCTGAATAGCCTCTCTCAATGCTCAGTAGGCTCCCTCAAAGCTGAATAGCCTTCCTCAATGCACAGAAGCCCTCCTCAATGCTGAATAGCCTTCTTCAATGCTGAATAGCCCTCCTCAATGCCCCATAGGCTTCCTCAATGCTCAGTAACCTTCCTCAATGCTTTTGACGGAACATAGACTTGTGTCATTAAAGCTTGAAATTCTGGTGATGTCAGAAGTAATGTTTGTAGATTCTGTGCTTCTGTAACAGATGGTCTTCCATTATTGTATATACATACATTGTGGGACTTACTAAAGAACTTAACACACTGGCTTTTGCCTGCGTTGAAGTACCATTCAACACAGTCTGTGCCACAGTGACCATACCGCGTGTGTGCTGATATCAGGAAGCAGCGCTTACTATGCTGAACATGTGTGTTTCTGGATTTCGTTCTTCTGCTATTTCCCTGAGACGACTTTCCTATTGTTGGAATTTTTCTTGAAACTGTTGCATGGGAACATATTTGCGACACTGTTTTGAGAGAGGCTTAGCAAATGGGGAACTGGAAATAATTCTACACTACCAGAGATTATGGTGAGTGATTTGGTATCGTGTTTCTTCTATTTGTGCTTTTTGTCTGCTGAGATCGTGAGATTTGGGGCTTTATAGTGATAGATGTATGTTACAGTGTGTTTTGTCTTTGGTTTTTGTCTGGATTTGTTAATTTATCTGTTCATTTATGTTTCTTCTTTTTTTCTTTCTTTCTTTCTGTCTGTCTGTCTGTCTGTCTGTCTGTCTGCCTGTCTTTCTTTCTTTCTTTCTTCCTTCCTTCCTTCCTTCCTTCCTTCCTTCCTTCCTTCCTTCCTTCCTTGCGTTAGTCTTTCTTTTTGCCTTCCTTCCTTCCTTCATTCCCTCCTTCCTTCTTTCTTTCTTTCTTTTTTTCTTTCTTTCTTTCTTTCTTTCTTTCTTTTCAGTTTTTCCCCATCTCTTTGTCTCTCTCCCTGTCTGGGTGCTTTATTTTCCCCCCAATCTTATTTGCGTGTATGAAAATAACTCTATTTCTCTCTCGTCTCTTTCCATCCCTTTCATCCATGTGCTTCTGTGTTCCTTTCTGTGTTTTTGTGTGTGTAGTTTTTGTTATTGTTGTTGTTGTTGCAGCTGTTAGCATCATCAAATTCTTTGTTATCATAATTTGCTTCTCGTCTCCCTCTTTCTCCACCTTTTCTTCTTCTTCTTTTCCTTCTCCTTCTCCTTCTTCTTGTTCTTTTTGTTCTTTTGTTCTTCTCCTTCTCCTCCTCCTCCTTCCTTCTTCTTCTTCTTCTTCTTCTTCTTCTTCTTCTTCTTTTCTTTCTTCTTCTTCTTCTTCTTCTTCTTCTTCTTCTTCTTCTTCTTTCGCAAATGGTGAAAAAACGTTTTATTATACTGCATGATAGAATCTAGACATTGAATTGGGTTACCTTGAGCTGTTTGTTGTGTGACTGTATAAAAGAGAGATGATATCTGAAATGCTGTCTACACTGGCTCAAAGAACCCTGTGGAGGAAAAATAGACTCGTGCTTTTATGTAACAGTGCCCCTTTTCCTCTCCGGTAGGGTTGTGAATTTATTTCAGATGGGTTTCTGCCGGGTGGCATCTAAATCATTTCAGACGAAGATAGGTTGTTCTGTGTGCTGTTTTCCTAGTTTTCCTTGGTCGTGGTACGCTTGGAAAAGAAAAAGACACATAAGTGCTTTGTTAAAATAAACACATAACAAAAAATGTACCTTTTCGTAGGTGAAAGGGATGAAATGGCTATGGTTTACAGATTTTATAAATCTGCGCTAGTGGTATTGGCTTTAAAAAATTGGATATACCGCACTTATCTATCTAAACATGTATCTAATAATCAATATATCTAATCATTTTATTCCATCAAAAACAATTCAGATTAAGTATATAAAACATGGCGGAGGCACCGTGGTCGAGTGGTTTAGGCGGTCAACTCGTGATCCAGAGGTCGCGGGTTCGATCCCCGCTCGGCTCGGTGTTGTGTCCTTGGGAAAGACACTTTACTCCTATTTTCCTCACTCCACCCAGGTTACAAGTGGGTACCAGCTCTGCTGGGGAAGTATCTGGCGACAGACTAGCGTCCTGTCACAGGGGTGGTGAAAAACCATCAGTTCGCTTAACGCTACAGAAACCGGGATAAGCTCCGGCTCTATGGGCCTTCTGGCTCGAAAGAACATACATACAACATACATATAAAACATGAGTACAACGAGCATTGGCTTTATAAAAAAGTACAAAGTCACATAAGATGTTGCGCGTTCCTCAGCTTGACATCCTGGAAGTCACCCAGAATAATACGCACTCACTCCTCACAGTAAAGAATCACTGTGCAGGTACAAAGTGGATGAGAAGTGTGTGTGCTTTGTGTGTGTGTGTGTGTGTTTTTGCGCGTGTGTGTGAGTGAGTGTGTGAGACTCTTCAAATCGCTTGCCATGTAGGCAGCCTTATTCCGACTTCAGGGGACTTCTCTCTCCTTTGAAGGAGAATAGAAGCTGCTCTGCTCAGAGCTTCCCATTGTTGAAGACAGTCTGAACACAAGATGTGAATACATAACAGTCTTCTGATGCAGGCTTCCAGATTATTTCAGCAAGTGACAGAGCCTTTGGCCTGGTATAAAGGAAATCACGTCATTATCAGGTGCATTTGTTCGTATGACTGCACATGTTCGAATGTGATAATAAATAATACATTCAGTGGGCAAGGATGTGAGAAAGGGATTTGGGAAGGAAGGGAGGTAGAAAGGAGGAGAGAGGGATCGATGACAAATACAAATAGCACAAAAGTTTAGCAAACAGACATATAAACTAATAAAAAGACCCACATAGCCAGACCCCATAAAAAATAACAAGCAAAAACAAAACTTAGTAACAATCAAAAAGAAACGAAAAGAACAGTATCTAAATCAAAATACAGCAGAGAAGAGAAGACAGGGGGGCAGAAAGACGGGCAAACAAACAGTCAAGACACAGAGAAAGAGAGAAAGACTGCCAGTAGAGACAGAGCTATACAGAAAACCAGAACCACGAGCGAACGAAAAATTACCTTCCACAAAAGAACCGCGCGAAGCGGCGACAACAACGAACGACAACCACGTTCCTAAATTGTCCCTGCTGGGCAAAGGAGCTATGAGAACCTACGCGTGTCAAAACTGAAGATTTTAGCCTCGTAAAAGAATGGGTGATGCTCATCAAAAGGGCTGAACAGAAGCAAGAGTTAGGTTACAACAGTAGAAGAAACACATTTCTGAGTCATAACATCAAAATTGTCTATGGAAGCTGTTGGTTACAGGTAGGCAGAAAACGTGGTACTCGCTCCAAAGTTATTACCCCTGTATCTTGCCACACGTGGTCGCCAAATAAGCTGAAGAAAGTGGGAACAAAACTAATTCCTCATTAGTTCAAAAACCAAAATTTAGTTCCTCGATTAGAGCTCCGAAGTTCACCAAATGGCGAGATTTTACGAATGCAACCGTTTTTGCCCTCCATGAAGGTAGCTGCATTCTGACGTGGGGTTGTATGCTGGATATTATGTTCGTGTTTCTGTAACCCACCAAACGCTGACATAGATTACCGGATCTTTGATGTGCATTTGTATATACTCAAAAGGAACTAAGGCACTGGCAGGTCTGCACTTGAAGTCGACCTGGGATATTGTAAAATTACCCACCCTCAATTCACCAGACGTTGTCACCGAGATTCGAACCCACGACTTCATGGACCCGTGGGATTGAAGTCGAACTGTCTTAACCACTCGGCTATAGCGTCCGTTATTAATCTAACTAATCTTAATTTCCAGGAAGTTATCTTTATACTTTCCATATATTCCTCATTTGCTGGTTTATTAAACATGCAAAAACTGACAGGACTTTAAAGTCTGAGATCACACGTATTTCCCCATACAAACAATAAGAATATATCACTGAAAGCTTTCTCTCTTGAAACAGAATCTATCTTTTTTTAAAAAGGAATTTTGCAGACAATATTGCCGAGTACTGATTGAGTCAGCGCTTTTGTTTCTATGTATTGTTTTGTTTAATAGAATGGTGGTAGTAACTTTTTGTTGTTTTTTCCCGTTTCTTTTCAACATTTCTGGTTCATGTACATAAAGTCTGCTTAGAGCGCAAGGATTCGTGAATCTTGTACCTTAGAACATCAAGTAACGTGAAACATTGCTACCCAACATAACTGGGATGCTTGCTGAATAAATAAATTGGGGTGACATTGTTGATGGGATCAATACAGATAGTAAAAGCAGGAGATGATGCACCACAGAGAACAAGGAGGGTTGTTTGCCAGTCGGAAAAACCAAGGTCTCTTTTGCTTGGTCAAGGTGGAATTTCTGCCAAATTTGCCTGTTGATTTGATACTGAAAAGTTTACGTCCATCTTGACAAGAAGAAGATAGCAGTGGCGCAAAGTTGTTGGCCTTTAAGAAACTAATGGCTCTGTTTTGGTTTTTGATATGCAAAGAAATGTGTCTTTTCCTTGTCTTTATTAGTGGTTTTTTCTGTATTGTCTGGGCTCACTAGACAAGGACATAATCTTTAAACACATAACCGTGCAACATGAAACAACTTCTTTTGACGTTGATGATTTATCAAAACGTTTTTTTTTCCGTCATGTTCATCAAAAACCAAAACAAAAGAAAACGAAAACCGTCAACTGCTGGTACTCGGTGTCTGATCGCTGCCTCGCAGCCTACACTCGATCTTTTGACACCACCAGTTTCCTATACAGGCTCTGCAGCGTGTGAGGAGGTAGAGAGGATGCCAAGTGGTCAGGCGTGTCCAGTCAGTGGCGGACAAAAGACGCGGCAGCCAGGACAAAAGACCAACACGGCAGTGGACAATGGAACTCCGGACACCGCCGGTTATCGAACAGAGAATCATTCGCGACCCGTTTCCCCGCGGCGAGCGCCGATCGATACCGCGATCGCTGCAGCCGGTACGACTGAAGAAGGTTACCTCCCCTCGTAGGATTGGCGTCTAGGTCTGAAAAACGCTGGGGTGTTTTGTAGGGGTGGGGGGTGAGGGGAGGGCATTAAGTGTGGGTGATGGTGGTGAATGGGATAATGTGTGTGTGTGTGTGTGTGTGTGTGTGTGTGTGTGTGTGTGTGTGTGTGGTGTGTGTGTGTGTGTGTACGCGCGCCCTAATGCATGTGTACTTTTAAGTTTAACAAAATAGTCCAAGTTCTTTTGGAACATAATCATGCACTTGTAATTTTGAAAAGTTCGGTCAAATAATGATATCTGTGCTGTTAATAAGCAGGTATTATTTATATTAGGAATTAAGGATAAGAAGGATGAAGTAAGAAGGCTTGAAAAGCCAATCTATGCGGGTAACATACATACATGCATACATACATACATATATGCATGCATGCATGCATGCATGCATGCATGCATACATACATACATACATACATACATACATACATACATACATACATACATACATACATACATACATACACACATTCATACATACCGTGTTTTGTTGCTTTTCTCTTCTTTGGCACAGGAGTATGCTCTTTACAAAACGCGACCATAGTGTAACATTATTTTTGCTTTGAAGTTTTAACAGAAATCTCAAGCTGATAATATATTCTTGACGTTAAATAATCCAAAATTATCTTTGGGGGAAAAACACACCACAGGAATACTTTCTAGCAAGGAAAACAGCTGTTCAGGGAAGAAAACCCGTATGCTTTGCTAAGACAGTTTTCAATGACGAATCGCTTACTTGATGACGAAGGTGCATGAACGGATGATTACTGCCCCTTTCTTCCTCTTTCTGCGTTCTCTGGCCCAGTGCATGGCCATATTAGGTAGGATAGAGTATAATTATTATAGTGCCTGGTCTTGTGTTGTGCTTGTGACTTTGCAGGAGGTCTGTCCGCTGGCCTCGATTTAAACATTATGTTTGGTCACAGGAAAACTAGCTAACTGAACTGATGAGTGTGACATGCCCTCCTTTTCAAAAAAAATATAAAATAATGGTGCAGAGGAAAAATCATTTTTATTACTGCGTGTTTCTACTTTATCTTCCTGTTTCGTCTTTTCCTGCTTGTTCTATACTTATAATCGTTTACTATCGTTAGGTTGGTTTTTTTTTTTTAAAGCAAATCGGAAAAATTCAGCTCTCTGTCTTTGTCTCTGTCTGTCTGCCTGTCTGTCTCTCTGTCTCTCTCTGTCTCTGTCTGTCTGTATCTCTGTATA
>CM054155.1:48071981-48076981 GCA_028751875.1 Rapana venosa
TTTTATTTTATTTTATTCTTTTATATCGAGGATAATGGAATAAGCTCTTATGTGCTTTTTTACATCTTGAATGTGTGTGTGTGTGTGTGTGTGTCCAATATAAGTATTCTGGAATGTGTGTTTGTGTGTACGTACGTACGAAAGAGTACACGTTTTGTTTTGTTTGTTTTCTTTTTAACTCTTCTTGGTTTGTATCTGTTAAGCTATACCGCTGCCGTATCAGATCCTTAGTCCTTTGTTTAGCAGTCGGAATGCGCTGTGAAGTAACAACCTGGTGTCTCTGTCAATTCACTCATGTGTGTGTGCATTTTTGTGTCGTTTTGTCTCTCCACTTTCTTTTTTCTTCCGTTGTGTCTGTTTACTTCCCCCTTGTAATATCACACACACAGACACACTAACACATTGATACAGACATACACACGCACACACAAACACACACACACACTTTCTCTCAAACACACAAACACTCACAAAAACACACTCACACACAATTTCTTTCTCTCTCTCTCTCTCTCTCTCTCTCTCTCTCTCTCTCTCAAACACACACACAACACACTCATAACCACGCAAAAACACCCACCCTACACACATACACACCTAAACCTATTAACACAAAACATCCTCTATCTCTCTCTCTCTCTCTCACACACACACCTTAACATAATAACACAAAACATCCTCTATCTCTCTCACACACACGCCTAAACATAATAACACAAAACATCCTCTATCTCTCTCTCTCTCTCACACCCACACCCCCACACACACCCATGCCTAAACATAATAACACAAAACATCCTCTGTCTCAAAATTATGGAAACTGAGTCACGACTGAACCTGAAGTGCTAACACCACAGTAAACCGTTCTCCAAAATAAGGCCTTTCAATATCTGACCAGATCATGACAATCAATTCACAGAGCCTTTGGCCCCATGGGCTGGAGTATTGTGTATTTCCAGTACCCATGGTAACAGCGGTATAACTGCAAGTGGGGTGGCTTTTGTCCATCCGGCATCTGTATGAAGACCCGCTATTGGGTGACCTGGGGGTCTATTGTTCGATTATACAATGTTCTTTGCCGCCAGGGCTGCCGTCTGCACACAAGTGACTGTGTGTTTCTTGCATAGGAAAACCTTGATTTGAGATTACTGATAATGGAGTTGTCTGTATTGGGTTGTGTGTGTGTGTGTGTGTTCGTGTGTAGGTTGTGTGTTGTGTAGGTTGTGTGTTGTGTGTGTGTGTGTGTGTTCGTGTGTGTGTGTGTGTGTGTGTGTTTCTGGTGTCTCTGCTTCTGTGTCTGTCTGTCTCTCTGTCTGTCTCTCTGTCTCTCTCGCACATGCGTGTATGCGTGCGTGCGTGTGTGTGTGTGCATGTATGCGTGTTTGTGTGCATGCATACACGCACGCTCAAGTGTGTGTGTATGGGGGGGGGGGGGGAGTGCATGCGTGTGTGCGCACATGTGTGGGTGTCTGTGTGTACATATGTGTGTGTGTGTGTCTTTGTTTGCATGGGTGTGTGTGTTTGCCTGTGTGTTTGCGCGCGCGCGCAGATATGCATATCATTTTCCTTTACTCTTTCTATTCTCCTGCTTTTGAATCCTCCACCCCAACCCGAACCCACCCCCGCCCCTCCCCCCCCCCCCCCCCCAACACAGCCCACACACACACACACACACACACATGCAGGCACGCAGGTACGCACGCTCGCACACACACACACACACACACACACACACACACACACACACACACACACACACACACACACACACACACACACACACACACACACCTCCTTCAGCATTCTTTGTGGCTCTCCTAGTAAAACGGCAATAAGTAGAGGCGCAGTCTTGTGCTTTAAGTGTTGGAGTGAATGATGGTGTAGTGATAATGTCTCTGTTGGTTTGTTCATTCGTGAGCCTCTCTGCTTCTTTCTGCCTGCCTGCCTGCCTGCCTGCCTACCTAGCTACCTACCTACCTACCTACACACACACACACACACACACACACACACACACACACACACACACACACACACACACACACCACACACACACACACTCTCTCTCTCTCTCTCTCTCTCTCTCTCTCTCTCTCCTCCCCTCCCACACATACACACACGAACACAGACACACTCACACAGACACACTCACTCACTCACATAGACAGACACTCACACACATACACACACACACAAACACACACACACACAAAAGACATAACTGCTTTACACAAGCAACTCAGAGAAACACACAAAACACACACACACACACACACACACACACACACACACACACACACACACACACACACACACACACACACACACACACACATATACACACACACACACAACAGACACATGTTTACACACACACACAAACAGACACATGTTTACACACACTACTTAACACAAACATATCACAAAATCTTAAAAACGCTGACACACAAGACAGACACAGATAGACAAAAAAACCCCGTCTCCTTAACAAAAGTAAAAAAGACAAAATTCGCCATGTGCAATCAAAACCAAACATCTCTCAAAACTGATTCTCAAGGCAAGAGGAACATACTTTTTTTAAAGATTAAATCCCAACTATTTACACACACGTCCTTCCACACAAGAGGTAAATTCTTTTTATTTTTTTATATATAAAAAATCACAACTATATACACACATGTCTTTCCACAGAAGAGGTAAATACATAAAAAAAAATCCTAACCATAAACACACACACGTTCTTCCTCAGAAGCAGGAATTTAAAAAAGAAGAATCTCAACTTTATACACATCCAGAGAAGAAGAAATTTCTTTTTTTTAAATCCCAACAATATACACACACGTTCTTCCACACAAGGGGAAAATACTTTAAAAAAAAATCACAACTATATACACACACGTTCTTCCAACAGAAGAGGAAAATACTTTTTAAAAAAAATCGTAACTATATACACACACGTTTTTCCTCAGAAGAGGAAAATACTTTTTTTAAAAAAGGGTAACTATATACACATACGTTCTTCCACAGAAGAGGAATTTTTTTTTTCTTTTTTGATTAAATCCCAACCACATACACACACGTCCTTCCACACAAGAGGAAAATCTTTGTTCTCTATAAAATCTCAACTATATACACACACGTCCTTCCACAAAAGAGAAAATTTTTTTTTCTTTTTTAATCCCAACTATACACATACACGTTCTTCCACAGAAGAGGTTTTAAAAAAAAATCCCAACTATATACACACGTCTTTCTACAGAAGAGGAAAATTCTGTTTTTTTACAAAAAATCCCAACTATATAGATGCACGTCCTTCAACAGAAGAAGAAAATTCTGTTTAAAAAAAAATCCCAACTATATATACAGACATACTCCCACAGAAGATGAAAATCTTTCTTTTACTTAAATCCCAACTATGCACACACACACGTCCTTCCACAGAAGAAGAAAATTCTTTTATTCTAAAAAAAATCCCAACTATGTACACACACGTCTTTCGACACAAGAGGAAAATCCTTTTAAAAAAATCACAACTATATACATACCTCCTTCCTCAGAAGAGTTTTAAAAAAATCCCAACTATATACACAAACGTCTTTCCACAGGCGAGGAAAATTCTGTTGTTTTTCAAAAAAAAATCCCAACTAGATATAGATACACATCCTTCCCCAGAAGAAGAAAATTCTGGGTTTTTAAAAAAAATCCCAACTATTCACAAACATCCTTCCACAGAAGAGGAAACTTCTTTTTTTTAATTTTTATATTAAATCCCAACTATACACACACGTCCTTCCACAGAAAAGGATTAAAAAAAATTCCAACTATATGCACACACGTGCTTCCACAGAAGAGGAACATTCCTTTTTTTAAAATCCCAACTATATTCACACATACTTCCACAGAAGAGGAAAATTCTTCTTTTTTGTTTTTTAAATCTCAACTATTCACACACACGCGCTTTCACAGAAGAGGAAAATTCCTTTTTTAAAAAATCCCAACTATATACACACACGTGCTTCCACAGAAGTCGGAAGGAGGTTCAACCCTTAAACCCCTCTCTATTGTTCGCGCGTGGTCTGGAGGTTTCATTCCTTCTGGTTCTCTTCTCGTCTTTACCTCTCAAATTTCGGCAAAACTGAGGTCTCTATTCATTCATGGACGCAATTCAGCCCCTGAAAGAGAATAGGAAGACTGGGAGGAGGGAGAAAGGAAGAGGGAAGGGGGGAAGGGGAAGAAAAGGGGTCTTTGAGGTAAAGCTTGGGTTTTTTTTTTTTGTCCAGTTGCCACACAGGGTTTGTATTATATGAGAATGAACTTTTTCTCCCCTTTTCTCTGCTTGTCTCTGTTTCTCTGTTTGTTTGTCTGTTTGTCTGTTTCTGTCTGTTTCTGTCTGTCTGTCTCTGTCTGTCTGTCTGTCTGTCTGTCTGTCTGTCCCCTCTCTCTCTCTCTCTTCTCTCTCTCTCTCTCTCTCTCTGTTTTGAAAAGGGTTATTTCCCCTTGTTTTTATTGTGAGACTGTATAAGTATTGGGTTATTATTATTAAGATGTATCCCTAACGGGCGGGGACTGGATGTAAAAAAGCACATGTGTGCTTATTCATTATCCTCGAAATAAAAGAATTTGTCATTGTCATTGTCATTGTCATTGTCTCTCTCTCTCTCTCTCTCTCTCTCTCTCTCTTGTGGAGTTTATTGTGGTTGTCAGCCCCACTTCTTGTTTTTATTCTGCCTTGGTTACTTTGCTGTTTTTAGGTGTGTGTGTGTGTGTTTGTTTTGTTTGCCTGTTTGGTTTTTTCCCCTTTCTTTTGATTTTTGGGAGTGTTTTTTTATGGGTGTGCTTTATTTTCTTTTAACGTGTGAGTGTTTGGGTATTGGCTTTACTTTATTTTCATATGATGTATCCCTAAGGGCGGGGACTGAATGTAAAAAAGCACATGGGTGCTTATTCATTATCCTCGAAATAAAAGAATTTGTCATTGTCAGTTTGTCAATGTCATTGTC
>CM054155.1:48079481-48089481 GCA_028751875.1 Rapana venosa
TTTTTAAATTCTTTTCAATTTGAGTTTGTTGTTTCTGTATCTTGTTTTAGTTTGAGACTAGAGAAAAAGAAAAAGGTAGAAAGCATAAACATGACTCTAAGGAGACAGAGATGCTTTAATAAGAGAGCAAATTTTAGCTAAGATTTTAGAAACCCTGATGACTGGGAACTTTGTCCAACATGTATGTCACTTCCTTCTTCATGGATATATTTATTCCTAAAGCGTTTATCTCTCTCCCAGACACTGCGTTCATTTTTATTAAGGTATTAAGGAAAATAGTTGAGTATTTTACAGATATTTCTCGAGACTCAAGACTGGCTTTTTTTAATCAGTCCAGTATTTTCTGGTAAGGTAAGGTAAAGGAGTCTCATAACCTATAAGGTCGTAGGGGAGCGAGGCGTCAGAGACTTCACTTCTCTAGGGCCAGCATATTGAGGGCGGCGCCCATCTCCTCTCCCTCGCTGCTTTACCTTCCCTGACCCTAAAGAGGGCAGGTACCCATTTACAGCTGGGGAACTGGGGGAACTGGGGGAACTGTACTGAAGCCAAGGCGCGCAAACAGTCACCCATCCAACTGGTAACCACGCTCGACGCTGCTTAACTTGGCTGGGGGAAAGCGAGTGCTCCGACCACTGAGCTATCCCGTCCCGTATTTTCTGGTACAATATCTTTAAACGAGGTATTACCTTTCTTCAGCAGTTTTCGAGAAAAACATTTTTTATGAGTCTACAAACTCTTCATACGCAAAGGTGCCCAAGTTGATTCTCAAAGAGTATGGATGGAAATTTTAAAAAATAGTCTGTACTCCTCCGTGGGGAAGTCAGGTGCTTGTCAGTATCAACAGCATCCCCGCCTTCTGGATATTTTGTGCCAGGAATTCCCTCTTTTCTGTCTCTCTCTTCATTTCTGCCGTGTTCCATTTTCTTCCTGTCACCTCCTTCTTGTCTTTTTTTCTGCCTTCTTGGTCCATTCTCTTGCCTTTTTTCCCCAGAAAGACTTAAACATAACAACTCTCTCCCACGCCTAAGTCGGATGCGCTGGGCTTGACTTGCCAGGCACTTAAGGCAGTAAAACGAATTTTGGCTTAGATGATAGACAATGATAGTTGCAATGTGAGCGTTCGATGATGACGAAGATTTAGAACATAGTCTATATTTACACTTCGAGTCAGCTTGGTTTAGTTTAGTTTTTTCTGAAAGAATGGATTGAAATGATGTGTCACAGTGACATTCCGGACTCTCTTTTTGTTTTTCCTTCTTTCATTGTAACTTCCATGGCTCAGAGCTATCAAGTTAAGTGTTCAGCTCAGTAGAACTTGATCATACCTACCCTCCCCCCCCCCCCCCCTATAGAGAAACAGAACTATGCATAAACAAGTATGCATTGAGCTAGATTGGGGGTAACCACTGTGTGTGTGTGTGTGTGTGTGTGTGTGTGTGTGTGTGCGTGCGTGTGTACGTTCCTCTGTGTGTGTGTGTGTGTGTTTGTTTGTTTGTGTTTCTATTTGTGTGCTGTTGTGCCTGGTCGTCTGTTGTGTTTTACTTTTTTATTTTTTCTTCAGTTATTCTTTTATATCGAGGATAATGGAATAAGCAGTCATGTGCTTTTTAATATTCAGTCCCCGTTTGTATGCGGTTTTGTAAATTTTGTCATCTGTTTCCACCGGCACACAATGGCCTACTCTTTCGAAAAGCGGTAGTGTTGACATGTTGTGTTATGATGTGCCGTTGAATGCTGTATTGTGATGAGTCGTGTTACGTGCCATGATGCATGGCTGTTGTGTAGGTTGTTGTGGCTTTTCTGTTGGGGGGGTTGGGGGGGGGATGCGCGGTGTTTTGAGGTGATGCGTTTTTCTGCAGTGTGCTATGATTTGCGCTGTGTTGTATCCTGCTGTGGTGATGCTAGGGGGGTTGTTTTAGGGTTGGGGTCTTTTTTTTTTTTTTTTTTTAAAGCTGTAGTATTTGTTGGTGTTGGGGTTTTTGTTGTTGTTGCTGTGATATAAATATTATCTTGCGCATAGTCGACCAGATATTGAAGTTCGTACACCCCCACTCCCTACACACACACACACACACGCACGCACGCACGCACGCACGCACGCACGCACGCACGCACGCACGCACGCACGCACACACACACGCACACCACACACAACACACACACATACGCACCAACACACACCAACGCACCACGCACACCAACCCAACACGCTCGCTACAGAACAAAGACCCCACAAACGCACCCGAGACACTGCATCCACACCCCCCCACTGCCACAGCACGATCGGCCATACAACCGAATCCCAGACGACTGTAATGTCATACAGCGATCTGTGAGGACTCAGAAACAAAGGCTGGTGTCCCGAGGATACGTGCCATCAAAACACCAGCCGTCTCGTGGTGTCCACAGCAGCGACTGTTGTCCATCACACGCAGCGATCTGTGTGCCATCCAGCAGCGATCTGTTGTGCCATCAGCAGCGATCTGTTGTGTCATCAGCAGCGATCTGTGGTGCCATCAGCAACAGCAGCGATCTGTGGTGCCATCAGCAACAGCAGCGATCTGTTGTGCCATCAGCAACAGCAGCGATCTGTGATGTCATCAGCAGCGATCTGTGGTGCCATCAGCAGCGATCTGTGGTGCCATCAGCAACAGCAGCGATCTGTGGTGCCATCAGCAGCGATCTGTTGTGCCATCAGCAGCGATCTGTTGTGCCATCAGCAGCGATCTGTGGTGTCATCAGCAGCGATCTGTGGTGCCATCAGCAGCGATCTGTGGTGTCATCAGCAGCAGCGATCTGTGGTGCCATCAGCAACAGCAGCGATCTGTGGCGTCATCAGCAGCGATCTGTTGTGCCATCAGCAACAGCAGCGATCTGTGGTGCCATCAGCAGCGATCTGTTGTGCCATCAGCAACAGCAGCGATCTGTGGTGCCATCAGCAGCGATCTGTTGTCCCATCAGCAACAGCAGCGATCTGTGGTGCCATCAGCAGCGATCTGTTGTCCCATCAGCAACAGCAGCGATCTGTTGTCCCATCAGCAACAGCAGCGATCTGTTGTCCCATCAGCAACAGCAGCGATCTGTGGCGTCATCAGCAGCGATCTGTGATGCCATCAGCAACAGCAGCGATCTGTTGCCATCAGCAGCGATCTGTTGTCCCATCAGCAACAGCAGCGATCTGTTGTGCCATCAGCAACAGCAGCGATCTGTGATGTCATCAGCAGCGATCAGTGGTGTCATCAGCAGCGATCTGTGGCGCCATCAGCAGCGATCTGTGGTGTCATCAGCAGCGATCTGTGGCGCCATCAGCAGCGATCTGTGATGTCATCAGCAACAGCAGCGATCTGTTGTGCCATCAGCAACGATCTGTGAGGGATGGCGTCTACATAATCAAGAATTACACCACTCATCCCACACTGGGAGCATTCGGGACGGAGTTGATGGTGTAGGTATCTTACAGCAACAACCCACCTGGCGACAGTGCAGGTGACAAGGAAGAGAAGTGTACGATCAGACAGCAGGAATACTCGTGAGAAACTTTGTCAAGTGTGGACAAGGACTACGAAAGATCAAATCCATAATTTGTTCAGCTGCGCAGCATACTTGTGGATTGTTGTAGACGTAAAGCATCGTATGTGAATAAAATGTTTCATATGTTCAAGATCTTGCATATTCTGGATACAGGCAGCTGTGGTGAAATGTATGGAGTGTGCATCGCCAACAACATGTTCTACATCACTGAGGATAATATTCTGTGGAATAATACCTGCTTGGAATACGTGCCCTTAAAGGAAAACTACTCTTGCCTGCGTCGTCGAGTGGAAACGTTAGCCTTTGGAACAAGTGTGTACTTCTGCCAGCGATTCTGAACATGGATGTACTTCGGTGATAGTGTGACCAGGACCTTGCTTTTCAGTGCGGTACAAATATTTATTCTGTGAAGTGATGGGTGATAGAGATTTATTTGTTGGTATCATTATCGGCATTTCCGTGGACGCATGTCTATCACTGTGGATATGTATTGCTACCTGTTGAGTGATGTAATTCCATGGGTACATTAGGAAGGTGCGTCAATCGATGGATCATTGTCAAGGAAGCTTATTATCAGCTTGAACACAAGTGATGCACGCCAGCCAACAGTCCTGATTGCTGGCAACAATGAATATATCGATGATACTGTTGCAAATCGATGTATACATTCTAGTTCTAAAAATAAACAAACCGAGAAAGCAAAACTTTTACACGTATGCTGTTTTTGGTAGGATCGTGCAAAAGTTCAGCTGTTAAAGAATTGCAGCTAAAAAGATCTTGCGTGCGACAAAGTGTGACAGATTTGTAAGATAGGTTATGTGAAATTTGTAAGAGAAGTAATCTTACATAAGCACCAAAATGTGCAATGTGATGTCAAATACTATGCATGGAAATAAAATGCAAGATTTGGAATCTTCCTCAGTTGTTCTGTGATTGGAGATGCTGTTAATGAATTGACTGTAAGAGTGCATTGTAGACCTAAATGAACACACCCGTGATTATCCAAAAAAAGATGAAATACAGATATGATATCTACAGGTATAAAAGGCATTTTGAATCAGCGCTTGATCAAAAAGCAATCAGAAAATGAACTCTATGGAAACGCACAGAAACATGGTTGTACTTCGTAGACTCCATCTTTAGTCAGCCGAGACTTGAATTCCAATTGATTTTGAAGCAATGGATCGTATTTTGTGGATAATGTTTTGAAATATGTGTTTTAAATCTTTCATTGACAGCGACTCTAGTTAATCATTCTAGTTTCTCAGAATTAGCAGCCTCCCAAAAATCTGAAATTTGAAATTGCTGTGAATTGAAACATATGAACCTCAAAGGTGCCAGTTCATGAAGAGTTTATTTTGGATGCTGATTGGAAAGCTGTCCTTAAATGAATCTTGTCTGAAATGATAAGCCTATTGTGGTAGAGTTGTTGAATTGGGATCAGTTTTCATAGACGTGTGTGACAGGAACTGGTTATGGAGGTTACACACCTGAGCAAACATTATCAGTTCGTGAACTGATACTTTAGGGAAGACATCTATAACCAACAATAGCATGAAACAGCAAAATAATTTGCTTTTAGACATAATGACACATTGATAACGAATAACGAGAGTTAAATGATTTCAAGACATTGTTAAAAAAGTTTATGCTGTCTACGATATATATTTTTTTAATGAAAAAAGCATATCGCCGTTTTAAAGGAACAACAGCCAGGTGCTACTTTGAATGAAAAAAACCCTACTTTCAAATGATGTGTTCACGGGAATTTAATTTTGTCAAGGAAGAAAAAACCCAAGACTTTACCAAAGTGTACGAGGATGTGAATTTGAAAACAGTGCAAATTGAGGAGGCTGAGGAGTTAAGCTTGGCACGCTCGGTGGTTGTTTTTTTAAAATTTTTTTTTTTTAAAGAAAACACCAACGAAACCGTCATCTGATTCAAGGATGTGGATTTACCTTATGTCAGCGACTGGATTATCTTACGTCAGTGTGTGGATTACTATACGTCAGCGGAGGAGTAGGCAGACACGGGGGAAGACGGAAGGAGTACAGTGTCACCAAACTGAGGGCGATCTTGTGTCCTGGATACGCTTCCCTTGGTAAGTCAGCCTGGCTTGTTGTGTCGTGTTATGTTATGTTATGTTTGGTGGCTGTTACAGTGTTGTTGCTACTGTCAGTTTTTGTGTGGTCTTATTACTCACTATCTGCCTGTCTTACTCTTCCTGTCTTTCTATCTGTGTGTGTGTGTGTGTGTGTGTGTGTGTGTGTGTGGTGTGTGTGTGTGTGTGTGTGTGTGTGTGCGTGCGTGCGTGCGTGTGTGCTGTGTGTTTGTCTGTCTGTTTGTCACTGACTTCTTTGTCTTGTTTTTTTAAAGTTTCGGGATGTTTTTTTCGTTTCGTTTTTCTGCCAGTCCTTAACGGGTTTAGATAATTATGTGGTATGCCCCTCCTAATTCTTTGTCATTTGTCCCTTCTGTTTAAGGTTCATAGAGCTCCTTAGCGACACTCTCTCTCTCATTTCTTATTCTGTCCCTCTTCCTCCCCTCTCTCCAGTTGTCTCCTTTTCTATCCTTCCCTCCCTCCCTCTGTGTGTGTGTGTGTGTGTGTGTGTGTGCGTGCGTGTGTGCGCGCGTTAGCACGCGCGGCGCGAGCACGAGCTCGAGCAGTGTTTGGGATTCATTTCATTGTCTATCTCATGTCTGTCAGTCTGCCTACCTACCTGCCAGCCTGCGTGTCTGTCTTTTAGTCTCTGTGTCTGTGTTTGGATCTGTCCTTCTGTCTGTCTGCTCATGACTTTTCTAACTTTTTGTTTGTTTGTCTGTCTGTCTCTCTGTCTGTCTCTGTCTGTCTCTCTGCCTGTTTGCCTGCACCGTGTATTCTTATCATTATTCGGTGACTTGATCAGCAACCCCCTTCGTATGTATGCACAAATGGCCTCTTTATGATTAAATTCTTCCAGAGTTCAGAGTTCTCTGCGCATTACATTTTGTGCATGTGACACCCCTCCGTTCCTCCCTCTTGTGTCTATCTGTCTCTGTATCTCTGTTTGTCTCTGTTTTTCTCTCTTAGTCTCCCGCAGTCTCAGTCTCAGTCCGCATACACACGGGGACTGGATGTAAAAAAAGCACATAAGGGCTTATTCCAGTATCCTCGGTATAAAAAAAAGAATATATTAAAAAAATAAAGTCTCCCTCCCTCTCCTTTCCTCCCTCCCCCCTCTCTCTCCACCTTTCTGTCTCTCTCCTCTCCCTCCGCTCTCCCTTCCCCTCTCTCTCCACCTTTCTCTCTTTCTCCTCTCTTTCCCCTCTCTCCCTCTCCCTCTCTCCCTCTCCCTCCCCTCTCTCCCCCTCCCTCACCCCCCTCTCTCTCACCACCACCATGACCATCACAACAACAACAATAATATAGACCTTGAGATTGATATCTAGGGAGACGTGTCATCAGAGTGTTAACGGAACACATTAAATTTAGAATCGTTGATTCAGAGAAACGGACTGTACGAACGCAGTCAGACAGGTTAAGAGCTGAGCAATGACCAGAAACATGTAAGGAGCTCAGCAGTGGGCAGACTACTTATCTCAAAGGCCAAAAATGTACAGGAGAAAATGTCATGGAATATGGTGATCTTGCAGTGAGCCTTACAAATAAATTATAGCCCACAGTAGTGTGTGTGTGTGGTGTGTTGGTTGTGTGATGTGTGTGTGTGGTGTGTAGTGGTGTGTGTGTGTGAGGAGAGAGGGAGGGAACAGAGAAAGAGAGAGAGAGAGAGGAGCAGAGAGATGAGAGAGAGAGAGGAGAGAGAGGAGAAAGAGAGAGAGAGAGAGAGAGAGGAGGGAGAAAGAGAGAGAGAGAGAGAGAGAGAGAGAGGGAGAAAGAGAGAGAGAGAAAGAGAGGGAGGAAAGAGAGAGAGAGAGAGAGAGAGAGGGAGAAAGAGAGAGAGAGAGGGGGGGGGGAGACGCAGAGAAGAGAGAATGTAAATATGGAGAGAGAGAAGGACAGACAGCACACACACACCACACCACCAACCACACATCACATCACACCACACCACAAAAAGACACACAAACAAACACACACACACAAGACAGACATACAGACACACGCATACATACACTCACGCGCACACACACGCACAGAGAGAGAGAGAGGAGAGGGGGAGAGGGAGGGACGGAGGGAGGATGGAATTACATACTGTCATCCACAGGATGACTCTAGATTTGGTTCCTGTCTTAAGTGTACTCATACAAAGTTAAGAGAAGGCATCGCTTACCACATAATACCATGGTGGTTTTTTTCTTTAAGTGAAACAAACTTTTGAAGAAATAAAAACAACAAAGAGAGAGAAGGAAGAAAGAAAGAAAGTGGTGTGTTTTAGTATCTTTCAAAAAGGCAACTAGCCAGTCAGCCAGATAGTTTTATTTATTTTATTTATTTTTTAATTTATTCTTTTATATCGAGGATAATGGAATAATCACTCATGTGCTTTTTTCCATTCAGTCCCCGTGTGTATGCAGTTTTGTGAATTTTGTCATCTGTTCGCACCGGCACACAATGGCCTACTCTTACGAAAAGCGGAACAGGGTTTAACGTGTGCGCAAGATGTTCTGCGTGATATCTTCAGTTTAACGTCTATTCACATTTAGTGATTTTAGACGGAAAAAAGTAATCTAAACAAGAGAACGCACACAATAATAGAAAAGTGTCAGATAACGGTACTAAATAAAAACTAACTTTAACATACTACAAAAACTGAATTATCGGACTTCTTATCAATGCTAACTCAATGTCCAACAGACAAAATTTGATCCAGTGACAAACTTGGTACATCGGGTAAAAATGCTTTTAAATGTCCACAATCAAAAATATCATGACTATTGGTAATCTTCTCCCCACAAATACAGTTTACATCTTTCACGTATTTTGTCCTGAAAGCATTTAGTTTAAATCTGTACATAAGGGATAACATATTTCTACGATTATACCAACCACAAACTTTGTTAGAAATGAAAGCATTTCGAAAATCTACCACATTGCTTGTACATCCATTATAAAGACAATAGCCAGAATCATATATTTTCTTTCTGAAGTGCTTCCAGCAAGCGTTTTGTAGCAAGCTGTATCCCTCATGCAGAGATAAGGCAACGTTTATTTCACAAGAACTACTTTTATTTCTCGCTCCATATTTTGCAAGACTGTCAACTTTTTCATTAAAAAAGATACCAGTGTGTGAGGGAACCCAACAGAAAGTAATAGTACTACCTCTTAAAGTTAAAAAAGTGTACCAGATGTTCTGCGTGCGTTCGCACACGGGGCCTCGGTTTATAGTCTCATCCGAAGGACTTTTGGGGAGAGTGGAGTCTGCACTGATGTTAACTCCTGGGAAAAAATATCCCCTTGAACAAGAATCGAACCCGGGTCGTCAGATTGCGAGCGCAATGTTCTAACCACTAGGCTATCCTGTCCCGTACTCTCTCTCTCTCTCTCTCTCTCTCTCTCTCTCTCTCTCTCTCTCTCTCTCCTCTCTCTTCTCTCTCTCTCTCTCTCTCTCTCTCTCTCTCTTCTCTCTCTCTCTCTGTGTGTGTGTGTGAGGATGACGGATGTTTACCATTTTTAAGAGGATCGATGTGTGGAGGAGTTAAACTTGAATAAACCGTTGTGCAAGTACTTTTTCTTTTTAATGGAATGGGGGTGACTGCCCTGGTGTAACCTTTGTGGTCGGGGGATTGTCAGCAACATTAAGTAAAACGATTGTTATTGGCACTTTCCCGCTGCTTCTTCGATCTCTAGTGGTTAGAACATTGCGCTCGCAATCTGACGACCCGGGTTCGATTCCCGTTCAAGGGGATATTTTTCCCCTGGCGTTAACATCAGTGCAGACTCCACTCTCTTTCGGATGAGACTATAAACCGAGGCCCCGCGTGCGAACGCATGCAGAAGATCTTGCACACATGTTAAATCCTGTCCGCTTTTCGTAAGAGTAGGCCATTGTGTGCCGGTGGCAACGGATGACAAAATTTACAAAACCGCATACACACAGGGACTGGATGTAAAAAAGCACATAAGTGCTTATTCCATTATCCTCGATATAAAAGAATAAATAAATAAAATAGAAAAATAAATAAATATAAATCTCTTAAGGTTACTCTGAGGGGACGGGATAGCTCAGTGGTCGGAGCACTCGCTTTCCCCCAGCCAAGTTAAGCAGCGTCGAGCGTGGTTACCAGTTGGATGGGTGACCGTTTGCGTGCCTTGGCTTCAGTACAGTTCCCCCAGTTCACCCAGCTGTAAATGGGTACCTGCCCTCTTTAGGGTCAGGGAAGGTAAAGCAGCGAGGGAGAGGAGATGGGCGCCGCCCTCAATATGCTGGCCCTAGAGAAGCGAGGTCTCTGACGCCTCGCTCCCCTACGACCTTATAGGTTATGGGACTCCTTACCTTTACCTTTAAGCTTACTCTAATAGTGATGATGG
>CM054155.1:48091981-48094481 GCA_028751875.1 Rapana venosa
ATGCTGGCTGCTAGAGAAGCTGAGGTCTCTGATGTCTCGCTCCCCTACGATCACATAGGTTATGGGACACCTTTACCTTTTTTATGTTAGCGAAAAGCTGGGGTGATACTCCTGGTACATGCTGCATAACTATAGCATAGAGTACGATGTCATTCTGGAACAACGAACATCGTGGGCAGTTTCTGGTGGATACTCCAAAACAGTATCATTCATTCTGATATTGAAAAAAGCCGAGGAAACTGAGGATGCTGCATAAAGAACATTTAGCTCCTTCGCAAATACATTCAACAGGTTCAATCTGTCTGAACTGAAAATTTGTGACTGTAAAGGAACTTGTTTTCTAACACAGAAGAAAATGGCTCGAGAAGCAAAGATTATGGACATCAAACCGCATTTCATACATCCAAGCCGTTTTGTAGGCTGTTTGAGACCGATTTTTTTTAATATGCTGCAATATGCTATTCATTTAGGCAGATGTTTTGAATGGATGTTTTCAAATCAGATAGTCGAGAGTAGGATTGTGTTTTCTGAAACCACTCTGTAAAGGGCTGTGCTTGTGTTAGGCCTGTACTGTGTCCTTGCCCTTTTATATTTCCCAGCATAATTCATTCACTGTGTTCAGTAACACTGAAATAAACCTTAAAAAAGTGATAACATTTTTAGCACTGACACTGTGTACCGAGGCACCAGAATCGTCAGTCATAGTACGGTTCCCAGTTGGTGATGCAGTTTTATGTGCTCTGGATATGAGATGCCTCAGAAGACTCCTTGGCATTTCATAAACGGACCACATGACCAACGAAGAAGTCCGACAAACCATCACCCAATAAGTAAAGCACTACGAAGATCTGCTGACCACAGTCAAGAAAAGGAAGTTCAGATGGTATAGGCATGTGACAAGATCAGATGGGCTGTCCAAGACCACACTGCAAGGAACAGTGCAGGGGAAGAGAGAAGGCGAGGCAGGCCGAAGAAGAAATGGGCAGACAACATCACTGAAGGGACCGGGAAGAGCTTCTCCACAACCCAGGCACTTGCACACAACCGCCGCAAATGGAGCCAACTGGTGCAACGTTCGTCACTGCAGTGCTCTTACTACCCCGGAGGGGTTATGGGAGCAGATGACAGATGACAGTGAAAATACCAATTTCAAATTTAATTTTTAAAACTTTGGTTTCACAGTATCTTTTATTTCTCATAGAGAGGTTTGTTGTGTGGTGAGCGTATATATATATATATATATATAAAATATATATATATATATATATATATATATATATATATATATATATATATATATTTACTACATATAATTTATAGCTTAGAAGTCTTTCTTCTGATATTTGCCTCTGGTGTACTTCAGGAAATGCTAAAAGTTCAATGGGGATACATTCCAGCCGTACTGAAATCCCTCTTGGACAACTTTCTCGGCAATAACTATCACAACAGATATTCTAACGTATCTCTCAGAATCTGTTCCTTATGGTGGTAATCTTAAAACCAACATAAACTTTTTTTTCTTTCAGTCTTTGTCGTTCATCTGCATTTAAGCGTCCTCACGTAATGCAACACAGTTCTAGTGTCTCTTATCACTTAGGGCTAGTTCAATGACAGCGCTGTTATTCTGGTAGACTTCTCTCGTCGTGTTGACGGAAAGTTGCTGCCTACCAAACAACTTCAAGTTCAACGTGTGTGAGAACCGTAACGTAACCCGCTATCGATCATAGTCTGCAAACGCGAACGTCTGTGCTATTACGTCCACTGGGATGATCTTGGGTCATTTTTGATGCACTTTAAAAAAAAAAAAGATAATAATAATTATGATGATGATGATGATGATGATGATGATGATAATAATAATAACAAAAATATTAATATAATAATAATGATGATGATGTTGATGATAGTAATAATAATCATAATCATGATGATGATGATGATGATAATAATAATGATAATAATAGCAACAATAATAATAACACCACCACCATCACCACCACCATCACCACCACCACCACCACCACCACCACCACAACAACAACAATGATGATAATAATAATAATAAAAATAATAATGATGATGATGCCGATGATTACTACTACTACTACTACTACTACTACTAATAAAATGCAAAAGTATATAGCACTGAATCTCGTAAAAACAAACAAATCGAAGCACTTATTTTCAAGGTTAATATGGCTTCACTGCATTAGAGAACGACAAGAGGGGTTATATTGATATGTGCTGCAACATCGATCTGTCTCTTTGTACCGTAACCCGTCTACGAAACGAGAGGCAGAAATTCCTCCACATTCTGAACTTCTTTAATTTGGAAGTGAATCCGCCGCAAAAGGACTGACTACCTGTATAAACGGTTAGGTATCTCCTGTAGAAACGGTTAGGCATCTCTTGTTGACTATGCTTCATCTCTTTGGGACAGCTGCAGTGCTACAAATTTAAATTGATTCATAGATTATATAAAAGAGCACTGAAACTTGTT
>CM054155.1:48116981-48124481 GCA_028751875.1 Rapana venosa
TGTGTGTGTGTGTGTGTGTGTGTTGTGTGTGTGTGTGTGTGTGTGCGCGCGCGGGCGCGCGCGCGTGTGTGTATTCACGCGAGTAGCTGTTTGCGCGCGTGTGTGTTGCACTTATCTGTGTCCCAGGTTCGCGAATAGATGCGCGCAGATGATGAAGAAACACCTGCTTTTCTGTGCTAGGTTTAATTTTTTAAATGATCTATTGCTTCTCTGTCCCACTCATTATTTGTGGGAAGCAAGAGGTAATAAAGGTCGCTAGAGTTTATGGTTGAAACCAGGTGTTTCGAATCCTGTTTGCTCTTTAGATGTGAGCATTAGTGTTGATTGACCGATCTTTCAGATCAGCTTGGAAATAGACAGAATGTAAATATCTCCAAAAATTGAAATTATCCCGCATCTTAGATTCTTAGTACTTAGATTGTTTGACAAAAGCAGGCATGTATACGTATGTACAACAAACAAGCAAAGAAGCCAACAAACAGACAAGCACACAGCCAGCCAACTAACCAAGCAATCAATCAACCAACCAGTAAGCCAACCAGACTGAAGGAATCATGTAAGCAAATCAGACTATGTTTATTGTTTATAATATTTTCATGTTTGCAATGAAACATTTTTCGTATCTTATTTCATCAGTGTCTATCCGTGTAACTGTAGTTGGCATCATTTCATACTGTCTGGTTTTGTATGACAGTATTCATCACATCACAATACTATAACAACTCTGTATCACATTACATATCGCCACATACCACATGGTTGCTTCATCTGTCACGCTATACCACATCACATGGGACCAACATTATACTCCACCTCATCATACCACGCTTTGGTAGTCAGGGGGTCATGAAACATTAAATGACACTCGCAGAGAAGACTACAGCAAATCATATTACACTATGATGCAAAACAAATATGAAGGTACACCACAGCATACTGAATCGTATCATTCCATATCAAGCCACACCATACAGCATGATACCAGAGCAAAGAACACAACAGCACATCGTGCCACAGAACACTACAACATACACAGCAAACCACACTACACCACAACCACACCACACCACAACCCCGCAACACCACACAGCACCACACCACACCACTCCACATCACCCACAACTCACCACACCAAACCACACCACCGACATCAAATCACACTCCACATCACACCACACCACACACACTACAACACCACACCACTCTACTCCACACAACGCATCAACCTACAACACCATAGCACCTGTAAAAAAAGCAAAAAAACCCACCCCAATACATTACACACACTTTACCACATAAAACCACACTGCACCCTGTTCGCATTTCTGATTATGTCTACGAGGAGGTAAAGCATTCCAATATTATGAGTCTTTAAAAAAAACGAAAGGAAAATATCAAGTAAAACACAACAACAATAAAGGAATAACGTCAAAGAATAACCAAACAAAATAACCCCCTCCCAACCTCCAACACCCTTAACCCTAAACCAACCAAACAAACGAATAAACAAAAGAAGAAGAAGCAGAAGAAGAAGAAGAAGAAGAAGAAGAAGAAGAAGAAGGAGAAAGAAAGAAAGAAAGAGAAAACGGCAATACTTGTAAATAAAAGCAACAGAAATGTTGATCGGTTCGATAGGTTCCTGGTTTCGGCATAGTAGTACAATCGCCTCTTTTGAAGCAGAGGACACATATTCGGCAGCGTGCGTGCGTGCGTGCGTGCGTCGTGCGTGCGTGCGTGCGTGCGTGCGTGCGTGGTGTGTGTGTTGTGTGTGTGTGTGTGTGTGTGTGTGTGTGTGTGTGTGTTGTGTGTGTGTGTGTGGAGGAGAGGGGCAGGGAGCTAAAGTAGAAAAAGGAGAGGGGGAGGAGGAGAGGAGGGGAGATATATAGATTAATGTATCGCTAGCAAAGGTCATAACTCCGCTACTGAAAGCAGAATGTGAAAATTATGCACGGTAAAGTAATGGTGTGTGTGTGTATAGGTGTAGTGTGTGTGTGTGTGTGTGTGGTAGGATAATGGGGGATGGGGGTGCGTGTGAGGGGAGAGAGAGAGAGAGAGAGAGAGAGAGAGAGAGGAGAGAGAGAGAGAGAGAGAGAGAGAGAGAGAGAGAGAGAGAGAGAGAGAGAGAGAGAGAGAGAGAGAGAAGCATTCACCTCAGCTGAATATATGTTTTTAAAATTTATTTTAATGACCGCTTTTGTCTTGGTGTTGTTCTACTTGCCCCTCGACCCACACAACCTCACTACCACTACTACCCCTATGATGCTCACCCGAAGCGACAGTAGCCTACACAACACACTAGACGATTACTGAGGTCGTCCGTCGCGAGCTAGGTTATTAAAGGGAACATTCATAGATGAAAACGGCCGACTTCAATCCTTCCTGGTCCATTCTCCTCCATTTTCTTTCTTCACAAAGACTTGAAGATAACGATTCTCTCTCCCACGCCGAAGTCCGATGCGCTGGGCCTGACTTGTCAGGCGCTTAACGGCAGCACAGCGCATTTTTGCCTCATATGATTAACAACAATGGGTGTTGTCTGAGTGTTTGACGGAGAAGAAGGGTCGCAATCTTTTAGTCATGGTTGATTTCTCTGCCTGAAAATGTGGCTAGTCGCTTTCCTGGGAGAAAGTCGTCATAGTGTGTTGCCTCCACTTTGTGTTTGGTTCCAAGCTACGTAGGAATGTGTGTTTTGTTGCTGCTTTTGGTTCTTTTACCTGCGCAGGTTTAGCTTAAATTTTGGTATGGCAGGGTGAGGTTAGATTGTTGTTGTTGGTGGTGGTGGTCGAGGTGGTGGTGGTGGTGGTGGTGTGTGTGTATGTGCGTGCGCGCGCGCGCTCGTGTGCTTGATTGCTTGCTTGCGCGTTTGAGTGATATCAACATGAACCTCAACATTCTGTTACTTGCACAGAAAAACCCTTTAGACGGAGAGATAAAAAAAACCACCTAAGTCAACCTTCTAAAAAAACAGTTCCCTCACATACTTCTATAACATCCAACAATGCCTCACCCACTACCTGCCTCCACCTTCCCCCCGTCCACCCCCTCAACTTATTTTTCACCCCCCACCCAACCCTCAACCCCCGACCACCAACCCCCTAAACCTCCCACACTTCGCATCCACCGTCGGCGGTAGCTGTGAACGATCTGCCGGTGTACAAAGTTCAATTCCCGCCTGCCACCATCATCATATACCAGTGCCATCACCACACACACATCTTTCAGCATCCTCCCTCCTTCCCCTTCCCCCTTCCTCTGTCATTCTAACTCCCCCCACCCCTCCCCACCCCTCCCTTCACTCTGGCTATCAACCATCCATCTCGAAGAGGAGATGGCAGAAGTAAGAGAGCGAGTAGTAGTAGAAGAAGCAGCAAAGGATGTGGTGAAGAGAAGGAGGACGGGGAGGAGAGGGGGGAGAGGGGGGGAGGGGGGGGGGGGGGGAGCAGAATCTCTACCCCTCACCCTTCTCTCTGAACGGTGATCAGACAGTGGCAGTGTAGAGGAAGGAGCAGGTGAGAAGACAGGAGGAGAGTGGAGGGAGGGAGGTGGGTGGGTAGGGTAGGTGGGGGGGGGGGGGGGGGGTAGATGGGGTGGGGGGGTCATGGGTGGCCGCGGCGACCCATCTTCATCACCCAGCTAATGTCAGTCGGTGACATTAATTACGGGGGCCAGCGCCACTCCGCCATTGTGGGACCCCGCTGAAAAGAACTACCCGCCCGTGAGAAACCGCCCAATCCGTCCCCACCCTACCCCAACCCTCCACCTTTTCCTCCTCCTCCCTCTTCCTCTCCTTCCTTACCCCCCTCACCTATTTCCTCCCACCCTTCTTGATGTACTGTGATTGCTGTCGCCTCCCTCCCTCACCCCTGTCCCTCCCCCTCCCTGTCTCTCACCCCCCCCCCCCACACACACTCCTTACCTCTACCCCCCCCCCCCTCCCTGTACCCCTTTCTCATCTGTCTTGCCGAGGTGTTCCTCTACTACTACTACCACTACTTCTTTTTCTCCTTCTTCTTCTTCCCTTCCTTCTTCTCGTCCTCCTTCTTCTTCTCTTCCTGTCTCCCCACTCCTCTCTCTCTCTCTCTCTCTCTCTCTCTCTCTCTCTCTCTCTCTCTCTCTCTCTCTCTCTCTCTCTCTTTCTCTCGCTTTCTCTCTCTCTTCCGATCTCTCTCTCGCTTTCTCTCTCTCCTCTCTCTCTCTTTCTCTCTCTCGCTTTCTCTCTCTCTTTCTCTCTCTCACTCGTTTTCACTCTCTCTCTCTCTCTTCTCTCTCTCTCTCTCTCTCTCTCTCTCTCTCCCCTCTCTCTCTCTCTCTCCTCTCTCTCTGTCTCTGTCTCTGTCTCTCTCTCTCTCTCTCTCTCTCTCTCTCTCTCTCTCTCTCTCTCTCTCTCTCTCTCTCTCTCTCTCTCTCTCTCTCTCTCTCTCTCTCTCTCTTCTCTCACGATGTGCCTGAACTCGAAACAGGAGAGGTTAGCAAGGAACGTAGTTTTCGAAACTTACTGGGACAGCTTGCTGGGACAGCCAGCCAGGTACAAAAGTACAGGTATGGCCAGGTTGGTCGAATGGGTAAGACCTAGAAAAAGAAAAAAACAACAGCAAGAAAATGAAAGAAAAAAAGAAGAGAAAGAAGTCTGGTAGATATAAAAAAAAAAAACCGGGGGGAGCACAGTCGCGTGAAGAAACGAACTCGACTCAGCGTAAACGGGGGGACTTAAGAATTGTGAGGGCGCTTGGCGACGGTTAGGACAGTTTCACAACAGTGGATGGACGAACTGGAAATGAAAGGTGACGCGTTGGGGTTGACTGGCTGTAATTAAATATCGCAGCGAATTTAAAGGGGTAAGGGTGGTGGGTGGTGATGGAGGCTGGTGTGGGTGTGGGTGGGGGAGTAGGTGTACAAGAGAGAGAGAGAGGAGAGAGAGAGAGAGGAGAGAGAGAGAGAGAGTGGGGAGAGACAGACCGGGTCAGAGAGAGATATATATAGAAAGAGACACAGAGAGAGACAGAGAGAGAGACAGAGACAGAGAGAGATAGAAAGAGACAGAGAGAGATATAGAAAGAGAGACAGAGAGAGACAGACAGAGAGAAAGAGACACAGAGAGAGACAGAGAGAGAAAGAGACACAGAGAGAGACAGACAGACAGGGAGAGACAGAGAGGGAAAGAGAGAGAGGGACACGCACGCACACTTACATCCCCCCCCCCACACACACAAACAAACACACAAACAAACACATTCATACATACATACGCACGCACTCACACACACACACACACACACACACACACACACAACACACACACACACACACACACACACACACACACACACACATACACTGTATCTTCCCACCAAAAGTTTTTCTACCTCCGCCTGAATGAATTTTCATTCTCCATTAAGTGTCGGATATAATTATGGCCTTACCCTCTTCCTCCCCCAAGTTCTCGGGTTTCATCGTTAATGTTTTATCAACCAAGTCACAAAAAGTGGGCGACAGCGTTAAACCCGAGTGTACCAAACAAGAGAGAGAGAGAGAGAGAGAGAGAGAGAGAGGGGGGGAGAGAGGGGGAGAGAGGGAGAGAGAGAGAGAGAGAGAGAGAGAGGAGAGAGAGAGAGAGAGAGAGAGAGAGAGAGAGAGAGAGAGAATGAATGAATGTGTGAATGAATGAATGAATCTTTTTTTTCTCAAGGGTAACAGAATAAGCATACGCATACTTTTTTTTCCATCCGGCCCTTGCCTTTAAGGGCTATCAACAAAACAAGGAGAAAAAACAACAACCCTACTGCAACAACGACAACATGATTTAAGAGAGAGAGAGAGAGAGAGAGAGAGAGAGAGAGAGAGAGAGAGAGAGAGAGGGAGACAGACCAGACAGAGAAAGGAGAAGAGAAAGAGAGAGAGAGAGAGAGGAGAGAGAGGAGAGAGAGAGAGAGAGAGAGAGAGAGAGGAGAGGGGGGGGAGAAGGAAGAAGTCGGGCAGTCGGATATGAATGGATAACTGCACACAATGCTATGTCGATAACCTATTTCTAACACTAATAGGAGGGACTTTAGAAATAGTCTTCTGTACCAGTCTATTGAAATCACTCTCTCCAGCAGCTTTTGATGCCATGTTTTGTGGTCTGTTGTTTCGATTATTTGTATATTTTTTGTTTTGGCTGGTTTATATTGTATTGTGTACCACTCTCAGTCACGGCAGATTTGACTATTTTTTGCCCCCCCAAATATTCAGGCTACTCTTTCTGGGGAAAGCGCATCATTATGTGCAAGAGTTGCGCCACACATTCCTTATCTGTTTTGTTGTTATTTTTTATTCTTTTTTTTCTGCAGAGTTGGGTCATGGACGATTTTGTTGTTGCTGTGGGTTCTCATAGTATGTTTACTTGCGCTAAGTATGCAGCACTCGAAACTTGGATTTATCGTCTCATCCGAAAGACTAGTACTCCGACCACCAGGCAAGGTGTATAGAAGATGGGTAAAATGTTTTGAGTTCAAACGGGAATCGAACATACAACTTCTTGCCTTCAGACAGGTGCGTGACCTCTAGTCCTCTAATCTACAGTGGGTTTTTTAATTGTTATTTCTTGGTCGGACTGAGTTTGGATATAAAACCAACAGATTTGGTTTAAATAGTTTTTATTCAGAAATGAGAACAACAAACATTGAAAACAAACAGCATTTTGGAATCATAGCAACAACAAGCTTGTAGCTAAAGGTGTGCTGGATTTTTAAAAAAGAAAAGAAAATTAACATGAACATGACGGCTGCTGAGCAACAAAATGTAAACCGACAACAACAAATATTTGTTTTATCGATTGCAATCTTTGCTAATGTAAAAGTTTGTTCTTAGATTTTCGTTGGTGCTGGTGGTGTTTTTGTTGTTGGTTCCCCCCCCCCCCCCCCCCCCAATTAACGAGGTTTTATTTATTTATACCACTGTAAGTCACGAGATTTCTCTGCGTGAAATTCGGGCTGCTCTCCCCGGGGAGAGCACGTCGCCACAAGAGCAGCGCCACCTTTTTTTTTTTGTCTGCAACTGTATTTCTTTCCCTATCAGAGTGGCTTTTTTCTAAGAATTTTGCCAGGGACAACTCTCTTGTTGCCGTGGGTTCTTTTTCGTGCGCTGCATAATTTTCTGTAACACACGGGACCTCGGTTTATCGTCTCATCCGAAAGACTAGCGCCCAGACCACCACTCATGGTCTAATGGATGGGGGAAAAGTTTCGGGCCCAGACGGGATACGAACCACGCACACTTCCGACCCGGACTTTTCGCTTTCTAGACAGGCGCGTTACCTCTAGACCACCGATCCTTTAGACCCCGATTCAAGACGACAGAGAAGACATTAACATGAAGTAAACAACTGACGGGAGTTTTCGCAAAAGATTCAGCATGAACACTCCTCCCCACCTTTCCTTTCATAAAAGCTGCGCAGTTAGATAACTTAAAGCTGCTAGTTTCCTAAAAGGGAATATCGTTCGCTGCTTCCATTTCCGTTCCAAG
>CM054155.1:48129481-48131981 GCA_028751875.1 Rapana venosa
TTATCCTTTTATTTCGAGGATAACGGAATAAGCACTCATGTGCTTAAAATGTTTTTTTTTAACATCCAGTCCTCGTGTGTATGCAATTTTGTAAATTTTTGTAATCCGTTCCTACCGGCACACAGTGGCCTACTCTTCCGAAAAGCGGAATAAATTTTAACATGTGCGCAAGATGTTCTGCGTGCGCTCGCACACGGGACCTCGGGTTATAGTCTCATCCGAAGGACTATTGTCAACCAACTGGAAACATCACGCGCTTTCCAAGTCAAGAAATTTCAGCGTATCCATTTGAATGAACTAAGAAACAGACAGAGAGAGAGAGAGAGCGGTGACTCGTAGATAGAAACCCCCTAGTTGTAGGACAGAGCCACCACCAACACAGGATTCTAGTACAGCCTCCTCACCCCCTCCTTCCTTCTCCACACCCTCCCCCTCCCTTCCTCCTACCCACCAAGCGACTCTGACGGCAGCAAGGGAGAGAACTGTCCTCGCCACACGCCCGGGCTCGGACGTTGGTGGTGTGAAGACAGAAATCGTCATAGCATTTCGCTATCGATTTCACATCTCTTCAACTCCCTGAGAAAAAGCTCTCAACACTCTCTCCTTCCTCCTCCCCTCCCTCCCCCTCCTCCCCCCCCCCCCTCAACACACACACACACACCACTACCACCATTCTTCATCCCCCCCCCCCCCACACACACTCCCTTCCTTTTCTCTTTTACCATCATCCGCCAACACCACTCAACCCAACCTCCACTCCATCCCCCCACACCCCCTCTCCTTCCAGCTTCCACTCCCTCCTCTCTCTCTCTCTCCAGGAGTCTGTGAGGGATTGGGCGAGTCCTTCAAATCTGGGAGTCCCAGCGGGCTAAATTGCCAGCTATTGTCTTTCGAGGCGCTCCTCTTCCTCTCTTCCTCTTCATCCTCTTCCTCCTCTTCCTGCTTCTTCAAGTTCCCGGGCCGGGCATCGCCGGCCAGGGTCCCGTCGTTCTCTCAGGATGGAGCCAACGATTGCAAAGCACTTGAGTTCCCCCCTCCTCTGCTGCTGGCTGCTGCTGCTGCTGCTGCTGCTGCTGCTGCTACTGCCGCTGTTGTTAACGCGGTCGTTCTGTCTGTCGATTTGGGACGATATCGGTTTGTCTGTCCTGTTTGCCACAGTCTTGTTTTCGTATCTGTCCGTTTGTGTCTCTCAGTCTGTCTCTTTGTCTGTCTCTCTTTCTTTGTGTCTTTTTGTGTCTGTCTGTCTGTCTTTTTTGTATCTGTCTGTCTGTGTGTTTGTGTCAGGTTGTCCTTGTATTTTGCATCTAAGCAAAGATGAGCTGTCCGAGGTAGGTTGAGTTTGTCGTTGTGGGTGTAGGTTCATTCAGGCACAGTTGGCTGAGATTTGAAAAAGAATGAATGAATGAACGAACGAATTTTATTTGACAAAAGCTACAAGCCCATCAGTCAAAGGGGGTAATTGTAAATGACATATTAACATAGGAATTAATATGAAAAGGACATGAGTAATAATCCAAAGTCCAGATAAATGCCAACCAATATTTTCAGTTATTACGTATAGGATCCGTTTCATTTGAAAAAGAACAAGGAGAGAGAGAGACAGAGACAGAAAGACAGAGATGAGAGAGATGCTGAAGATTTCAAAGAAATTTCCACAAAGCGTGAAAGTACAAGTGAAAACAAAAAGAATGCTACTTAAGTGCAGGATCAAAAGGAACCAGTGAGCTTTCTGCCTGCCTTTTTTGTCTGTTGACTTGATGATTATTTGTCGGAGTTACAATGATGGAAAGGATGATGGAACAAAGACTTGGTTTCGTTTTGATAGTGAAAGCTTCATGTGACGAGCTTTGTGTGTGTGTGTGTGTGTGTGTTTTGGGTGGTGTGTGTGATGTGTGTGTGTGTTCTCTCCCCCCCCCCCCCTTACAATGCAGGCTTGAATTAATGACATCTTGACGTTGGTCAGGCTGGTCAGATAGAACCAACTGAGGTATTGATAGGTAGATTTGAACAACACTGTCATAATCGCAACTAGAATATAGTACAGTTTTACGTTTCACAATAGCTGTGGCGTGATGCCAAGATGTGTGTGAGTGTTGGGAGAGAGAGAGGGAGGAGAGGAGAGAGAGAGAGAGAGAGAGAGAGAGAGAGAGAGAGAGAGAGAGAGAGAGAAGAACTGGGCTGGTATGAGTTATCTTGGCGACAGTTGAAAAAGTTAAGAAGATTGCCTTAATGTATCAGCATTTGAAGAGGCACACTGTACGATTGAAATTAAAATTAAAAAACCCCCACAAACAATTGAACATTCCTAGCTTTGATGCCACACACTCGTTATGCGAGCAAATATAATTTTTATATATATAATGCGAAATGAATGTGCAGCCTGCACTTGTATAGATCTTCACAGGCCTTCTTTATCAAAATAAAATGTCTCCGTGAAGTTTGAACCTGGTCGAAAACTTTGTCAGTTACTGATAATGCTAAGTGCTAAGGCCTACCTACA
>CM054155.1:48139481-48149481 GCA_028751875.1 Rapana venosa
GTGTTATGTGTTCTGTATGTCTGTATCTGTCTCTCTGTATCTGTCACTGCCTCTATGTCTCTGTCTCTATCTCTCTGTTTCTCTCTGTCTGTCAGTCAGCATGCTTGTGTGTAAGCATGCGCGTGAACGCACACACACACACACGCGCGTTTGTGCCTGTGAGGCTGCTGTCAAAGTTAATAAACGATAACTGGAACATTCAACATCCTGTACACACCTGAGCTGTCCACCGGTAACCCAAGAAGGAAAACATTAAGCGAACAACGGAACAAAACACTTAATTACGTTACTGGATACCGCTGTCTGACAAAGCACAAGCGGCATAAACACGCGCCGCGTTCGTTGTAGGTGCTAGCATAACGGATGAGGACTGCCGAAACACTTGATGATGATGCCCGTGTCGAATAAGTGTAGGTAGCGGGCGGAAAGGGGAACTTTACCTAGATTGCTCCTGAGAGAGAGAGAGAGAGAGAGAGAGAGAGAGAGAGAGAGAGAGAGAGAGAGAGGAGAGAGAGAGAGAGAGAGAGGAGGAGAGAGATTGTGCAAAAAGAACAGGCAAAAAGCCTGTCTTCATGTTAACCAGTATCATTCTCTGTATTTCTCTCACTGTCCATCTGTCTGTCTCTATCTGTCTGTCCGTGTGTGTCTGTCTGTCTTGTCTCGTGTTGTCTGTCTCTGCGCGTCCGTCTTTCTCTGTATGTCTGTCTCTCTCTCTCTCTCTTCTCATACCCTCATAAGCACTCCAGTCTCTCTCTCTCTCTCTCTCTCTCTCCTCTCTCCTCTCCTCTCTCTCTCTCTCTCTCTCTCTCTCTCTCCTCTCTCTCTCCCTCCTCTCTCTCTCTCTCTCTCTCTCTCTCTCTCTCTCTCTCTCTCTCTCTCTCTCTCTCTCTCTCTCTCTCCTCTCCTCTCTCCCACTCCTCTCTCTGAGAAAAACCACCTGTAAAGACGACAGGTGTCAAACGTTTCACGCAGTGGACACAGAACACAGCAATCGGCTTGCAGCCATCGGAACTCCATTCATCAGACTGCCGGGGATTCGAACCCGGAGCCCATCGATCAGCTCAGAGGGAGCGCAGAGCTTAGAGTACGGTGATGTCTGCTCTGCTACCGTCCCTCTCCAGGCAGTAGATCATTAGGGCAAGGTGGAGTGGGAGACTACTTGACACGGTTTTTATGATAGGCCTACCTATTTTCGTTCTGGGTAGTGGAAGTTGTTTGGTTTGGTTGGTTGGTTGGTTGGTTGGTTGGTTGGTTGGTTAGGGGGTCAATTCTGGCTTAAGTTCTCTCTACCTTCTTTCTGCTGCTTTCGTTTTGTTTGTTTGGGTTTGTTTTGTTTCTTTTAGGTTTGGTTTTGTTGTTGTTGTTGTGGATTTTTTTTTATGGGGGAGGGGAGGTGTGGGGGGGGGGGGGGTGCCGACTTTGTCTCTCTTGTATCTGGTTCTTCTTGTTGATATTTGTTCTGTTTTTTTTATGGCGATGTTACTCTCCCCTTATTGGTTTAAATAAGGTTTATTCATTAATAAGCAAGAAACAAGCATACCATAATAAACATAATCAGCATCTCCTTATTCTTGTTGTTGTTTCTGATGTTACTTTATTTATTATTTTATTTATTTATTCATTCATCCATTTACTTATTTACTTATTCTTTTATCTGCTATGGTTGTTGTAGTATAAGTTCTCTTCTTCTTTTTTCTCTCCTCTCTCCTTCTCTTTTTCTCGCTGCCTCTTGCTGTCTGTTATCCATCTGTCCTTTTGTCTGTATGTCTGTTTTAGGATATGGCCTCCTGAAATTTGAAACTGGTTCTGTCCCTTGTACAATCTCTGTTGTTGTCTGAGTTACTTTATTTATTCATTCATTCATTTATTCATTCATATTTCTTATTTATTATTTGTTTTGTTGTTTGTGTTCGTTCTTCGCTTTTCGTTCTTACTTCTTTTGGACTCGCGACTACACTTCAAGCGAGTATTGGAGAAAGGTCAAAGAAGGCACATTTTGCTGCAATACAACATTCTGCAAATAGTCAATCCACTTCAAATTCGATTATCTCTGTCTTCATCGTTTTATACACACCCCTACACCAACACACAAGACAAAACACATTCTACACACAACACACACTCACAACACACACACAACACTCTCACACACACACTCACCACACACACACACACACACACACACACACACACACACACACACACACACACACACACTCCACAACACTACACACACACACCCCACACACACACACACACACACTCACACACACACACACTACACCACACACTCACACACACACACACCCACACACAACACACAACAACACACACACACACTCACACACACACAACTTACACAACACACCACACACACACACACACACACACACACACACACACACACACACAACACACACACACACACACACACACAACACTCACACACACACACACACACACACCACACACACACACACACACACACACTTAACAGCCCCATCATCAACATCACCCCGGTCCCCATCCCCACACACACCATCCCCACCTTCCCACCCAGGCCTTTTCCTTCCCCCTTCCTGTCCACACTTCGCATCAGCTGTTCCCCCACACTCCCATCATCACAACCCCGCCACACTTCCGGTGCTTCGCGGAGCTGAAGTAGTCACGTGCCAAGATGGCGCCCCTTGTCCTCGTGTGCCCGGAAATTCGCTGATGGAGCTTGAAAAAATGTCTTCAGTCTGCCAGTCTTCCCTGGTGGATGAGGTCTGATAGTTTTTTTTGTTTTTTGGGGGTGGGTGGGTGGGATTTTTGTTGTTCTTTCTTCTGCATCTTCAGGAGAGAGAGAGAGAGAATAAAAGAAAAGGTTTAGCATTTGTTTTAAGTCTGCATTGCAACACATTGGGCTGACATGTCTCATCTTCTGTGATGTACTTGTGCTGCTAGGGCTTACTCCTGTGATACTCAGTTTAAATCTCACTACACATAGCCACATCATTCTTGTCGGGGGTGGGGGTGGGGGGTTACAGGATAGCTCAGTGGTCAGAGCACTCGCTTTCCCCAAGCTAAGGTTAAGCAGCATCCATCGTGGTTACCAATTGGGTAGGTGACTGTTTGCATGCCTTGGCTTCAGTACAGTCCCCCAGTTCACCCAGCTGTAAATAGGTACCTGTCCTGTTAGGGTCAGGGAAGGTAAAGCAGCGAGGGAGGGGAGATGGGTACGGCCCTCAATATGCTGGCCTCTGGAGAAGTGAGGTCTCTGATGCCTAGTTCCCCTACGACCACGTAGGTTATGGGACACCTTTACCTTACGTCTTATCTCATTTTGTGACATTACCAGTGCCTGCTGCCAACAGGGAACCATTAGTATTTTGCCACCATGAGGCCCTGACCAGAAGAGGCCCACCATTTTGTTGTCTTCTTCTGTAGTCGGAGTATAGCTACCTTTGTGGCGAAGTACTTGAAAAGAGTCACACACACACACACACACACACACACAAACACACACACACACACACACACACACACAAAGAGTCAAAACACGGAGACCTCTCATCGTGTGTGTGCATACGATCTCACAGGGATTTTTATTTTATATGTAGGATGAGCAAGTCGAGGTGTACAATCTGGGTGACCTTAACCCGGTCTTTTCCTTTCTGGGTGAACAGACCGGGGGATGGGAAGGGGGGGGGGGGGGGGGGCACACGCAAGCACTTTGCACAGTTTCGGTGGTTCAAAGAAAATCTGTCGAGTCAAGTCAAGCCAAAAACACTTTAATCATCCCATGAAGGGTAATTACAATACTGACAGGCAGATTGATACGCATCAAAATCTCAAAGGACACAAAAAAGCTACATTTCACATTGGTTAAAACATTCCAAAATGACTTCAAATAAAAATGTCACGAACACACACACACACACACACACACACACACACACACACACACACACACACACACACACACACACACACACACACACACACACACACACACAACACACATACACACACACACACACACACACACACACACTCACACACACACACTCACACACACACACACAAACACATGCGCGCATGCGCACACACACAGACACAGACATACACACACACACCAATTGTGAACACAATGTTAAAAAAAAATTAATTGACTAGAAGACATAAAAACTTATCATGTACGCACGCACATACGCAACACGTACATACGCACGTATAATAGTCTTTTCGTTTTGGAAATTTTCTGACTGAAAAATATCATTTTGATTTCAGTTTTCTTTCCAGGATGAATTTCAGCATACCTCTGTCTTTTTTTCTTCTCGTTTTTTGTGTTTCAAAGTTTAGTTGCCTGTTTCAGTGTTCTTTCTTTCTTTCTTTCTTTCTTTTTCTTTCTTAATTTCTTTCTTACTTTCTTTCTTTCTTTGGTTTGTCTTTTATCTTTCTTTTCTGTCCCTGCCTTTTTTCTTGGGTCTGTACTTCTCTTGTTCCATGTGTGAGTGTCAAAGTGTGGGAAGTGTGTATTGATGTGGGCAGGTAAACACACAGCACACACAGACACAAACACACACACACGAACATACACACACACACACACACACAACACACACACACACACACACACACACACACACACACACACCAAAACACACACAAAACACACAAACACACACACACACACACACACACGAACATAACACACACACACATACACACACACACACAAACACACACACACACACACACACACACACACACACACACACACACAACACACACACACACCACACACACACACACACACACACATCACAAGACATTGAAAGAAAAAGATGAAAAGGACGAAACAAGCGATGCAGTGTCTTTAACAGTAGTAAGACTGCCATACACATTTTATTCTAGTTGCAGTCAAAGACTAAAGAACAGAAGAATCCTAATTTGGATTTTAATCTCTCTCTCTCTCTCTCTCTCTCCTCACTCTTCTCCTCCATCTCTCTCTCTCCTCCTCCTCCTCTCTCTCTCTCTCTCCTCCCCATCCTCTCTCTGAGAAAAAACCACCTGTAAAGACGACAGTGTCAAACGTTTCACGCAGTGGACACAGAACACAGCAATCGCTTGCAGCCATCGGAACTCCATTCATCAGACTGCCGGGGATTCGAACCCGGAGCCCATCGATCAGCTCAGAGGGAGCGCGGAGCTTAGAGTACGGTGATGTCTGCTCTGCTACCGTCCCTCTCCAGGCAGTAGATCATTAGGGCAAGGTGGAGTGGAGACTACTTGACACGGTTTTTATGATAGGCCTACCTATTTTTCGTTCTGGTAGTGAAGTTGTTTGGTTGTTGTTGGTTGGTTTGGTTGGTTGGTTGGTTAGGGGGTCATTCTGGCTTAAGTTCTCTCTACCTTCTTTCTGCTGCTTTTTTTGTTTGTTTGGTTTGTTTTGTTTTCTTAGGTTTGGTTTTTGTTGTTGTTGTTGTGGGTTTTTTTTTATGGGGAGGGAGGTTTAAGGGTGGGTGGGGGGGGGGGGGGGTGCCGACTTTGTCTCTCTTGTATCTGGTTCTTCTCGTTGATATTTGTTCTGGTTTTTTTTATGGCGATGTTACTCTCCCCTTATTGGTTTAAATAAGGTTTAGTCATTAATAAGCACGAAACAAGCATACCATAATAAAAATAATCAGCATCCCCTTATTCTTGTTGTTGTTTCTGATGTTACTTTATTTATTATTTTATTTATTTATTCATTCATCCATTTACTTATTTACTTATTCTTTTATCTGCTATGGTTGTTGTAGTATAAGTTCTTCTTCTTCTTTTTTCTCTCCTCCTTCTCCCTTCTCTTTTTCTCGCTGCCTCTTGCTGTCTGTATCCATCTGTCTGTCTGTCTGTCTGTCTGTCTGTCTGTTTAGGATATGGCCCTCTGAAATTTGAACTGGTTCTGTCCCTGTGTACAACTCTGTTGTTGCCACCGTACTCATTCATTCATTCATTCATTCATTTGATTGTTCGTTTGTTTGTTCGTTCGTTCGCTAGTTCGTTCATTATTCATATGACTCGGCACTACACTTCAAAGCAGAGTATGGATAGGAGCATAGAACGCATTTGCTACAATAACAAACATTCTGCTAAATAGTCAACCACTTCAAATCCGATTATCTCCTGTCTTCATGTTTTAACCACCCACACCCTCACACACACACACACACACACACACACACACACACACACACACACACACACACACACACACACACCACAACACACACACACACTCACACACACACACTCACACACACACTCACACACACACACACACACACACACACCCCACACCACACACACACACACACTCACACTTACACACACACACACTCACACTCACACACACACTCACACACCACACTCACACACACACACACTACACACACAACTCACACACAACACACACTCACACACACACACTCACACACACACACACACACACCACACACCACACACCAACACACACACACACACACTTACACACACACACTCACACACACACACACATCACACACACATCACACACACACACACACTCACACACACACACCACACACACCCACACACACACACACACACACACACACACACACACACACACACACACACTTAACAGCCCCATCATCAACATCACCCCGGTCCCCATCCCCACACACACCATCCCCACCTTCCCACCCAGGCCTTTTCCTTCCCCCTTCCTGTCCACACTTCGCATCAGCTGTTCCCCCACACTCCCATCATCACAACCCCGCCACACTTCCGGTGCTTCGCGGAGCTAAAGTAGTCACTTGCCAAGGGGGGCCCCCCCCTTGTCCTGTGTGGCCCGGAAAATTCGCTGAGGGGGCTTAAAAAAAAATTCTTCATCTGCCGTTTTCCCCGGTGGAGAGGTTGTATTTTTTTTTTGTTTTTTGGGGGGTGGTGGGGGGGGGGTTTTTTTTGTTGTTTTTCTCTGATCTTCGGGGAAGGAGAGAGAGAGAGAAAAAAAGAAAAAGGTTTTGCATTTTTTTTTAAAGCTGCTTTTGAAAACACTTGGGCTGACATGTTTTTCTGTGATTTTACTTGTGCTGCGGGCTTACTCCCGTTTTACTCATTTTTAAAATCTACTACACATACCCACATTACAGGATTACGGGATTGCTCAGGGTCAAGCACTCGCTTTCCCCCACTAAGGCTAAGCAGCACGAGCGGTTACCAATTGGTGGGTGACTTTTTGGGATGCCTTGGTTTCCCCGTACAGTCCCCCTTTTCACCCAGTGTGAATGGGTGACGTCCGGAGGGTCAGGGAAGGAAAGCAGGAGGGAGGGGAGATGGGTACGGCCCTCTTTTTTCGGCCTCTGGAGAAGTGAGGTCTCTGATGCCTATTCCCCCTACGACCACGTAGGTTTGGGCACCTTTACCTTACGTCTTATTCATTTTTGAATTTCCCCCCCTGCCCCCCTGCCAAAAGGGAAACCCTTAGTATTTTGCCCCCTGAGGGCCCTGACCAGAAGAGGGCCCCCCATTTTGTTGTCTTCTTCGTAGTCGGAGTATGGCTACCTTTGTGGCGAAGTACTTGAAAAAGGGTTCACACACCCCAACACACAACAAAACCACACAACAACACACACAAACACAAAGAGTCAAAAAACGGAACCTCTCATCGTGGGTGTGCTTTTCGATCTCACAGGGATTTTATTTTATATTAGGGTGACGAGCGAGGTGTACAGTCGGGTGACCTTAAAACCGGTTTTTCCTTTCTGGGTGAACGCCGGGGGGGGGGGGGGGGGGGGGGGGGGGGGGGGGGGGGGGGGCACAGCAAGATTTGCACAGTTTGGTGGTTGAAAAAAAATCTGTGAGCAAGTCAAAACCAAAAAAACTTTAAACCCATGAAGGGGAAATTTCAATAGGGCAGGCAATTATAGCACAAAATCTCAAAGGGCACAAAAAAAAAACTCATTTCACATTGGTTTTAAAAAATTCCAAAATGACTTCAAATAAAAATGTCCGAACCAAAACACACCACACACCACACACAACCCCCCACAACCACACCAACACACACAACACACACACAAACACACAAACACCACACACACTCACACACACACATCAACACACACACAAAAACAATGCGCACACAACAGACACAGACTTTTCACACCCACCCAAAGTGAAACAAGTTAAAAAAAAAATTTAAATTTACTAGAAGAAAAAAAATTATCATGTACGCACGCACATACGCAAACACACATACCCGTATAATACAGTCTTTTCGTTTTGAAATTTTCTGACTGAAAAATTCATTTTTATTTCAGTTTTCTTTCCAGGATGAATTTTGCATCCTCTGTCTTTTTTTCTTCTCGTTTTTTTGTTTTCAAAATTTTTGTTGCCTTATTTCTTTCTTTTTTTCTTTCTTTCTTTCTTTTTTCTTTCTTAATTTCTTTCTTTTCTTTTTTTCTTTTTTTGGTTTTTCTTTTATCTTTTTTTTTTCCCTGTTTTTTCTTGGGCTGTACTTCCTTGTTCCTGTGTGATGTCAAAATGTGGGGAAATGTGTATTGATGTGGGCAGTAAAAAACACGCACACACAGACACAAACACCACCACGAAATACACACACACCACCACAACACACACCAAACACACACCACACCAAACACACACACCACACCCCCACAAACACACACCAACACCACACACACACGAAATACACACAACACTACACCCACACACAAAAAAACAAAACACACACACCACACACACAAAACACACACACACACACACACACACACACATCACAAGAATTGAAAAAAAAAGATGAGAAAGGACGAAACAAGCGAGCTGTCTTTTAAACGTAGTAAGACTGCCATACACATTTTATTCTAGTTGCAGTCAAAGACTAAAGAACAGAAGAATCCTAATTTGGATTTTAATCTCTCTCTCTCTCTCTCTCTCCCTCTCTCATCCTCTCTCTCTCTCTCTCTTCTCTCTCTCTCTCTCTCTCTCTCTCTCTCTCTCTCTCTCTCTCTCCTCAAAGTGTATTGTGGCCAAAGGCCGATGCACATTAAACCATTTCAGAGTTCATAGCTCTCGTCCGTCTCTCTCTCTGTGTCCCCTCCTCTCGTCTTTCTCTATCTCTAGGTGTTATTATTCAGTTGTGAATTACGTCAGCTGTTTTCCCATCATCCTCGCCATCATTGCCTCACACACTTCCTGTGCTTCGCACAGCTGAAGTGGTCACGTGACAAGATGGCGTCCCTTGTCTTCATGCGCCGGAAATATGCTGATGGAGCCTTAAAAAGCTTTTTCTCTTTCCCCCTTCCCCTTTCTGACCCTGTCTGTCTGTCTGTCTTTCTCTTTCTTTCTTTCTTTCTTTTCTCTCTCTCTCTCTCTCTCTCTCTCTCTCTCTCTCTCTCTCTCTGTCTCTCTCTCTGTCTCTTCTCTCTCTCTCTCTCTCTCTCTCTCTGTCTCTCTCTCTCTCTCTCTCTCTCTCTCTCTCTCTCTCTCTCTCATCTCTCCTCTCTCTCTCCCCTTCTTCCCTTCTCTCTCTGTCTTTCTTTCCGTCTCTCTCTGGATCTATCTCTTTCTCTGTCTTTCTGTCTCTGTCTCACTGCCTATGTCTGTCTGTCTGTTTTGTCTGTCTGTCTGTCTCTCTGTGTCTTTCTTTCCGACTCTCTCTGCCTCTGTCTTTCTCTTTCTCTACCGCTGTCTTTCTCTGTCGCTGTCTCTGTCTTCCTCTCTCTTTCTCTGTCCTCTGCCTCTGTCTGTCTGTTCTCTGTGTATGTGTCTTTCTCTGTCTCTCCCTGTTTCTCTCTCTCTCCTCTCTCTCTCTCTCTCTCTCTCTCTCTCTCTCCCCTCTCTGTTTCTCTCTCTTCTCTTTCAAGTTCACGTCGGTCTTGTTTTCTTTGCCCCCCCCCCCCTCTCCCTGCTTCTTATATGTGTGCACGACTACAAACAACTGACTATGCTTACATACACGCTGGTCGTCTTT
>CM054155.1:48159481-48161981 GCA_028751875.1 Rapana venosa
TGTTGCAGAAATTGTTTACATATTTTCTGCGATAACCCAAACTTGAAAGTTCTGGGCAGTTGAAATATTTTGTTTCTCAATAAATACTATCCTCTAAAGACTGCGTTTTTCATTTCAGTCTTTCTTTTTCCAGGAGATAGGTACATTGGTGGCCTGTGCTAGTTTCAAACAATTGAATTCAAATTGACCAGTATAGGTTTTAATACTTTGAAAATGGGAGAAACGTTTGTTAAACATTTAAAAGTCACTTTTGATAGAAACTTCCAGTGACGCACTAGTTCAAATTTTGCATTAAATTTGGGTAAAGTTATAATGAGGTGAAATTGGAAAAAAAAATTGCATAAGACTCACTTAATAAAGATTCATTCAAATTCCTTTATACTTCACTTATACCCACCACTTTTTTGACTGATAAAGAATAAACACAAACTAAAACTGATCAAAAAGCTTACAACACAAAATATAAAAACAAAGGCAACCAAGGGCATAAAACTCAAAACCACCGATTAAAAATCATTAAAATATTGCACACTTAAGGAGAACATTCTTTTTTTTTTTAGATTAGAGAATCGGCTTCTGCATGACCATATATCAAGCAGCTGAAAAATACTACAAAAATCATTATCTCTCAGAACTGGGGAAGTTATGCAAATCTACGATTACACGTATTATTAGCATTGTTTTGTGAGAACAAAGATAGAAGTGAAAAAAGTGAGAGAAAAAGATACCTAAAGCAAATAAATATAAAACTGGCCCAAAACGTGGATCTCTCTCACGTGATCCCACTCCCCAATTCCCACCCTCTCCAACGCCTCCCACTCTCCTCTACCTCCACCCTCACACCACGTCAATATTTTTCCCATCATCCTCGTCATCTCTGCCCCACACACTTCCTGTGCTCCTCAGACCTGAAGTAGTCCTGTACCAAGATGGCGGCGCTCCTCGCCTGCACGTGCCGGAAATTTGCTGATGGAGCCTGAAAAGCTCGCCCTCCTGCCAGTTTCCTCTCCTGAACAAAGTCTGAGAACTTTGGCAGAATTCTCCAGATTTGCGAAAGGGAGTTGAGCGCGTTTTAGCTGTGATGCACATAGGGTGCATGTATGGAGCGCGCACACGCACCCGCACACACGCACGCACACACACATTGCATGTAAACAAGCATGCAGACACACAAAGTTGCGCTCAAATGTGTATGCATGCATGCATCTACTCGTGCACACCCACACACAAGCACCATGCATATGTTATTGTTTTTTTTGCTTGATTTGTATAGTTTACCATATATTAGTTTTTTATTCTATGCCTGCATATACATTATCTTTTTTTCTCGCTTTTTTTCTCTTTAGATAGATGGCTTGATGAAAAAAAGCAAATGCACTGCTTATTCAATGTACCATCTGAAAATAAAAGTTTGACTTTGACTTTGACTTTGACCATGCAACTCTCTCTCTGTCTCTCACTCACTCTCTCTTTGTCTCTCTCTCTCTGTCTCTGCCTCTGTCTATCTCTGTCTCTCTGTCTCTCTCTGTCTCTCTGTCTCTCTCTGTCTCTCTCTGTCTGTCTGTCTGTCTCTCTCTCTCTCTTACCGTGGCATCTGTAAGGTTTTTTTGGTGTTTTTTTTCACCAAGGCATCTTGTTTTTGAAACATTTTGCAGAGCCTGTTAACTTGATAGAAATCCTTTCATTCCGTACTTTAATCTTTGGCACAAACTCTGGCTTTTAGCTCATTTTCTCTTCGTCTTTGTGGCGTGTTTGGTTCCTGTTGTTGTTCTTTTTGTTGTTGTTGTTGTTTTCATACTTTTCTGACACTTTTCCTTACTCTATTTCGATTTTCTTTCTGATTTTCATTTGTACAGTGAGATTAGGAAAGTCAGTTGTCATAAAGTGGACAGCAGAGAAAAAACTTCGCGCGCGCGCGTGTGTGTGTGCGCGCGTGCGTGCGTGCATGTGTGTGTGTGTGTGTAAGTTCGTGTTCCCCACACCAAGTTTTTCCTTCCCGTTTACTTTCATCAAATTTATTTTTCATGGTTTCTCGAAAGCTTCATTTTAAATATGTGGTTCTCCGGTTTTTACCTTAGTGCACCCTTTACCCCCTGACCTTGTTTTTGAAATCTTCCGTTTACATAGAATTAAGCTGAGTTGATTTGACAGTTCTATTACAAACGCAGTATTTAACTCATTACAGCAGATAATACAAGGATTACTGAACAGTCTTCCACATGACTCCACACATGACACTTTCTTCTCTGTGCCATGTCTTTTGACATGAGTCTGTCTCTTAAAAAAAAAAATGAGGGTGGGGGGTTGGGGTGGGGTGGGGGGTCGGTGTGGGGTGGGAGTGGGGGTGGGGGTCTTGTAGATGATGGAAATTGCTGTCAGTTGTCGTCCTGGCGAGTAGATGACATTTTTTTTTCTGATGGCACCCTGGGGTGGCTTTGTGTGAAGGGAAAATGGGACGAGAAATAACACAGAAGTAGAGGAACATGTGGGCTAGTACAGG
>CM054155.1:48171981-48186981 GCA_028751875.1 Rapana venosa
CATTACTAATCAATACAGATTAAGAAGTAATATAATAACTTAAAAGCCGACAGCACTCTACTTCACACACACATACACACACACACGCACGCACGCACGCACGCACACACACACACACGCTCGCATGCACGCACGCACGCACACACACACATACACACCCACGCACGTACGTGCGCGCGCGCACGCAGATACACACAATTCTAACACACACACATAATTTGAGGGGAGTCTAGATGAAAATGTCAAATTTTTAAAAGACATGTCAAGTTTTTAAAAGTCATGTAGAGAATAAAGTTTTGCCCTGATATCTTGTATTTCTAACTCTTTGTTTTCGTGACCAGCCGTTCACAGAAAGTATATCAGTAACTGTATGTCATTCTGAAAGGTCAGGATGTAACAGTCCAAGCGGCAGAAGACACGAACTTGAATTGATTTTCCATTCCTAGATGAGGCGTTGATAGTAAAACAAAGAATTTAAATTCTTTACTTAACATTAACACATATTAACAAAACAGCAGCAGCAACAACAATACCAGCAGCAATCTAACAAATTGAGCCCAAGCAAGACAAAACCTTAGCTTAAAAGGTCAACACAAAAATATGCCTTTCCTGCATTTTTGAATTGAATGACGCACAGCAGTATCACACTAAATCTATGTCAGTGAAATAAAGAGAACTGTATCGGCTAGTCTCCTAGTGTTGAATTATTCATTTTGTATTACCAGCAAACGAACCCCGATCAGAGATTCTTTCCCCACAGAAGACAGACAACAACAAAAAAAAGTGGGACATCGCTTTCAGACCGGAACAAAAATTAGCGAAGCACCGACAACTCCACCATCTGCCTGTCCACCCGTAACTAACTGCTACCCCGCTCGGGGGATCCTCTTCCCCACGTCTCTCTGCCCTCTCCTCCCTCTCTCGGGTGCCTAGACCAGCAAAAACACCCACCCGAAAAGAGCGCGCAGGCACATACCCGTCTGTAGCCTTCTGCGCTGAACGACCGGTAACTCTGACAGTGGCAACTTGACAGCCCGCCTTCCCTCCCTTAGCGTGTTGTGTCGTTTCGGGTCAGAGGTCTTCAATGGCGGCGGTTACCATGAATAGATACGGACGACCGCTAATGGCACAAACTGAAGCCAAGGCAGTGAGGAAAACGGGTGGAAGAGGAAAACAGTTTGTTCAGAAGGAAAATTATCAGAGGAGAAAAGTTGTATTTAAACACAACACTGCTTGCTTTCTTCTTGCACAATTTGTGCTGCTAATCGTGTTCGTTCTCATTAACCATTTAAAAAAATAAAACAAACCCAAAACAACTTCCCAACAGTTTTGAGGGAGAGAGAGAGAGAGAGAGAGAGAGAGAGAGAGAAAGAGAGTTGCTGTCATATTGTTTAGTCTGCTCCTTTGATTTTAGTTAGTTGCTGCATTTTTTGTTTTGGGGGTTTAGATTTGGTTGTTTGTATATTTTTACCCTGTGTTTTGTCATTATACTTGATAGAAAATATCTGAATAATTGATAATAATAATGATAATAAATGGAATTTATATAGTGCTATATCTTGCAAATACAAATCAGAGAGCTTGCATTCAACCCGCTCCTACACATGCAACCAACAATGATTAACAATACTTTAACAAATTCAAATGCACACACTCACACACACACACACACACACACACACACACACACACACACACACACACACACACACACACACACACACACACACACACACACACACAACAGGTTATACTTAATTGTATCTACATTTCCCCCTCCCCCCAACTCCCACTCTCCCCTAACTCACCCGTTTGTTTGTTTGTCCGTTTGTCCGTCTGCTTATCCGCATGTTTGTCCATCTGTTTGACTCTGTCTCTTGTCTATATGTCTATCTGTATATATGTGTGTGTGTGTGTGTGTGTGTGTGTGTGTCTGTCTGTCTGTCTCTGTCCCTGTCTATTTCTGTCTGTGTGTGTATGTTTCTATCTCCCTCTCATGATGTGCGTGTGCGTGCGTGCGTGCGTGTGCGTGCGTGCGTGAGTGTGTGTGTACGTGTGTGTGAATCACCTGAAACATATATAGTATTTATTGCTATAAAAAGCTGGTTTTATATTATGCTCACCGTCTTAGTAAACAGAACATTCGGTAGTAGCAGTTAGTAGTAGTAGTAATTGTTGTAGCAGTAGTAGTTGTAGTAGTAGTAGTTGTTGTTGTTGTTGTAGTAGTAGTAGTAGTAGTAGTAGTAGTAGTAGTAGTAGTAGTAGTAGTAGTAGTAGTAGTAGTAGTAGGTGGTGTTGGTGTTGTTGTTGTGATGGTATTAACAATAGTCATGCTGTTCTATACTACCACGTAAAACAGCTTCTGATGTAGTTTTCCTCTGAAGGATAACCTTTCTTTTCGTTTCTTTTGTTTCAGAAGAGTGCACATGAATGCGTTTGGTAGTTGTTGTTGTTTTTTTTTTTAGAGACATTACAAGAACGAATTCTGCCCTCCTGTTTCCAAGACACAAACCAGTGATGTTAGGAGTTATATTTCTGCTGCCTGACATAGAAGTGTGTGCCCACTTACCTTGTCATTCTGGCAGGCCATTGTTGTGTCCACTAGGTCTGTCGCCCTTCCCCCTCCCTCCCTCCCATATCATTGTCCCTTCTCCTCCTCCAATCTCTCCCTCGAATTACGTCTTGCCTCTTGCGATGGTGACATCAGTTTGACCACATTACAACGGAAGTAATTTTGTTTTTCAGTTACAAAATCGTATGTTGTTAAAAACGCCATTTGCTTTAAGTCAAAACTAAGGCGTTTTCATTTTTGTAATTGACATAAAGAAGACATAGTCATGTTTCAATAACACTGCATTACTGAAAGATGTAATGTTTATGATGATGATCCTATTTTCTGCAAATTGTCTTTTGAGAGCCACAACCGTACATCTCCATACATAAAGATGTATAGAGATGTATATGATTGCGGCTCTCAATTGACGAAATAGTGATCGTGGTATATGGTGGCTGTGATGATTATCATAACGACGATGAACACGAAAAGAACGACACTGCTTCTACTTGGCTGTCAACGTCGTCACCAACACTGCTTGTTACAGAAATCACGATCACAATCATCAACAATATTGTCGATGATGCAATAATCTCTTCCGTGGAACCAGCACTGCCAAATCTGCTCCCTTAATCCCTACAACAATCAGAAAAATGTAACCTTGCTACCGGACAACCTAACTACCTGGTACAGAGCTAATCTCTGTTATCTCATCCTTCAAACAGTCCTGAAGCTGATAGGATTTAAACCCTCGGGGCTTGCTGTACAGGGAGCGGGGTATTTTGTATTCCCCTTCCAGGCGTATAAGCCCACTGTTCAGGCCACTGGCTTCTGTAATCAAGGGCAATTTGTGGGTGACTGGGGGTGGAGGACCCCAGCAGCAAGGCTTATCTCCCTTCCTCTCTGCTCTAATGACCCACAAGTCCAAGTTATTGGCTCTTTCTCTCCTTGCTTTCTTTTTTGACAAGAGGAACTGCCAAGTTCAGATTAGTACAAGGACAGGGTGGGTGCCTTTTGTCAACCTGAAGAATTTTTTTCATTTTACTTTTTTTGTTAGAATCTACATCTTGGGCAGGCTGCATGTGCTACTGAATTTAATAATATAACAAAAATAATAATGCATGGAATTTATGTAGCGCTATATCTTGCAACAAAACAAATCAAAGCGCTTTCATTCATCCTACTCATTCACATGCAGCCAGTTACAATTAATAGGGTGGTTTTTTTTACAAGTTCAAATGTATACACTCACGTTCGCACGCACGCACGCACGCACACACGCACACGCACATAAAGGTTTACTCTCCGGCAGGGTGATGGGGTTTTGGTTGTTGAAACAACTCTTCTACTCGTGGATTTGTTGTTGTGTTGTTGCTGTTGTTTGGTTATTAATTTTTTTTAGGGGGGAAACAGTGAAATTCCTCCGACTATCTCTCTGTCTTGGTCTTCTTGTCTTTTCTCCGTCTCTTTCTTCTCTGTTGTGTGTTGTTGTGTTGTGTGGGTGTGTGTTGTGTGTGTGTGTGTGCGTCGAATCAAGTCAAAAACACTTTAATCATCCAGGAAGGGAAATTACCATACTGACAGCAGATTGATACCTATCATAATCTCTGTGTGTATGTGTTGTCTGTCTGTCTCTGTCTCCTCCTCTCTCTCTCCTCCCTCTCTCTCCCTCTCCCCCTCCCCCCCTTCCACCCTCCTCTCCTTCCCCCTTAAAATCCTCAAATCCTCATCCAGTCTCCCTTCTCAGGGATTTCAGCTTTCAACACCCCCACGGAGCTACCCCCTAGTCTGTGACGTCATTCTTAGGATGCCAGTGAGCCACGGTTACGACACAGAATAAAGACATGAAGGCAAGGGAGGTGGTGGTGGTGGGGGGAGGAGGGGGGGGGGGGGGGGGGCAGGGTGGAGGGCTGCAGGCTTGTGATGATCAGAACCCAGGGTTCAAATCCCCTCTGTGCTTCGAACCAGTCATGTCTTGGAGTACGTACGTGTAAGACATTTGACACAGAAGCGGTGAAGTGAAAACGGAGTCATTGGGGTGTGTGTTCCTGTTCTTAACGAGCTGGCTGGATTAGCAGTAGGCTTGGGAGGGTGTGGCAGAGACTGAGGGAAAAGGTGGGGGCGGAGGTAGGATAATAGCTGTGGCTATTGTGTTGATGTTGTTGTTGTTGTTGATACAGTTGGAAGATTGTTGGGAGGGGGGGGGGGGGGGGGTGGCGGTGTCCTATTCTCGCTGCTACTACCGGTATACTGACGCAACGGGTTTTGGAAGGGCCCTGTTGTTTAGGTGAGGTCTTACGGTGCTGGGCTTTTTGTTCTTGTCTCGGGAGAGTTTAGGGGTGGGGGTGTGTGTACGTGTGTACTTGTGTGTACGTGTGTACTTGTGTGTGTGTGTGTACGTGTGTGTGTGTGTGTGAATGTGTGTACGTGTGTTTGTGTGAGTGAATGTGTGTGTCTGTGTACGTGTGTGTGTGTGTGTGTGTGTACGTGTGTGTGTGTGTGTGTGTACGTGTGAATGTGTGTGTGTGTGTGTCTATGTGTGTGTACGTGTAGGCGTGTGTGTGTGTACGTGTTTATTTTTTTATATTTTTATTTTAATCTCTTATATCGAGGATAATGGAAAAAGCACTTATGTGCTTTTTTTTTTACATCCAGTCTCCGTGTGTATGCGGTTTTGTAAATTTTGTCATCTGTTCCCACCGGCACACAATGGCTTACTCTTACGAAAAGCGGGACAGGATTTAACGTGTGCGCAAGATGTTCTGCGTGCGTTCGCACACGGGGCCTCGGTTTATAGTCTCATCCGAAGGAGGCGCGCGCGCGCGTATGTGTATATGTGTGTCTGTGTCTGTGTGTACGTGTGTGTGTGTGCGTGCGTGTGTGTGTGTACGTGTGTGTGTGTGCGTGCGTGTGTGTCTGTGTGTACGTGTGTGTGTGTGTGTGTTGGTGGGTTGAATCATGTGGACCTAGGCTTGTACGTAGTGACATCACTCAGACGTGTAGGAGAAAGTTCTTATAATGTTGTTATGAACGCGTGTGTACAGCGTGCGTGTCCGTGTGTGTGTGGGAGGGGGTAGGGTGCGTGCGAGTGTTTATTCATTTATTTTTAGATATTCATTGTTTTATATCGAAGATAATAGAATGCGCGCGCGGGTGTGTATACACATAGGCACTGTGCCCAAAAACACATTGATGCACGGACGCACATGAGCGGTGCGCGCGCGTGGTTACACGTGCACACGCATTCGCGCACGCACCCGCGCGCGCACACACACACACATCTTATGAACCATGTGCATGCAGGTTGGGACTCGTGCAATAGTTTTGTATCTAAAAGTAACACCCCTCCCACACACCCCCCTCCCCCCATCCCCACACACACACTCACACATACACTTACCACACACACACACACACACACACACACACACACACACACTCACACACACTATCTTTACAATTATGTTTGTCTATCTATCTATCCGTCTCTCTACCACTGTCTGTTCGTCTTAACACGAACAGACAGACAAACAGACACAAAGACCAAAAAAAAAAAAAGACCAGGTAAAACATACCTGACGAGGTAAAACATTTTAGAAGATAGGTGTTGCTTAGACTGAAACAGATACCCCTGGGTAAACCATAAAACTGTACAGGAGTGTGCATGCCAAAACAGGCAGAGAAAGAAGAAGGGTGGGGCTTTGGGTGCATACAAACTTTTTTCCCCAACTTTAAAAAAAAAAAAGTTCTAATGCAAACCCTTGCATAAACTTCGCATTTGTCACGATCGCTCTGTAGTGTGTGTGTGTACATAAACGGTTAAAAAAAAAAGTCTGGTTATTTTCTTCTGGAAGATGTACGACAATAGAAGTTAAATTGTGTGTGTGTGTGTGTGTGTCACAACAGTTTTTCTGAACGTGAAATCCTGCTGGAATGTTCTTTTGTTTTTTGCTTTATACACATAGTATGTTGGTTTGTTTTTATTTGTACACTGAATTATTTTCCGATGAGAAAAGACCATTTTTGCAGGATTGTGCTGTGGAGTTGTTGTTTTTGTTTGTTGTGGGGTTTTGTGGGTGGGGGTTGGGGGGGAGGGGTGTTTTAGTTTGGCCCGTGTGCACGTATGTGTGTGTGTGTGTGTGTGTGTGTGTGTGTGTGTGTGTGTTGTGTGTGTGTGAGAGAGAAAGAGAGAGAGAGGATGAGAGAGAGAGAGAGAGAGAGAGAGAGAGAGAGAGAGAGAGAGTGATGGATGTGTGTGTGTGTGAGAGAGAGTGTGTGTGTATATGAGTGAGTTTATTTATTTATTCTTTTATATCGAGGATAATGGAATAAGCACTTATGTGTGTGTTGTGTGTGTGTGAGAGAGGAGAGAGAGATGAGAGGAGAGAGAGAGAGAGAGAGAGAGGAGAGAGAGAGAGAGAGAGAGAGAGAGAGAGAGCGTGTGTGTCTGTAATTTTCCTTCTTTTTTTAATGCCACAGCTTTTTTAAGGTGCTGGAATAGGTTTGGTCTCGTGGACGTCCACTTCTCCTCTCCTCTGTGACTACCGTCCAGACTACTTTCGGATGAGACTATAAACCGAGGCCCCGTGTGCGAACACATGCAGAACATCTTGCGCACACGTTAAATCCTGTTCCGCTGTTCGAAAGAGTAGGCCATTGTGTGCCGGTGGGAACAGATGACAATTTTTTTTTTAAAAACCGCATACTCACGCATAAATTTTTAATAAAAAAAAAGTCATCTGAGCGCTTTGATTTGTTGCTTTACAAGATTCAGCGCTATATAAATTCCATACATCATCATCATCATCATCATCATCATCATCATCACTACTATTTAAGGTTCGATGGAATCTGGGGGGGAAGTATCCAAAATTAATAGTGTGGAATTAAGGCTCTGAGCTCCTCTGCTCGTTTTTTTTTCCCCAAATGTATTTACTCCAGATCACTGATAATGATTTATATAAGCGGTATTCATGAGACATAGATATCCAGGCCTCTGTATGTATTCAGAGAGAGAGAGAGAGAGAGAGAGAGAGAGAGAGGACAGACAGACAGACAGACAGACAGACAGACAGAGCCAGAGACAGACAGAGAACTGGGACAAATTGAAGACCCAAACTGAAGTAGTATAGTAAGTATATACCTCTTACCCTCGAGCTTTTTGAAGATGTGCATGGTTGGCATAACTATTCTATGTAATTGTACGAGAGAAGAAATGCAAAGGACTAAACAATTCATCTATTTTATAAAAAAAAGTGAAAAAGTGCATGTTTCTCTGGTTAATTCTTGATTTTTCCCCCCTACTTCTAACGAACACCAGCTTTATAAAAAAAACAACTGCATAATAACAAGAAGCAGGGTGAGAAACATCAGTAAGAAGCTCGGTTAATCCCGCAGTGTTAATGAAATAAAGGAAAGCAAGTAAGGTGGTGGTTATTGCAGATACTTCAATGTCGACGGTAGTGGCTTTACTGTGACCAACGGCCTGTACAGCCACGGCCATCACTACCACTACAATCAATAATACCATCGCCACCGCCATCTTCATCACACCAAGTATGGTATGCCGCCACCGTAATCAGCACCACCGCTAGTACCGCCACTATCCACAGAGGAGAGAGAGAGAGAGAGAGAGAGGAGAGAGAGAGAGAGAGAGAGAGTAGAGAGAGAGAGAGAGAGAGATAGAGAGAGGGAGGGAGGGAGGGAGGGAAGGAGGGAGAGAGAGAGATATTTATTGTATTTATTGTATTGTATTGTATTTTTGATATCGAGGATAATAGAATAAGCACTCATGCGCTTTTTTTTTTTACATCTAGTCCCCGTGTGTATGCGTTTTTGTAAATTCTGTCATCTGTTCCCACCGGCATACAATGGCCTACTCTTACGAAAAGCGGAACAGGATTTAACGTGTGCGCAAGATGCTCTGCGTGCGTTTGCACACGTGGGCCTTGGTTTATAGTCTCATCCAAGGACTAAGAGAGAGAGAGAGGAGAGAGAGAGAGAGAGAGAGAGAGAGAGAGAGAGAGAGAGAGAGAGAGAGAGAGAGAGAGAGAGAGAGAGAGGAGAGACAACAATTTTATTGCTATTTAGCAATCAAGCCATATAGCGCTGCGGCGCGGTAACAACGATATCGAACGCGACGCGATTACAATGACATGGAAACCATGGCAGTAGTGGTATGTACATCAAGATTCGATACATTATTGTCTGTGTCTCAAGTGTCTCAATTTTCAAACCAGCCTTTCCTTTTCCAGTCTACAGCCAGGGAAGTCAGCCCATGTAAGACTGGATCAGGTCCCCAAGATGATGTAACTCCTGCTCAGCACTCGCCACCACTGTCGCTGTGTATTGTGTGTTAGTACACTGTTTCCCTTTACAAGTCTGGCAAGCCTGACACGTTCTTCTGGCAACATGTTTTTCTCTTCTTGCTTGATGTACCAGAACACACACTTAGATTCCTCGCCAGGATCTCCATTCCAAGAGTATTCCAGGGTGATGTCATCTGATTCACACATCACAATGTTTTGATCACCCGAACTATGTACCACCACCTTTCGAAACCGTGTGTTTCTCTTACTGTCCCTTAATCAACGCTGCACACGTTTGTCAGTTAGAGTAGACACATACTGTTTCACAATACCAGTATCAGAGTCATCCACTGTGCAGCCAACTGTCAGCTCTTCCTGCTCATCAGACGCCTCAGAAGACACTCCGATCTTGCTGTCTGTTGCTGGATCACACAGTAGATCAAGTGAATCTGGTGTGGCCGAAGCATTCAATTCACTGCCGACACACAGTTCTGTGTACACACTGGTTTGTTTTTCTTCTGTTTCCACATCGAGCAGGGAGTCAATGTTACACAAGACCGGCTCTTCCAAGACACTGTCACTGTCACATTGGCGACTTGCCTGTCTTTCTTGGTGTTGTCTGCTTCTTTGGACATCGCGACGGATTTGAGATGGGGGCTTTTTGCGATAGTACTGAACACAGGAGTTACGGTTCAGCACGGGGTCCGCCATTTCTGTTGACACTGGCTTGTCAGCTGGCTTCAATCGCAAGACGAACACAACGCTGCCGCTCTTCCCCGCGACTTTCCAACTCGATACGACGTTGATCAGCAGGGCGTTTAAAGTTGTTATTACAGTTGCTGGAAGGCCAGTAACTGACATTTTGAAGCTAAAATGCAAAAATTTGCAGCAGCTTACTAACAGCACACCCGTTCAGTTCTCGTCCCGTCACGTCGTCCCCCAGTATAATTAGAGAGAGAGAGAGAGACTATTATGGTTTTCAATTCAGCTTACCCACAAAATAAAAAACAACAAAACCCAAAGACTACGACACAGCAAAAGAACAATAAATGAAAAAAACGACAGTAGCGGCGTCGCCCTCCCGCCCCCCCCCCCCCCCCCCCCCCCACCTCCCCCCAAATTTACAAGATTCGTTGTTTTTTTTTTTAAGTCGTGTCAACATTAAAGTTGTCGATGACAACCAAAAACAAGCCCCAACCCCCCTACCCCACCCAACCCCCAAACGAACATAAAAGACCCTCGAAAAAAACACACACACACACATAGATGAAATGAAACATAAAAAATCGACAATTACAATGACGGACGCCCCAAAAAAACAACAACAAACAAACAAAAAACAAACAAACAAAAAAGTTTAAAAAAAATAAACAACCCTGATTCAAAGAACCTCATTCCGATGTTGTTAAAATCATCACCATCATTATCATTTCTTAAACCTTAAACAACAACGGATCAACAACGGATTTTTCCGACAACTGTCATCGGCAGTACAGTGCAGTGCAGTACAGTCTCTACCCCACCACCATCGCACAAACAACACCTGCAGTCTCATCCCCACAGTCAACTTCTCTCGAAGCCAGCAACATAGGAAATAAATTGTTGTTGTGGAGCCCTTCCCTTAGACTGAGTAGCATACAGACAGACAGACAGACAGACCCTGGGAGTCGCCCGTAATGTTGATATGCACTCCTCCGTTCTTCGCATCTCTCGTTACACATGTATGGGAGTCACTGTGAGCCCATAAGTGCACGCGCGCGCGCTCTCGCGCACGCACACACACACACACACACACACACACACACACACACACACACACACACACACACACACACACACCACACACTTTCGAACCATGTGCATACAGGTTGGGACTCATGCAATACTTTTGAACATAAAAAAACCCACCCACACCCACCCACCCACCCACCCACACGCACGCACGCACGCACGCACACGCGCGCTTGCTTATCCAAATCTAAGTGAGTACAAATGTGTGTGTATGTGTATGAATGTGTGTGTTGGGTTGGGTTGGGTTATGTTGCGTTGCGTTGCGTTGTGTGTATGTGCGTGTGCGTGTGCGCGCGTGTATTTGTGTACGAGTTATGCAGTGTATTTTCTTTTGGGGGGGGGGGGGGGGGTCCATTTTGTTATTGATGAGGGTTTTTTGGTTTTTGGTCGCGTGTGTGTGTGCCTGTGTTTTCTTTCCTTTTTTTCTTCTCCGTTTCAAATTTTCTTTTAGAGTTAGTTTTATTATTATTGGTTATGGTAATAATGTAGCTCGATAATATTGATCAAGTTGGGGGGTTTTTGTTCCTAGATAGATGGCTTGATGAAAAAAGCGAATGCGTTGCTTATTCAATGTACCGTCTGGAAAAAAAATTTGACTTGACTTCACAACACACACACACATCACACACACACACACACACACACACACCCAACACACACAACACACACACACAACCACACACACACACACACACACACACAACACACACAGAGGGTGAGAAGCCTGTGTAAATGACTGTCTTGGTGTTTTTAATATTTCGCGCAATAGGAAGCTATACTCCCCCGACTGTAGAAAAAAAACAAACCCACCCACCCCACAATAACGCGATATTGTTAATGTACTTAAAACTGTCTGTAGTTGACTTGAACAATAAACAATGAACAAAGCTTCCCACAAAAGAACACATTCATGAGAAAAAGAAACCCTACCCCTCCCCCATTACCCAATACCACCCTCCTACCACTTCCATACAAAGCAGCAACTTTTTTTTTTAGAAAGTCAACAACAACAACAAAACACAGTAAATAAGACGAAAATAACCTTCCCATTTTTTTTAAAGACCTACATGCTGCTGAGTTCCCTCACCCCCTATCCCCACCCTTAAACTATCATCCTCCATCCACCCACATCCGACCACAACCAACCTCATCTCTCTCTCTCTCCACCCTTTAAAATAAAAAAATCCCACCCAGTATCAGGTTACTTCTCCAGCGGTCTTGAAATCGCACCTGTGCGAGTACCCCGAGGTGCGTGAACGTGGAAGACACGCTCTTTACCTTCACGTTCGCATCTCTTCCATTCAGGCTGGGTTTTTTTCTACCGAGAGATGGGTGGGGGTGGGGTGGGGGGGGGGGGGGGGGGGGGGAGAGAAGGGGGGGGGGGGGGGGGAAGCAGAGAGGAGATAAAGTGAAGATAAACCCCCCTCCGCGACACAAGCCCTGATCAGAGATGAAACTCCCGAGCTCAAGGGAATGGGCCTTTTGGGGCTGGGCTTTTTTTCTTTCTTTTTTTATTGAGACATTAAAGCTGAGGTCCGGCCCGCTTGCTGTCTTTCTCCGTCCTCCCCACCCTCTTCAAAGCCTTGCAGGGATTGTCAGTCAGTCAGTCAGTGAGTGAGTGAGTGGTGCACCTCGGTGCTTAGATGAGGCTGTGTGGAAGTCCCTTACGTATTATATATAGCCCTTGCTCTGTCTCTGTCTGTGTCTGTCTGTCTTTCTCTCTGCCTCTTTCTCTTTCTCTCTCTGTGTCTGTCTGCGTCTGTCTGTCTTTCTCTGTGTCTCACCCTCTCTGTCTGTCTGTCTGTCTGTCTGTCTGTCTGTCTGTCTCTCTCTCTCTCTCTCTCTCTCTTCTCTCTGTTTCTCTCTCTGTCTGTATCTGTGTCTCTCTGTCTTGTCACTCTGTCTCTGTCTGTCTGTCTGTCTGTCTGTCTGTCTGTCTGTCTCTCTCTCTCTCTCTCTCTCTCTCTCTCTCTCTCTGTTTCTCTCTGTGTCTGTGTCTCTCTTTCTTGTCACTCTGTCTCTGTCTGTCTGTCTGTCTGTCTGTCTGTCTGTCTGTCTCTCTCTTTCTCTCTCTCTTCTCTCTCTTCCCTCTCTCTCTCTCTCTCTCTCTCTCTCTCTCTCTCTCTTCGTCTTCTCTTCTTCTTCTTTTTCTTCTCTTCGTCGTCGTCGTCGTCTTCTTCTTCTTTCGAGCTTAAGTAACTTTCTTGTTAGGTTTAATCTGCATGCATTACTCGGGAATGCACTTATAAGTTTGGTTCTCGTTGCTGAAATGTCGTGTGTCCGTGTTACGATTTCTTAGTGGTTTGATTCGGGGTTTTTCCCCCCTCTCTCTTGTGTGTTTGTGTCTTGTTTAAGATCCACTCTTAATCTATCATCCTCCATCCACCCACATCCAACCACAACTTGTCCTTTTATTGCGTTGTGCGAACTCTCTCTCTCTCTCTCTCTCTCTCTCTCTCTCTCTCTCTCTCTCTCTCTCTCTCTCTCTCTCTGCTCTCTCTCTCTGTCTGTCTCTCTGTCTCTGTCTGTCTGTCTTGTCTCTCTCTTCTCTCTCTCTCTCTCTCTCTCTCTCTCTCTCTCTCTCTTCTCTCTCTCTCTCTCTGTTTGTATCTATGTCTGTGTGTGTTCGGAATTATTATAGTCCACTCAAGCTACATGTGCACCTTATTTTGTAAAGTTCTGTTGAACAAACCTAAATGCTAAGCGAGTGTGTTTCCTAATTTTACCATGACGCGCGTTGCTTCGAATTTCGACCACAGTATCCCATAAAATAAGTCCAGCTAAAAAAATGAAATGTATGCAGCAATCTTCTCAAAGATAATAGGTCTTGTTGCACATTTTTTGACGATAATCCTTGCATGGCTCTGCTGGCCTGACTTCTTCCTCTTCTTCCTCCTCCTCTCTCTTCCTCCTCTCCTCCTCTTCCTCCTCTCTCCTCCTCTCTTCCTTCCTCCTCTTCTCTTCCTTCCTCCTCCTCCTCCTCCTCCTCCTCCTCCTCCTCCTTTCTTCTTCTTCTTCTTCTTCTTCTTCTTCTTCTTCTTCTCCTTCTTCTTCTTCTTCTCCTTCTTCTTCTTCTTCGAGCGCTCAGACAGCAACTATTGTTGTCTGTTAGCAAAAAACACGTCACTTTGTCGTTATGCGCCCGAAAAGTCATACCCAGCCCAGCCGATTTCGGGGACATGACAGGATGAAAAGAAACAAAGCAGAAACAAAGAGATTGGTAGAAAAGAGGAAATTTCTAGCACAGAATTTCCAGAATGTGGGGATGCTATTTATATTGACAGGCCTCGCAGCATTCGCACGGGAGGGAGGGGGGGGGGGGGGAGACCTGTCTTATTTGAGATCGTGCACGTTTCTTGTACAGCCTGCCTCGTGGGCATCGTACAACATGCAGGTCTTCCTTCAGAAACCCGCCGCTGAGACTCCATGAATGTGTTGTCCTATGATGTTCCTCCGGGAGTTGTTTAGCATTCGTGGCCATACATGAATTTTCCCCTTGATTAAACGCTGTCTGGTCGGGGAGAAAAATGGTTTTATTTAGTGTTGCTCTACATAGTAAAACTTGACTGGGTGGGTTTTTTAATCTTATATCTTGCCTCTGCCCCCTAAAAAAATGTCGGACTTTGTCTTTCGGTGTTGGTATCAGCAAAGGGGGACGGGAGAGCTCAGTGGTCAGAGCACTCGCTTTCCTCCTGCCAATGTTAAGCAGCATGGAGCGTGGTTACCATTTGGATGGGTGACCGTTTGCGCGCCTTAACTTCAGTACAGTCCCCCAATTCATCCAGCTGTAAATGGGTACCTGCCCTCTTTAGGGTCAGGGAAGGTAAAGCAGCGAGGGAGAGGAGATGGGAGCCACCCTCAATATGCTGGCCCCTAGAGAAGCTGAGGTCTCCGACGCCTCTTTCCCCTATGTTCCATGTTTCCACTGCCTGTTTCTGACCTATAGGTGACTTAGTTCAAAATAGGGGTAGCACTATTACACTACCCATTTCCCCCTTTTTCATCATTAAAAAAATAATTTATATGTTTAATTTTTTTAAAAAAGATGCATTTCTGCAACTGACTTCTCTAATAGTATTGTTGTTATTCTTGTGTGTGCTTTTTTGGTATTTGTTCCATTTCTTCAGTTTTCCATTAATTAAAAGTGACACAGTTGATGGACATGTTCAGACTGCTTTGTTTGTCTTCTGCTTATTTACTTATTCTCACAGCTGTCTCGAGTGTTTTCCATTGGAAACAAGCGATGGACATCTTTACTTTTTTCCCCTTCTTCTTCTACTTATTCATCATATAACAACAGCTGCTTCAACTGTTTTTCCATCGCAGTAATTCGTTCACTAGCGTGAT
>CM054155.1:48191981-48196981 GCA_028751875.1 Rapana venosa
GAATCAGATGACATCACCCTGGAATACTCTTGGAATGGAGATCCTGGCGAGGAATCTAAGTGTGTGTTCTGGTACATCAAGCAAGAAGAGAAAAACATGTTGCCAGAAGAACGTGTCAGGCTTGCCAGACTTCGTAAAGGGAAACAGTGTACTAACACACAACACACAGTGACAGTGGTGGGGAGTGCTGAGCAGGAGTTACAACATCTTCGGGACCTGATCCAGTCTTACATGGGCTGACTTCGTCTTACATGGGCTGACTTCGCTGGCTGTAGACTGGAAAAGGAAAGGCTGGTTTGAAAATTGGGACACTTGAGACACAGACAATAATGTATCGAATCTTGATGTACATACCACTACTGCCATGGTTTCCATGTCATTGTAATCGCGTGCGTTCGATATCGTCGTTACCGCGCCGCAGGGCTATATGGCTTGATCGCTAAATAGCAATAAAATTGTGTGTGTGTGTGTTGTTTTGTGTGTCTCTCTCTCTGTTGTTGTTGTTGTTGTTGTTGTTCTTCTTCTTCTTCTTCTTCTTCTTCTTCCCCACGTTTTACCTCCTCCTCTTTTTTCATCTTTTCTTTTTTCTACTCATTCCTTTCAATATTCATCATTTATTATTATTTGAAATCAATGAAAATTAACGATCGCATATCTGAAGAGCTGATTATAACTTTAAGTAGGCTGTCGTTACGTTTCTCTCTCTCTCTCTCTCTCTACTCTCTCTCTCTCTCTCTCTCTCTCTCTCTCTCTCTCTCTCTCTCCTCTCTCTCTCTCTCTCTCTCTCTCTCCCTCCTCTCTCTCCCTCCCCTCTTTCTCTCCCCCTCCCTCTCTCTCTCCCTTCCCCCCTCTCTCTCCCCTTCCCTCTCTTTACCTCTCCCCCCTCTCATCCTCCTCCTCTCTCTCCCCTCTCTCTCCCTCCCCCCTCTCTCTCTCCCCCTCCCCCCTCTCTCTCCCTCCCCCTCTTTCTCTCCCCCTCTTCTCTTACCTCTCTGTCTCCCTCCCCCTCTCTCTTTCTCTCTCCCTTCCCCCTTCTCTCTCTCCCCTTCCTTCTCTTTACCCCTCCCTCCCTCTCCTCCTCTCCCTTTCTTCCTCCCCCTCCTCTCTCTCCCTTCTTCTCTCTCCCTTCCCCCTCATCCTCTCCCCCTCTCTCCCCCTCTCCTCCCTCCCCCTCATCCTCTCCCCCTCTCTCCCACTTCCCCCCTCTCCTCTCTCCTACCCCCCTCTCCCCAATCTCCACCCATTCCCCTATCCGTTATTAAACACAAGACTTCTTAGCAAGCAACATCATTCAGGTGAGGGAAGGAGGAGGAGGAAGGGAAGCGAACGTACTGCGTGCATGCAGCTTTGCTAATGCCTACACTCCAGATGAAATTTCTGCCTAATCAGAAAGTCTGCTTGTCGTTCGTCCCACTGGGCCCTCTAGGGACTAACGCCCTTGCCATTAAGGTTCTGGGTCCGACAAGGCGTAGGAGCCCGGGGGTTCAAATCCCTTGATGTCGCCCGTCAATCTCAGGGAGTCTGGTCCATCAATTGCAGAATGTCGGTTTTTAATCTTCCTCCCTGACCTGACTTCGTCCGCAGTTCTTTCTTTTCTTTTTTTTTCTTTCTTTTTTTCTTTTCTTTCGTTCGTTTCTTTTTTCTTTCTTTTCTTTTTCTTTTCATTCGTTCGTTTCTTTCTTTTTTTCCTTTCTTTTCTTTGTGTCTTTTTTCTTTCTTTATTTCTTTCTTTCTGTTCTTTTCTTTCTGTCTTTTTCTGTCTTTTCTTCTTCTTTCTTTTATCTTTTTTCTTTCTTTTCTTTCTTGTTTTCTTTTCATTCATTCTTTCTTTTTTCTTTTCATTCATTCTTTCTTTCTTTCCTTTTCTTTCTCTCCTTCGTTCTTTCTTTCTTTCTTTCGTTCTTTCATTCTTTCTTTCTTGTTTGCTTTGTTTTTCTTTCTTTTCTTTTCTTTTCTTTTTCTTTTCTTTCTATCTTTTTCTTTTCTTTCTTTTTCTTCTTTCTCTCCTTCGTTCTTTCGTCCTTTCTTTTCTCTCTTCTCTCTCATTTCTTTCTTTCCTTCTATTTTTCTTTCTTTTTTTTTCTTCTTTCTTTCTTTCTTTTTCCTTTCTTTCTTTCTGTCTCTGTGTCTGTGTGTCTCTGTTTCTGTTTCTGCCCCTGTCTGTCTCTCTCTCTCTTCTCTCTGTCTCTCTCTCTGTCTGTTTCTGTTTTTGTCTGTCGCTCTCTCTCTCACCCCCTCCCCCCTCTCCCAACTCTCTCTTCGGCATGGGCATCTATCTCATTCTCTCTCCCCATCCTCCCCCCCCCCCCTTCTCCCCCCAATACCCTTCTAGTCTTACAGCTTCCTGTCGTTCTGTTTAATATTAACTACATACAACCCAATATCCTAACACCCCCCCCCCCCCTCCTCGCCATATAAACTAGAACGAGTGGTAAAGTATTCAATTCTTACTGGTTCAAACATATACATATGTATTTATTCATGAGAAAAGGGGCACTTCATAATTGCAGAGTATAAAAAAAAAATACTCACACGTACATCAGCAAGTGCACAGCTTATATCAAGGACTATTGGATAACACGCAGTTATTTTCATCTTCATTTTCCTCCCCTCATTATTTTGTACCCTCCTGTCAAGGGTTTTTTCGTTATTTCGTGTATTTATGTTTATGGATACAGGTCTGTCTGTCTGCCTGTCTCTGTCTGTCTTTGTCTGTGTATCTATCTTTCTCCGTGACTGTCTCTGGTTTTCTGTCTGTCTGTCTGTCTGTATCTCTCTCTCTAGCTCTCTCCTCTCTCTCTCTCTTTCCCCCTCTCTCTCTCTCTAGCTCTCTCTCCCTCTCTCTCTGTATCTATCTTTTTCGTTCTGTCTGTCTGTCTGTCTGTCTGCTGCCTGTCTGCCTGCCTGCCTGCCTGTCTGACTGACTGACTGTCTGCCTGTCTGTCTGTCTGTCTGTCTGCCTGCCTACCTGTCTGTCTGTCTGACTGACTGTCTCCTGCTGTCTGTCTCTCTGTCTATCTGTGTGCCTCCCTCTCTCTCTCTCTCTCTCTCTCTCCCATCCCCCTCCCCCCCCCCCAACAACACACACTCTCTCTCCCTGTACCCCTCCCCTCCTCACCTCACCCCTACCCTACCCTAAGCCCAAGCCCAGTAGTTCTTTCTCTTTCACCGGCAGAAACGAGGGTTAATCTGCCCACCCGACTTTCAACTCCCAATAGACTGCCACCGCCTCTGGTTCCCTTTATCTACCTGATTAATTTCCAAATGGACTGTCCGCGCCTGGCTTTGTCCTCGTACGGGGCATCGCGTGCTGACAGCCATTTGGGGATGCGTTCCATTTGAAGACCGACCCGAGCGCGAGCTGCAGAGTTGAGGGGAAGGAGGGGGGGGGGGGAACAATAGTGCAGAATGGTGGGTCTTGATTTGTTTGGGGGTTTGAGTGTGAGGGAGAGGTGGGTTTGGGGGGTGGGGGTAAGGTTAAGACTCTGCAAGTCATGTTTGATGGTTGGGTGTGTGTGTGTGTGTGCGCGCGCGCGCGCGCGTGTGTGTGTGTGTGTGTGTGTGTGTGTGTGTGTGTGCGCGCGCCTGATTATTTGTTGTACTTTAAAAAAAAGGGGGGGGGGGAGGGGGGGACCTTAATTCCCTAGTGCTCAGGGTGACGTCAGACTTTCATGACGCAATCGGTGGCGCCAAATCTTTCATGACCTCAATCTGTCATTGCGCAATCTATTCTCATACACACTTGTATCAGTTTTAAAAAAAATTAAACAAAAAAACAAACAAAAGAACAAACAAAAACAGCAGAAAGAAAGGAACTGTCCACTACTCCAACGCGCTTAGAAACAGCATTTCAAAGTCTTTTCGATTAAAAAAAACAACCCCAAAACACCTGCCTGTTTTTTTTCATTTTTGCTTTTATATTTCTTTGTGAAACTATGACATGTATGACTAATATCTAGATGTATGAAACTATATTATAACTGTCTATAGCTGACAGTGCCCTACCGGAAAAGGAGAATTTTAAAAAATGGTCGCCTTTAGTATGGAATGAGAATAAAACTACTAAGTGTACTGAATTCTTGCCTAAGCATTACGCTTGTGAGATGTTGTGACCTGTTATGCTTAGGTAGAGGGAACTTGCATGAGCTGAAAGCTTGTGCACTCCCTAAGAACAGGAACAGGAATATTGAAAAGAAATAATGACAAGAAATAATCAACCGGAATATTGAAAAGAAATAATGACAAGAAATAATCAACAGGAATATTGAAAAGAAATAATGACAAGAAATAATGAAAAGGAATAGGAATGATGAAAAGAAATAATAACAAGAAATACTGAAGAGGAATAATGGAAAGGAAGAGGAATAATGAAAAGGAAGAGGAATAATGAAGGAACAATAATGAAAAGGAAAAGGAAAAATGGAAAGAAATAATGGAAAGGAAGATAAATAATTAAAAGGAATGATGAAAAGGAAGAGGAATAATGAAAAGGAAGAGGAATAATGAAAGGAAGAGGAATAATGAAAAGGAAGCGAAATAATGAAAAGGAAGAGGAATAATGAAAAGGAAGCGAAATAATGAAAAGGAAGAGGAATAATGAAAAGGAATGATGAAAAGGAAGAGGAATAATGAAAAGGAAGAGGAATAATGAAAAGGAATGATGAAAAGGAAGAGGAATAATGAAAAGAAGAGGAATAATGAAAAGGAATATGAAAAGGAAGAGGAATAATGGAAAGGAATGATGAAAAGGAAGAGGAATAATGAAAAGGAAGAGGAATAATGAAAAGGAATAATGAAAAGGAAGAGGAATAACAAAAAGGAAGAGGAATATGAAAAGAAATAATGAAAAGGAAGAGGAATAATACTTCCAGCAGTATAATGTGGTTAAAGGCAGACCAAATCAAATCAGTCAGTCAAATAAGCAGTCAATCAATCAATCAGCCAACAAATCAATCAATCAACACATCCGTTCATCAATCAGTCAATCAATCCATCCACCA
>CM054155.1:48206981-48216981 GCA_028751875.1 Rapana venosa
CAAAGCTCTAATAAATACCACGTCAGAATCAGAAACTATTTATTGTTATAAAAGTCGCATCGACTTAATTTGACACAACGAAATACACTAAAATTATCTTAAAAAGAATGTGTGTGTGTGTGTGTGTATGTGTATGTGTGTGTGTGTGTGTGTGTGTGTGCGCGCTTGTGTGGTGTGTGTGTGTATGTGTGTTGTACGCGCGCTCTCTCAGCAGTATATGGATTCATATTCAAATAAGTACAGCGGTGCGTGTGTATACATGCTACCTGGCGGGTGACTGCAGTGTGTCACATTTCTGGGTGATGACAGATCAGAGAGCTTCAGCAGTCCTCGTTTCCTCTCTGAAGTCCCGGAAAAGTAGCAGCGCTCTATATTTCGAATACTCTGTGATTAAACTACGGGGCTCCTTCCAGTCAGACCTGTATATCAGTGTCATCTGCCTGTGCTCTGTCATCACCGGAGTCCTGCGCTGTGATCTTCTTTCAGAGCACTCTTTTTTTCCTTCTTCCTTTTGCATCCCTACCTGAATTCCCCAGGTTGTTGTTTTTACCCCTATCCTCCTACCGGAGTGGTCTACCATTTGAAAATTTCATTTTTGTAATCTGATCATGTACTGTGGTGAACTTTTTTGACCACACTGCACTGATCTTTCAGGCAGCGTGACTTGGGCATGTCAATTCTGGCTTTCCCCTTGGGGATGCTGATTGCGTGTGTGTGTGTGGTGTGTGTGTTGTGTGTGTGTGTGTGTGTGTGTGTGTGTGTGTGTGTGTGTGTGTTGTGTGTGTGTGTCTGTGGTGTGTGTGTGGTTTGGGGGGTGGGGGGTGGGAGGGTGACTGTGGGTGGGTGTGGAGGGGGAGCTGTCAGTATAAATAGTATCCCCATCTTCTCGAAATTCTGTGCTAGGAATTCTATTTTCTATCACTCTCTTTGCTTCTGCGTTATTTCTTTTTTCCCCCCATGTCACCCCCTTCTTGTCTATTTTCTGCCTTCTTGTCCCATTCTCTTACCTTTTTTTTTTTTAAAGAAAGACTTTAAAAAAAAATTCCCTCCCACGCTGAAGTCTGACACGCTGGGCCTGACTTGTCAGGCGCTTAACGGCAGCGCAACGCATTTTTGCTTATAAGATGATAGACAACAATAGTTGCTGTCTGTCGTAGCGTTCGATGGAGAAGAAAGAAATTCGGCTGAGCCTGTCTCTTTCCAGGCCACAGACTGCATACCCCCTCTGTAGCTGGCATCACATTCACCTTCATCTACCCCGTAGTCTGGTCGACATTTGGAGCACCGCTGAAGATTTTGAAACCAGCTTCCTCCACTCCTAGCTGGCATATTCTTTCGAAACATTTTTTGTTCCTAACGTGTGTACGAGATGCTTTGCGTTCGTTCACTCACAGGACCTCGGTTTAAAGTCTCATCCCAAGGACTTGTTTGGCTATTTAGACCCTCCAAAAAAGAACAGGCTTAAAATGAGAATGTAGATCACAGATTAGCAGGCAAAATTGTGTTCATTGTCTTGAGGAGAGCGTGTTAGTGCCGAAAGCGAGAGAAAAACAAGTGGTGTTTTGTTGTTCCGCTGTCCTTTTACGTGGACGTTAAAAAAAGGTCCATAGAACCGCTCTGAACGCTCCCAAAGACCGCGCTTTCGTTCGGTAAGGCCTGCAATAATGCTGCTGCACACAGCACACGAACTCGTTACACTTCTCATCACTTAAGAAAAAGGCCCCCCCTCCCCAACCACCGCCACCACCAACCCACCCCACCCCCCAAAATAGATGTGGTGTTGTGGTTTTTTTTTGTCATCACCACCGCCACCACCACCCACACCCCCCTCCCAAATAGATGAGGTTTTCGTCGTTGGTGTTGTTGTTGTTTTGTTTTTCTTGTGTTTGTCTCTTGTCTACCTTTCTGTTTCACTAACGCCTCCTCCATCCTCTTCATCACCCTCGGTCTCTGTCCCTCCCAGTCTGTCCAAGGTGTGTGTTGTGTTGTTTGTGTGTTGTGTGTGTGTGTGTGTGTTGTGTGTTGTGGTTTTTGTGTGTTGTGTGTTGTGTGTGTGTTGTGTTGTGTGTGTTTTTTGTGTGTGTGTGTGTGTGTGTTTTGTGTGTGTGTGTGCGTGTTGTGTTTGTGTGTGTGTGTGTGTGTGTGTGTGCGTGTGTTCCTTCTCTTCTCATTACTTTAATGTCCATTCATTACAATGTGGTTTAGACAGTTTTACATTAACGTTATGAATGTAAAGAAAACAAAGAAAAATGGGGGGGGGGTTAGATTAGTGCGTGTGTTGCGCATATTAACAAGCTCGCGTTCGCACGTGGTGTGTGTGTGTGTGTGTGTGTGTGTGTGGTGTGTCTGTGCATGTGAGCGCGAGCGAGCGTGCGTGTGTGTGTTTTGTATGTGTGTGTGTGTGTGTGTGTGTGGTGTATGTGTTTGTGTGCATCTGAACACGTGTGCATTGGTCTGTGTGTGTGCGTGCACACACGCCTGCATGCTCATGATCATGTTTACATTCCTGTACTAGACAGAGCGTGTGCGTGCGTTGGGTTTTTGCGCATTTGTGCTTACACAGGGGTGCACGAATAGTTATGCATACGAGTAATTTCGCATGGTTGTGATGTCTTGATCAACCACTGTATGCATATTGATCGATTTGCATGAAAAATTCCGCCCTTGAAGCTGTCTCCTATGAAGAAACAGAGAAGACTCCTTCGGATATTCAGAACATTTTATGAGTCAAGTCAGTAGCAGGGCCCTCTGGTAATTTTCATACTGCATCAATCTCCCCTTCCCTTGGTATTGTCTGTCATCAAGGCACTTACGTCCTTTTGTGCTGGGGGAATCTCAATCATGTCTCTTCTCTTTGCCCTCGGCTTTTAGCCTCGTCGTCCTTTGACTTCATCCCAGGGTCCTGCCAGAGAGAGAGAGAAGAAGAGAGAGAGAGAGAAGAGAGAGAAGAGAGAGAGGAGAGAGAGGAGAGAGAGAGAGACAGACAGAGAGAGGAAGGAAGAGAGAGAAAGAGGAGAAAGAGAGAGAGAGAAGAGAGAGAGCAAGAGACACGAGAGAGAGAGACAGAGATTAGTGTATAAATCTTGTGCACCATACCCTATGGTGTCGAAGGGTTATCTTGTCACATGCGGTTTAAATTTTTTTTAATAAAATTGCATGATGATCAATGACATTGAGGATAACGTAATGGTGCTGCTGTGGAAGTGCAAATGCTCTGAGACTACTTGACAGGGCTGTACTCTACGCTTACTATCATAATATATCCCGGCGTCAACCGGGCCCGAGAGATACAGACACCTGCAGTGTTGGTCAGGTAATTTGAGCAACACTCTCAAACTCGCATCTGTTAAGTGGATGAAGCTCGACTGTGTGGTCCCAATCTTCCCACTGAACCCACAGCACACTCACTCTGGTAGGAGCTGGCCGGAGTCCGAAAAATCCCTTTGACTCATGGGATTCGAACCCGCGACCTTCCAATCCGAAACCCAAGGCGTTTACCACTGCGCCATGGCAACTGGTGCTAACTGGTACGCGATGTTCAGCTGCTTGAACCTGGTCTTTAAGTAACCACAAATAATTTTTTTAATTGTATAGCGCATTGTCTTTATACCAGCACAGATTGAAGCACGACCCAAACTAACGGCAATGAAAAAATGTTAATCGAAGAAACACAGAGTGAAGACTGCAAACATAAAAAAGAGTATTCCTGAACTTCACCGGGAAGATGCTTTGAGGGATAGTGGGAATTGTCAGATTTGTAATTTAACTGGTCTTGCGATACGCAGCCTAAATTGATGTCTTGGTCCATTGATATCGAGGTCTGTCCAAGTTCGAAGAGACACTTGCTCAGCAGCACGAGGCAAAGAGAACGAGAAGAAAGGCTGCAGCCCAGGCAGACAGACAGACCAGCATTGTCAGACTTCATCTGTGCCTTCCTCTGCCATAGGCACTGTCTGTCATTCCCGTGTGGGACTGGCCAGCCACACTTGACGCTGTACCAGATATAACACCTAGAGCGCAACACCATAGTCTTCCGAGACTGACAATTGCCATGTGTGTGTGATATGACGCATTTAATTCATATGAACGTGTACATTTCTTACACCAAATGCGATAAGTTTTCGGACAGGGGGAGCCCGATCCTGACCACTTTACGACAACTACCACATAAGGACACCACTCCCATCCTTCCCCTCCCTGGGCTATGACTCCTCCTTCCTCTTTCCAACCCGTCAGACAGTGTCCACCCCCTTTCCTATCTCGCTGAATCTCCCCCCATACCCAGACCACTGCTCTTAGTCTGGGTATCTGTCTGTCTTTCTGTTTGCCTGTCTGTCTGGTTGACTGTCTATTAGTTTGTCCGCCTGGTTGCCTGTCTGATTGCCTGTGTGTCTGGTTGCCTGTCTGGTTGTTTGCCTGTCTGTCTGTTTGCCTGTCTGTCTGTTTGCCTGCCTGTCTGTTTGTCTGCCTGTCTGTTTGTCTGTCTGAATGGCTGTGTGTCTGGTTGCCGCTGTTCTGTCTGAATGCTGTCTGTGGTTGCCTGTGTGTTTGGTTGCCTGTGTGTCTGTTTGCCTATCTGTTTGCTTGTGCGTCTGTTTGCTTATCTGTTGGCCTGTGTCTGTTTGCTTGTCTGTCTGGTTGCCTGTCTGTCTTTCTGTTTGCTTGTCTGTCTGTCTTCTCTGTTTTTCCGGGTCTCTCCATGTCTTTGTCTTTCACAGAGTGTCCACTGTCTGTTGTCGTGTCTGTCTTTATGTTATCAAGATCTCCGTCTCTATCTGTCTCCTTTTCTCACACACTCTTGCTCCCTTTGATTTTTCTCTCCTCCCATTTCACTCCTCACATACACACACACACACACAAAACACACACAACACACACACAACACAAATACACACACACACACACACACACACAACACACACACACACACACACACACACACACACACACACACACACACACACACACACACACACAGAGCTGCATCAGCCCATCTCCCCAAAAGTCTTTCGGATGAGACTATAAACCGAGGCCCCGTGTGCGAACGCACGCAGAACATCTTTCGCATTCGTTAAATCCTGTTCTGCTTTTCGTAAGAGTACGGGCCATTGTGTGCCGGTGGGAACAGATAACAAAATTTACAAAACCGCATACACACGGTGACAGGATGTAAAAAAGCACACGAGTGCTTATTCCATTATCCTCGATATAAAAGAGTAAAAAAAAAAAAAAAGAGCTGCATCAGCTCTGGATGTAGTTTCTGTGTGTCGTGTCTCTCTGACTGCATGTCTACATGCATTGTGGTCAATCAACTTAATTATGACGACGTTGTAATGCTGCTGCTGCTGCTGCTGCTGCTGCTACTGCTGCTACTGCTATGGAAATGCATGTTTTGAGACTGTTTAACAGGACTGTACTATACGCTTCGTAGCATAATATATCCCGGCGTTAACCGGGCCCGAGAGAGAGAGAGAGAGAGAGAGAGAGAGAGAGAGAGAGAGAGAGAGAGAGAGAGAGAGAGAGAGAGAGAGAGAGAGAGACCTGCTGTGTTGGTCAGGTAATTTGAGCAACAGTCTATGAATTAAATAGTGAGGAATCGGAGACTAGAAAAGGGGAGTCTCATTTGAGGGTAGGTTAGGTTATATATAGGTAGGTTGTGGTTATGGGTAGGTCAGTTTTAAACTTAGCTGATTTCATGAGATTCATTATCAGTTTCTTCTTCTTCTTCTTCTTCTTCTTCTCCTTCTTCTTCTCCTTCTTCTTCTTCTTCTTTTAATGTGATACTGGTGGTGATGATAAAGAGGGTTTTGGGGTTGGTTTTTTTTTAGGTGGTGGTTTGGCGTGGTGGGGGGGGGGGTGGGGGTGGAGAGAAGGTTGGTGTATGTGTTTTTCTTTTGTTTGGTTTTTGTTGTTGTAAATGTAGTGCAACTTGCAAGGTATGTATAGGATGCAATGTCATATTAAGCGAAGAAAAATAACATGTGTCCTCGTTTCTGTCTTTCTTTTTACATACCTGTCTGTCTGCCCTTCTGTTTGCCTGTCTGTCTGTCTGACTGTCTGTCTGTCTGACTGTCTGTCTGTCTGACTGTCTGACTGTCTGTCTGTCTGACTCGATATAAAAGAATAAAAGTAAATAAACAAACTCTTCTTACTGTCTGACTGACTCTCTCTCTTCTCTCTCTCTCTCTCTCTCTCTCTCTCTCTCCTCTCTTCTCTCTCTCTCTCTCCTCCTCCTTCTCCTCTCTCCTCTCTCTCTCCTCTCCCCTCTTCTCATCTCTCTCATCTTCTCTCTCATCTCTCTCTCTCTCTCTCTCCTCCTCTCCTCTCTCACATCTCTCTCTCTGCCCGTCTGCCCTTCGTCTTCTCTTTCTCTCACTCTTTCTCCTTCCTCCTGACCCCCCCCCCCCCCCCCCCCCCCCCCCCCCCCCCCCCCCCCCCCCCCCCCCCCCCCCCCCCCCCCCCCCCCTCTCCCAAAGTCTGTCTTCAGCTCCGAGGTTATCCTTTCCTCTTTCAAGTAATCACACACATCGTCTCTCCTTTCTGCCCCCAAACCCCCCTCCCCTAAAAAAAAAAAGTACCCACCGTCTTCCCCTTTCTCCCTCTTCTCCCCCACCCCCCTCCTTTGTGTGGAGACGAGGTACCCGTTTCAAAACCGTGGGTACATCCCTAGCTACCCGCCTTTAAAAACCATGGGTACAATTAAAGCTTGGCGTGTCGTCTTTCTTTTGGGGGCCATTTTGTTCTGTGCTCGTCGTGTTGTCTTCAGTGTTCTTTCCTTGTTCGTTCGTTCGTTCTTTCTTTTCTTTCTTTATCTTTCCTTTCTTTTTCTTTCTTTTCTTCTCCTTTTCTTTTCTTTTCTTTTCTTGTCTTCAGCGTTATTTCCTTTTCTTTCTTCTCTTTCTTTCTTTCGTTCGATCGTTCTTTTTTTCTTTCTTTCTTTCTTTCTTTCGTTCGTTCGTTCGTTCGTTCGTTCGTTCGTTCGTTCTTTCTTTCTTTCTTTCTTTCGTTCGTTCGTTCGTTCGTTCGTTCGTTCGTTCGTTCGTTCGTTCGTTCGTTCGTTCGTTCGTTCGTTCGTTCGTTCGTTCGTTCGTTCGTTCTTTCTTTCTTTCTTTCGTTCTGTTTTTTTTTTCTCTATTAAAGACTTCATGTGTTTGTCTTTTAAGGTGGGTTTGTGTTATGTATAGATGCTTTCTTTTTCTGTCTTTTTCTGTCTTTTTTTCTTTTTTCTTTTCTTTCTTTCTTTCTTTTTTACTTTCGTTCTGTCTTCCTTTCTTTCCTTCTTTCCTTTCGTTTCCTTTCCTTTCTTTCTTCCTTCATTCCTCCCTCCCTCCCTTCCTCCCTCCCTCCCTCCCTCCCTCCCACCTTTCTTTTTTTCTTTCTTTCTTTCTTGTGTGTGTGTGTTGTGTGTGTGTGTGTGTGTGTGTGTGTGTGTGTGTGTGTGTGTGTGTGTTGTTTGTTTTTGTTTGTTTTGTTTTTTACTGCTGATTGATGTGTTGTGTTTTGATGACCTCTTTCATGACTTTAGTTTGGGCTCTGCACCTTTTTTCCCCTCTATTGTCTGTCTGTGTATTTACTGTCGTTATTTCTTTCTGTTTTGAATTTGGGGCTTCACCTCTGTCTGTCTGTCTGCCCATTGGTTCTCTTCTCTCTCTCTCTCTCTCTCTCTCTTCTCTCTCTCTCTCTCTCTCTCTCTCTTCTTTCTCTTTCTCTTTCTCTCTGTCTGTCTGTCTGTCTGTCTCCCCTCTCTCTGTGCACGCACGCACGCGCGCATGTGTGTGTGTGTGTGAGTGTGTGTGTGTGTGTGAGTGTGTGTGAGTGTGTGTGTGTGTGTGTGTTTGCTGTCTTCATTTGTCATTTTCATGATTCATTATCATGACCATTATCAAATAATCGGCGACATCGACGTTGCCGTCATTGACGTCGCCCTTTCATTGCCTTCATCGTCGTCGTCGTCGTCGTTATAGCTGTTATCTTTATCAATGTAGGCCTTTTGCCCCTTTGATGATGGCGACGACGATGATGATGATGACGACGACGATGATGATATTGTTGGTGACGACGACGGTGATGATGATATTGATGATGATGATGATGATGATGATGATGATGATGATGATGATGATGATGACGACGACGACGACGATGACGATGACGATGAATGGTCATTGTTGTCGTTGCTATTAATCTTCTGATGTCTTTCTGTAGTTGTTGCGCTTGTTGTAGTTTTCGTTGTCGTTGTCTTGTCGTCCTATTCGTAATTGTTCAGATACTCGTCTCGACCGTGCAGAATCGAAAGACCAATTATAAAGCATTAGCTGCACACTCAAGCATCATTACTGAAAGGAGATTGGCGAAAGTATTCGGTCGATTTGCATGTATGTGAATGCTGAGAGAAAGTCTGATTGTGGATGCTTGAAACTGCTTATAAATCATAGAAAAGCCTTTTTCTGAAAAAGCTTCGATTTGTGTACAGGTTCGGTAGAATGGGTAATTGCTTGTGGGTTTTTGTTGTTGCTGTTGTTGTTATTGCTGTTTGTCTGGTTGATTGTTCTTTTGCGTCTTTTTCTTCGGTTTAAAAAAAATTGTTGGGTTTTTTTTATAGATAAGTGAAGGAGAGAACGGTACCGGAAAGATAGTATATATAGTTTTTAATGCTGTTAGAGTTAGGGATGATATTTTCGGGATTCTTATTCGTTTTGCGGTCGTAGAAGTTGTGATTGTAGTTAATGTTGCCATTCTTGTTGTTGCTGTTATTGTTGTTCTTGTTCTCCTTCTCCTTGTTCTTCTTCTTCTTCTTCTTCTTCTTCTTCTTCTTCTGCTGCTGCTGCTGCTGCTGCTCCTCCTCCTCCTCCTCCTCCTCCTCCCTTTCCTCCTCCTCCTCCTCCTCCTCCTCCTCCTACTACTACTACTACTATACTACTACTACTGCTGCTACTACTCTTCTTCTTCCTCGTCTTCCTTTTCCTCCTCCTCCTCCAGTTTCTTCTTCTTCTTCTTCTTCTTCTTCTTCTTCTTCTCCTCTTCCTCCTCCTCCTCCGCAACTTAGTACAGAACAGTTCATGATGTGCACGGTCCTTTCTTCTTTTCTTTTCTTTTTTTCCCCGGTACATTTTTTTCACTTTCTTCTTTCTACCAATTACCCGAACAAAAGGACGTGCAGTCTGACTTTTTACGCAGTCTGTCCAGTCAAAAATTAAACACAGCGAAACCGAAAACAAAAGGAAGACCAAAAAAAAAAAAAAAAAGACCCCCTCAATAACAACAACGACAATACAATGCGACGGAACAAAACAAGCTTTTCTTTCTCTCTGCTGGAATCTTCCTCCTTGTTTCATTCGCATTAGAACTGAAGATAACCAACAACAAAAAAGAAAGAAAGAAAAAAGCTTCTCCCATCTGCGGTAGCGTCAAAGGATTGCCGTCAAGGTATGCTTCGGTGCTTTGCCAGTCATTAGTCGTTTTGCGGTTTGTAACCGGCAAAAAGATGATTGTTGGCGCCGGCGGGTTTTTTTTTTCTTTTCTTTCTTTCTTTTTTTTCTTCTCTTCCGAGTCCTGCTTAGCCGAGTCTTTTAAGTGAACAAAGCTGCATCGAAGCAGGACAGAAGATGATGAAGAAATCCTCTGTCTCTCTGTCTGTCTGCCTGTCTGTTTCTGTCTCTCTCTCTTTTTGTCTCTGTCTCTGTCACTGTCTCTCTCTGTGTCTCTGTCTGTCTCTCCACCACCCTCTCTCTCCTCCTCCTCCTCCTCTCCTCTCTCTCTCTCTCTCTCTCTCTCTCTCTCTCTCTCTCTCTCGTGTGTCACCTACAGGCAGTAGTAAATAAGAGAAGGTGTTTTGGGATTTTTAAAAATAATCTTTACTTTCTTTACCTTGGGGATACTATTATTCATCGACATCTAAAAAAAAAAAAAGTGGGTAGGGGGGTGGGGTGGAAGGGGGTTGGGGTACAATAGGGAGTTGGGTGGATGGGATAAGCCGGAAGGGGAGGGGTAGGTTTGGTCG
>CM054155.1:48221981-48229481 GCA_028751875.1 Rapana venosa
ACTCTCTCTCTCTCTCTCCTCTCACACACATACACACACACTACACCACACACACGCGCGCACACACACACCACACACACACCACACAAACACTCACAGTTTCATACAAAAAAAAGGGTGGAGCTGCTCTTGTGGCGACGCGCTCTCCCCGGGGAGAGCAGCCCGAATTTCACGCAAGGAAATCTCGTGAATTAAAGTGGTATGGATGATAAATAAAATTAAAAAGTACATTAACTTTTTTTGGTCATCTGGAACAGCAGTGAGTGTGTAGGAATGTGCTCTAACTCAGAATAGCTGTAAGTTTTGTTGACAAGCTTTCTTTTAATTTTAACACCGCCAGTTTTGTTGTATACCACTGTTCAGTCTCAATAAGTCACGGCAGATTTCTCTGCGTGAAATTCGGGCTGCTGTCCCCGAGTAGAGCGCGTCGCCACAAGAGCAGCGCCACCTTTTTTTCTTTTTCTGTCTGCATGTAGTTTGCTTTCTTATCGGGGTGGCACTTTTGCTACAAAACTTTGCCAGGGATAACTCTCCTGTTGCCGTGGATTCTATTACGTGCGATAAAGGGGTTTGCACACGGCATTTATGTTTATTGTCTCATCCGAAGGACTAGCACCCAAACCAACTCTCACGGTCTAGTGGATGGGGAAAAGTTTCGGGCACAAACGGGGATCGAACCTTCACACACTTCGAACCTGGACTTTTCGCTTTCTAGGCAGGTGCGTTAGCTCTAGACCACCGATCCACATCAAAATCTTCTTGATCTTCTCATGCAAACTCATATGCATCCATTTTTGACTTAATGCCTGCAAGTGGCACACACACACAGAATATCAAACACGCTTACAATCATGGTCCTTCTTCTTCTCCTTCTTCTTCGAATGCTCAGACAGCAACTATTGTCTGTCAAAAGAGCGAAAACGTGTTGCACTGGCCGTAAAGCGCCTGACATGTCAGACCCAGTACACCCTAATTCAGCGTGGGAGAAAATCCTTTTAAGTCTTTCTAGGGAGAAAAAGGCAGAAATAAATGGAACAAGAAGGTGACTGGGGAAAAAAGGAACAAGGCAGAAACAAAGAGATGGATAGAAAAGAGGGAATTTCTAGCACATAAATTCCAGAATGTGGGGGATGGTATTTGCACTGACAAGCCCCCCCGGCATCCCCACGAGGAAAAGTAAGGATACGTGATCTAGGTTCATGTGGACTGCAAAACCTCTACCATGCACTTGAGGCCGTACTAGCTTCAAACATCTGTAGTAAAGTTTTGGTGGATATGGCTCATTCAGTCCCTATTTGAACCCGAACTTAACTTTGAGTGGACAGACAAAGAGAGACAGAATGACTTTGTCTGTCTGTCTCTGTCTGTCTGCCTGTCGCTCTCTCTCTCTCTCACTCTCTCTCTCTCTCTCTGTCTGTGTCTGTCTGTCTCTCTCTCTGTCTGTCTGTCTGTCTCTGTCTGTCTGTCTCTCTCTGTTGCTGTCTGTCTCTGTCTGTCTGTCTCCTCTCTTCTCTCTGTCTGCCTGTCTGTCTCTGACTCTCTGTCTTTCTCTCTCTGTCTGCCTGTCTCTGTCTGTCTGTCTATCTCTTTCTCTCTCAATCTCTCTCTCTATCTCTATCTATCTCTCTCTTACATCGATACTTCCCCCCTTTCTTTACTGCAGTGCCTCCAGAAACCCACTTTCCCTGAGTGTGCGTGTGAAACAATATTTGGGGAAGAGGCCAGGGCAACCAACGGTCCTATACATGTCTGACGGTGACTGGAGAGACCAACGAACATACCCGGAGACTCTAGTATCATGCCATCAACGGCCAATGGTGTCAGCCACTGAGCTTTATGGCATATCAGCGGGCTTTGGTGATTGTTTTAAGTAGCTTGCTGAATATCTTACAGTAAGAGTGAAAACCTGAGCGGAGTGTGTGAGGGTTTTTTGTTTTTGTTTGTTTATTTGTGTATTGTTTGTTTGTTGTCTTCATTTGTTGATGTTTTTCGTTTGTGCAGATGATGTGGAGGTATATAATATTATTCGGGAGAAAAAAAAGTGGGACAGGCGTTGCACAGACATACAAATACACAGGCACACACACAGACACACACACTTATACATGTCTATGCATACAGGTGCGTGCTTGCACGCATACACACATACACACACAGATAAACAGGAGTAAAGGTAAAGGTAAAGGAGTCCCATAACCTATAAGGTCGTAGGGGAGCGAGGCGTCAGAGACCTCACTTCTCTAGGGCCAGCATATTGAGGGCGGCGCCCATCTCCTCTCCCTCGCTGCTTTACCTTCCCTGACCCTAAAGAGGGCAGGTACCCATTTACAGCTGGGTGAACTGGGGGAACTGTACTGAAGCCAAGGCGCGCAAACGGTCACCATCAACTGGTAACCACGCTCGACGCTGCTTAACTTGGCTGGGGGAAAGCGAGTGCTCCGAGGATAATGGAACAGAGAGAGAGAGAAGAGAGAGAGAGAGGAGAGAGAGAGAGAGAGAGAGAGAGAGAGAGAGAGAGAGAGAGAGACAGAGAGACAAGAGAGACAGAGAGAGACAGAGAGAGAGAAACAGGAGTAGGAAAAATTATCTATTCTTCTTTTTTCCCCCATCCAGCCCCTGTATGCATGCAGTTTTGTAAATTTTGGCTTCCGTTCCCACGGGTACAAATGGCCTACTCTTCTAACCGGCTGAACAGGTTTTTAACGTGCGCGCGAGATGTTCTGTAAAGAAGCGACGAAGACGAGGACAAGGGACTCCTCCTGACTCTGTATTCCCCCCCTCCCCACCCCCCTACTACTACTACTACGCAAAGAAACAATCACTCTCACCCAGTGTCACACAAACACACACCACACACACACACACACACACACACACACACACACACACACACACACACGCACACACACACCACACACGCACCACACACACACGCACACACACAAGCGCTCGCGCGCGCACACACACACACACCACACAAACACACACACACACATAAAACACACACACACAAACACACACGCCACACACACATACACACACCACCACACAACACACACACACAACACCACACACCCAGAGAAGCAACCTCAGCACATTAGAAAAAATACTCCGGGAGTTATCACAAATCTATCTTACAACCACGACCACCCTCCTCCTCCTTCCCATACCCTCCCCCCTTCACCCCCCTCACCCCTCTCTCTCTCCCTCCCCTTCTCTCTCTCTCTCTCCCTCTCTCTCTCTCTCTCCCTCTCTCTCTCTCTCTCTGTCTCTTCTCACTGGCTGATGCTAATGTCCATAACCATCAGTGAAACAATCCAGCCGAGCACAGAAAATCTAGCATCAGCTTTGTTTTGATATCAAGGGGTACCCCGGAGTCTAGGGGCCCCGCACTAAAATTCCCTCCCTTTGTGCGCGCTCCTCCACCCGTGAAGATGTCGTCCCGCGATACCTCGGCCATACCCGGTTGTCTCCCTTCAGATCCCCAGTGCGTGGCACAACAATATTGATATAGAGGGGAACTGGGTGTGGGTGGGTGTGGGTGTGGAGGGGATGGGGGGGTGGGGTAGGGTGAGAAGGTGGGGGTAAGGTAGGGGGTGGGGTGGGTGGAGGAATCGGCAGGAAAATATTGGTACAGGAGCTGGGTGGTTTGTTGGGGGGTGGGGGGGGGGGGGCGAGTGGGGGGGGGGGGGGGGGGTATGTTGTGTGTGTGTGACAGAGAGACAGGCAGAGACACAGAGAGAAAGAATGAGATGTTACACCGAAAAGAAAGAAAGAGGGAGTGAGGAGAAAGTAATGCACTCAGCAAGGAGACAGTTGGCAACCAAAAAAAAAGAAGTGTTACACAGATGCCAGCTCGGGGGTTGTCCAAGTGTTGTGGGGGGAAAAGAACGAGAAGAAGATTGCAGGTGGGAAGGAAGATAAGGGGAAAGGTGTACACCGCTCAGGTGACATGAGGAAGGATAGGGTGGATGGGAGGAGGAGGAGGAGGGGGACACACGGGGTCCGTGCGTCCGTACACACCCACGACACGACAGAATTATGGCCCTTCCCGGGTTTACGACACGAGATTATATCCCCTGTTGCTTCAAGCCCGTGTCAGGGGAATGAACTGAGAGGGAACACCGGAAACTGAAAATCAGTTGAGTCCCCCTGTTGGACAAGGGGGAGAGAAATCCACGAGGAGGGTGCATCGTGGACTGGGAAGAGGTGACGGACTGGAGGAACGCCAGGGAATTATGGGGTGGAGGTAGAGGTAAAAACAATTATTGGATGCCCGGGAGTGGGGTACAATAAATCTGGAGGACACGACTGGGGAGAAGAACCACTGGGGAGGGAAGATGCATGGTGTTTAGTGACCAGATACCTCCCTACCTCCCTCTCGCACGGGGCAATCTTTGTATTCATTCACCTGAAAATCTCATTTTGGATGTTTTTCGAATGTTCACTTGGGAGAGAGAGAGAAAAAAACCCCCAGGTGTGTGTTCTTGGACCGAATGTAGTACACACGTTCCTCTTTTCTGTTTCTGTCTTTTTTTTCCTTGTCTGTCTGTCTTGTCTCTCTGTCTCTGTCTCTGTCTCTCTCTCTCTCATACACACACTCTCTCTCCATCCTCCAACCTCTCTCTCTCCATCCTTCAATCTCTCTCTTTCTCGACATTATTATTAGAAAGTAAAATTCCTCACCCTTGATCCATCACGTGCCACTAAGATCTGAACAGGTGACACATGACTTCAAAACTGTTAGGATCAGAAGACCTCGCTATCATGCATGCATTTTAACTATAGCTCTTATTCCAGTGATCTGATGACCCGAAATGAAAAGATACATGTATGTAATTCAAGGTTTTAAACCCGAACACGCGACTAAATGATCTGATCCCAAATCTGTAGGCCCAGTTTTATATCTGAGGATGTGTTCAAAGACCATTATGGTTGGCAGGGGTGTTGTTCTTTGAAGAACGTTGAAGTCGTCCCAGCATTAGAGTTGGACGCTCTTTGGGCTTTTTTGTTGTTGGTTGGTTGGTTATTTGATTGATTGGTCAAGAGTGTTTTTTCTTCTTCTTTTGTTTGTTTGTTGTTGTTGTTCTTCTTCTCTTCCTCCCCCCCCCCTCCCCCCCCCTCCCCCCCCCCCCCCCTGGCTTTCTCCTTTCCTTCTTCTTCTCTGCCTCCTCCTTCTTCTTCTTCTTCTTCTTCTTCCCCTCCTCCTTCTCTTCTTCCTCCTCCTCCTCCTGCTTCTTCCTCTTCTTCTTCCCCTCCTCGGCCTCCACCTCCTCCTCCTCCTCCTTGTCCTCTTCGTCGTCCTCCTGGTTCTTCTTCTTCTTTTCCTCTTCATCCTCCCCCTTTTTCACCTCCTCCTCCTTTTCCTCCTCCTCCTCCTCCTTTTCCTCCTCCTCCTCCTCCTTCTCCTCCTCCTTCTTCTTCTTCTCCTCCTCCTGCTTCTTCTCTTCTTCTTCTTCTTCGTGTTCTTGTTCTTCTTCTTCTTCTTCTTCTTCTTCTTCTTCTTCTTCTATTCTTAAAAGCTGTTTGTTACAGTCAAAAGGTACAAACAAACCGTTAACATGCATACGATGCCCCGAGTATTGCAACTGGAATAGAAAACTACCACACACCACAGAAAGCATGGTATTCCACACTGATCAAGAAACATCTCCTCCTTTCGGTCAGAGCTGCAAACGTAAGCTGATAATATACATGAACACATGAATATATGTGAACACACACACATGTATATATATATATATATATATATATATATATATATATATATATATATATATATATATATATATATATATATATATATATGTAGTAGTAGTATGTTCTTTCGAGCCAGAAGGCCCATAGAGCCGGAGCTTATCCCGGTTTCTGTAGCGTTAAGCGAACTGATGGTTTTTCACCACCCCTGTGACAGGACGCTAGTCTGTCGCCAGATACTTCCCCAGCAAAGCTGGTACCCACTTGTACACCTGGGTGGAGTGAGGAAAATAGGAGTAAAGTGCCTTTCCCAAGGACACAACACCGAGCCGAGCGGGGATCGAACCCGCGACCTCTGGATCACGAGTTGACCGCCTAAACCACTCGACCACGGTGCCTCTATATATATATATATATATATATATATATATATATATATATATTATATATATATATATATATATATATATATATATATATATATATATATATATATATATATCTCCTGTTTTTCATTTCATTCTTTTATATCGAAGATAATGGAATAAGCACTTATGTGCTTTTTTACATCCAGTTCCCGTGTGTATGCGGTTTTGTAAATTCTGTCATCTGTTTCCCACCGGAACACAACGGCCTACTCTTACGAAAAGCGGAACAGGATTGAACGTGTGCGCAAGATGTTCTGCGTGCGTTCGCACACGGGGCCTCGGTTTACGGTCTCATCCGAAGGACTTTTGGGGAGAGTGGAGTCTGCACTGATGTTAACTCCAGGGGAAAATATCCCTTCTGTTGAGTGCTGGCTGTATGACCACAGCAAGAAACCGCTGTAGCTGTCTGTGGTTCAGTCAGATAGCGTGGCCATTCTTCGGATGAGACTATCAACCGAGGTCCCGTGTGCGAATGCACGCAGAATATCTTGCGCACACGTTAAAACGGAAGAGTAGGCTATTGTAGGCCGGTGGGAACGGATGACAAAATTGACAAAACTGCATACACACGGAGACTGGATAAAAAAAAAGCGCTTGAGTGCTTATTCCATTAACCTCGAAATAAAAGAATGAATATATGAAATAAGTCAATAAAGTATTCTTAGGGATGCATCATAAAGGGGAAACACAAACATTAACTTTATTGTTACCTTTTAAAAAAATTAATATTTTTGTTATCTGCGTTCTACTTGTTCATGATATCGTTATTACTGAGTGCTATAGCTTCAGTGACAACATTTGGCTGGCAAATCAAAATAGTGATCATATATCATCATCATCATCATTGCCGTCGTCGTCGACGTTGTCATCATCATTATCACCAATGGTATCATTCTTTCCGTCATTGTTGTCGTCGTTGTCGATGTCGTTGTCAATGTCATTGTTGCTATCAATTATGCTGTAACTATCATGTCTGTCGAGTGTTGTCGAGTGTCTTAATGATTAACATCATCTTCACCACCACCACCATCATCATCACCATCATCATCATCATCATCATCATCATCATCGTCGTCGTCGTCGTCTTCTTCTTCATCATCACCATCATCTTCATCATCACCATCATCTTCTTCATCATCACGATCATCACCACCACACCATCATCATCATGATCATCATCACCATCTTCTTCTTCTTCATCTCCACAATATATATTACCAATGTATAAGCGATTTACATTTATCGTTCGTGTTCATGATCACATACCGCAAAACAAAAAGACGCTCTTCGCAAATTTTCATCTCGATGCTATCATCCTTTTCAATAAACAGCAACAACAACCTTGACAACAACCATAATAACAGAGTGATGATGC
>CM054155.1:48234481-48256981 GCA_028751875.1 Rapana venosa
AATTACAGTGGGTGTTGGGACATTAAAACACAATATGTAACAAAAAGAGGAGCTGTGATAGGAGGTCTCAGAATTAGTGGAACCTCCAGTGCAGTTTTGGACTAGTCCTTATTCTCGTTGATCGTCATAAAATAGACAAAATCCCATCTTCTTCTTTGAACGCTTAGTAGTGTTTGACAACTGAAATCTGCAAATTTCAGAGCAATGGAATAGTGAATCAGACTTCTTCCTCTTTTAAATGAAGTCCCGTTTTTCCTAGGTCTACCTACAATTTCAAAAGTTCGTTGTTTAAAAAAAAAAAAAGGAAACAAAAATAAAGTGGAATTTCATGTTAAGTGCTCAAAGATACCATTCTAGATCGAAAGAACAGATCAGATTAGGAATGACTGCCATGTTTAAAGTTCCTTCTGGATCTTTACCTGTCCACCAATGATAACATATTCTAACGGCTTTCTTTGTCCAGAAAAGAGAGGGAGGGCTAGCGTTTACAGCTGTACTGACCCGAGGAGAAAAGAAAGGGGTGACATTTTTAGATCACTGATTTATGAAGGGAGATATTTTAGAGTACATAACTCAAACCAGTCAGAAGGGTGACAACGGAAAAGGCCCCGGCACTCTCGTTTCTTTGCACCGTCTCTCGACTGTGCCAGTCAACAGTATTCTCCCCTGCCTCCACCACGGCGCGCTCTCGGCAAACTCCCACTGGATGTCGGCCGATGAAAGTAGCAGTGCACGCCTTATGAAAATTCATGAGCGGCCAAAAAACGGATGCTGCCAATCGTTTTGGGCTCGCGATCGGCGTTCAGGTCGGCGCGGAGTAACGAATTTATGGCGGCTCGGGTCGTTAGGGCTGTCATTAATAAAGCGCATTAGAGCGGCCCGCGTGCCGCCCCATTGTTTCTAGCTGATCCAATCCACTGCCTTCACTTGCCGCCAAGTCTGAGGAAGCTCTGTCTCCTCCCTCCCTCCTGCTCAGCTCAGCTTAGCTCCAGCCCCTGTGGGGGAAGGACAAGGGAGAGCTGGGGAATAATGAGACAGGGAGGAGTGGTGCTGATGGGGATGTTTACTATAGTCTGTTTTGCTGTTAAACTCTTTATGGTGATTATGGCACACGCAGAGAAAAGAATTAGACGGCAACGGGGAGACGAAGGTTTTCTTTCTTGGGCTAAATTATACAGGGGGGAAAATGTTATGTGGTTGAGTTGTTTTAGACAGGTCGTGACTTGAAAGATTGGCGTGAAATTGCTCAACTGAATAATTTGTTTTTATTAATAGTTATACATCCCATAAACTAATCTTAGCAGCGCTAAACATTTGTGATGGTTTGAAGCCGCATGTGGAAGGTAGCTCGCGATATCTGAACTGAATTGTTGATGATGTAAGGTGATAACGGTTTGAAGACTACAACGAATCAACTTCTGCCCGGTTATATTTGAAGGCAACGAGGATGGCGATATATACAAAGTTACCAACTTTGATAATGAAAGTAGCAAACAAGAGGACATGGCTGTTCATGAATAGAGGATAGTAATGGATAAGGCTGTTCAGGAGTTCATAGTACCACTAAGATGAGCCTAGCTGAATGTATCCTGGGAGCTCAGCATCATCATCATTTTCATCACCATCACCATCATCATCTTCCTCATCATCACCACCACCACCATCATTATTATTATTATTATTATCATCGTCACCACTACCACCACTACCATCATCACCATCATCTTCCTCACCACCACCACCACCCTCATCATCATCATCATCATCATCATTATCAATCTCACGACCAAGATGGTGGTCGGGAGGAACAAAAGGGACGTCATGTTGGACAGTGTTCTCCAGGCTGGTCAGTCTGTCTTCAGCCTTCTGCCGCAGCATCACAGCCACGTCAAGGCAGGTCCAGTCTTTGATGTCAGTTCTGCATCATCCAGTTCTTCTTCATCTGTCTGTCTGCCCCTGCGTCTTCTTCCTCTCTCAAGTGTCCCCTGCATGATAGTCTTTGCATGAAAGCTGGGATGCTTGACGTGACCAAACTACGTGTTCATCCTCCTTTCTCCCCGTTGTTACCCAGCCAGGAAAGGTTCCTGTGGTCCAGATTTCATTATCACCTCTTGCGGCACTGACCTGTTGACTGTGTGGTTCAGTCAGCGGGTGTGGAGATGCCTGCCTCCCTGTAAAACACATAAAAGAATAAAACATAAAAAAGCATAAGTCAACGAGATCGCTGCCATGCATTAGCGGTCTGTACTGGCAAGAGTATTTTCCACGAATCTTTAGAGAATCGAGCAAAATTTAGAATGATATGAATAATGAACTGGACGACTTAGCTGTTATTAATGTTCTGATGGTTCGTGAGATGCTAAGGTGTGTGTGTGTGTGTGTGTGTGTGTGTGTGTGTGTGTGTGTGGTGTGTGTGTGTGTGTGTGTGTGTGTGTGTGTGTGTGTGTTTGTAGTGTGTGTGTGGGTGTGTGTGTGGGTGTGTGTGGGCGTGTGTGTGTGTTGCAAGGGCACAGGCTCTTGAGAGTCAAATGTAGGGAACTTTACTTCATTAATTCCTTGGATAGTTGGTTTACATAATGTATATTCAGAAAGAAAACAATCATTATTGATGTTAAGAGTAAACAAGCATCTAGCTTATAACAAGTCCTTGAACAGTTGTTGGGGGGGGGGGGGGGGGGAGTGCTTGCACTGAGTTTATCAGTCAGGGCAGATTGAACCTGGTGCAGCACATCCTTCTCCAGATAGGAGGATGGATGCTGGGTACATCCATGTCATCAGTCATAGCGGGCCTGCTTTTCTACTAAATGTGGATAGGGGTTTTGACGTGTGTGCAAGACGCTACGAGTACGTTCACACACTTGATCCCGGCCCAGTCTCACAGGAAGGGTTTTCAGGAAAGTGGAGTCTACCTACACCAGTCTTGCTCCAGGGGGGAAAACTCCTGTCTTGGAAACATCTGAGTGGAGACTGGAACCTACACCCACAGCAGTAGCTGCACAGTAGATCTTGACTTTGACGTCGTAACCACTGGATAGCTCAGTGGTCAGAGCACTCGTTTTCCCCCTAGCTAAGATTAAGCAGCATCGACCGTGGTTACCACTTGGATGGATGACCGTTTGCGCGCCTTGGCTTCAGTACAGTTCCCACAGTTCACCCAGCTGTAAATGGGTACTGCCCTCTTTAGGGTCAGGGAAGGTAAAGCAGCTAGGGAGAGGAAATGGCGCCACGCCCTCAATATGCTGGCCCCTGGAGAAGTTGAGGTCTCTGATGCCTCGCTCCCCTACGTCCACATAGGTTATGGGACACATTTACCTTTTAGCCACTGGCTGTCAAGATTACACATGGTGATACAGAGTTGGGGGCCTCCCCTCAACCTGATTATACATACATGTATGCAGGCCTGCTCCCGTCCAGTCACTGGGTAATAGGGAGCTGACATGTTTATGGCACTGTGAATACCATTGAACCCGCTGTGAGACGGCCATCGCTCTACTACTACTACTACTACTACTACTACTACTACTACTACTTCTACTACTACTACTACTACTGCTGCTGTTGCTGCTGCTGCTGCTGCTGTTGCTGTTGCTGCTGCTGCTACTACTACTACTACTACTGCTGCTGCTGCTGCTGTTGCTGCTGCTGCTGCTGCTGCTACTACTACTAACTACTTTACTACTACTACTACTACTGCTGCTGCTGCTGCTGCTGGCTGCTGCTGCTGCTGTTATTATTATTGTTGCTGCTACTGATCTGCTACTGCTGTTGCTGCTGCGGCCTACTACTACTACTACTATACTATTACTGCTGCTGCTGCTACTGCTACTGCTGCTGCTGTTGTTGTTATTGTTGCTGCTACTGCTGCTGCTGCCACTACAACTACTACTACTGCTGCTGCTGCTGCTGCTGCTGCTGCTGGCTTACTACTACTACTACCACCACTACTGCTGCTGTTGCTGCTGTTATTATTGTTGCTGCTACTGCTGCTGCTGCTGCTACTACTACTACTACTACTACTACTACTACTACTACTACTACTGCTGCTGCTGCTGCTGCTGCTATTGCTGCTGCTGTTGTTATTGTTGTTGCTACTGCTGCTGCTGGAGATACTACTACTACTACTACTACTACTACTACTACTACTACTACACTACTACGACTGCTGCTGCTGCTGGTGCTTCTGCGTTGTTATTGTACTGCTGCGCTATGTGTTGCTTCTGTTTACGCTGCTGCTGCTGCTGCTGCTGCTGTGTTTCTATTATCTATCATCTTTGCGACCATCAGAACCAATAGGCGATCGTCGACGACGTAGATGATGAGGAGGATGATGATGATGACGATGATGATGATGATGATGATGAGGATGATGGTGATCTGTAATGATTGTATCAGATGCGTCGATAAATTCATTATTTCTGGGATGTCACACTTTCTAAAAACAGAACTTTGATCTCTTTGAATAGATGGAAGTTTTTTTTCAACGCAGGTCCTTTGACTGCTAGTTAATTTTTCATTACAACATGCTGAATTTATATTTTTAAGATATATATTTATCACTTAGTCATACAAACAACACCCTTTAGATATTTTTTTCTCCATAAAACACTGAATATTTCTTGTGAATAGTTTTAGCTTCTTCGCACTCTTGTACGTTCAGAGCAACATTCTCTGTAACAGTATCAAGACATTGCTAGGGCAGGGATGAGTGTATCATGATACCCTAGCTATCTGAATCGAAGCTATCTCTTTCTCATGGGTTATTGCATGGCTTATTCATTGGTATGTCCTTTTCCTATTTAATGGCAGGGGTGAGGGTGTCCGGGTAGATGGGGGTGAGGGGTGGGGGGTGGTGGTCAGTAGAGCTGATAGGGAAGGTAGATTAGTGGATTTTCATAGAGGCAACAAAACCTACAGTGGTAATGAAGGGGCGGTTCGAAATTTATTCTTAAGCTAATCATAGTAGTCACACTGATTTTGTGTCTGTGAGGATTTTGAGTATTAAGCGCGTATACACATACTCGCACTCAAGCGCATGTTCGCGCGCGCACTCACGCACGCACGTACGCGCGCGCGAATGCACTCCACACTCACACACACAAACACACACACTCACACAGAGAGAGAGGGGGGGGGGGGCAAACAGACAGACAAACATGAACGGACAGACAGACAGACAAACAGATGAACACACAGACGGACACACGGAGGAGAGTTCCACAGACTTAAAATGATGACAAACAAGAGTAGCGGGGTTCTTCAGGCTTTCAGGCCTCACGTTTAGGTCGGCCCACTCCATCTCCTTCCCACAAGTCTCACCACTTCCGCACGTGACGTATTTCCTGCTGGCGGGAGATTTTGGGGCAAGGAAGAGCACCACCAGACAGGGACCTTGTTAAGAGAATGGAAATCTCTCCCCCCCCCCCTCTCCCCTTCCAGATTTCTGTCTGTGTCTGTGCCTCTCTCTGTCTGTCTGTCTGTCTCTCTGTCTCCGTCTCTGTCTGTCTCTCTGTCTACTGTCTCTCTCTCTCTCTGTCTCTCTGCTCTCTCTGTCTCTCTCTCTGTCTCTCTGTTCTCTCTCTCCCTGTCTCTCTCTCTCTCTGCTCTCTCTCTCTCTCTCTCTCTCTTCATTTTCTCTCTGTCTCTGTTTGTCTGTCTGTCTCTCTGTCTCTGTCTGTCTGTCTGTCTGTCTGTCTGTCTTCTCTCTCTCTCTCTCTCTCCTCTCTCTCTCTCTCTCTCTCTCTCTCTCTCTCTCTCTCTCTCTCTCTCTCCCCTCCTCCTTCTCCTTCTTCTTCTTCTTCAACACAGCAAGATCTATACCATCACAGCAGCTTTTTAAAAAAATATTCTTGTGGTAGTTGCAAGTGTGAGGGTTTCTCCCTAGCATTTCAACACCCATCACCTCCTTTATCCCAACTTCTTCACCTATTCAGATTGGCCCAGGCCAAAAGCTTTGTCGGATATAAGCTATGTAATAAGGCTTATGTATGTCAAAATGTTGTTGTACATTGAAATATTATGTTGAGACTGTCTGCGGCTGTGACAAGCTCTAAGCACAACAACAGTATATATGCAGCCTTCAGTCTCGTAAGACTATGGAGTTGCGCTCTAGGTGTTCATTCTGCTACAGTGTTGGCTATGGCTGGCCAGTCCGACACAGGAATGACAGACAGTGCCTATAGCAGAGGGCACAGAAGAAGTCTGACACTAGTATGTCTGCCTGGGCTGCATGCAGCCTTTCTTCCTATTCTCTTTAGCACAACAACCAACACTAAAATTCCTCTGAAATGCAGTATAGCTAGCTGCCTGTGTGGTGAGACACTTAAAAATGGCATACATACGCACAAACACTTCTTAGTCAGCGTGTACTCTCTTAGTGATTTCTCTGTGTGATGATAGAGACAGAGTGCATAATTGTAAGACATTCTGGGTGATCCCGCGGGTGTTAAACTGTATGTATGCTTGTCCGTCGTGTTCGACGATGACTTCAAAAACAGCAGAGGAGGTAGCTGCTGTTTCGGAAATTGGGCAGAAATTTGATTATAGTGGAGATGCCTTGCCCACAGTACATCCCTACTCTCTCGGCCAAGTGGGCATACGGACAGTCAGCGTTGGAGATGTTCTCCAAAGGCCAACCAGCCCCCAGGGCTGCAGCACATCAGGACTGTGCGAGTCAAGCCTCCTAGTCAGAGTCAGAGTCGATCACTAAAGACTAAGCTGTAAAGTGGAATTCCATGAGTGGGAAAGAAAGCCACTGGTCATACAGCCTCTCACTTTAATGTTGTTGCCTCCAGCGTCAATGGTTTAATCAAGAACTGTGATAAAGCCCAGGCGCTACAGGGCGAACTGGGGAGCGCCCATCAACACCAAATTGTCCATATTCTCCCTGGTATGCCTCGAACTTAGATTGTTTTTTTTTGTTCCTCGGCTAGAGCTCCGAGATTCTGCGTATGCGACCGTTTTTGTCCACAAATGAAGGTCACCGCATTCCGACTTCGGGGATGTATACTGGGTATGTTCATGTTTCCGTAACCCACCGAAAGCTGATATGAATTGCGGGATCTTTAACGTGCATAGATGATCTTCTGCATATATATATATAAACACGAAGGGAATCAAGGCACTGGCAGGTCTGCTCTTGAAGTTGACCTGAAAGACGGTATTCTAGTTTGACATTGGGACAATGTGAGAGAGAGAGAGAGAGAGGGGGGGGGGGGGGGGGGGTGATACCCAGTCACTTCACCGACAGACACAGCTAAGACAAAAGTTTAACTATCATCGTCACCATCAGCTGCTCCCGTCCCCGGATCGCCGAAAACAACAGTAAAAGAAACGAAATTTTCGTCTCAAGTAAGTGAAAACAAGAGAAAACACACGAACCAATTTCAAATCGTGATATACATGAAGTAAAAACAACAAATTACACATGCAATTGATGGAAACACAGTAAGCAACATATTTAAAAATGTAAAACAACAGTGCAAGCATGGTTACAAGGGAACAGACGTTTTAGATAACAATGTAAAAAAAATAAACACAGTAATCAAAAACAGAAGAAAATAACTGTAGAAAAACTAGCAAACAAACAGTAGGCACAATGACGCCAAAAACAAATGGAAAGTGAAATTAAAAGTTTGCAGAACTTATCAGCTTTTTCTTCTTCTTCTTCCTCTTCTTTCATTTGAAATTTTGGTTTTGTCAGTTACCGAAGAGTGGCTGGCTGTTCTAAGAAAGGAAAGGTTTGCACAATTATCTTTGGTACACACACACACACACACACACACACACACACACACACACACACACACACAACACAGAGAAGAGATAGTGAAAGAGAAGAGAGAGAGAGAGAGAGATAGTGAGAAGAGAGAGAGAGAGAGAGAGAGAGAGGAGAGAGAGAGAGAGAGAGAGAGAGAGAGAGAGAGAGAGAGAGAGAGAGAGAGAAGTATTGATTTAAAAACAATCTTTTCAGAGAGAGAAGGAACTCTAAACTCAGAAAGGGTTACATAATCATTTCACACACACAAACACACAATTAATAAAGCATCTTTTTACACAACACAAAGAGAGAGAGAGAGAGAGAGAGAGAGAGAGAGAGAGAGAGAGAGAGAGAGAGAGAGAGAGAGAAGAGAGAGAGAGAGAGAGAGAGAGAGAGAGAAGCAGCACCAAACAAGGCAGCTATGGTTTTATCATCTTCCTGGTTTGGACATTTTCACAGCTGCATGGTTGCATTTATTTCTGTCCCCTAGTTTTGTTTTTCCTTTATCTTGTACCTCTTAGTGTGTTTCTCTCATTGTTTGCTGCTTCTTTTCCTGATACTTTCCCAGTGTAAACGCGTTATTTTTAACCTCGGTTTTGTTTAAGCGATATTATCTGATTTTTTCAGGCACAGCCTATTTTTTCAATCTCATTTTTACAGTACTGGTTGGTCTTCAATTTTACGTCTGAGGACCAACCAGTACTGTAAAATACAGATTGAAAATGAGAGTACTCTTTGTAAGCTTATGGTTGTACTCATACATGTTGCTGCTGTAATGTCTGGATCGGTTAACTTTTTGTCTGAAGCAAAGCAGAAGGTTGCCTTTACTATGTATGGCACTGATTATCTCATAATGTCAGCAATGTTAACCGCTTTCTGCTTTGTTGTTAACAAGGTTGCCTTATGTCATCTGGGTATACCAAAAGAGACACTCTCAGTCGTTTTTTGCTGTGTGGTTAAAAAAAAGTCAGTAACGCATGATATTTACTGACTCTTGAAGCCTTCAATATCAGGCAGAACTCTTTATCTTTCTTTTCTTTTTTGCGTTTTGCCCGTACACATTTCTGTTTATTGAATGAGTTTCAATGGAAGCAGGGAGAGAGGGGTGGGGATTGTTCTGTACAGTGAAGAGAGATCATTCTGTGAATTGGCGTTGTTTCTTTTTCCTGTGGATCCTCGATGGCTTAGTCTTGCTCTTTTCCATGGTCGGTGTATCTGTTCGCCTTGGCAAACTGTTGTTATGTGTTATATCATAACAGTCCTGTTGTTTGACAATGTTTTTTTAAAAATTTATTTTCAGATAAGATCTTAAGTGGGTTTTTTTCCCTTCAGCAAGTACAGCGTGATAAGATCGCATACGCAGGCTAACGAGTATTAAAAGTGGGGAATGTTTGTTTTCCTACTGCTACTGTGATGAGCATGAATGCTTGAGCATGCATTTCTCTATCTGTCTGTCTGTCTGTCTGTCTGTCTGTCTGTCTCTCTCTCTCTCTCTCTCTCTCTCTCTCTCTCTCTCTCTCTCTCTCTCTCTCTCTCTTTCTTTCTCTCTTTCGCCCCATCCTGGGAGAGCAGGCTAAATTACAAGCAGAGAAATCTGCCGTGACTTTAAAAGTAGTATACAAATCTTTACTTTGTGAGTCACAGTATAACTGACGACCTTTTCACCTATGTCTGTGGCAAAATATTAGGCCTACTTCATATCGACAAATTCTTCCAAAAATCTTTTGTCTCATGAAATGTGTACACATACATAAGCGCTTAATTTACCAGGGAGAGTGTAATCATATTGAACATGTATAAAAGTACTTTTTCCTTAAAACGCATTCTGAACTTGTGTCTTTTGGCTGGTCCAAAACAGTGGTTGAAAGACTGCTCGACATCTATCCAGGATCCCTACGCATATGCATGTCTCATATCTTTGTCTGTCTGTCTCTCTGTCTGTCTCTCTGTCTCTCTCTCTCACTCTCTCTCTCTCAATCCCTGTTAAATATAATAGACAGCCCAATTTATTTAGACTCATGTTTACTCCTGGCATCAAGTCATCCTGAGGTTGTGCACAGCCTCACTTCATATTTTGTGTAAAGCTTTCGGAATAAGAGAGATATTGTTATCCTAAGTCATATTTTTGTAGCTGACTTTTTGTTATACAGTAACATTTTGTCGTTACTATTGCTTTTACCCTCACCAAAATACTAAGCAGTTCGGCAACCCCCTTCATGTATGGGCCAATGGCCTTTTTGTGAATAAATCATTCGAGTTCGAGTTCGAGTTTTCTCTCTCTCTCTCTCTCTCTCTCTCTCTCTCTCTCTCTCTCTCTCTCTCTCTCTCTCTCTCTCTCTCTCTCTCTCTCTCACACACACCCCACACACACATACACACATACACACACTCTCTCACTTTCTCTCTGACTTCTCTCTCTCTCACACACTCTTTCTCTCTCCCTCCCTCCCTCCCTCCCCCCGTGTGTGCGTGCACACTGAAGTGCATGACGTACGCGTGGTTCTCTTTTCGCAAAGTTCCTACTGTCTGTGTGTGTGTTCATGAGCGTGCAGATGTGGTTGCATCCCCCTGAATGCGAGCACACATGCGTACGGACGTGCGTACTTATGCGGCTGCTTACATTTGCAATAAAAAGACGGTAAGCAATGCAAGGACGTTTTATGGCCAGAGCTCAAGAAAGAGCGATCAGGTTTTTTTGAGAGGCTAGTCCACCGCCACTATATATATAAAAAAACAACAACAACACCACAACGGCATTGGCATCGCCACCTGAAAATAAACTTGAAATTCCCGCTGCAAACTCCCAGGAAAGCCACAAAACTTGGATGACGATCTCTCTCTCTCTGTCTGTCTGTCTGTCTCTCTTTCTGTCTCTCTCTCTGTCTGTCTGTCTCTCTTTCTGTCTCTCTCTTTCTGTCTCTCTCTTTCTGTCACTCACTGTCTCTCTCTGGCTCTCTCTCTCTCACTCTCTCTCTCTCTCTCTTCTCTCTCTCTCTCTCTCTCTCTCTCTCTCTCTCTCTCTCTCTCTCTCTCTCTCTCTCTTTCACTTATTCACGTTCTCTTTCTCGCTCTCTCTCTCTTTCTGTCTCTCTATGTCTCCTCTCTCTCTCTCTCTCTCTCTCTCTCTGTGGCTCTCTCTCTTTCTGTATCTCCCTCACTCTCTCTTTCTCTGTCTTTGTCACTAATTCACTCTCTCTCTCTCTTTCTGTCTCTTTCTCTCGCGCTCTCTCTCTTTCTCTCGCGCTCTATCTCTCTTTCTCGCTCTCTCTCTCTCTTTCTGTCTCTCTCTCGCGCTCTCTCTCTCTCTTCTGTCACTCACTGTCTCTCTGTCTCTCTCACTAATTCACTCTCTTTCTCTCTCTCTTTCTCTCGCTCTCTCTTCTCTCTCTCTCTCTCTCTCTCTCTCTCGCTCTCTCTCTCTCTCTCTCTCTCTCTCTCTCTCTCTCTCTTCTGTCACTGTCACTGTCTCTCTCTATCTCGCTCTCTCTGTCTCTGTGTCTCTCTGTCTGTCTGTCACTCACTCACTCTCTTTCTCTCTTTTTTTTTTCTTTCTCTCTTTCTCACTCTCTCTCCCTCCCCTCTCTCTCTCCCCCTCTCTCTCTTTCTCTCCCTCCCCCCCTCTCTCTTTCTCGCAGTCGCTGTCCCCGCATCCCAACACTACCCGCCCTCATGGCCTTGTAATGACCATTCTCCTTGTGTTGGTTTTTAGGAGCGAATCATACGACAAAAGCTTCTGGGGTTTTCTTGTGGGTTTTGTTGGGGTTTTTGGTTTTTTTTCCCGTTTCCCTGGTCAAATGGACTCTGGGTCGGGAGATTCCCCTAAAACACACTAATTATATTTTAGTACTCTGCTTTCTCTCTCTCTCTCTCTCTCTCTCTCTCTCTCTCTCTCTCTCTCTCTCTCTCTTTTGCACGCCCACGTGCACACGTATACGCGCGCGCAAACACACACAAACCGCGCGCGCACACACTATACACACACTACACTCACAGACTACACACACACTACAACACACACACACACACACACACAAACACACACTCTCACACTCACACACACATACTACACACACAACACACACACACTCTCTCTCTCTCTTTCATAACCACACACCCGCGTGCACACACTACACACACACTACACACACACACACACTACACACACACACACACACACACACACACAACACACACACACACACACACACACACACACACACTCTCCTCTACTGTAGATAGTTGTGATAATATAAATATACGTACATTAGAGAGAGAAGAGGAGAGAGAGAGAGAGAGAGAGAGAGAGAGAGAGAGAGAGAGAGAGAGAGAGAGAGAGATGTTGGTTTGAATGCGGGTGTGTCCTTATCACCAAGTAGTGAAAAGGAGAATTAAACAAAAAAACCAACAAAAAAACTACACACACACACACCTTTCTCTCTCTCTCTCTCTCTCTCTCTCTCTCTCTCTCTCTCTCTCTCTCTCTCTCTCTCTCTCTCTCTCTCTCTCTCTCTCTCTCTCTCTCTCTCTCTCTCTCTCTCATACCCACGGTAGATTCTGTTTTTTTACAGTAAATGTTACGAATCCGATAGGCCTAGCGCTCATTAAACCAAGAAGTATCTGACCAACCAGAGTCCATGAAATTAGGTAGATCTAGATGTGATGAGTAATAAAATCGGTTTTAAGGGCTATCTCTCTCCCTTAGAACCAACCACCACTAAAAACTGTTGCTTTCCTGGATAAAGTACTTAAAATCGGAAGTATGTATGTGTGTGTGTGTGTGTGTGGAGGGGGGAGGAGGTAGTGTCTGTAGTGTAGTGTATGTGGTGGTGTGTGTGAGTTGTGTGTGTGTGTGTAGTGTCTGTGTGTCTGTATCCTCCCTTGTTTCGCCTTGTTGTTTCGAACTTTTTATTGTCGCTGCTGAATTTATTTGTTTTCGTGGGTTATTTTCCTTGTAAGGGTTTGACCGAATCGCCAGCAGAGCGAAGAGAGGAGTTTTTGGAACCGTAAAAAAAGTGTACGTGAAAACTGTCGTTTGATTTCCTTTTTTGGCGGTCGATCTGAGAGTAATCTAATTGGAAATAACTCTTTAGTATTATCAGCAACACACAAAACCAACACACACACACACACACACACACACACACACACACACACACACACACACACACACACTAAACACACCACACACACACACACATTTTGTGTTTGAAATGCTTACTTCCAATCGATCCTGGTCGTCTGATAAGATTAATTCAGAATGACGAATCGCATGTGTTCTACGATTTTGAAAACAAGACCACTTTGAAAATATTTGTTACTCACCAAAGTAAGAAAATGTAATATATGTGAATTGAGACTAACTGTATGGAATACTCAGCATTTTAAATATAACCTGTTGTTGTTCTCACTGTATTTCAGTCCACGTTTATTGTTTGATTGCCTCTTTCATGTTAATTTGTATAAAGGAGGTTAGGCATATATATATATATATATATATATATACATATATATAATATATATACATATATATATATATATATATAAAACATATATAATATATATATATATAATATATATAAATATACTAATATATAATAATATATATATATATCATGTTTGTGGTACGCGCGCCACGTGAATGCGTGAAAGTACGTAGGAGTATAGTAGATAATATATAGAAAAACAGAAACAGGAAAAAAACGGGCAAACAACAGCCAACACACACACACACAACACACACAACAACACACACACACCACCACAACACACACACAACACACACACAACACACACACACACACTCACACACAACACACCACACACACACACCACACTCACACACACACACACACACACACACACACACCAACACATCCACACCACAACACACACAAACACAACTCCACACCCCACCCCCTCACCCACCCCCCCAACCCCCCCCCCCACACACACACACACACAACAAAACCAGAGTCTATAAAAATACAGTTTCTTCAAAGAAAAAAAACCCATAACTTACTCGCAGCAATACCTAACTACAGCAACTACTAAGCATCAGAGGCTTTACCCACACACACACAAAAAAAACAACCAGTGTAGCGCTCCGCTCCTCCGGCTCTTTGGAGGCTCTGAGGAGCCCACACCGCCACTCCCAGCAGATACACACGGGCTACTGAAGGAGGAGCTACCTGGGGAGTTATTGCGGCAGGGACTAGCAGGGGGGACGAGGGGAGTCCCGGGGAGTTATTGCGGCGCTAGAGGAGCGCTCCCATTGTCCGGCCCATGTCTCGCATTTCCCGAGCTTCTTCTGCCCTGCTGGTTTCATGGCTTGGAGCTCGCTGGCCGTCCACCTGAAAGTGCTGTGCTGGGCTGTGTTGTTGAGCGGGGTCCTTCCTCCTCCGCCGCTGAGAGCGAAGATGAGGGTCTCTTGTCTGTCTGTCGGTCTGTTTGTGTTTGTGTGTGTGTTGTGTGTGTTTGTGTGTGTGTGTGTGTTTGTCTGTGTTTTTGTCTGTGTGTATGTCTGTCTGTATATGTCTCTGTCTCTCTTTGTGTCTCTGTCTCTGTGTGTGTCTCTCTCTTTGTGTCTGTCTCTCTGTTTCTCTAGGCCTATAATGAATAAAACTTTCGCATTCGCATTCTCTGTCGTTCTCTCTGTTTTTCTCTGTTTCTGTCTCTCTCTGTCTTTCTCTTTCTCAAACCGTCTCTCTCTGTTTCTCAGTTTCTCTGTTTCTCTCTCTCTCTCTCTTTGTTTCTCTCTCGCTCTCTCTCTCTCTGTCTCTCTCTGTGTCTCTCTCTCTGTCTCTGTCTCTCTGTGTCTCTCTCTCTATGTGTGTGTGTCTCTGTCTTTTTCTCCTCTATCTCTATCTCTGTCTGTCTGTCTCTCTCTCTCTCTCCCCTATCGCACAGGTGGTAGAGGAGTGGCAAAAGGATGGATGGATGGATGCAGGTGGGAGGTGGGAATGTAGTGTAGTGGTGTGTGTATTTGAGTAGGGTGGGGAGGGGGAGAAAATAGGGATTTTAAAAATGTGACAGGATAGACTGGGTGGGCAGGGTTAGAAAGACAGAGACAGAGTCAGACACACAAACAGGCAGACAGAGAGGGAGAGGGAGAGAGAGAACACACAAGAGAAAAGGGTGAGATAGAGAGAAACACACACACACACAGAGGGAAAGGGGAGTCACAGAGAGGGAGAGAGAGACACAGAGAGGGGGGGGGGGGGGGAGAGGGAATGTAATAATTATAAAAACACAACTGAACGGGTAAGTCTAAGTAATTGTCCTGGTGAGCTCTAACCCACCCATTTAATATATAACTCTGTATCACTTTAATACATGCGAAAGTGGCCTTGTTCTATCGTTGCAGTTAAACGTCAACCTTTCTGGACAAGACTACCAATAAATGAAAGTCACAAATGTTAACCAACGGTAGACTTCGTTTATGGCTTGTTGTACATAGGCTGTAAAGCGAACTCCACATTGCCAACAACAACAGGACACACAACAAACCACCCAGTCCAGTCCACTCGTATCGTTTTATTGCTCCGCCGACCACAAAGCGAAGATGCTCTCTCTCTGTCTCTCTCCCTCCCTCTCCTCTCTCTCTCCTCTCTCTCTCTCTCTCTCTCTCTCTCTCTCTCTCTCTCTCTCTCTCCTCTCCCTCTCCCTCCCTCTCTCTCTTTCTCTCTCTGTGTCTCTCCCTCTCCCTCTCTCTCTCTCCTCTCCCTCCCACTATCTCTCTCTTTCTTTGTCTCTCTCTTTCTCTTTTTCTCTCTCTGTCTGTCTGTCTGTCTCTCTGTGTCTGTCCGTCTCTCTCTCTCACTCACACATGTACGTACGTACGTATGCACGCACGCACACGCACACACACTCGAACGTACGCGCGTACACACACACACACACTCACGCAAACACACACGCACTCACGCACACACACATACATACACACGAACGCACAGACACACAAACACACCAAGAATAAACCGAACGGGTGGTTTTTCTATGATAGAATTATCGGATGTCTGATTTCGTTACTGGTTTTATTATTTTTTTTAAAGAAAAGAAAAAAGATTTTTAAAAAACCAAACCAACCAACCAACACTTAACTACCCCGCAAAACATACAAACAAGCCTTTAAAATTTCAACCATTAGACAGACAGACAGACAGACAGACAGACAGACAGATGAACAGACAGTCTGTCAGTCAGACAGACAGGCAGACAGACAGACAGAGAGATAAACAGACAGACAGCCTGTCAGTCAGACAGACAGTTAGACAGACAGACAGAAAGATAAACAGAGAAGTAGAGGCAGGCAAGCAGCACATGATTTATGTACACTTTTCGGTGAACTTTTAAAAATTTTATATCTGACGTGCCTCTGTTATCTGTTTATCTTGTTTCTTCTGTCTGTTGCGCACACCCACACATTCAACGGCCCTGTCTGTCTGTCTGTTTGTCTGTATGTGTCTGTCTGCCTGTCTGTCTGTCTGTCTGTCTGTCTGTCTCTCTCTCTCTCTCTCTCTCTCTCTCTCTCTCTCTCTCTTCTCCTCTCTCTCTCTCATTCCCCTTTATGAATATCTGTGTTTTTCTTCCCCTCTCCCTTAATATATATCTCTCTCTCTCCCTCTCTCTCTCCCTCTCTCTCTCTCTCATTCCCCTTTATGTAGATCTGTGTTTTTCTTCCCCTCCCTTAATATCTCTCTCCTCTCTCTCTCTCTCTCTCTCTCTCTCTCTCTCTCTCTCTCTCTCTCTCTCTCATTCCCTTTATGAATATCTGTGTTTTTCTTCCCCTCTCCCTTTCTCTCTCTCTCTCTCTCTCTCTCTCTCTCTCTCTCTCTCCCCTTTATCTCTCTCTCTCTCTTTTATTATCCTTTATGTATATCTGTGTTTTTCTTCCCCTCTCCCTTTATCTCTCTCTCTCCCTTTATATATATCTCTCTCTCTCTCTTTCTCTCTCCCTCTCTCTCTCTCATTCCCCTTTATGTATATCTGTTTTCTTCCCCTCTCCTTTAATCTCTCTCTATGTATATCTGTGTTTATCTTCCCCCCCCCTCTCTCCTCTCCTTCCCCCCCCCCCCCCCCCCCCCCCCCCCCCCCCCCACCGCCCCTCCGTCTCCTCCCCCCCCCCCACCACCAACCACCACCGTCACCCCTACCTCCTACTCCCATACTTTCTTCTTCCCCACCCACCACCCCACCTCCCACCCCTTTACCTCCGCCCTACCCCACCCCACCCCACCCCACCCCACCCCCGTACTTGGTCCGTACTTTTTACCCGACGCGTACACGCCTCCGTAGGAACAGAAGACGGTTCGATCCCTATGAAGATATCAAGCTACCTACCTGTATGTGGGCAGGAAGCCTGCTTGAGTGTCCCCGGTAGCTTAGCGGGTAGTTACGGAGGCGTCTATTGTGAGAGGAAGGCGGGGAAGCTTTTCTGTGTGGTGTGTGTAGGTTGAGGGAGTAATGCTGAAATACCCCCCCCCCCCCCCCCCTTTCCCCACTGTAGGTAGATATGCTCCCAGGGTTGGGTTGTTGTTGGTTGTTTTTTTTTAAGGGTTCTGTACTTTGTTTGTCGGTCTGTCTGTCTGTTTTTTTCTGTTTGTTTGTTCGTCTGTCTGTCTGTTTGTTTTCTCTCTCTCTCTCTCTCTCTCTCTCTCTCTCTCTCTCTCTCTCTCTCTCTCTTTCTCTCTCTCTCTCTCTCTCTCTTGCCTCTCTCTGTCTCTCTCTCTCTCTCTCTCTCTCTCTCTCTCTCTCTCTCTCTCTCTCTCTCTCTCTCTCTCTCTCTCTCTCTCTCTCTCTTTCTTTCTTTCTGTGCCAATGGCCTTTTTGTGAATAAATCTTTCGAGTTCGAGTTTGAGTTCTCTCTCTCTCTCTCTCTCTCTCTCTCTCTCTCTTCTCTCTCTCTCTCTCTCTCTCTCTCTCTCTCTCTCTCTCTCTCTCTTTGTCTCTCTTTCATTCCCCTTTTTCTGTCTGTTAGTCTGCTGTCTGTTCGTCTGTCTGTTTTTCTGTATGTATGTATGTATGGCTGTTAGTCTGCTGTGTGTTTGTTTTTCTGTCTGTCTCTTTGTTTTTCTGTCTGTTGTCTGTCTGTTTTTCTGTCTGTTGTCTGTTTGTCTGTCTGTTTCTTTATCTGTGACAGTATCTGCTTGATAGAGTCTTGTTTTCCTTTTTTTTCTTCTTTCTTTCTATCTACTTGTCTCCTCTTCTTCTCTCAAGTCTTGTGTACTTTTTAAGGTATAGCTGTTTAGTGGAGAATTCGTGTGTGGGATGTAAGGCATGGTAATTATAGACACTGAAGGAAACGCTGTCATGAAACTCACGTGAACGTCACATTTAGTTTACAGGGATTTTTATCTTTGTAAACCAGGAAAGAACAAAATCAGGAAGCGTGTTCTTTATAATGAAAGAATGAAACAAACGAAGCACAGTATTATTTTAGAGAGCAATGATTGATAATAGGGGAAAAGTATATCATCAAATTTTCAACCCAGACTTTTACAGAAAACGTAAATCACTTAAGGGATTTGGAAAGAAGAAAGATGGACTAAGCTTCTTGTTAATCAAAAAAAAAGTTGCAGTTGCATAGTCACCATCCTATCATCCCCAGCCTTCTACATTGTTTGTTGTTGTTTTTGTTTTATTGTTTGTGTGTGTGTGTGTGTGTGGTGCGAGAGAGTGAGAGTGTGTGTGTGTGTGTGTGTACGCGCGCGCGCGGGCGTGTGTGTGTGTGTGTGTGTAGGAGGGGTTGTGTTCAGATAACGGTTAATCTGACATGCTAATGACACATGGAAATAACCATGTAACTTTATGACATTACCATGCACGCCCCTCAGGATTACTATAATAGACTGTCTCAAACTCGTTACTTGAGCAACGGCAACACAAATCCAGAACAAGCTTACTTTATTTAGTCACACGAAATGTCACACAGCGGCTTGAAATGAACTTTCTCCCCAAAATGAAGACACCCTAATAGTACATTAATGATACTAGTTTATAACAGGGCTGCACAATCTCAGATTGATTAGATTTTAAAAGTATAATAGTCTGTGATGTCAGTTTATGACGAGGGTACATGATTATATATTGCTTGTTATTATTATTCTTTCCAGTTTAGTTTGTTATAAACCTAGAAGTTTATGGGTTTGGTAAACTCATTTTGCTTATAGTGGTGATCAGTGCGGAGCTCATGGTATTGACCCCCCCCCCCCTCTCTATCTTTCTCTCTCTCTCTCTCTCTCTCTCTCTCTCTCTCTCTCTCTCTCTCTCTCTCTCTCTCTCTCTCTCCATCCTGATATTCCCTCTCCCTGTTCTATCACTTTTTTCATTCCACACTCGACTGTTTTGCCTTCACTGTCCTGTCTCTTTTTGTATGTCTGTCTGTCTCTGTATCTATCTATCTATCTATCTATCTATCTATCTGTCTATCTATTGGCTATCTATCTCTCACTCTCTCTCTCTCTCTTTCTCTCTCTCGCTCACATTCTCTCTCTCTCACTCTTATTCTGCCTGCCTGTGTCTGTCTGTGAATCTGTACGACTGTCAGTCTGCATGTCTGTCAGTCTGCATGTCTGTCTGTCTCTGGCACTCTCTCTCTCTCTCTCTCCTCTTCTCTCTCTCTCTCTCTCTCTCTCTCTCTCTCTCCTCTCTCTCCTCTCTCTCTCTCTCTCTGTTTACTGTCACTATCTCTGTCTCTCTGTCTCCGTCACTCTCTCTCTGTCTCTCTCAGCTCCCCCTCCACCCTGTTTTTCCTCCAACTTCTTTCTCCACGCCCTCACCTCTTCACCCCTCCCTCCCTCCCTTCTTTCTTCCCCTCCCCTCCCTCTCCCTCCCCTTCTCCCTCACTCCCTACCTTCCCTCCCTCTCTACTCTCAATCATTCTCCACGAAGACCGTCTTCAATCCGCCCTGAATGGACCCCCGACAGTGCGGGATGTGGTCTGGAAGGGAGGCTGCCGGTAGGAAGCCCATTGTTTGCCGCTGATGATGATGCGCGTACCTGCCTTGCCCTACCTTGCTTGCGTCTTCATCTTCGTCGTCGTAAGACAGCACAGCACAGCACAGCACAGCACAGCACAGCGCAGCGCAGCACAGCACAGCACAGCACAGCACAGTTTCTTTCTTTCCGATCCTTTCACCTTTCTTCTCCCCCTCCCCTTTTTTCTTCAACTAAACCTCTGTGTAGTGTGGGGCTTTCTTGGTGTTTTTTTTTATATCATATTTTGTTTTTAATGGTTTTTCTGTGTGTCTGTGTCTCTGTCTCTCTGTCTGTCTGTTTGTCTATATCTTCTATCTATCTGTCTGTCTCTCCTCTCTCTCTCTCTCTCTCTCTCTCTCTCTCTCTCTCTCTCTCTCTCTCTCTCTCTCTCTTCTCTCTCTCTCCATCTTTCTCTTGCTCTCTCTTGGCAATGGCCTTTTTGTATAATCTTTGGATTTGAGTTCTCTCTCTCTCTCTCTGTCTCTCTCTCTTTCTCTCCTTTCTGTCCTTATGCTCAAATTGCCTTCTATGTATTGCTTTTTTCTGGTGGTGGTGGTGGTGGTGGTGGTGACGGTGGTGGTGGTTTGTGGGTGGAGGGAGGGGATTGGAGAGGAGACAACAGGAGAGAGAGAGAGAGGAGAGAGAGAGAAGAGAGAGAGAGAGAGAGAGAAGAGATGAGGAGAGGAGGGAGAGATGGAGAGAGAGAGGAGAGAGAGAAGAGAGAGAGAGAGAGAGAGAGAGAGAGAGGAGGAGTTAGGGAGGGAGAGTAGTGGTAGAGAGAGGTGGGGGAAGTGAGGGAGAGGAGAGTGGTGTGGGGAAGAGAGGAGAAGAGAGAGAGAGGAGAGAGTGTGTGTATCTGTGTGCGTGTGTGGATGTCTGTGACTTGCACCGAATAACTTATTCTCTGTATAGCTAGCGATTGTGTTTTTATTGATAGGTAAATAGGTAGGGTTGTTTCTTAAAGAAAAGTAAGAGAGAGCTCGAGCCAGAGAGAGATAGATGCGGCGGGTGTGTGTGTGTGGAGGTGAGGGGGGAAACTGAAAGTATGAGAGCAGTGAGAGAGAGAGTGTGTCGATATTAAGTGATGCTGGTGGATGTGAGCAGCACGAAGATAAATGTATTTCTCAGATATAGCAGCGGATTGACATTGGATAGGCTAAAATAGCGTAGGGTGTTTTTCTTTTAAAGCTACTAAACATACTACACAGGAAGAAGAACAGCACAACACCAAGAAAGAGAATGCAGATGGGAACAAGAAGAGAAGATGGGCGGGCGGGGGTGGGGGGGGGGGGTGGGGGGTAAGTAAACATGGAAAAGAGCTGACGGGGAAGCAGCATGAGAAAGAGATGATGAAGGGGGAAAGAGATTTAAAAGAAGAGGGATAAAAAGGGAAGAAGAAGGAGGAAAGGAAAGAGGATGAAGAAGGCGAGGAAAGGAAAAAAGGAGAAGGATAAGAAAGAAAAGAGACGAACGAAAGAAAGAAAGAAAGAACGAGAGAGGAGGAGGAAAGAAAAGAACGAAAGAAGGAGGAAAGAAAGAAACGAAAGAAGGAGGAGGAAAGAAAGAAACGAAAGAAGGAGGAAAGAAAGAAAGAAAGAACGAAAGGAGGAGGAAAGAAAGAAATACCGAACGAAAGAAGAAAAGAAAGAAAGACTGGACGAAAGAAGGAAGGAAGGAGAGAAAGAAAAACCGAACGAAAGAAAGAAAAGAAAAGAAAGTCGAGTCCAGTCATTAAACACTTTAATCATCCCATGAAGGGCCATTGCAATACTGACAGGCACATTGATACGTATAATTATCTCCAAAGACAGACGAAAAATACATTTCAAATTGTTATGAACATTCCAAGATAGCTTTAAAAGAAATCACACACACACAAACCCAGGCGCGCGCACACACACGCACGGCGTACGCACGCACACCCATACAGACGAGTATATGAACACAATTTTATAAAGACTATTGATTAGTAAACACACACACAGATACACTTACACACACACATACACACACACTTACACACACACATACACACACACTTACACACACACACACACACACACACACACACACACACACACACACACACACACAGACCACACAAAGAAAGAAAGATGGTCAGTACATAAACAAAAAACAAACAAACAAAAACTGTGCAAAATCATGCGGTGGAGAAAAATGAATGAATCGAACGCGTGTTTAATGTTTTATTGAACTGAAAAAAACTTACAACAAACAAACCATAAACAACACAGAAGTAGAAAGAATTAGAAGAAAAATCATTATTCAGAGAAATACAGAGAAAGAGAACTAATAAACAATGTCATGGCTTGCAGGGATTTTCTTTTCTCTCTACACCCCCCTCCCTCCCTCTGTTTATAGGTCAGCTTTGGACGGTTTAAAAATAAAATTTCAAGAAACAAATTAAAAAAGCAAAGAAACACTCAGATATTCTGGATTCATAGGATATACCGTGTTAAAAGAAAAGTCAATTCGCAAATAAACTAAAAACACCCCCCTACCCCCCACAAAGGTGTTTGTTTTAAGTCTGGTGTTTTAGTCATAATATTGTTTATGCTTTTCCCCCTTTATATGATGTATTGATTGATTGATTGGTGGGTGAGTGGATGGATGGATTGATCGACATTTATGCTATCCTTTTGCTATCTGAATGTATGACAAAGAAGAAGAAGAAACCCAGGTTAGGATCTTCAGCTAAAAGTATGATATCATCGTCATCGTCGTCATCCTCATCATCACAATTG
>CM054155.1:48261981-48286981 GCA_028751875.1 Rapana venosa
GTCTTTCTGTCTGTTTTATCTAAAAATTATTTTCGTCACTTTCTCATGTAGGGGGATGGAGGCACTATACGCATCAAACTTATTAATGTTGAATCGAAAATGTCTAGAAACTTTAGTCTAATCTGAGGATCGTGTCTGTTGGATAATATACAAATAGCTGGATCAGTTAGGAGTGACAGAAAGTATTTTCAGCAAATGAATAATGAACTCTTAACAATGGTTAGGTGTTGTGGTGGTATTCTTCTTCTTCTTTTTAATAATAATATTATTATCACCATCATTTTTAGTATTATAATAACACTTATTATGTATCATTTATTATTATTATTTTTTTTATATTATTATTATTATCATTGTTGTTGTTCTTGTTCTTGTTGTTCTTGTTTCTGTGTGTTTTTTCGTTCCTCGGCTAGAGTTCCGAGGTTCAGCAATGATTAGAGTGTGCGTGTGTGTGTGTGTGTGTGTGTGTGTGCGTGTGTGTGGTTGTGGGGTTGTGTGTGTGTGTGTGTGTGTGTGTGTGTGTGTGTGTGTGTGTGTGTGAGTGAGTGTGTGTGGTGTGTGGTGACCGTTTTTACCCACCACAAAGGTAGCCACACTGAGACTTCAGGAATGTAGGCAGGGTATGTTCGTGTTTCCGTAATCCACCGAACGCTGACATGAATTACAGGATCTTTAACGTGCATATTTGACCTTTTGCATGTGTATAGGTCCACGGGACTACAGGATAGGTGAAGGTGAAGGATGTGTAATTATACACACGACGGGGATTACGGCATTGGCAGGTCTGCGCTTGAACGCTAGCCTGGGAGATCGTAAAAATGCCGACCTGCGTACGTTCTTTGGCAAGATAGGAAAAGTATATTATGTAGGGGATGTGTACGGCTATGGCTTGACATTTCTGTTGAAACTTTTTTTCCAATCTGAGGGGAAAAGGGAGGGGGTGTTGAAAAAGGGAGAACCAGTACAAAACTTGCTCGATTTCCTCATCCTTCCTCTCTCTCTCTCTCTCTCTTCCCTCCTCCTCTCCTCTCTCTCTCTCCTCTCTCTCTCTCTCTTTCTCTCTCTCTCTCTCTCTATCTCTCTCTTCTCTCTCTCTCTCTCTCTCTCTCTCTCTCTCTCTTTCTCTCTCTCTTTCTCTCTGTCTCTGTCGTCTCTGTTCTGTCTGTCTGTCTCTCTCCCTCTCCTCTCCCCTCTCTGTCTTTCTCTCTTTCTCTCTCTCTTCTCCTCTCCCCCCCTCTCTCTCTCTCTCTTTCTCTCTCTCTCCTCTCCTCTCATCTCTCTCGTTCTCTCTCTCTTCTCTTCCCTCTCTCTCTCTCCTCTCTCCTCTCTCTCTCTCTTCACACACACACACACCAAAGTTAACTGTTATGAGTGTAAACAAACGTGTCCGAAATATATGTTTTCCGAACAAATCTTTCCCCGCAAACGGCAAACAGTAAGAGGCTATGGCAAACTTTGAACTGAACAAATGAAATGTACCCAAGGACAAGCAGAAATGAGGGAGAACATTCTGCGTCATTCTCCATGATACTGGAGTGAAACTGAAGACTGTCGCGTTCATCTAGATTTAAACGTTAAGGGTTTGCAACGTTAGCGATCCCGTGTCGCTTAGCTGAACAGTTCTGCAGAAACATTCTCCCAGTTAAAAAAAGAAAAAAAGTAAGGTCTCATAACCTATAAGGTCGTAGGGGAGCGAGGTGTCAGAGACCTCAACTTCTCCAGGGGTCAGCATATTGAGGGCGGCGCCCATCTCCTCTCCCTCGCTGCTTTACCTTCCCTGACGCTAAAGAGGGCAGGTGCCCATTTACAGCTGGGTGAACTGGGGGACTGTACTGAAACCAAGGCGAGCAAAATGGTCACCCATCCACTTGGAAACCCTGCTTAATGCTGCTTTACCTTTTTAGCTTGGGGAAAGCGAATGCTAAGACCACTGAGCTATCTCGTCTTTCAGTTAGTTACCTTTTATTGGAATATTTGTATTACTTTATTCCACTTTAAATCCCTACATTTTTTTGGCGTATAATTCGGGCTGCTTTCCCCAGGGAAAAAGCCTCGCCACAAGAGCAGCGCCACTCACTGGTTTTTTTTGTTTTTGTTTGGGTTTTTTGGTGTGTGTGTTTCCTGTCTGTGTGTGTATTTATTTCCCTATCAAAGTGGGTTTCTTCTACATAAGTTTTCCAGGTACAACTCTCTTGTTGCTGTGGGTTCTTTTACGTGCGCTAAATGCGCGCTCAAACACGGGACCTCCGTATATCGTCTCATTCCGAAAGATTAGCATCCACCGATGGGGGGAAAAGTTTCGGGCACGAATGGGGGATCGAACCCGGGAGTTTTCGCTCTCTAGGCTGGTGCGTTGCCTCCACACCACCAGTCCACCCAGCAGTGTGTGCTTCTCTTCATTGTCTTGGTTCCTTTGCTTGCCCGTTTTTGTTTGTCTGTCTGTCTGTCTGTCTGTCTGTCTGTCTGTCTGTCTCTCTCTCTCTCTCTCTCTCTCTCTCTCTCTCTCTCTCTCCTCTCTCTCTCTCTCTCTCTCTCTCTCTCTCTCTATCTCGCTCTCGCGGGGGGACAGGATAGCCTTGTGGTTAGAACATTGCGCTTGCAATCTGACGACCCGGGTTCCATTCCCGTTCAAGGGGATATTTTCCCCCTGGAGTTAACATCAGTGCATACTCCACTAGCACTCTCCCCAAAAGTCCTTCGGATGAGACTATAAACCGAGGCCCCGTGTGCGAACGCACGCAGAACATCTTGCGCACACGTTAAAATCATGTTCCTCTTTTCGTAAGAGTAGGCCATTGTGTGCCGGTGGGAACAGATGACAATTTACAAAACCGCATACACAGGGACTGGATGTAAAAAAGTACATAAGTGCTTATTCCACTATCCTCGAGATAAAAGAATAAAATAAAAATTTTTTAAATCCTCTCTCTCTCTCTCTCTCTCTCCTCTCTCTCTCTCTCTCTCTCCTCTCTCTCTCTCCTCTCCTCCCTCTCTCCTCTCTCTGGTGGCTTCCCTTGCTTGGCTACCAGCAAGACGAGGTTCCAAAAGTGAGTGAAGAAGTTTGTTGTTTCCTACCAAGAAAGGGCCTCCAGAGTGCCAGTAACAGGACTACCTTCTTCTCTAGAAACTGTTCTGAACACCTTTCTGCAGGGAATGTCTCTTAACATCCTTTAGAATCAACGGCAGAGAAAACCAAACTTGCTATCGTGTTGCGCCTGTCATCAGCCCACCAACACCCTGCTACACACAGAGCCAGTGTTGTTTTCCCTAGCCAAGGGGCAACGTGGATTCCCAGGGACGTAAGGGTGGAGACTCATAAGGTCAGTGTAATGAAGAAGCAACTTGAAAAAATCTCTCTCCCTTTCAGACTGGTTTCTCCTGACACCCCCTAGTTTATCATATAATTACATAGAAATGAAGTTGTTTTGAACATATTATTCGAGAATGACACGCCCTCTCGCACTCCTCGCTGTGCTGTTGAATCGGCACGTGCAACACGGACAGCCGTCTCGTCTCCGTCAAGCTTGCGTGATGGTGACCCAGTGTCAGTGACAGTGCCACCGTGTGAATTGACGCTAAAAGACTGGATTGACGTTTCTGACGCTGACAAAAATATTGAACATAATAATAATAATAATAATGTATGGAATTTATATAGCGCTGAATCTTGTAAAGCTACAAATCAAAGCACTCATAAAGATAAAAGACAAAACATAAAGATGTCATGACTGTATGGCAGGGACACACCAACAACTGACACTGACAGAGCACAACTTTGCAGAATATGTGACAGAGAACAGCAAGAGAGTGAAACCATTCAAAACACATACAGAAAGCGCAAATATGATCAATCAATTTTTAAAACATCAGTACTACTGTGTCCAGCTAGGATTGCAAAATGTTAATGGACTATACATACAAAAACTGACAAACACAATGGACAGCGGCTTCCAGTCAATCAATAAGGAAAGCACGTGAAGACATGAATCTTCCTGACACGCCCAGTGACCAGCTAGCAGTACATCCACTCTACTAATACCGCTCTGTGACAGTTTTTGGATATTGGATATCAGCTAGGTAGTACCAGTAACATCCACACACTTGTACAACTAAGTATAAACAACGATGACAAAATTAAAATTGAAAAAACCACCAAACGCATGCATATCGGTGTCAAGTTTAGACATTATCCCCGAAGTCGGAATGCAGCTACCTTCGCGGTGGGTAAAAATGATCGCACACGCAAAATCTCACCATAGGGTGAATCTTGCAGCTCTAGTCGAGAAACGAAAAGATCTTTAATTTATGCGACTGTTCTGTGAGTCGCGGGTACATAAGCATACCCGGCATTGCTTTTACAAGAAGGTGTGCGGGTTGACAGATAATTATGTTGTCACGAATGATTATTGCTATCGAAAATTCAGCGAGCGTCGACATATGTTTGCAAAATGGAAAACTGGAAGTACAACCTTACGTACAGCTCAGATAACCTTTCCTTCTCCTTTCTTTCCTGTCTCTTTCTTGTCTCGTCTTTCCTTTCCTTTCTTTTCCTTTTCTTCGTTTCTTTCCTTCCTTTTTTTCTTCCTTCCTTCCTTCATTTCTCTCTTTCTTACGTCCTTCTTCGTTCCTTTCGTTCTTTCTGTCTTCCTCCTCTCTTTCTTTTCATTGCTTCCTCTCTTCCTTTTTTCTTTCTTTCTTCCTTCCTCCCTTCTTTCCTTCCTTCTTTCCTTCCTTCCTTTCTTCCTTCCTACTTTCCTTCCTTACTATCTTCCTCCCCTTCGTTCTTTTCTTCTTCCTCCCTTTCCTTCCTCCCTCCTTTCCATCCTTTCTTTCCTCTTCCTTCTTCTTCCTTCCTTCCTTCCTTTCCTTCCTTCCTTCCTCCTTTCCATCCTTCCTTCCTTCCTTCCTTCCTTCCTTCCTTCCTTCCTTCCTTCCTTCCTTTCATCCTTCCTTTCTTCTATCCATCTCTTTCTGTTTTCTTCTCCCCTCTATCGTCGCTTTAATTCATCTGATTCTTCTTCCTTCATTCCTTTCTTTTCCCATGTTCTCCCCTCTTTTCCCCCTATAAAGTTATCGTTGATAGTATGTGTTCTTGCGCTGAGAGCAAGTAGGTATTGCTGCACCGCACGGCATCCTCCCCCCACCTCTCCCCCACACCCACAGCTCCCTCCCCTCGCTCAACCCCCTCCATCCCCCCCACCGCCCTGCTCCCCCCCCCCACCCCCCTCCCCCACCTTGATCCCCCCCCCCCCCCCCCCCCTTGAACTGACGTATTGCTTTTCTTCTTCTTTTGCTTCTAAATGAGGACAATGGAAACTTCTACAGTCAGTTTTGCATTTATAATAGCTCCACCAATAGCGGCTCTTTTTTTGTGGATTTAAAAAAGTATATATATATGTATATATATATATAATATATATATATATATATTATTTATTTATTTATTTATTTATTTATTTATTTTGATGGTTGTCTTGGTTTGATATTGATCTTTGGTTCTGGCTTTTGTTTCCAGCTTTCGCACTTTTTGAACTGTCCTTGTGATATTTTTGTCTGTTTCTGTATGATTGACTGTCTCTGTCTGACTGACTGTCTCTCTGTCCTCTGTCTATCTCTGTCTCTCTGTCTATCTCTCTGGTTGTTCTGTCTGACCGTCTCTCTGTCTGACTCTGTGTTTCTGTCTGACTGTTCCTCTATCTGACCTTTTCTCTGTGTGACTGTCTCTCTGTGTGACTGTCTGTCTCTCTGTCTGTCTCTCTCTTTCTGTTTGACTCTCTGTCTCTCTGTCTGTCTCTGTCTCTCTTTCTGTCTCTAACTGCCTGATTTAAAAAAGCAATGAGTGCTTATTCCATTACGCTCGATATAAAAGAATAAATAAATAAATAACTGTCTGTCTCTCTGTCTGACTATCTGTACAGTTTGTCTCTCAGTGTCTGTCTGACTTTCTGTCTCTCTGTCTAACTATATGTCTTTGTCTCTGTCTCTCTGACTGTCTCTTTATCTGCCTGTCTCTCTGTCTGTACTCTGTCTCTCTCTGTGTCTGTCTCTTTGACTGTCTGTCTCTCTGTCAGGCTGTCTGTCTGTCTGGAATCGATACAGGACAAAGGGCATCAAGGTGAACCGGTGCCAAGCATGACATGTCGTAGCAGGTCTGCTGAATTTCTTGAGTGGTCTGGGGATTATGATTTTTTGCTATGGTTGATTAGGGATGCATACCAAGTGAAGTGTGTGTGTGTGTGTGTGTGTGTGTGTGTGTGTGTGTGTGTGTGGTGTGTGTGTGTGTGTGTGTATATATGTACATATGTACCAATATATATATAGGGAGAGATATGAGAGAGAGAGTGTGTGTGTTGTGTGTGTGTAGTGTGTGTGTGGTGTGTGTGGGGTGTGTGTGTGGTGTGTGTGTTTGAGAGAGAGGAGGGGTGGGAGGGTGGGTAGAAGAGACAAACAGACAGATCGACAGACCGAGAGTGTATGTATATTTATCCTTCATTTTATATCCTTTTATTCATAATATGTTGTGTAATGTAATTTAAAGAAAAGAAAACCTCATGATGCATATCGTTCTCACACACCTTAACCTTTTATCTGTTTCAGGTAAGTGACAGTACTTGTGTGTTCGTCATGCTTTGACAGATGGGTAAGTCCTTATGATTGTGATTATACTATGACAAATAGGCATTTAAAGTTTAAACTTTATTATAGATGTCATAGATAGTTGTTATAAACGTCAAGTCATCATGATTGTGATTATACTATGACAAATAGACATTTAAAGTTCAAACTTTATTGTAGATGTAATAGATACTTAATATAAACGCCAGGGCCATCACTTTTTATGAGGTTTTTTTAACATTTTACCTTTTTGTCGAATTTGTATTTATCAAGTGTTCTTCTATGTATTGTCTCCTGCTTCAGTCGATTTTTTTCCCAATTTTGTTCTCTGTTCTTTTCTTAAATCTTGATCCATCTTTCTTCCTTGTCTTTTTTTTCTCTTTCATTCTGTTGTTTCTTATTGCGGTGAAGTTCTTTTTCCTGGTTCAGTGTTTGCTGGGTCATATTTTCAATAGTTGCTTCCTCTGTTCTTTTCTTATTCTTGATCTGTGTGGGGGTTTTTTCTCTCGTTTTTTGTCTTTTTCTCTTTTTTTCTCCTTTCTGTGATTTCTTGTTGCTTGTGGGTACTTCGTATTTTTTTCTTGTTCTTATTTTGTCTTTTCTTTGGTAACTAATTTTTTTTTGCTTTGGGTGGATTTGGAGTGGTGTGTGGGTGGGGTGTCGATGTTTTGTTTTCTTTTCCTTTTTTATAGTCTGCTGCTGACATTTGGTTTTGAATCAGTGTTATTTTTTATCCTTCTCCTTCAGTATCTTTCTCTGTCTGTTTTGATCTGTCTTTTTCTGTCCACCTGTATCTCTCTTCTCTGTTCTGTCCGTCTGTTTGATTGGCTTCCTTTCTCTTACTTTGCATCCTTTTCCTCCACCCACCCACCCTTCTATTCATCTGTCCATCTACCCGTCCATCTATCCGTCCATCTGTCCAACCATCCATCCGTTCAACTGTATATCCAGCCAGCCAGCCAGCCGCCCGTCCGTCCATCTTTCTGTCTGTCCATCCATCCATAATTCTATCCATTCATCCATCCATATGTCCATCCATCAGTCTGTCTTTCCATTCATCCATCCATATGTCCATCCATCAGTCTGTCTTTCCATTTATCCATCCATATGTCCATCCATCTAATTTTTCTTTCTGTATGCCTGTCTCATTCCCTACCCACAAGGCCTACATACCTGCCAACTTGCTCTTGCATATCTATGTACCTATCTATCTGCCTATCTATCTATCTATCTATCTATCTGCCTGCCTATCTATCTATCTATTTGTCTATCTATATCTATCTGTCTATCTATATCTATCTATTTATCTATTCTCTCCCTCCCCCTCACTCTCTTCTCTCTCTCTCTATCTATCTGTCTGTCTGTCTATCTATCTATCTATATCTATCTGTCTGTCTGTCTATCTATCTATCTATCTATCTGTCTGTACTATCTGTCTGTCTATCTATCTATCTATATCTATCTATTTACCTATCTATCTGTCAGTCTGCTATCTGTCTGTCTGTCTATCTTCGTCTGTCTGCCTATCATCTGTCTATCTCTCTGTCTGTCTGCTTCTTCTGTCTAGCTATCAATCTCTCTGTCTATCTATCAGTCTGTCTGTCTGTCTGTCTATCTTTGTATCTATCTATCTATCTATCTATCTATCTATCTATCTATCTGTACATCTGTCAGTCTGCCTGTCTATCTATCTATTTATCTATCTATCTACCTTTCTATCTATCTGTCTGTCTGTCTGTCTATCTGTCTGTCTATCTACATATCTATCTTTCTATATATCTAGCCTGCTAGCGATCTGTCTGTCTGTCTATCTACCTACCTATCTATCTCTCTATTTGTCTGTCTGTCTATCTGTCTGTCTGTCTATCTGCCTGTCTATATATGTATGTATGTATGTATCTACCTGTCTGTTTATGTATGTATCTATATACATGTCTGTCTGTCTATCTGTCTCTCTGTCTATCTATCTGTCTATCTCTCTATCTATCTTCTCTATATTTTACTGTCTATCTATCTATCTCTGTCTGCCTATCTATATATCTTTTTTTCTGTCTGGCTATCTGTCTGCTTGTCTGTCTCTTTGTCTCTTTCACTTGTATTTTACTTATCTTTCACTTATATATCACATCCATTTATGCCAGAGATTTAGGCTAAGAAAACTTAAGTGTACAACAGGAGAACACAAAGATGATTTTACTTCCTCCCCCCGAAAAAAAAAAAAATCTCCCCCACTTTCATCGTCACCACATTCACCAACACTTTATTCAACCTCCCCCTCCCTACCCCAAAATACATGACAGCAAACAAACATTCAAAATATTCTTAAGAAACGAAAAAAAAAACCCAAGCACTTTTGACAGAAAAGATCAGCCATACAGCAGGTCCCCAACCAGCTGTAAAAGGCAGAGGGAGACTTTAATGGCGCGGGGAAGCGAGTGGGTGGGACGGCGGTGGCTAATAGGCCGCTATCAATTAATCAACCTCATCAGCAAGGACAGGGGCACACCCTTACTCTCCCCCGGGATCGTGAGAGCCCCTGTCTACGTCAGGGGGGAGGAGGGAACAGGCACTATGGGCGGAGGGAGAGGATGGGGATGTGATAGTGGTGGTAACGTGATATAGAGAGCGAGGTGGGTGGGTACAGTTCTAAGATTCCATGATGGGTTATTTCAAAGATGGGTAAAATTCTTAGACAGACTAGTCTAAAGATACCGAGGTTTGATTTCAGTTCATCGAAGATGTGAATTTTTGTAAAGATGTTTTGTTTGGGGTTTTTTCCTTACTAGTGCGTTGAAATGTGTTGTGTGTGTGTGTGTGTGTGTGTGTGTGTGTGTGTGTGTGTGTGTGTGTGTGTTGCGGCGTGCGTGTGGTGTGTGTGTGTTTGCGTGCGTGTGTGTGTGTGTGTGTTGGTGTGTGTGCTTTTGTGTGTGTGTGTGTGTGTGTGTGCTGTGTTTTGCGTGTGTGTGCTTCTTCTTTGTCTGTGTCTATTTCTTCTTGTCTTCTTAAAGTTGTCTTCATTCTTTTTCTCTCTTCCTCCTCTTCCTTTCTTCTTCTTCTTCTTCTTCTTCTTCTTCTTCTTCTTCTTCTTTTCTTCTTCTTCTTCTTCTTCTTTTCTTCTTCTTCTTCTTCTTCTTCTTCTTTCTTCTTCCCCTTCTCCTCCTCCTCCTCCTCCACATTCCTCCTCCTCCTCCTTCTTCTTCCTTCTTCTTCTCCTCCTCCTTTCCTCCTTCCTCCTCCTCCTTTTCCTCCTCCTCCTTCTCCTCCTCCTTCTTCTCCTCCTCCTTCTTCTTCGTTGTCGTCGTTCTCTTCGTTGTCCTTCCCTCCACTGTGTCATCTTCCTCTCCTCTCCTTTCTCTTCTTCAGACAGTTGTAGTTGTAGTTAACTAGTGGGGAGGTATTTGTTTGTTTGTTTCTAGTTTTTAGGTTTTTTTGGTTTGTTTGCTTTGCTTTTGTGTGTGATTTTAAAGGGATCAAAGGTTTATTTGTTTGCTTGTTTGTTTAAAAAAGTATGGGCATGATGTGGAAACGTTTGAGCTCAGGGGATTGCGCGCTCATGTGTAACTAACACACACACACACACACACACACACATACGCACGCACGCACGCACGTACGTTTCTTTACAAACTTGTTTACTTGTGTCGTCTATAAGCCTTTGAGACTTCCTTGGCAAAAGAGGGTGCTCTGTTCTGTGATGTTCCGTTCTGTTTTCTGCTCTGTTCACACACTCACACACACACACACACACACACACACACACACACACACACACACACACACACACAACACACACACACAACACATACACACACACACACACATACACACACACACATATACACACATATACACACACATACAAACACACAACACACACACACCCTCTCTCTCATTCTCTCTCTCTCTCTCTCTCTCTCTCTCTCTCTCTCTCTCTTGGTCTCTTGTCTCTGTCTCTTCTCTCTTCTCTGTCTCTACCATCTTGGTTTCTTAAGTCATATTTTTTGTAACTGATTTTTATTGTGGTGGTTGTGGTTATACAATAACATTTTGTTTTTTTGTGCTTCCTTATTTTTCTCACTAAATAACTAACCAGCTCGGCAACCCCCCTTCATGTATGGGCCAATGGCCTTTTTATGAATAAATCGAATTCTCTCTCCCTCTCTGTCTCTCTGTCTGTGCCTTTCTGTCTCTGTCTCTCTGTCTCTCTCTCTTGGTCTGTGTGTGTCTCCCTCTCTGCCTCTCTGTCTCTCTCTCTCCGTGCCTCTCTGTCTCTCTGTCTCTCTCTCTCTCTGCCTCTCTGTCTCTCTCTGTGCCTCTCTGTCTCTGTCGCTCTCTCTCTCTCTCTCTCCCCTCTCTCTATCAACCAGCACCTTTCCACCTCCACCCCATCACTACCCTTACCCATCACTCTCTCTTCATACCCCCCCCCCCCCCCCCCCCCCCACCACACACACACACACACGACAAAAAAACCCTCCTTCGCTTCGTGGAAGTCACTCAGTCCGCACAACAACGAACGAAATCGCTATCCACGAGGAGAACAACCATTAGACCGATGAGCTGCGACCTCCGCAACAACCTTCTCCGAAGCTGTCCACACGCCGCACGTGCCGCGAATGTCCGCGCACGTGCATCCCAGGCGCTTCCCCGCGCATGTCCAGTAACAGCTCCTCAATCATTCAGGGGACTCGGCCGGGATCGAAGCTGGAAAGGACATGAGCGATGCGCGTTCGATGACATAAGCAAGGTGCCGGACCGTTTTAGCCGAGAGGCGAACTTGGCTTTTCAGGAAGAGGGCTGAAGGCGACATTTTCTTTTATGTAAGGTGTTGGAGAACTAGGGGGATAGTAGTAGTGGTAGTGGTAGTGGTGGTAGTAGTAGTAGTAGTAGTAGTGGTAGTGGTAGTAGTAGTAGTAGTAGTAGCAGCAGCAGCAGCAGCAGCAGCAGCAGCAGGCAGTGGTGGTAGTAGTAGTACTAGTAGTAGTAGTAGTAGTGGTAGTAGTAGTAGTAGTGGTAGTGGTAGTAGTAGTAGTAGTATAGTAGTAGTAGTAGTAGAAGTAGAAGTAGTAGTAGTAAGCAGCAGCAGCAGCAGCAGCAGCAGCAGCAGCAGCAGCAGCAGCAGCAGCAGCAGCAGTAGTAGTAGTAGTAGTAGTAGTAGTAGTAGTAGTAGTAGTAGTAGTAGTAGCAGCAGCAGCAGCAGTTGTAGTAGTAGCAGCAGCAGCAGCAGCAGCAGCAGCAGTAGTTGTAGTATATAAGCGATAGGAGCGACAACGACTTAAAGGAAGATGAAGAAAAACTTTTTCTGTATGTCTCTCTCTGTCTCTGTCTCTCTCTCTGTCTCCCTATCGCTCTCTCCTCTTCTCTTCTGTCTGTCTCTTCTCTCTCTCTCTACTCTTCTCTCTCTCTCTCTCTCTTCTCTGTCTCTCTCTCTCTCTCGCACTCTCTCTCTTCTCTCTCTCTCTCTCTCCCTCTCTCTCTCTCTCTCTCTCTCTCTCTCTCGCACTCTCTCTCTCTCTCTCTCTCTCTCCTCTCTCTCTCTCTCTCTCTCTCTCTCTCTCTCTCTCTCTCTCTCTCCTCTCTCTCCCTCCTCTCCCCCCATCTCTCTCTCTCGCTCACAGAAAGATCCCCGAGACACGAAGAGATACTTAGACTCTGAGACAAAACAGAAGAGTCCTGGGTTTTTTTTTTTCTCCCCTTTACTTTCTTCTTAAATCACCACCTTTTAATCAATGTTTACCGTAAAGGACCATTGTTCTGATCGAAGTTTAAACGGCTGTGGAAATGTCACGGAGGCAAAAAAGTCACAGGTAATTCGAATCAGACCGGCTTTAGTCAGGAACTGTTTTCTTCAGGTAGGCTCTGGAATCCTTTTGTACGGGTCTACAGTTTTGTAAATACCTTAGCGGTGGGTGCAGCCCCCCCCCCCCCCCCCCCCCCCCCCCCCCCCCCACCTGTCTCACGCGCATGCAGGAAAGCACGTGTACTCTGGTACGCTAGTCTGTCTGTTTGTCAGTTTCTCTGTTTTGTCTGACTGTCTTCTGTCTGCCACTGATTCTGTTGTGGTGTCATTTCTGTCTGTCTGCCTCCCTCTCTCTCTCCCCCTCCCCTCCCCCTCTCACCATCCCTTCTCTCCCTCAGTCTTCTTTCCATCTCTCTTCTCTCTCTCTCTGCTTCTTCTCTCCTCGCTCTCTGTCTCTGTCTCTTTTCTGTCTGTCTGTCTGTCTGTCTGTCTGTCTCTCTCTCTCTTCGCCTTCTCTCTCTCTCTCTCTCTCTCCTTCTCTCTCCCTTTCTCTTTCTTTTCTCCTTCTCTTTTTCTCTCTTTCTTTCTCAATCACTTCCTCACAGCTAGCAGACACACACATACACAACGCGCGCACACATAAACGCCCGCGCGTGCGCTCACACACACACAGAGTGTGTGGATGGTGTTTAAGTCATGGAAAACATATTGCTTGTTTATGATTTACTCATAGAGAAATGATTTATTACACTATGATAAATATGGCAAACAGAGAGAACGAAAACGAGAGAGAGAGAGAGAGAGAAGAGAGAGAGAGAGAGAGAAGAGAGAGAGAAACAGACACTCAGGGACAGACAGAAGCAGACAGGTTAGGAAGTACATAGACAAAGGGGAAAAAACCACCAGAAAGCAGACTAACGGTGCAAAAAAAACCCACCTTCTTAAAAAGTTCCTAATAGTTTGGTGGTGTTGTTTTCTTGCTGGAACTCTTTCACTATGAAGAAGAAGAAGAAGAGGAGCAGGAGGAGAATGAGGAGGAGGGGGGGGGGGGGGGGAGAAGCTGGCAGGCAGGCATACAGACAGATAGACAGACAGAGAGCTAGAGAAAGAGAAAGATAGGATATAGACCCACGATATAGACCCAATTACAAATAAAAGGGGGGGGGGGAAGCAGACAGCAGACCAAGAGAGCACAAAAAAGGAAAAAAAGAAAAAACAAAAGAAAGACAGAGAGAGAGAGAGACAAACAGAAGACAGACAGACATATATAGACAGAGAGAGAGATAAGATATAGACGAAATTACAAATAAGGGCAAAGAGGAAGCAGACAGCAGACCAAAAGAACACAAGAAAAATCAAAACTAAACAACAAGAGAAGAAAAACCAAAAGAAAGCACACACACACACAAACGAACAAAAAAAACTCAAGCTCAAACTTAAAACACACACACACACACACACACACACACACACACACACACACACCACACACACACACACACACACACACACACACACACACACACAGAAGAAGCTGAAGAAGAAGAAGAAGAACAAGAACAAGAACAAGAAAGAAAAAAAAGAAGAAGAAGAAAAGAAGAAGAAGAAGAAGAAGAAGAAAAGAAGAAGAAGAAGAAGAAGAAGAAGAAAACACCCCAGAAGTTCATAGTAGTCATTCTCCGGGTACTTGTTCATTGTCAAGACAAGGAGGCTGGCAGACAGACACGCAGACAAACAAAGAGATAGACAGACAATAGGGCAAACAAACAGGAGGGCAGACAGACAGACACACAGATAGACAGACGAACAGACATGAGGGCAGACAGACAAACAAACAGACAAACAGACAGGCAGGCGGGCAGACAGACAGACAGGCGGGTAGACAGGCAGGCAAACGAGGCTGATGGTAGAGAATCAGAAATCTTCCTGGCAGGGGGGATGATGGTGGTTGGGTACTGCTCCTCCGGGCTATAAAGGGTACATCTCCCACCCGCCCTCTGACTGCCCTCACCTCACAATGACGCCTCCTCGCACCCTGCTGAGCCACCGGGGACTCCCCCTCTTCCGCTTCCTGTACCTATGCAGGTAGCTTTATTTATTATTATTATACAGCCAGTGGGATGGATGGATGGATGGATGGATGGATGGATGGATGGATGGATGGATGGATGGTTGTCGTTAGTACCAGGCAGTGTTTTCGGGTACTTTGTCTCTGTGTGTGTTGGTGTTGTTGTGGTAGGTGGTGGGTGGTGGTGATGGTGGGTGTGTTGTGTAATGTGGTGTGTGTGTGTGTGTGTGTTGGTGTGTGCGTGTGTGTGTGTGTGTTGGGGTGGTTGTGTTGTGCGTTTGTGTGAGCGTATGGAGGAGGGGGGGGTGTTGTTGTGGTGGTTGGTGGTGGAGGTGGTGGTGGTGGTGGTGTGTGTGTGTGTTGGTGAGTGGGGTGCTGGTGGGTGGTTGGGTGTGGGAAAGAGGTGATGGTGGTGAAGAGGAGGGTAGTGGGGGTACTCGAGAATACCTTTCCAAGCTTGTGACGATGATAATGTATAATTTTTCTTCCTTTTTTTCTATTTTTGTTTTGTTTTGAAGTTTTAAGTCAGTGGCATTGAAATCATTGTTTACAGAGAATTCCACCCTGTTCTGGAAGAAAAAAAGTTAACTTGCGAAACAAACTTTTATTGACGTAATTTAAAAAAAAGTTTATGGTTATCCTCCCCAGATAATTCATAGGATGGCACATACACATACTATCCACACACACACACACACTCTCTCTCCACACACACGCACACACACACACACACACACCACACACACTCCACACACACGCTGCACACACACACACTCCGCACACACCACACACATACACACACACACTTCACACACATACACATACACTCCACATACACACACACTCCACACACACACACTCCACACACACACTCCACAAACACATATACACTCCACACACACACACTCCACACACACACTCCAAACAAACAGACACACACACATACACTATACACATACACACACACTCCACACACACACTCCATACACACACACACACTCCACACACACTCCACACACACACACACACACACTCCACACACAGACACACTCTCCACACACACACACTTCACACACACACACACACTCCACACATACACACATGCACACACTCCACACACACACTCCACACGCACTCAACACACACACTCCACACACACACACACTCCACACACACACACACACACACACTCCACACTGTGAAAAGACATTAAATGAATTTGAACACACTCCACACACACACATATACACACTCCACACACTCCACACACACACACTCACACAACACTCACACACACACACCCTCCACACACACCTCCACACACACACACACAACACTCCACACACACACTCACACAACACTCCACACACACCCTCCACACACACCTCCACACACACACACACACACGCCACACACACACATACACACAACACACACACACCACACACCACACACACACACACACACACACACACACACACACACCACACACAAACTAGTTTCTTTACAAACTTGTTTACTTGTGTCTATAGCCCTTCGAGGCTTCCTTGGCAAAAGAAGATGTTCAAAGCTGGGAGTGACTGCAAGCCCTCAGTTGTGTCACTCTTGTTCTAGCTAAGCCTTTCACTACAATGCGATCTTCTCTGTGTGTATTCCACTCAGGTAAGTTTAGTCATACTGCGCTGAAATACTCATGGTTCAAGATGTTAGAGGGGGAAAAAAGTTATCAGACAGCAAGCTTTCTTTCTGTTCCACCAGACTTAGCTTGATCGCGAAAGCAGGAGGGTGTATACAGGAATGAATGAATGTTATCAACCTTTTGGCAGTCTGCTTAGCAATCCATCATTCACTCAGTTGACCTGTGTTAATTAGCAATCCATCATTCACTCAGTTACCTATGTTCATTAGCAATCCATCATTCACTCAGTTGACCTATGTTAATTAGCAATCCATCATTCACTCAGTTGACCGACGTTAATTAGCAATCCATCATTCACTCAGTTGACCGACGTTAAGGCTGTTCTTTTAACTGGACAAAGTTTTGCATATCTTTTACATAGCAACTCTTGAGCTGTGAAGAGGAGAAACCCTAGCTGTAACAAGCCTTTGTCCTGTACGAGTGGGAACATAGCAGAAACCTTGGAGTACAATGACTGCAAGGCAGATTGCGTCGTCGCTGCTTGGGTTACAAACACGTGCACGAGGGAAAGGAAAACAGATGCACATGCTGTGCATGGTGGTACCTTGCGACTGTGTGATTGATTTTTAAAAACAAACCCAAAGATTTTCTTTTTCTTTCTTTCTGTCCTTTGTTATTCTTGTCAAGTAGAATACGAAAACTGACTCCCAACGAGAGAGAGAGAGAGAGGAAGAAGTCAGTTGAAAAAAAGATCAATATGGATAGACGGTAATAGCGAGAAGAAAATTTCATTATCGTAAAAATCAGCCGTTGAGTGTGTGTGTATATGTGTGTGTGTATGCTGGTGAAGTTTGTTTTCATTAAAGGCGTCGACCGCTGTTTGCCTTTTTGCGCATTGCTGATCAAACCTCTGTGTTGGGTACTGCTGTACAAGCTCAGACAGAACAGGAATATAAATGAACAGTAAACAATGGACGAAGAGCGAATCGTGCATTCGTCCTCGTTTTTCTGTGTTTGTCTAGTTCCTGCTCGTGTTGAGACCGCTGTCTTGTCTCCGGGAATATCATTTTCTCTCCGTTGGCGCCGCGGTTTGATCGGTTTGTTTAAAGGCAAAGCGAAACGTTACTTTTGACAAAAGCTTGCCAGTAGTGTCGTGTTCTCATTTCGTAATGAAAAAAGGAAGCTGCAGTTTATTGTAGGTTAGTAAAATAATAAGAGGTAAGGTAAGGTAAAGGAGTCCCATAACCTATAAGGTCGTAGGGGAGCGAGGCGTCACAGACCTCACTTCTCTAGGGCCAGCATATTGAGGCCGGCGCCCATCTCCTCTCCCTCGCTTCTTTACCTTCCCTGACCCTAAAGAGGGCAGGTACCCATTTACAGCTGGGGGAACTGTACTGAAGCCAAGGCGCGCAAACAGTCACCCATCCAACTGGTAACCACGCTCGACGCTGCTTAACTTGGCTGAGGGAAAGCGAGTGCTCCGACCACTGAGCTATCCCGTCCCCCCAACAGCGTAACGACAGCGATATTCAGTTTTCAACAAAGAACAGTCTAGAACTGCTGTGTGTGCATGTAAGGTGAGGGGGGGGGGGGGGGGGGGGGGGGGGGGGGGGTGTAGTAGGTCACTGATGACACCATCAGGTTGGTGATGATAGATCCGAAATTGTTTAAAAAGTTGGGCTCGTGTCATGTTTTATTCCTCTGGAGCAAACATCGGTTCTGACCCATTCCTCTGCAAGCCTTTAGGTGGGTGAGACAATATAAGCGTTCCGCTTTCAGAAGAAGGTCATTGTTCGTGAAACAGAGACAAATTTACAAACACTACACGCGGGACTAGATGTGAAAAGCACATGAGTGTATCATTATCTCGATATAAAAGAATAAATAATACAATAAAGACTGAAACGTGTAACCCATTAAACCTAACCTTTCGTAGAAGACTAGGCTGGTTATGGCTCAGCCAGTTATTGTTATTATTCTTCTTTTATTTGGAGGATAATGGAATAAGCACTCACATGCTTTTTTACACCCAGTCCCCGTGTGTATGTTGTGTAAATTTTGTCATCCGTTCCCACCGGCACACAATGGCCTACCCTTCCGAAAAGCGAAATGGGTTTTAACGTGTGCGCGAGATTTTCTGCATGCGTTCGCACACGGGACCTCGGTTTATAGTCTCATCCGAAGGACTTTTGGGGAGAGTGGAATCGGCACCGATGTTAACTCCAGAGGAAAAATCCACTTGAACGAGATTCGAACCCGGGTCAGCAGGTAGTATGGATGACTCCAATATTCCCAGTGCCATGCAGTCTATGATCTACAAAACACGACATGAAAATAATGAAAAATACTGTACAGTTCATCTCGGCCAGTGCCTTTCCCTTGTGGAACTAAGGCACGAAGAAAATAAAGGGATCGTATCTGGCAAGACGCATGAGGCAGCCAAGGCACCGTGGTACCTTCAGCCGGTCATCGAAATAGAAATCACTCGTTCGCCAGTGTTAAGGCAAATTTAAGTTTTGTTTTGATTTCTGTCATCTTTGGCGCCGGTTAACGACTAGAGTGGTTTGCGGGTGATACGTTAACTCTGATGCATAATTATAATAATGGGAAAGGATGACAAAATTGACAAAACCGCATACACACAGGGGACTGGATGTTAATAAAAACACACACGTGAGTGCTTATTCCGTTATACTCGAAGTTAAAGGGTAAATAATAAATAAAATGATAAATTAAAAAAAAAATTGTATGGTACATTCAGTGTGGACTTTGCTTGACGAAAACGTTATGATGAAACTGCCCTCAACCCTCCCTCCCCTCATCACTGTCTGAGGCATAATTCATTGTGGTCATCCGCATGTTTCTGTGATGTTAGGTACTAGCTAACAGGTACCTTAGCTTACAGTCTAACTGATGATACGTTAACTAACCACAGTGCATGGCATGTTCAATATGGTGGACCTCGCTCGACGATAACATTATGATGGCTGATACGGGAATATGTTGATATTTGCGTTTAAACAGAGTTGACGTCTTGTTCTTTCGTGGGATGTGAAGAATCTTTTGCTGGATACATACAATACACACAAACACACACACACACACACACACACACACACACACACACACACACACACACACACACACACACACACACACACACACACATTGTTTTGTTTTTAATTCCATGCATGCATGTGTTATTGTCTTTTCTGGTTTGATTTGCATGGTTTATCATTGATTAGGTTTTTATTCTATGTCTGCATATATACTATTTTTTCTCTCTTTTTTTTCTTTAGATAGATGGTTTGATGAAGAAAAGCAAATGCACTGCTTATTCAATGTACCATCTGAAAATAAAAGTTTGACTTTGACATACACACACATGCATATATACACACACATACATACACACACATACATACATACACACACATGCACATACACATGCACACACATACACATGCACACTCATTCACACACACTCAGAGACATATACACACACTCACACACATACTCTCACACTCATACACACACATACACACATATACTCACACACATACCACACACATACACACACACATACTCACACACACACACACACTCACACACACTCACACACACACACACACACACACACACACACACACACACACACACACACACACACACACACACACACACACATTCTGACTGTTAATCAGTGATCTAGAGCTCTAGAGGTAACACACTTGTCTAGAAAGTGAAAAGTCCGGGTTCGAAGTGTTTGGTGGTTCGATCCCCGTTCGTACCCGAAACTTTTCCCACCCTGAGTGGTGGTGTGGGTGCTGCTAGCCCTTCGGATGAGACCATAAACCAAGGTTCCATGCGCAACAAGCATTTAGCGCACGTTAAAGAACCCAAGAGAGTTGTCTTTGGAAAAATTCTGTAGAAAAAAACCCCCGCACTCTGATAGGGAAACGAAACGTATACACGCAGACAGGAAAAGGAAAAACGCAAGGGTGGCGCTGTTCTTGTGGCGACACGCTCTCCCTAGTGCGAGCAGCCCGAGTTTTAGGTTGAGAAATCTTCCGTGACTTAAAATCTTGTGCAATACAACACAACACACTACACTACACAACACTACACTACACTACACCACACCACACTACACTACACTACACTACACTACACTACACCACACCACACCACACCACACTACACTACACTACAGACTACACTACACACTACACTACACTACACCACACTACACCACACCACACCACACCACACTACACTACACTACACCACACCACACCACACTACACTACACTACACTACACTACACCACACTACACCACACCACACCACATCACACCACACTACACCACACCACACTACACTACACCACACCACACTACACTACACCACACTACACTACACTACACTACACCACACTACACCACACCACACCACACTACACCACACCACACCACACACCACACCACACTACACTACACCACACTACACTACACTACACTACACCACACACACCACACCACACCACACCACACCACACCACACCACACCACACCACACACCCACACCACACCACACCACACCACACCACACCACACCACACCACACCACACCACACCCACACCACACCACACCACACCACACCACACCCACACCACCTACACTACACTACACTACACTACACTACACCACACCACACCACACCGCACTACACTGCACTACACTACACTACACTACACTACACTACACCACACCACACTACTCCACACTACACTACACTAGACCACACCACACCATACCGCACCACACCACACCACACCACACTACACTACACTACACTACACTACACTTCACTACACTTCACCACACTACACTACACCACACTACACTACACCACACCACACTACACCACACCACACCATACCGCACTACACTACATTACACTACACTACACTACACCACACCATACCACACCACACTACATTACACTACACTGCACTGCACTGCACTACACTACACTATACTACACTACACCACACTATACTACAGTACACTACAGTACACACCACACCACACTACACTACACTACACTACACTACACCACATTACACTACAATACACTACACCACTCACCACACTACACTACACCACACCATACTACACCACACCACACTACACACACACACCACCACACCACACACACTAAGCAAACAAACACACACACACACACACACACACACACCTACCTATCTCCCTGCCCTTCTCTCAGCCGAGACACCACACCACACCACACCACACCACACTACACTACACTACACTACACTACACCACACCACTCTACACCACACTACACAACACAACACAACACACTACACTACACCACACAACTCTACACTACACTACACTACACTACACCACACCACACCAGACCACACCACACCACACCAAACCACACCACACCACACCACACTACACTACACTACACTACACTACACTACACCACTCCACACCACACCACACCACACCACACTACACTACACTACACAACACAACACAACACAACACAACACTTCACTACACCACTCTACACCACACCACACTACACCACACTACACCACACCACACTACACCACACCACAACCACACTATACTACACCACACTACACCACACCACACCACACCACACAACACCACACAACACCACACCACACAACCCACTACACCACACCACACCACACCCACACCACACAAAACCACACAACACCACACCACACAACCCACTACACCACACCACACCACACCACACAACACCACACAAACCACACCACACAACCCACTACACCACACCACACCACACTACACAGCACAACACAGCACAACACAACACAACATTTCACTACACAACACTACACTACACTACAACACACCACACTACACAACACAACACAACACAACCCACTACACCACACCACACCACACCACTCTACACCACACCACACCACACCACACCACACTCCACTCCACACCACACCACACTACACTACACCACACCACACCACACTACACTCACTACACCACACCACACACCACACTACACCACACCACACTACACTACAATTCAGTACAACGCAATTGCTCCTTGATGCTGTCCTTGCTGCCACCCACCCACGCCGCCACATAGGGAAAAGTGCAATCCGTGTGTACTACTACTACTACTAGCTGCTGCTGCAGCTGTGGCGGGGCTTGCACCCTGTGTCCTGATTATGATCTCCTTCTTGAGCTCCCTGAAGAATCTTTAAGGCACAGCGCTGCATTTTTCAGTCAGGTAAATTTTGAACTTGGCACGAGCCTACCCCCCCTCTCCACGACGCATGGTATAATTATATGTGTGAGGGTGTCCTTGCATGCCACTGGCCAAAGCTGGCTTAGCCTTGCCTCGAAAGATGCACGGATTTATTATTTAATTTTTCGAAAACGTGCGCGCAAGATGGTGTGCGTGCGTTAGCTTTGGGACATTGGTTTATCACCTCGTCCCAGTGACTTGAAGAAGAATGGAGAAGGGAGGGAGGACCTGGTGTTTGCTCCAGGGGTAGAGGTTGGGGTGGGGGGGTATTCCCCCACACACGAACATCATAGTAGAGCCTCCAACACCCCACTCCTCTCTCTCAGACGGGATAGCCTAGTGGTCAGAACATTGCGCTCGCAATCTGACGACCCGGGTTCGATTCCCGTTCAAGGGGATATTTTCCCCTAGAGTTAACATCAGTGCAGACTTCACTCTCCCCAAAAGTCCTTTGGATGAGACTATAAACCGAAGTCCCATGTGCGAACGCACGCAGAACATCTTGCGCACACGTTAACTCCTGTTCCGCTTTTCGTAAGAGTAGGCCATTGTGTGCCGGTGGGAACAGATGACAGAATTGACAAAACCGCATACACACGGGGACTGGATGTAAAAAAACACATAAGTGCTTGTTCCATTATCCTCGATATAAAAGAGTAAAATAAAAAATAAATAGAATAAATGGATTATCATGGAAGCACAAGTTTGACCCTCTGATCACTAAAATCACTTTGTCCTCTCGCCCTTAGTAATAGTGCAGTGCCATTTGAGTGAGCTGGCTGCTAATCTACCATTATGTAGTTGAATCTGGGTCAGGTGTTGTCCATTCCGTTGTTAGTGAAAACAGACGTTTGCAGTGTACAAAGTAAGTTTATCAAAAAGAGATAGTACAATTAAGCATGCAAACAAATAAGCATGCAAGTTAACAACCAAAGTTTATTCAAAGAAATAACCAAGCAAACATACAAACAAACAAACATGCAAACAATCAAACAAGCAAACAACAAACAAACAAACAAACAAGAACCTGCTGGTACTATACACCCGTCGATCACTTGTTTATCCAGTTTGGGACATGTGTCAGCATGTGTTGAACGTCTAATAACGATCGGATTAGCTGAGATATACATAAATTATGCTGATAATTTCGCTGGTTCGTTACCTGCAGACTTGCGATTGGCCGGTTTGTGTTACAAGGAATAGGATTTTTCTAAAAAATCTATTATCATAATCATCTTTCGCAATACTGGTCCAAGTATGAGAGCAGTAGGGGGGGGACGTAGGGGCGAGACCCTTCCGTCAGGATTGACTTCTCCAAAGCAGCAACAACAAAATATTCGCCGTATTGCAAGTAACAACGGGTACCTTGGGGGAGGGGGGGGGGGGGGGGGGGGGGGGGGTTGTGTTGCTTTTTGGTTGGGTTGTTTTTTTTGTTGTTGTTTTTTTTGTTGTTGGTGGTTTTGTTGTTGTTGGTTTTTTTGGGGGAACCAGATAACATAAAACCTTGCTTGCAAGGAACAAGAGGAAAAGGGTAGTATGTCGTCATATACGTACGTTCAGCAACCCCCCCCCCCCCCCCTCCCTTGCAAGGAACAAGAGGCAAAGGGTGGTATGTGGTCATATACGTATGTTCAGCCTCCCCTCCGTCTCCACCGAAGTCGTGTTAGGCGTGATTCTATCGGCAGTGTCCACATTTTCTAACAGGAAAAAGTGTACACATATTTTCCCATTATTTTTCTGGGGAAAAGGTAGCATAGATGAACTCGAATTTCGTCTCGACCTTATAGTCTCGTCCTTCGGATGAGACTATAAACCGAGGCCCCGTGTACGAATGCACGCAGAACATCTTGCGCACACGTTAAATCCTGTTCCGCTTTTCGTAAGAGTAGGCCATTGTGTGCCGGTGGGAACAGATGACAATGTACAAAACCGCCTACACACGGGGACTGGATGAAAAAAAGCACATAAGCGCTTATTCCATTATCCTCGATATAAAAAAATAGAGAAAGAAAAATAAACATGCTTCTTTGTGTCACACTCCATCCGACTTAAAGAAGAGTGGACATACACGGCCGCGACACGATGACAGTGAAGCAACACCATTTTTTTTTTTTTTGGGGGGGGTACAATACAGATTGATGTGCTGTGGGTCATAGGCATTCATAGCAGCAGAACCGTCTAACTTTTTGTTTTTCTGTGGCTTTTGGAGGCCAATCCAATCCAATCCTGTTGTTTATAGCCCTGCCGACCACAGAGGCCATATCAGGGCTGTCACTTCGTAAAATTTTAAATCTCAGATTTTGGTGATGAACGTTTTCATGACAAAAGTAAGACTTCGAAAAAAAAGCATCAAGAAGTGCAGTGATAACTGGCTGCAATACACTGGATCTGTAGATAGAAATAAAATGTTTGTAACTGAATGCATCAAGCCAAGTCAGGCCAAAGAAAGCAATCATAATGATTCTCTGTGTGTGTGTGTGTGTGTGTGTGTGTGTGTGTGTGTGTGTGTGTGTGTGTGTGTGTGTGTTGTGTGTGTGTGTGTGTGTGTGTGTGTTAAGTGAGAGAGAGAGAGAGAGA
>CM054155.1:48299481-48304481 GCA_028751875.1 Rapana venosa
CAAATGTTTTGTCGCTCCTCGGTTAGAGCTCCTCGGTTCACCAGAGGCAAGATTTGGCGTATGCGACCGTCTTTGCCGGCCGTAAAAGTAGCCGTACTCCATCTTCGAGGATGTATGCTGAGCATGTTGGTGTGTTCGTAACCCAGCAAACGCTGTCAGTAATTACTGAATCCTGAACGCGAACCAACAGCCTATGGAAGTCCAAGTAAGGCGGCGAAAGTGGCGTTGGGTCGGCCACACCCTACGGAAGGAGCCTTGCAACATCACCAGACAAGCGCTCGAGTGGAACCCGCAGGGGAAAAGGAAGAGAGGGCGCCCCAAACAGACCTGGAGGAGAAGCCTGCATAGTGAGCTGAGAGACTCCAGCCTGACATGGGAAGAGGCCAAGACCCTTGCCGAGACAGGAGAAGGTGGAGGGACGCTGTTGAGGCCCTATGCTCCGCTAGGAGCTATAAGGACTAAGAAGAAGAACGTGCAGATATGTGACATCTTTTTGCACGTGTATATACACACAAAGGAAATTAAGGCATTGGCAGGTCTGCACCTGAAGTTGACCTGGTAGATCGTAAAAATCCTCGCCCTTAATTCAACAAACGCTGCCGAGATTCGAACCCACGACTTCGTGGACCATGGGATTAAATTCGAACGCTCTGAATCACTCAGCTGTAGCGGTCCGTCAGTCACACTTACGAATGTATACAACCATACCGTTTCACTGGCGAGTTAAAACAGCAACCATACTGCTCTCATCTGTTAAAACAGAAGCAGACAAGTCACACACACACACACGCACGCGCACGCCAATCAAAACACGCGCAAGCGCACAAAGCTTGGAAAGAGAGAGAGAAAAAGTTAATAGAAAAGGAAACGGTGGGAACAAAAGGGCAGAGAATCGAAGTCTGATTGCTTCGCAACCGATCAGGTTTCTGATTATTCCCCTTTAAAGGACCGTTACTTCCGGTGTAAGATGAAACGCGTCTTTGCGCATGCGCCGCAGATCCTGGGGTGGGGGGGGGGGGGGGGGGGGGGGAGAGGAGTGGGCAGAAGTGGTTATGTTGGAAGAAAACACAGTGGCTGATGACAAAAGGGAAATGTAAACGAAATGATCACGCAAGTTATTTGGGAGTTTTTGAAGCTGCAGAGAGAGAGAGAGAGAGAGAGAGTTGGAGTGCTAATGTGTCACACACACACACACACACACATACGCACCCACGTACGTGCGTACGCACGCGCATACGCATGCAAACACATACACACACATGTGTGTTGTATGGTTTATCATTGATTAGGTTTTTATTCTGTCTGCATACATATTATTTTTCTCACTTTTTTTTCTTTAGATAGATGGCTTGATGGAAAAAGCGAATGCACTGCTTTGTCAATGTACCATCTGAAAATAAAAGTTTGACTTTGAAGTTTTATACACGTGTATTGAGAGAGAAGGGGAAGAAAGAGAAAGACACAAAAAGCAGATAAAGATAGATGGAATGGGGAGAGAGGATCACTACCAATAACCTCTGCATTCTGTCGAGCAGCAGCAGCAACAACAACAATAACAACAACAACCCAAAGCGAAAGATAGAAGGGAGGGGGAGAGGGATCATTACTAATAGCTTATACGTTCTATCGAGTAACAACAACAAAAAACAAACCCAAGGCTAGTATATTTACACACACATACACAAACACAAACAACACACATAAACAACACACACACACACACACCTCTCTCTCTCTCTCTCTCTCTCTCTCTCTCTCTCTCTCTCTCTCTCTCTCTCTCTCTCCTCTTTCTCACACACACACACACACACACACATGAACAGGGCAGTAAGTTGTATTGTCATGAAAAATCATGCCGTTGACACACACACACACACACACACACACACACACACACACACACACACACACACACACACACACACACACACACCACACATACACACACACGCGCGCATACACACACACACACACACACACACACACACACACACACACACACACACACACACATACACACACACACGGGAGTTGTATTGTCATGAACAAATCATGGACTTTGACAGTGACGGCTAGGAACAACAACAACAACAACAACAACACTACCACTGTGTTGTCCGGCATATGGTCAAGAGGATACTGAATGCCAGGTCTGCCTGCCCATGTGGAATTTGATAGATAGCTTGTGGCGAATTTGCAACATCCACGATGAACTTGCTTCTGTTTGCTACTTCCTAGTAGTCCTTCGGATGAGACTATAAACCGAGGCCCCCTGTTCGAACGCATGCAGAACATCTTGCCCACACGTTAAATCCTGTTCCGCTTTTCGGAAGAGTAGGCCATTGTGTGCCGGTGGAAACAGATGACAAAATTTACAAAACCGCATACACACGGGGACTGGATGTAGAAAAGCACATGAGTGCTTATTCCATTATCCTCGATATAAAAGAATTAGATAAATAAATAAATAAATACTTTGTGATATACAGGAATGTTTTGTTATTGTTGTTGTTGTTTGGGTGTGTTTTGCTGTTGTGGTGATGCGCATCAACGTTTTGTTGTTGTTGTTGTTGTTTGGGGATGTTTTGCTGTTGTGGTGATGTTCTTCAATGTTTTCTTTATATATATTTTTTTTAAAAATTGTACCACTTTAAGTCACGGCAGCTTTCTCTGCGTGAAATTCGGGCTGTTCTTCTCAGGGAGAGCGCGTCGCCACAAGAGCAGCGCCACTCCTTACTTTTTTTCTCTCTTTTCCTCTCTGCAACTGTATTTATTTCCCTATAAAGTGGCTTTTGTTTCTACAGAATTTACCAGGGACAACTCTCTTGTTGCCATAGGTTCTTTTACGTGCGCTAAATAATTTTGTGTAACACACGGGACCTCGGTTCATCATCTCATCCGAAAGACTAGTACCCAGACTACCACTTGTGGTCTGAATGGATTGGGGAAAAGTTTAAGCCCAAACGAGGATCGAACCACCGCACACTTCCGACCCGGACTTTTCGCTTTCTAGGCAGGCGCGTTACCTCTAGACCACCGATCCACTACATCGTCTTGTTATTATTGTTGCTTGGGTGTATTATTGTTGTGATGTGCATTAATATTTTCTTTGTTATTGTTGTTATTTGGGGGTGTTTTACTGTTGTGGTGTGCATCAGTGTTTCCTTTGTGATTGTTGTTGTTGTTTATAAATCTTTTGCTGTTGTTGTTTTTGTTTGGGGGGTTGGTTTTTGTTGGTGGTGGTGGTGGAGGCTTTTGTTGTTGCTGTTGTTGTTGTTGTTTGCACAAATTCTCACTGAGTTAAAACCGGCGGTTTTTTTAGCGTGTTCTTCATCTCCTGCTTATTTACCTGCAGGGGTTCTATGTAAACTGTGCACATATGACGGATATATCGCGAATCAGTAACACAATCCGACACAATGCTGTCTAATCTACGCCTCACACTTACACTCTGAGACACAGTCGTGTGCATTACACCACACACTTACACTCTGTGACACAAAGTTATTTGATTTACACACCACACTTACACTCTGACACAAAGTTATCTGATTTACATTACACTCCGACACAAAGTTATCTGATTTACACAACACACTTACACTCTGACACACCGTCGTCTGATTTACATTACACACTTAAACTCCGACATAAAGTCGTGTGATTTACACCACACACTTACACTCTGACACAAAGTTATCTGATTCACATCACACACTCACACTCTGACACAAAGTTATCTGATTTACATTACACACTTACACTCTGACACAAAGTTATCTGATTTACATCACACACTTACACTCTGACACAAAGTTATCTGATTCACATTACACTTTTACACTCTGTCACAAAGTTACCTGATTTACACCACACACTTACACTCCAACACAGTATCGTGTGATTTACATTACACACTTACACTTCAACACAACGTTGTGTGATTTACACCAAACGCTTACACTCTGTGACACAAAGTTGATTGATTTACACCTCATACTTACACTCCGACACAAATTTATCTGATTTACGTCACACACACTACGACACAAAGTTATCTGATTTTCACCACACACTTACACTCTGTCACAAAGTTATTTCTATTATCACTAGAAGTGAACAGACGTAAAATTGAACTCGAACTCGAACACAAAATGTTTATTTGAGAGTAAATAGATGAGCACAGGGCTCTGTTTTACACCATGCTTTCACAAAAAAGAAGAAAAAACGAAAAATAAAACCCACATACACACATACATACAAACATACAGGGTGAGAGGGAGGGAGGGAGAGGGAGAGAGAGATCGAGAGATCGAGAGATCTTGAAAATGTGGCATTATGAAAATAGATTTCTCAGGCAAGTCCTCTTTTCACTGCTTCACGTTTTTACTTACAGAGAGATTGATCGATTGATTGGTAATTGATGGGTTGATTGATTGATAGTATTTTCTCAAGGGTCAGAGATAAATATTGACATACTTTTTTTTTTCATCAGGCCCTTGCCCCAAGTAGGGACTATCATTAATCACAGAGAGAGGGAGGGAGGGAGGGAGAGAGAGAGAGGAGAAGGAGAAGAGAGAGAGAGAGAGAGAGAGAGAGAGAGAGAGAGAGAGAGAGAGAGAGAGAGAGAGAGAGAGAGAGAAAATAAAAAAGGAAAGGCTCAGTTACAATAAACTGTCAAATATCTTCCCACCAACCCCCAAAAAACCAAGATAAATCACCTCGCCTCCTACAAAAAGAAATGGCCGTCCTGTTTATTTCTCATTACGGTGTTACTCTCCTTCAAAAGGAAGACGTTGTGCCTGTGCTGTCAGAAGCTAAGAGGCCAACAGCCCAACAATACGCACAGGCGAGGGAATAGTCTCACTGCAAGGCTCCCCAGATCGCTGACAACAGACTCACAGAGCGGAAAGGGACCGTCTGGCCTTTGAAGTCGGACCAAAGACATGTCCAGGCCGCCTGGAAACCAAATGGCACAGAGAGAGGAATTTGATTTGCCT
>CM054155.1:48309481-48326981 GCA_028751875.1 Rapana venosa
GTTTCTGTGTTTTCTGTTCTTTCTTTCTTACTTGTTGCTACTTTTTTTTTTCTTTCTCTCTCTCTTCGGTGATTTTTGTGGGGATTTTTGTGTAGATATTTTTTCCGTAAGCGGTGTAAGTGTATTGCTATGGGCTTTATTTTATTTTATTATCATATATATCCTTAAGGGCGGGGACAGGATGTAAAAAAGCACATGGGTGCTTATTCATTATCCTCGAAATAAAAGAATTTGTCGTTGTCATTGTCAAAGAGCTTGGACGTGTAAATATATTCAGGATACTTGGTAGATTGCATAGCTTAAATAGTTCAATCCAAAGCTTTTGGATAGGTTGCATATCAAGGTAGATTGCATAGTGATCGTCTAATTTTGGGATAGATTGCATAGCGATCGTTTAACTTTGGGATAGATTGCATAGTGATCGTTTAACTTTGGGACTGATTGCATAGCGATCGTTTAATATGTTTTCACAGCTGTGATATTATTAGGCAATGTATGTGCGCGCATGCATGTGTGTGGATATGTGTGCGTGTGGGTGTGTATGTGTGCGTTGTGTGGTGTGTGTTGTGTGTGTGTGTGTGTGTGTGTGTGTGTGTGTGCGTGTGTGTTTGTGGGTGCGCGTGTGTGTGTGTGTGTGTTCACTCAATTTGTTTTCCCACTTTGTTTGATATTCAGATCGTTTCACATTCTCCCAAACGCATTTTTACTAATCTCACATTGAAGTAAATGACACAAATAAATGGAACACCTTCAAGAAATCCTTATGTAAGATGTAAGAACTGTCCACAAAGAATTTTTGGGGTTTTTTTGTTTGTTATCTTTATGCATCGTTGCGGTTCCTTTTCATCCTCTGTTTTCAAAAGGACGATCCCATGTCAGTGCTATCAAACGGCATTGAGGGGACAGTCATCAAGACATAAGGTTGCAGACGAGACTTTTAGGAAATGGTATAGCCTCGTTACTCGCCAGACAAAAGAGTCAAAGAACAGAGAGAAAGGAGAGAGAGAGAGGGGGGGGGGGGAGGAAGAGAGAGAGAGGGGGGGAAAGAGAGAAAGAGAGAGAGAGGGAGAGAGAGAAAGAGAGAGAGAGACAGAGACAGAGACAGTCCTGGCCTTTGAAGTCCAGATAAAGTACATGGCTGTACCGCTGGGAAACATAAAAAGTATAGAAAGTGGTATTTTATTAGAACTGCGTGGCCTGGATGTTAGAAAACCAGTGAGGGCTGAGCTATGTACGTGAGTGTTTCGTCTGGTCATCAGTCCAGGTCACTTCTGTAGGGTTTACCTCACTGCATCACTTCTGCAGCACATGGTTTTAAGGATTGCATTTAACACAAGAAGTACTGCAGTGAGTAGGTATCTCTCAAAACCACTTAAGCAAAGAATTTTAAACAAACAAACGAGACGAAAAAGATACTGTTTTAATATTCCAAAATAGTCACTCAAATGGGATGATCGAGAGATGAACAGGCTGAATGAAATCTGGAAGGAAATTAAGAGTTGCAGCCGCACAAATCACTACAGAACGCAGGTATGTACAAACATGCCGTTTACCACTTTACCTCAAAACAGCATTTAAGTAACACTAATCCTTATTCCAATTTCTGTAGTTCCCATCTGTACTCCCCCTACCTAAACCTACATACAGCCTCTAAAATTCAACGGTATTAATGAAGGCGAAACACCTTCACATTTTAAAAAAAATAAGGATTCCATCATGGTAAACACATGCTCCACAATCGCAGTTTCATATTCACAAACAGTGACTGCACATACGTATATACAGAGGGTGTACACCTTTGGAGTAACTCATAGTGGAAAGGCTGGCTGAACTGAATTAGCCAGGCACCCAGCTCCCAGATGCCAGGTCACACTACTCTTGTAGAGCTCTTTTCCGAAGCATTGCCTGTGTTCTCAAAATTTGAAAGTGTCCTTTCATTTGTTATGCTTAGATAACTTTGAACGCTTTATAGCTTTTCTGCCAACTAACGGCCGGAATCCCTGTTAATTCGAGAGCCTCAGAGAAGGCAGAATGCTTCTCCATGCAAGACTGACAGTGTTAGTGATAATATAATAATAATAATAATATATGGAATTTATATAGCGCTGAATCTTGTAAAAAAACAAAACAAATCGAAACGCTTATCATTTCTTTTTCTTAAAAATATGGCTGATTTGTATCCGCGATTTTCAAGAGGCAAGAAGACAAAAATACAAGTATTAAATTAAAAAAAAAATTGTTTGCATCGTAGTCTAGTAATTCATACTCTTTTAGGGGAAGAGCACGTCACCTCAAGTCAGTGCCACCCTTGAAATGTCTGGCCCCTGGAGAAGCTGAGGTCTCTGATGCCTCGTTCCCATACGACTTTTAAAAGGTGTCCCATAACCTCTAAGGTCGTAGGGGAGCGAGGCGTCAGAAACTTTACTTCTCCAGGGGCCAGCATATTGAGGGCGGTGCCTATCTTCTCTCCCTCCCTGCTTTACCTTCCCTGACCCTAAAGAGGCAGGGACCCATTTACAGCTGGGTGAACTGGGGGACTATAGGCTACGGAAGCCAAGGCCTGCAAAAGGGTCACCCATCCAAGTGGTAATCCCACTCGATGTTGCTTAACTTGGCTGGGGAAAGTGAGTGCTTGGACCACTGAGGTAATCCCGTCCTTTTACCGTTACACAGTTATTCGCTTACTTTCTCTACAAGTGCATTTTGACTCAACAGAGGAAGAGTATCCCCCTAACTAACCGCCCATAATAATAATAATAATAAGAAGAAGAAGAAGAAGAACAAGAAGAATACATGGAATTTATATAGCGCAATATCTTGCAAAAAACCCAAATCAAAGCGCTTTCATTCATCACACTCATTAACATGCAGCAAGTTATAATAAATGTTGTTTTTTTACAAATTCAAATGATACACACTCGCTTGCACGCACATACACGCACACTCACACATAAAGGTTGTACACTCCGGCCAGGAAGACATGTTAAGGGCAGGGACAAAAAAATGAAATGGAACAAGAGGGGAGAATCTTTGGTTTGAAATAATTGTGACAGAAGACCTCAAAGAAGAGTGAAATAAAATCCCCGACCTTTGAGGCTTGCAGCGAGTGACAGGCCAAAGCCTTCGGTTCCAGGTAACGCATGACTACAGAGAGAGGAATTTCAGTTAACGTGGCCACCAATACATGGCTGTCAGTCATTACAGCAAGGCAGAAGTGAATAATAATGAATATCACCAAGCTGTTATGACCCGGCCCGTAGTGTCCTGGAACTATGGCATAGCTGAGAAGTAGCATAAGCAGTGATGATGTTTTGATACTAAGATTGCATTTACGTGTGTGAGCCCGCGCGCGTGCGCGCGCACGCACGCACGCACGCACGCACGCACGCACGCACGCACGCACACACACACACACACACACACACACACACACACACACACTCATGCACATACAATCGCGAACATGCTTGCAAATTTCCACTACGCTTTGCACTTTTCTCGTCTAATATCGCCGAGAGTGAACATAATTATGTTAATTTGAAGACAACAGAATATTTTTAAACCCAGCGTACAAATAATTATCGCAAAGAAACTCGGACATACGAGTATTAAAGACTGACTCATTTCCGTCACGCCAATAATAATAATAAAATAACAATAATAATAATAATAATAATAATAATAATAATAAACAATAATAATAATGATAATAGTAATAATGATATTGATGATGATGTTGATGATAATGATGATAGTGATTATGATGATGATGACGACGACGACGATGGTGATATTATTATTGTAGTTGTAATACTAAAAGTAGTAGTAGTGGTAGTAGCAGCAGCAGCAGCAGCAGCATCAGCAGTAGTAGTAGTAAACAGAACCGAACCTGCGTGACCAGAAAATAAACAGGTGTGTGTGTGTGTGGGGGGGGGGGGGGTGGGGGGGGGGGTGGCAGGGAGTAAGATTTTTAGTGTTCCACTGCCCCTTTAAAAAGCTTTATCAACAAATGGATTGTAAGCATTATGACACTGTTAACTCGTCAGAATGCAGGCTTTTTGTCATGACGAAATTGCCATGGGAGGATGGAAGAGCAGGAACAACAAGCTGTGTGTCCCAGCCACTGTACTGTGCAGAGCAGACCCAGAAGACCATGGACCAGACAGATGCAGAATGACGGAGCAGTGCGTGCGGCCATGTAATTGCGTTGGTATGTTTGTCCTTCGTGTTCGACGATGACCTCCAAAACAGCAGAGGAGGCAGCTGCTGAAGTTTGGGCAGAAGTTTGATTATAGTGGAGATGCCTTGCCCACAGTACATCCCCACTCTCTCGGCCAAGTGGGCATAAGGACAGTCAGTGTTGGAGATGTTCTCCAAAGGCCAACTAGCCACCAGAGCTGCAGCACATAAGGATTGTGTTGTTGTGCGTTCCCCAGCTTTACACCCTGGGGGTCACCCAGAACATGCACTCTGACTCACTCATCCCACCTGGGAATCACTGTGAGATAGGAAGCACACCGGATGGAAGTTTGCGTGTATGACTATTTTCAAGTACCTCGCCACATAGGCAGCCATACTCCGACTTCAGAGAATTTTTTCTCCTATAAAGGAGAGTGCAGGTTGTTATGTTAAGAACTTGTCATGGCTGAAGGCAATCTCAACACAACATTTTAAACATAACAACATTTTAATGTAGGCCTTGGCAATTAACTGACATCAATAACCTGACACAGCTTTTGGCCTGGGCCAAACTGTGCGAGTCAAGCCTCCTAGTCAGAGTCATAGTCGATCACTAAAGACTAAGCTGTAAAGTGGAATTCCATGAGTGGGAAAGAAAGCCACTGGTCATACAGCCTCTCACTTTGCTGTTGCAGTATGTGATATATGTATGTATACACAGGTTATCGATCATAATTATAGTTGAATCAAGAAAGGATGTGGAGATTCATTCCAGTCTGTGCCACTTTAAACTCGGATGGTTCTGAGATACTATTGAATGTGTCGGTTTTGCAGTGTAGGTATTCCTTCCTTTTCTTCTTTCTCTTCTTATCTTTAAACTACAACATTATACAGAGATACTCGAAATTCTCTCTTTTACACTCTCTCTCTCTCTCTCTCTCTCTCTCTCTCTCTCTCTCTCTCTCTCTCTCTCTCTCTCTCTCTCTCTCTCACTCACTCACTCACTCACTCACTTTCACACTCACCTGCTGACACAACGCCCAAAAACCGAAGTAGGCAGTGCGCACGTTAAAGAACACACAAGCATGCATGCACACTGGCATGTTCAAATAATAGAAACATCAGCAATTACGAAAACAGATCAATAACAAACCTATTTATAAAAATAACAACACCTTTATCGAGGTTCGGGTTTTTTCTTTTCTACAAGATCAAGTAAAATAAACTTTTATTCAAAAACAAAACATACAACCGCGAGACATTTTCCCGTTTACTGAAACCGAAGAGCATTTGTTGGCTTTATTTAGTATACGAAGTAATCTCGGTTTAACAGGATTTTTTTTTAAAGGTTTTGATAACTGGAGGAATTGTAACTTATACGGTGATGGTGTGGTGAGGCTGTATTCTATAACTGTGACAGGTTAAGTCACCTCATCAAAAGTCAGGTCTAGACATTTATATTCACACAAATTGTGATGGATGTTTCCACATAACTTGACTGTAACAGTTGACACACTGTTGTAGAATAAAGCGAATAAGCACCACTGCTGACCAACGAATATAATTCAAATAGGCCTAAACCAAACTTGCAATTTCAAATCTCCCAGTGATTCCTCGGTGTGATGAGTGAGTCAGGGTGAGCATTCCGTGTGATCCCCAGAGTGTTAAGCTGGGGAACGCACAACGGAAACAACAGCCAAACTAAGCAAGTAATCAACAATTATTTGGTATTTCAGTCAGTTAGTACCTGGGGTTTATCACAGTTCTTGATTAAACCATTGACGCTGGGGGCAACAGCAAAGTGAGAGGCTGTATGACCTGTGGCTTTCTTTCCCACTCATGGAATTCCACTTTACAACTTAGTCTTTAGTGATCGACTATGACTCTCTGACTAGGAGGCTTGACTCGCACAGTCCTTATGTGCTGCAGCCCTGGTGGCTAGTTGGCCTTTGGAGAACATCTCCAACGCTGACTGTCCTTATGCCCACTTGGCCGAGAGAGTAGGGATGTACTGTGGGCAAGGCATCTCCACTATAATCAAACTTCTGCCCAATTTCCGAAACAGCAGCTGCCTCCTCTGCTGTTTTGGAGGTCATCGTCGAACACGACGGACAAACATACAAAGTAAAGAAGATCCTCTATATTTAAAAAAAAACTGAGGGAAAAGGAAACAGAACAAAAGTTGGAAAAAAAGTACAAATGTTGATGTGTTGGAGCGAGGAGAGGGGGCAGGAAGGGAGAGAGGAAAGGCCAAGCGTGGGTAAAGACATTGACTGCAGAAGGCAGGCTGTACATGTACAAAAAGCAAAAACAAAAAGATACCGGTTTCGGTGTCATGTAGGTATGTTAGAATAGTCATGTAGACATGTTATATAGTGCAGTATCTAGAGTTTTGATTCTTGATAATTTAAAACAAAAGTAAAATAATCAGATATATATATTCATACAAGAAAAAGAACTTTGGACAGTGCAAGACACAAGCCACTGTTTTGGGTGTGTGGGGGGTGGGTGTGGGGTGGAGGTTGGCCTAGTGGTTAGAAAATCGCACTCATGATCTTACGATAACTGAGAGTATGAGATCGAATCTTCACTTTTTGTATAATGTGAATTCGCCAGCTAAGAAGACATGCGGTGTGGATAACACGAACATACCCAGCATGCACCTGGTATCTACAGAGAAATGGGCTCCGCCAGATTCAGCATCCTCAGGACACAGATCCTAGAAAGACCAAAAAAAAAGTCAGCGCCATGCCCCTAACAACTTCTTGAGGAGTTGAAGAGGGGGCAATTAACACACAAACTTCTTGCCTGCTTGGCTTGGGCGACACTTTAACTGCTCTGCCACCAAGTCACCGTCTCTACTCACTTCTTAATATATTCTTGCTTAACCCCTCCCTCTCCCCCTCCTCCCTCTCCCCCCCCCCCTCTCTCCTCCCCTCCCCCCCCCTCCCCTTGCCCCCCACTCCTGCCTTCCTCCACTAAACTTGGTGGTGGCTCGAGGTTGGTGTCACGACGTAAAACCACCGGAGTTCTGACGAACAGAGCTAGGTAAAACACTCCACGATGGGATTTTCACACGCTATGCACCCATGTGCACTCACACCCGTTCCCTATTCGGGAACAAGGACAGGGGGGGGGGGGGGGGGGGGTAGATACGGAAGTGTTTAAGTGTCAAAAGATAGGAGCTGTTCTTGATTAATTTTCAAAAGAAAGGTTTCCATAATGTGAATTTATCATTATGGTGTTTTTTTAAAGTTTATCTTACTGTTTTAAAAAAGAAAACTCTAGGGCTATGGCCTCAATTACAAAGATTAATAGCTAAATAGTTTTTGCTTTTGACGTTTTAGGTCAGTCAGGCAATGTATCAAAGCATGTTACATTTGTGGATGATTTCTTGCGTTGTAATACGCCATGTGACTTTTTTCACCAAAAACCATCTCTTTTAATCGTGAAAAGAATAAATTTACGTTTATTTCAGTTCGTTTTTATTGCTGAGTTTTCCCAAGATGACTAAAGAAAGAAAGATCCTTACGTATTGTTCTTTTCTATCTCTTCTGTTCTCCAGAAAGGGAGTTGCAAGGAAACATGTTATAGGAGGGAAGCAACAGTTTGTACTGCAGTGTGCATTAGCGGGTAGACTCCGTGTTGCAGTGCTTGGTCCCGGTTTTTCTTTTAGTCAGTTATAAAGCTGTGAGCAAAAAGATTATTTTAGATACAACTTGTCTACCGTACGTCCAAAAGGAATTAGCTGTATAATGTTTGCTTCTTTTGCCGTTAGAAGTAAGGTCAGAAGCATTCATAATTTGCTTCTGACAAGTATACTATGATGATATACTCAGTGTGGAGTGGGTTTTTTTGTATTAAATACTCAAGTTTAAAATGTGCCGATCCAAGATGGTTTTCTTATCAAAAGTAAAAATTTCCTAGGCCTCCATTTCGCTTAAATGTTGAAACACTGAAATACTGCTGCCTTGTGTTTCTTCATTTGAAAGTTTCAGTTTACCATGAAGTAAATCTATGTATTGATTCACGTGCTCCCTCATATCTTCCCCCTCTTTTCTTACGAGAATGTGAAGGTAGAGAAGTGGGTGCGGTATTAAAGGCCCTGTGGACTTGTAAGGTGTCAACAGCTCTGGAGGGTATTTTACTGAACGACAGAGAACTGAGGATCGAGTGAACTCTTACTTGTTGAGACAAAGAGAATGCACAGATTCTCTCCTACACTGGCATGCATTTGGGAGCTTGATTCTGCTTCAGAGTATATATAGGCGCTTTCACGTAAATGTGTTGAAAATCATTTTGGAATCTTTGTACGTTCCAGTGATTTGAACTGTACTTTGAGGAACATAATTATTATTACACACACACTAAATGTGAATAGAGGTGAACTGAAGATACACACACACGTGCACATACGCACGCACACACATACACACGCACGCAAATACACTCGCACGCAGGCACACACGCACGCAGACACACACACACACACACACACACTCTCTCTCTCTCTCTCTCTCTCTCTCTCTCTCTCTCTCTCACACACACTCACAAATACACACACACACACACACACACACACACACACACACACACACACACACACACACACACACACACGCACACGTACTGTTATTACAGTCACAAGCATTCCCAAATAAAAACACCCCATCACAACACAAATTGTTAAAAAAAAACAAAACAGTAAAAGTTGAAAAGTAAAAAAAACCAAAGACGTATGACTTTCTTTTTCTCCCGTGTAAGATAGAAAAAGCACGCAAGCAAGGTACGTCCAGTTCCTCGACAAAGAACAAAGGTCGGTACATTTTGTGAAGTAAGGTTTTCCTTTTAAAAGAAAAAGAGGAGAAGAAAAAGAAAGGGGCCCACGGCAGGTAAGATTAGTCAAATATTGGTGGATCTAACAAGGGAACGATGTGCGTGCGAGAAGGCAAGTTTGGACCAAGGTAAACTCTTTACCCATCCCATATCTCCCCTCCATCTCGTTCTTTCTCCCTCTCTCGCCCGTCCTTTTATCTCCCGTATATCTACAGTGCGTAAAACTACACGAGGGAGAATGCCAGCTCCGAGAGAGGGAGCACGATCCGTTCGCCTACGATCAGACCTCGTTCTGGTAATATGACACCACGTGACATGATGGAAAATCGGAGTATGGTGACCTTTTGTGGTCAAAGATAGATATTTATGATTACAATGAGAAGATCACCCGCTGCCCCTTCAATTTCATGGAGATAGTTACCTGTGTTGCTTTTAAAAGGTAATTGGTAAAGGTGTCCCATGACCTATGAGGTCGTAAGGGAACGAGGCGTCAAAGACCTCGGCTTCTCTAGGGGCCAGCATATTGAGGGCAGAGGCGCCCATCTCCTCTCCCTCGCTGCTTTACCTTCCCTGACCCTAAAGAGGGCATGTACCCATTTACAGCTGGGTGAACTGGGGGACTGTTCTGAAGACAAGGCGCGCATACAGTCACCCATCCAAGTGGTAACCAGGCTTGATGCTGCTTAACATTGGCTTAGGGAAAACGAGTGCTCGAGTGCTCTGACCACCGAGCTATCCCGTGTCAGTGACATAATGTTTAATCATTGTTCGAAACATAAATCCCATTTCATAAGTCTAGGGATTTCAGAAAAAGGGGCTTTGTTCTCATTGGTTATGGCATTCGTTCCTACCAGAACTAAGGTTTGAAATTTGTTTTACAATTTCGATTCTATTTTTCTCCTCTCAAATGTGATCTCATAATTATACATGGTCTTTAACGGCAGCGCAACGCATTTTCGCTCATATAACAGGCAACAATAGTTACTGTCTGAGCGTTGGACGAAGAAGTATGTTTTCCATTAGGTCAAGAAAAGCTAACCACTTGATGCAGGTACTATTACTGAAAACGAATTTCTTATAAATAAAACGTCTTTAAAACCGAATTTCAAACAGTCTGTGTGTAGCGATGAAGCAAGTACACCCCGCACTCATATTTTGATAATTTGGTTCCAAGTGATTTTGTACAGGTTAACAAACTTCAAAGGCCATTTACGAAGTACGTTTTTGATCGCATGAATCATTGATACCTTTTTCCTTTAGTTTCTTTACTTATGTGTACAAGCCTTCTAAACTTCCATGGCAATAAACCATGTTCTGTTCTGTGTATATGTACAACTATACCATTCATCTCCTGTCCTCTTCTCACTAAACCCACCTCCTCCCTTTCTCTGCTACATTCAAAATCATTGTTTTACGCCCGGAGCCCGCCCAACCGAGCTATGCCACCTGTAATGCCCTTCTCTTTCAACACAATGCAGGTCTTAGACCCAAAGAGCCGCCTTCTCCTCGTGGTTCCTCCGTCTCCAAGATGGTCAATGGACTGGGCGAGATTGGTTCAAGTCCCTCTCTAGGCCAGTCAGGGAGGAGGGGTGATAGCGGGATCGTCGCTGACAATGCCTGTCACTCGTTCTCATTCAGGCCCCTAAGGGGGCTGGCTTGATAAGGCGGCTGTTTGCTTTTGATGGGGGATTCCGCGTAATTAGTGGAGGGGTTAAAGAGGCCTCGGTTATTTTAAAAAGTGTGCGAGGTTTCTTGTTAGAGTGAAGTAACTAACTAACTGTGCTGTATCTGTGTCGGTGTGGCTATGTTTCTCTGTCACTGTATGTCCGTGTGTGTGTGTGTGTGTGTGTGTGTATGTGTGTGTGTGTGTGTGTGTGTGTCTGTCTGTCTGTCTGTCTGTCTGTCTGTCTCCCCCCCACCCCCCCACAAGACGGAAAAACGTCCGAAAATTCATACCCACTTCTGTAGTTTTACTAGTAGAAATAGTTGATAACAAACCAGAGGCTTTTTCACTTAGGCACATAAGTTTGGTTACTAGAATCCTGTACATGTTTTGCTGCGTCTTTGCAACTTTTTAAAAACGATTTTGTGATGTTGGTTAATTCGTGGTTGTGTTGTCGTTGTTTTCCTTTGTTTTTGTTGTGTTTTTGGTGATGATATACTCACTGAAACATTTGAGATATTCAAAACAGCTTCAGACATTGCATTTTGATATGTCGCCGGTACTGTAGAGCTTCCTATCGTTTGTTGTTGTTGTTGTTGTTGTTGTGTGTTCCCCAGCTTAAAACTCTGGGGGTCTTCAGAATGTGCACTCTGAATCACTCATCCCACTTGAAAATCACTGTGAGATTGAAATTGCACACTGAATGAGAGGTTTGCCTGTATGACTGTTCTTAAGTACCTCGCCATATAGGCAGCATTACTCAGACTTCAGACATTTTTTTCACCTTAAAATGGAGAGTGCTGGTTTTTATGTTAAGAGCTCATCATGTCTAAAGGCAATCTCAACATCACATTTTACACAACATAACAACATTTTAATGTGGGCCTTGGCACTCGGCTTATATCAGTAACTGACATAATAATTACTATAGTGATAAAAACATTTTGGCCAATGTTCTGAGTGACCCATCGAGGACTATGGTGATATGATTTTTCATTAGGTCTTAAGTCCACTGCAAACGTTGTCAATAACTTCCTTCATCTGTTTCAAAGCCTGTCACAGAAGAAGCCCTGACAATGGATACCCCCCTACCCCCCACCCGTCAATCCAAGAAATGACGAGGTTGCCCAGAACTGGAGCTGTTTCTGCCATCTCCCATAGTCATCTCTCCCTTTCCCTGATGATGAGGCGCTGTGGGTTATCACCCAACACAAACACGTTACACTCAAGGCAATCTCAGGTATACACAGGAGTAGTAGTAGTGAGAGCCAGGGTGGAGAAAGAAGGCAAGTCTATCAGCGAGCAACATTACAGGAAGAGGAAGGGATCCCCTCCTTCTTCAACGAGTCCTAATCACTCAGTTTTGCTGAACAAGATGCTAACGAGCCCGCTGCTCCGCCAACGGTGGTGGTGGTGGTCCCCGGGGGTTGTAGTTATCGGCTTAGGAAAGTCGTGCGCGCGCTACCGCTCTTTGAAGAGCCCCGCCCGTGTTTTGACAATCCGACAGCTGGAAGACCCTGTACAGATAGGGGCCAGATAAGCACAGAGCGGCGGCGTGTTGCGGCCGGGCCGGCCCGCTAGCTAGCTAGCTAGCAGCCCAGGCTGATGGCTGGCGTAGTAGTGGTGTGAGGGAGGAGGAGGAGGTGAGGGGATATTGTCTGCAGGTCTTTGATCCCCTCCCAGGCGCTTGCCTGTGTCGGTCTTTCCTTTTTTCTTTCATTTGGTTCACCTTCGTTCTGCCTGCAGGATTAGCATCCACGTGTCCTTTCCTTTCTTTCCTTCCTTCCTGCCTTCCTGTCACTGCTTTTCTCTTAGAGATCTCGGATGAATGTTTAGTTCAGGGGTGGGGGTTGGGAGAGACTGTTAGTGCGGGATATGCGTTTGTAGTCGCGCTGTTTGTGGCTGTTGTGGTGGGGTGTATGCTGGATGAGAAGTTAGCATATGATTTATGAATAATTATGACTATGAAAAGTAAGGTTAGCGTGTGTGACTAAATAATTATGACTATGTGAAGTTAGCATGTGTTATTATGACACTATGAGAAGTTAGCTTGTATATGAGAAGTTATTAATAATAATGAAACATGGAATTTATACAGCGCTATATCTTGCAAAAAACAAATCAAAGCGCTTTCATTCATCCTAGTCTCTTACATGCAGCCAGTTACAATAAATAGATATTTACAAATTCAAACACACACACACATATAAAGGTTGTACATTCCGGCAGGGTGATGGGGGGCTTTGGTTGTTGAGGGCAAGGACAGAAATGAGTTGAAACAATAGGAGAGAATCTTAGTTTGAAATAAATGTGTCTTTATGCTGGATGTAAAAGTATCCTAAGTTAGCATGTATGACGAAGTATGACTATAAGAATTAAGTTAACATGTATGACGAAGTATGACTATAAGAATTAAGTTAACATGTATGACAAAGTTTTTATTTATTTATTTATTTATTTATTTATTATTTTGTATCGAGGATAATGGAATAAGCACTCATGTGCTTTTTTTTACATCTAGTCCCCGTGTGTATGCGGTTTTGTAAATTTTGTCATCTGTTCCCACCGGCACACAATGGCCTACTCTTTCAAAAAGCGGAACAGGATTTAACGTGTGCGCAAGATGTTCTGCATGCGTTCGCACGCGGAGCCTCGGTTTATAGTCTCATCCGAAGGACTTTGACATTCAGTTCGATTTTTTAGTCAAACTGGGAAGAAAGGGGGAGGCTGGGAATCGAACCCAGAACCTCACAGTTAGGTTGTTGGCAGGCAAAGTATGACTATGAGAAGTTAGCATGTATGACGAAGTATGACTATAAGAATTAAGTTAGCGTGTATGACGAAGTATGACTATGAGAATTAAGTTAGCATGTATGACGAAGTATGACTATGAGAATTAAGTTAGCATGTTTGACGAAGTATGACTATAAGAATTAAGTAAGAATGTATGACTGAATTTGACTATGAGAAGTTAGCATGTATAAACGTATGCCATTTCAACTGAGTGTCTGTTTTCATCTACCTCGCCACATAGACAGCCATACATCGACTTTAGAGAATTTTCTCTCTTTTGAATTAAAGGATACCGCAAGTTGTCATGTTGGGAGTTTATCATGGTTGAAGACAATCTCAACATATTTCGAAGCATAGGGAATTTTGTTTCTATTGTCATCATTGGCGCTTTGCTTACATCAGTAATTGACAAAACGTTTGGTTCGGGGCCAAGAATGTGGAAGTAATTTTGACTGGGTTATAAGAGATTGAGGGGGAAGGGGATGTAGAGTTTGAGCACATGTTTATAAAGCTGTAACTGTCTTTCTTTGCCTGGCTCTGTGAATGTCTTAACCTGTACACTCCTTCACGTTCCCTCCGCTCTACTGCAGATACCTTGTGCCTACAAATACCTAGATTCAACCAATCCACTGTTGGCCGCCCACAGCTCTTTCTCTATTTCGGGTCCATCGACCTGGAATGAGCCCCCTCTCTCTCTTCACCAGAAACCTAGTTATGACACTTTTAAATCCAGCCTCAAGACATATTTATTTCAAACCTAGAATTTCCCCCTTCCTGTTTCATATCAGAACTATCCCACCTTCACTAACCCATGTCCTATCACCCTGCTAAAGTATACGACCTGTGTGAGTGTGTGTGCACTTTTGAAAACCATTGGACTATCGAAATTTTATTTAATAGATTTTGTCTGCAGCGCACCATGTTTGTAATATCTGTTTGTTTAAACTATTGATTATTTATCATTGATTGCATGACTGTGTAAGATTAGGTTGAATACATGCGCTTTGATTTGTCTTTGCAAGATATAGCGCTATATAAGTTCCATTTATTATTTAATATTATTATTAGAGTTTGAGCACAGGTTAATGAAGCTGTAACTATCATTCTTTGCCTAGCTAGGTTAAAAAAAATCCCTTGTGTCTCTCTGCATCGCTTCAGTCTTGCTGTTAGTGTGTATGCGTGTGTTCTTGAGGCCAATACATGAGTGTTTATCTGGCTTCAGTACAGTTCCCCCAGTTCACCCAGCTGTAAATGGGTGCCTGCCCTCTTTAGGGTCAGGGAAGGTAAAGCAGCGAGGGAGAGGAGATGGGCGCCGCCCTCAATATGCTGGCCCCTAGAGAAGTGAGGTCTCTGACGCCTCGCTCCCCTACGACATTATAGGTTATGGGACTCTTTTACCTTTTTACCTTTACATCTGTGTATGTTGTGTGTGTGTGTGTGTTGTGTGTGTGTGTGTGTGTGTGTGTGTGTGTGTGTGTGTGTGTGTGTGTGTGTGTGTGTGTGTGTGTGTGTGTCTTATTCCGAGGATAATGGAATACGCACTCATGTGCTTTTGTACATTCAATCCCTGTGTGCATGCAATTTTGTAAATATTGTCATCCGTCCCCCTCGGCTCACACAGGCGTGTGTTTGTGTGTGTGTGTGTGTGTGTGTGTGTGTGTGTGTGTCTGTGTCTGTGTGTCTGTGTCTGTGTGTCTGTCTGTGTGTGTGCGTGTCTGTGCGTGTGTGCGACTTACTTAAGGCCCTGGGAAACGAAACACAGGGATGGGGCAACAATTCTCTTCCTACACAGGACTCGATTTTTTGGGTCGACCTCTTCAGTTCAGCAGACTCCGTGCCATCAATATCGTGTCTGCCTGTGATCGCCTCCCTTTTCTTTTCCTCTGGCAGATTCCAGTTGAGCCTTTGGTCTTGTGATTTCGGTTGTAACTCTGTGTGTGTGTGGAGGGGGGATGGTGTGCGTGCGTGTGTGTGTGCACGCTTGCGTGAGTGCGTGCGCGTGCGTGCGTGATTTCTTGCATCATAGTACAGTAATTTTGTTTTAAAGTCTAATCAGAATGATAGAAAACTGCAAATTTCTGAAGCTGCTTCGTCTACTATAACTTTATAGTGAAACTGTGGTAACGAACCGTTGCTTTGGTGTGGTATGTGCGAGTTGTTATCTAATAACATCGATTAAAATTAATAAACGCACATGTGTCAGTCTGCTTTTGAATTGTTCAAGACTCTGAATTATGTTTAACTGTATTCTTGGTTCAGACATAAGTAGATCCAAAAGAAAAAAAAATCTTGGTTCTTTTGTTTTTACCTTCCGTATCGTGTGTGTGTGTGTGTGTGTGTGTGTGTGTGTGTGTGTGTGTGTGTGTGTGTGTGTGTGTGTGTGTGTGTGAGTGTGTGTGCGTGTGTGTGTGTGCGTGTGTGTGTGTAGATATAGCTGTAAATGGGTATAGATCCGCCTCTTTAGGGTCACGGAAGGTAAAAGCAGCGAGGGAGAGGAGATGGGCGCCGCCCTCAATATGCTGGCCCCTAGAGAAGTTGAGGTCTCTGATACCTCGCTCCCCTACGACCACATAGGTTATGGGACACCGTTACCTTTACCTTATCATGCTAGTGTTGTGTTTGGAAACTGTCAACGCGATGTGTTGACTTTGCATACCGTAGCACGTGCTATTATTATTCGGTATCGTTTTTGGCTTGTAGTGCATTGTCTTGCCCCCTATGCATTATTCAGGGTAGTGCATTTCTCTGGTGAATTATTTAGGATTGCGTAACGTTGCCTAGCATAGCTTGATATAGGTTCGATTAGATGGCATTGAGGATATCGCGCTTACATGCGCGCGCGTGCACGCGCGCTCAACCGTGCACGGACACACGCATAGTCTATGCCATCTCACAACGAACACATTACTTTGGGATGACCTTATGTTTGTAAACGATTATTGCAAAGTATATTCATCATATATGTATGTGTGCGCTGGTATGTATGTGTTATGTATGTATGTATGTATGTGTTATGTATAATTAGCAGTATGTATTTATTTATGCATGTATGTAGGCCTACGTGTCCATTTATCTAACTGTCTGTCTATGTATCTATCTATGTATCTGTGTATGTGTGTGCGCGCGCGTGCGTATGTGTGTGCATGCATGTGTATGCGTGTGTGTGTGTACGTGTGTGTATATGCGTGTGTAATATTACAGCTAGGGAAAAACAGGAACACATAACACACCACACACACACACACAGACACACACACACACACATCATCGATATAAAAGAATAAATAAAATAAATAAATAAATAAACAAACATAAAAACACACACCCAAACACCAACAACCCCGCACACACACGCACACACACACACACACACCACCATCACCACCACCATCATCACCACCACCACCAACCACCAAAACAACAACACCACATCACCCACAAACCCTCCTCTCCCTCACCACCACCCCCTACCCCACCACACCCTCCTCACCCCCTCACCCCCCCCCCCCCCAAAAAAAAAAAAGAAAGAGGGAGGGGGGTAGAAAGAAGCCTACAAGATGGAGTCTGACCAGTCTGTCATATCCGGGACCGTTGCCTCTGCCAATTTGGTTCTGAATAGGGCTTAATCAGCGATCCAGACGGTGCCAGACTGCTCCCACATGGGACCTTCACATTGCTGTCCCCCTTCCCCCCCCCCATCACCCTCCCACCTCCCTCTTCCCTCACCCCTCCTGCCCTCCCCCCCCCCCCTATCCCACCCCCTACCCCAACCCTCTATGTCCCCACACCATCCTTCACTCTTCGTGATGGCTTGACGCGCAGGAGCCACAATGCTGGCGAAATGAGAGTTCAGGAGGTTGTGTATCTATGTCTGTGTGTTTGTGTGTGTGTGTGTGTGTCTGTCTTGTCTGTCTTGTCTTGTCTGTCTGTGCTGAGAGTGGGGAATGGAAGGAGGGAGGGAGGGATGGAGAGAGAGAGAGAGAGAGAGAGAGAGAGAGAGAGAGAGAGAGAGAGAGAGAGAGAGAGAGA
>CM054155.1:48331981-48334481 GCA_028751875.1 Rapana venosa
TCCTCGGAGAGGGTATATGTGCCTGACATTACATTCCGCACACTTCATCACATCAAGAAATCCAAGTAGCATGTACTCGCTCCCCCTCTAAGGCATAGCCCGATGCACACGCTGACCAAGCCACGGGCTCATACAGCGTGTCTTATTTAGCGGTTTCCTACCTTCCAAACGCTGACAAGATTTACAAGATCTTAAGCGTGCACATTTGACTTTTTTGGCGCGCACACACACACGCGCGCGCACGCACGCGCACACACTCACGCACACACACGCACGTACACACGCACACACATATAGGGAATGGATGACAAAATTTGCAAAACTGCATACACACGGGGACTATATGTTAAAAAGCACATGAATGCTTATTCCACTATCATCGAAACAAACAAACAAAAATTTATAATAAAAATTATATGAAAGTGCTGCGCACATGGTAATCTTGGAAATCGAAAAAGCCTTACTCTATTCACAAGCACTGGCAAGATTCGAATGTTGGATCAGAAATCTTTGGTCTTAACCACTCCGCTATCGCTCGTGTTTCTTCAACTGCTGATGCTATGGATGGTGCTGGCGCAGCAAGATCAGAAGTACCATTGTGGAAAGCAAAAGTGATGTCCTTAAGTTCGTTTCTGTGACCATAATTATTATATTAGCTTTGTCTTTGTTTCTAGTCTGTCTGCTATTTTTCCTTCTGTGCGTATGTCTGTCTGTTTACATGTCTGTTTTCCATCCTTCTTTATATTTTTTTTTGCTGAAAATGTTACTACGTATTTGTCTGCTTCACTGTCTCTGTTTCTTTCTTTACCCCCCCCCCCCTCCTCTCTCTCTCTCTCTCTCTCTCTCTGTGTGCGCGCGTGCGTACGTGCGTGGGAGTCTGTGTGTGTATACGTGCGTGCGTGTGTGTATGTGTGCGTGCGTGTGAGAGAAGAGAGAAAGAGAGATTGTGTATGTGCGTGTGTTCTCTCTCTGTCTGTCTGTTCTGTCTGTCTCTCTCTCTCTCTCTCTCTCTCTCTCTCTCTCTCTCTCTCTCTCTCTCTCTCTCTCTTCATGAAATTCCAAGCTTTTTTCCCTCTCAGGTAGTTCTTTTTCTATCATTTATTTTTGTCTGATTCTTTGTTTATCTGTGGGGTTTGTTTCGTGTGTGGTTTTTTTGTATGTGTATATTATCAATGTGCTTTACCCTGTTGTTTTTTTTTGTGGTTGCTTAGCATTACTTATTAATTTGTGCAGAAACCCCTTTCAAGCATAGGCCAATGGCTTCTTTATGAATAAATCAGAGTCTGTTGCAGAGTTCTCTCTCGCTCTCTGTCAGTCTGTCTATCTGTCTGTCTGTCTCTGTGTCTCTCTCTCCCTCTGCCTCCCCCTCTCTGTCTCTGTCTCTCCCTCTGTCTCTGTTTCTCTCTCCTCGCCTCCTCTCTCTCTCTCTCTCTCTCTCTCTCTCTCTCTCTTCTCTTTTTCTTCTCTTTTTCTCTCTGTGTTGTCTGTCTGTCTGTCTCTCTCTTCTCTCTCTCTCTCTCTCTCTCTCTCTCTCTCTCTCTCTCTCTCTCCCCTATCTGTCTCTCTCTCCCTCTCTCTGTCTGTCTGTGTTTCTCTCTCTTTCTCTCTCACTCTCTCTGTCTTCATGTAAGCGCCAATGGCTTTTTTGTGAATAAATCTTTCGAGTTCGAGTTCTGTCTGTGTCTCTGTCGTCTCTCTCTCTCTCTGCTCTCTCTCTCTCCCTCCCTCTCTCTCTCTCTCTCTCCACTCTCTCTCTCTCTCTCGCTCCTCCCTCTCTCCTCTCCTCTCTCTCTCCTCCCTCCCTATCCTCTCTCCCTCTCTCCCCCCCCCCCCCTCTCCCCTCCTCTCTCTCTCCCCCCCCCTCTCTCCTCCTCCCACGCCTCTCTCTCCTCCCCCACCCCCTCTGCTCTCTGCTCTCTCTCTCTCTCCTTCTTCCTCCTCTCTCCTCTCTCTCTCTTCTCTCTCTCCATGGCGGGAAAGCATAGGCAGGGGAAAAAGGGTTCAAGAGAGAGGAGGGAGAGAGAAGGGAAGGTGGAGGCGAGGGAGGGACAGTGTCCAGAGGCTGCCCAATTAGTTCAGGGGAGGAGGAGGAGGGGAAGAGGGTGGTGGGAGGGGGGTACCTAGGACTAGGAGTGTATGGTGGTGGGGGTACCCTCCCTGTCCACTTTGTGCTTTTACCCCTGGAGACCTTTGCAAGGCTATGGTTATGTTTTAGATGGGGTATGGCAGGTTGGGGAAGTGGGGGGGGGGGGGGGGGGGTGGAAGGGGATGGGGGTGGGGGTGGAGGGGAGGGTGAAGAGGGGGGCAGGGGTACCTACTGGTTTCTATGGAGATGGCTGTCAAGGTGGCGTACGTGCAAGCTGCAGAGGTGTGTGTGAGTGTGTTTGTGTGAAAGAGAGTGTGAGAGAGAGAATGTGTGTGTGTATGTGTGAGTGTGTGTGTGTGTGTGTGAGAGTGTGTGTGTGTTGAAAGAGAGTGTGAGAGAGAATGTGTGTAATGT
>CM054155.1:48346981-48364481 GCA_028751875.1 Rapana venosa
ACGATATGAATGCGACGCGATTACAATGACATGGAAACCATGGCAGTAATAATAATAATAATAATAATGTATGGAATTTATATAGCGCTGAATCTTGTAAAGCAACAAATCAAAGCGCTCAGATTTGAATTCGGGCTGCTCTCCCCGGGGAGAGCGGGAGAACGCGTCGCCACTTAGCGCTGCGCCACCCTTTCACCCTTTTTTTTTTTTTTTTTTTTTTTTTTTTTTTTATGCAGCAGTAGTGGTATGTACATCAAGATTCGATACATTATTGTCTGTGTCTCAAGTGTCTCAATTTTCAAACCAGCCTTTCCTTTTCCAGTCTACAGCCAGTGAAGTCAGCCCATGTAAGACCAGATCAGGTCCCGAAGATGATGTAATTCCTGCTCAGCACTCGACACCACTGTCGCTGTGTGTTGTGTGTTAGTACACTGTTTCCCTTTACGAAGTCTGGCAAGCCTGACACGTTCTTCTGGCAACATGTTTTTCTCTTCTTGCTTGATGTACCAGAACCCACACTTAGATTCCTCGCCAGGATCTCCATTCCAAGAGTATTCCAGGGTGATGTCATCTGATTCACACATCACAATGTTTTGATCAACCGAACTATGTACCACCACCTTTCGAAACCGTGTGTTTCTCTTGCTGTCCCTTAATCGACTCTGCACACGTTTGTCAGTTAGAGTAGACACATACTGTTTCACAATACCAGTATCAGTATCAGAGTCATCCACTGTGCAGCCAACTGTCAGCTCTTCCTGCACATCAGACGCCTCAGAAGACACACCGATCTTGCTGTCTGTTGCTGGATCACACAGTAGATCAAGTGAATCTGGTGTGGCTGAGGCATTCAATTCACTGCTGACACATAGTTCTGTGTACACACTGGTTTGTTTTCCTTCTGTTTCCACATCGAGCAGGGAGTCAATGTTACACAAGACCGGCTCTTCCAAGACACTATTATTGTCACATTGGCGACTTGCCTGTCTTTCTTGGTGTTGTCTACTTCTTTGGATATCGCGACGTCTTTGACAAGGGGGTTTCTTGCGATAGTACTGAACACGGGAGTTACGGTTCAGCACCGGGTCCGCCATTTCTGTTGACACTGGCTTGTCAGCTGGCTTCATTCGCAAGACGAACACAACACTGCCGCTCTCCCCCGCGACTTTCCAACTCGATACGACGTTGTCGATCAGCAGGGCGTTTAAAGTTGTTATTACAGTTGCTGGAAGGCCAGTAACTGACATTTTGAATCTAAAATGCAAAAATTTGCAGCAGCTTACTACAGCACACCCGTTCAGTTCTCGTCCCGTCACCGAGAGAGAGGAGAGAGAGAGAGAGAGGAGAGAGAGAGGAGAGAGAGAGAGAGAGGAGAGAGAGAGAGAGATGAGAGAGAGAGAGAGAGAGTAAAAAACAACAAAAATAAAGAGAGAGAGAGAGAGAGAGGAGAGAGAGGAGAGAGGAGAGAGAGGAGGAGAGAGAGAGGAGAGAGAGAGAGAGAGAGATCTTGGGCAGAAAGAGCCATCAACATTTTTTTTAATCGACTCTGACAAGAGTTCTATCAGCATGGCGTAAATAAAATCCACTGTTAAATCTAAGTCGATAATGGTATCTCTTTTTCGTAAACAGTCGTATAAAATGATGTTTATGGAAAAGTTACGTACTTGTAGACTACAGGTAAGATTGTCAACATTGTAAGAATACTCTAAGTCACTGATGTTTAGGGGACGGAGACTGTTTCATTGAAAGTCTGCATTGTAAACCCCGTCTACGCTCAGATAGTAGTGATTCTTTTTTTTTTTTAATGACGAACTGGTGTAACGCCCTATAAATCGAAATCCTTAAAGAACAGAGTTTGGCAAACTGCATCATTTACCGTCAATCTTGTGACTCCAGTGGATTCTCAGACAAAGCAGATTGATTTCAACCAGAGACAGCCCCGGATCAACCCCATCACCTAAACACAGCCTCAGTCTGCACACTACGGGCATGCATCCATCCCTTCACAAGGACTTGACTCGCGCTGCCTTAAAGGCCCCCCTCCCATGTCAATAGTCATCTATATTTCACAATAGACATCAGAGGCCAGTAATGGAGCGTGGTCTTTAATAGCATCACTGCACGCTACATCAAAGACCGCTTGCCAACTGGCGAAAGATCGGGGTAAAGAGCTGCGGATCAATCAGTCGGTCGGCCATCATCAACGGGACGGACGACAGGTGGCGGGGGATACTTAGCCGAGTGGATTGAGCTGTGGGTTTCCAGTGCTGATCATCCGTGAAGGGGTTCAAATCCCGTTCTGGGTGATTGCTTGATGTGCGGACTCTCCCCACCCACCCCCAATCCACACACACACACACACACACGCACGCACACACACACACACACACACACACACACACACACACACCACGCACGCACGCACGCACACACACACACACACACACCACACACCTTTCCCTTAATTGTCTTGATGGATGTTGATGTAGTGTGCAATTTTGTACCGAATCGAATTAAATCGAAGCTTATTTTATTTTGGTGTCTTACATATTGTCATATTGTAGTGCATAATATTTGTATTGTATTGATTGCATCGTATAGTAGAGTAAAAGGTAAAGGTGTTCCCATAACCTATAAGGTCGTAGGGGAGCGAGGCGTCAGAGACCTCAACTTCTCTAGGGGCCAGCATATTGAAAGTAGATCCCATCTCCTCTCCCTCGCTGCTTTACCTTCCCTGACCCTCAAGAGGGCAGATACCCATTTACAGCTGGGTGAACTGGGGGACTGTACTGAAGCCAAGGCGCGCAAACGGTCACCCATCCAAGTGGTAACCACGCTCGACGCTGCTTAACCTTGGCTGGGGGAAAGCGAGTGCTCCGACCATTGAGCTATCCCGTCCCTATTGTATAGTGCACAACTTAAAAGTCACAAAACCATTTTCTGCATAAAAGTTGGACATCCTCCACGGGGAGGGTGCCCCCCCACAAGTGCAACATTAGCACCATGCATTTCTTCTTGCCTGTCTGCGTGTGTAGATCAGTATTTTTCTCCTATCAGACAGACTTGATTTTTTAAAAACACATTTTGCCAGGAACAACTCTATCACTACCATGGTTAAATCCTGTTCCGCTTTTCGTAAGAGTAGGCCATTGTGTGCCGGTGGAAACACATGACAAAATTGACAACACTGCATGCACACGGGGACTTGATGTAAAAAAGCACATGAGTGCTTATTCCATTATCCTCGCTATAAAAGAATAAATAAATAAATGGTTTGGTTTTTGCTTAGTAGATATAACTTTTTTTTAAACCGGAAAAGATCAATTCATCTTTAAAAAAAAAGAAAAAATCAAAGATGTAACTTACACTCAGGATCTCGATCTATTGTCTCCTACGAAAAACGTTTGGTTTTTTCCTTGAGATCAGATTTTCAGTTTTTCCTGTCTCCTACGAAAGACTGGCACCCAGACCACCATTAACAGTCTAGGAGATGGGAGGAAAATCCGGCTGTTGACGGAATCGAATCAGCAAACTGTGGCTTTCTGAAAGGAGTGTGATATATATCGATATAGTTCTGCTTCTGTGACAACTTCTCTTCAAAACCACATCGATCATTCTTCCCATTAAGACTGTACCGTTTTTGAACCACCAGTATATAAAAAACTAAAGGGGCTTATGTCTGTCTGCCAGTGACGACCAGTGTGTGCTTGTTGGAAAGAAAGAGTAGGGGTATATGTGTGTGTGGGTATGTGGGTGTGGTGTGGGGGGGGGGGGGGGTGAGAGGGTTGGGGAGCGGGTGAGAGGCACAACTTTGTCTTTCATTTGTAGTGAAGGAGTGTACGTTTCGTATGTACGTACCTATTGCACGGTGTTGTTGTGTTGGTGTGTGTGTGTGTGGTGTGTGTGTGTGTGTGTGTGTGTGTGTGTGTTGGTGTGTTTTATGTATGTACGTGTCGTTGTGTGTAAGTCAGTCTTCAATGAAGTGTGTGTGCGTGCATGTATGTATGTATGTATGCGTGCGTGCGTGCGTCTGTATGTATGTATGTATGTATGTATGTTGTATGTATGTATATGTGACGTCGCGTGTGTGCGTGCTATGTGCACGCTGTCTGCGTGCGTGCGTGCGTGCGTGCGTGTGTGCGTGCGTGCGTGCGTGCTTGTGGTGGTGGTGTGTGTGTGTGTGTGGTTGTGTGTGTGTGTGTGTGTGTGTGTGTGTGTGTGTGTGTGTGTGTGTGTGTGCTCTAGATCTAGTACTGGATCTTTCTTAATGTTTTACTCGTGTCTCTGATATCAGTATTAAAGGTTTTTCATACCGATGACATAGGATGTTCCAGATGTTGACAATGACGACTACGACGACGATAATGATAATGACGATGGCGATCACGATAACGAGGACAAAATTGATGACGTTTATTTGATAATGAGATCATCATGATCAGCATCACCATAATCATTATCATCATCATATCATCATCATCATCATCATCACGAAATCGTCGCTGATATCATCATCTTCAATATAGATCTCTCGTCTTTATCTATCATGATCATCATCATTTTCAACAGGGCCATCATTAACTATCATCATCAATAGCTGGAGGTAGAGCTGTTTTAAACGGGACGGGATAGCTCAGTGGTCAAAGCACTCGCTTTTCCCCAGCCAAGTTAAGCAGCGTGTCGAGCGTGGTTACCAGTTGCATGGGTGACTGTTTGCGCGCCTTGGCTTCAGTACAGTCCCCCAGTTCACCCAGCTGAAAATGGGTACCTGCCCTCTTTAGGGTCAGGGAAGGTAAAAGCAGCGAGGAAGAGGAGATGGGCGCCGCCCTCAATATGCTGGCACCTGGAGAAGTTGAGGTCTCTGATGCCTCGTTCCCCTACGACCTTATAGGTTATGGGACACCTTTACCTTTTACAGCTGCTTAAACAGTGAATAAAATGGGGCTCGCGATCCATGGAGAAAGGGAAAAAACCAAGAAGGGAGAGGGAAGAAGAAAAACATCTAACACAACCAACAAACACAAAAAACTAAACGAAAGGAGAACAGAACAGAAAAAGGGAAAGAAGAAGAAAAAGATAACAACGGAGCCACAAAAGTTAAGGAACAAAACGGGGGGGGTGGGGTGGGGGGGGGGGGGGGGGGGGGGGGTACACACCAAGCATACTGTAGCAATGGATAGAGTCTCCGGTATTTTTTTAAATAAAAAATCGAAATCGTCAACATCATCAGCAGAAAGTGTAATAGTTATCGTCGTCGCTGCTTTCTTCTTCCTCGTCCGTCTGCAACAGCTGCCACATATCAATCGTCATTTTCATCGTCGTCTTCATCATCGTTACCATCATCATCATCATCATTTTCGTCATCATCATTATTTTCACCATCATCATCATTTTTACCATCATCATTTTCATCATGATCATCATCATCATCTTTTCACCATGATCATGATCGGCATTTTCATCATTTCCATCATCATCATCATCATCATCATCATCGCCGTCACCATCATTGGTAACAGCAGCAGCATCTGTCAGTAGCTGTAGTTTGTTTTTTCTTCATCGGCATGCTTATCGTCGTCATCATCAACATCCTATTCATTATCATCAACATCCTCCTCCTCGTCATCATCATCTGCGTCATCATTTTCATCATAATCGTAATTTCCAACATCATCATCGTCTTCTTCATCATCGTTACCATCATCATCATCATCATTATCATCATCATCATAATCATCATCATCGTCATCATCATTGGTAGCAGTAGCAGCATCTGTCAGTAGTTGTAGTTTGTTTATTCTTCATCAGCATGCTTATCGTCGTCATCATCAACATCGTCATCATTGTCACCATCATCATAATTTCCAACATCATCATCAATGGTAGCAGCAGCATTTGTCAGTACCTGCAGTTTGTTTATTCATCGCCATGCTTATCGTCGCCATTATCATCATTCTCGTAGCCATCATCATCATCATCATCCTCGTCGCCATCATCATCATCATCATCATCGTCGCCATCATCAGCAGCAGCAGCAACAGCAGCGGACACACAAACAGCTTTCCCACACACCAGCCCCTATAGCCCACCTGGGCGGAGGTATCGATCCGTCAGGTGATCGATTGCTCTCCACCGGTAGGTTGCAAGGTAGGGAGCGTGTGGCGGGCAGGAGGGCGGTCAGAGAACGAGAGCGAAACAGGTGCACCACTCTCTTTCACTGTGGGTGAGGTAACTCTGCCACGATCGCCATGGGTGGCTGAGGGGGGCCTTTGTTTTGGTGGGGAGGCGGTGTGGGTGGAGGAGGTGGGGTGGGGGAGGTAGGGCGGGGGAGGGTGGGGGGCAAGTTGAGTGGACGGTGGGTGAGGGGTGGGGGTGGGAAGGCAATGAAGAGGTGGGGGTGGGGAGGAGGGAGGGGGATCATCATGTGTGTTTTCATGGCCAGCTGCCCAGCTTGCAATCAGACTCGCCAGGTTCTCTGCTTGCCCCCCTATCCCCCCCCCCCCCCATCCCCCACCAAAAAGAAAACCCTCCCTTCTCCCCCCCCCCCCCCCCACCCCCCTCTTGGTCCTGAAGTTCCTGATGTCATTGATCAAATCGTCTCCCTACTCTGACTTGTTCCCCACAGGATGTTTTCCTTATTCTCAACTGCATGGAAACTACAAAGCGTACAGGTTGGGGTGTGTCTTCAATTTTACGTCTGTTCACTTAAAGTGATATTAGACGACAGGTTGGGGTATTTTTAACGTGATGTTTATTCTTGAAGCAGACAACACGCGGCTTACAGCCTCAACGAGATTTAGGGCCTAGTCCGCCCTCGACCAATAAAACAAAAATTAATGCATGTGTAATCCCTCATCTCATCTGCTCCCAACAACCCCTTCCAGGGTCGTAGGGGCACTTGCAGGTGACCAACGTTGCATCAGTTGGCTCCATTGCGGTGGTTGTGGGCAAGTGCCTGGGTTGTGGAGAAGCTCTTCCCGGTCCATTCAGTGTTGTATATTTCTTCTTCTGCCTGCCTCGCCTTCTCTTCCCTTGCACTGTTCCTTGCAGTATGGTCTTGGAGAGCCCGTCTGATCTTGTCACTTGTCAAGAAAAGGAAGCTCAGATGACATGGATATGTGAGAAGATGTATGTGTAATAGCATAATAATAATAGTCAGTCAAATCAGACTATTATTATAAAGATTGGGTAAGCCAGTGTAAACAGTTTGAGAACACGGACGTTTTACAGTGGGTAGCGTGAACGATAGGTAGACTGATAAACAGGAACGGTGAAAAATAAAGAATTGGAAGACTGAGATAAACACAGTAACGATTGTTACTGCTAAGGCTTATTCAAGGGTGATTTTTAGGCTAAAGAATTGCGATTTTGGGGGGAAGGAGGCATAATAGATAGATAGATAGATAGATAGACAGACAGACAGACAGACAGACAGACAGACAGACAGACAGATAGATAGATAGATATTATTTGAAAACTGTAACGCCAAAGACCACCAAAATATAAGACTATAAGCTGAAGAGTAGAGACTTATCCTACCTGTGATAAAAACACAAGTTTTCTTATAAATAAAAACAAGGACATTCATTTTTGAGACAAGAACCATAACAGGTAATATCTAGAAGAATAAAAAACGGGACCGGTGGACTAGATTCTCCGGGGGAAGGCATTTTGGCAGAAGGTAGGACACTTGTACCACGTAACACCGGCCTATTCTTCTGCACCAGGGCTATTGTTCCTCCAGCATTGAGGGGGTGAGGAAAATCTATACTCCCCTCCATTGAGTGGGCCTCCAAAAGCGCTTTCAGCACTAATATAGGGCGCCACAAAACGGGAGATTGTTGGGGGGCCCCTGCTTGAAAAGCAACCCCCCTCCCCCCACCCCACCCCCCTTTAGTTCTTATCTGCCTCCTAGTCTTCTCTTGCCTAACCCGAACAGAAAAGAGGAGAGAGAGAGAGAGAGAGAGAGAGGAAGAGAGAGAGAGAGAGAGAGGAGAGAGAGAGGAGAGAATGAATGAATGGAGGGGCCGGCCAGCCAACAAGCCAGGCTGCCAAACAAAGTTGCATTGAGAGGTGAAGCACGGCTGAACAGTTCAGCTGAAATAAAAGGGTTTGTTACAAGCTAACACCAGCGTGGACCCACCACCCACCACCACCCACCGACCTGCTTCTGTCTGCCCATTCTTGGCCGTGGCTGGCAGTAGTGGTGGTGGCAGTAGTTCGAGCTGCTTAGTTCCTTACTTTACTTAGCAGAAGCAGGTCCCAGAAGCAGACAGCGGCTCCAGTTCCAGTCTTGTGTCAGATCCTGGCTTCCAGAAGCACCCAGCCGCAGAGAGCAAGGCAGTCTTTGACCTTCCTCCAGAAGAACACCTTTTTTGGTAGATGTCCTTCCCACACAGAGAAAGGGAAAGGGGTGTGGCAGGATTGCGCGAGAGCAGACAGTAAGTACGTTTACAGAGATTAGTTAGATAGACCCGTTTAAAAGTTGTTGTTGTGTGAGCGTAAAGTAAGAAAAAGGTAGACTGAATATACTAAGACAGAAGAGAGATGAGTGTTGATAATAATTATTTTGAGTCTTAGTGTGGGAGGATTTAGGAATGGTGTAAATTGAATGCGGCTGAATATGACATAACAATAATATGTGTAAATGCCAGAGAAGGAAGTTCACAGAGAGAGAGAGAGAGAGAGAGAGAGAGAGAGAGAGAGAGAGAGAGAGAGAGAGAGAGAGAGAGAGAGAGAGAGAGAGTATGCAAGGTCAAGGACAACGAGATTTTTTTTTTCTATATATCTCGGAAAACTCTTCCATGTCTTTTCCTTCTGCTTAGTTTTTCAATTCTTCTTGTCGTTCTTCTTTTTCTTCGTCTCCTCCTCCTTCTCCTCCTTCTCTCCTCCTCCTTCGTCTCCTTCTCTTCCTTTTCATGTTGCTACTCTTCTATTTTCCTCTTCTCTTTATTTCCCTTCTTCCTCTGTCACTTCTTCCTGTCACTGCTCTCTTTAATGTTCTCCTCTTTTTCTTTATTTGCCTCTTCTTCTTCTCCTCTTTGTCTCTTCTCCTCCACTGCATTCTTTATTCTTTTCATTCTTCTCTTTGCATCTTTTTCCTTCTTCTTCGTCTTTTTTGCTTCTCTTCTCTCCTCCTTCTTCTTCTTTGCTCTTCTTCTTCTTTGCAATTCTTCTTCTTCTTTGGTGTTCTTTCTTTGCAATTCTTCTTTGCAATTTTCTTCGTCTTCTTCTCTTCTTCTTTTCTTCTTCTTTTTCCCTTCTTCTTCTTCTTCTTCTCTTCTTCTTCTTTCATTCTTCTTTTCTTCTTTCTTTCTTTCTCTTATTCTTCTCCTCCTCCTCTTCCTTTCCTTCATCTTCTCCTCCTCCTTTCCTTCTTCCTCTTCATCAGCTTTTTTTTGTCTTCTTTCTTTCTTTTCTTCTGTCAGTTATGAAGTATTATGCTTCAATGATTATTACAGAAGTAAGCTTACAGATTTTTCAATGTTCTTTTTTTTAATTATTAATTTGCGTTCACTGGTTGTACTGTTACAGAAGGCTGGATGTAAAAAAGCAACTGTCATGCTTGTTCCTTCACCTTCTGAAAAAAAAATTGAATCAATCTTTCATCCATTTATTCTTCCTTTCTTCTCTTCTCTTTTCTTTTCCCCTTATTCCTCTGCCACCTCTTCCTTCTTCTCTTTGTTTTCTTTGTTTATGGACTGGGTTTCCGGCTGTTATTCCAGGACAAACTTCGATGCATCTGTCTGCTTCTCAGCGAGCATTAAATTAGCATTCCTAGTTTGTACAGTGTCGGTATGTTCGGGTTTGTGATTCATTATGCAACTGCTGGAGGAGAGAGAGAGAGGAGAGAGAGGAGAGGAGAGAGGAGGAGGAGAGAGGAGAGGAGAGAGGAGAGAGAGAGAGAGAGAGAGGAGAGAGGGGGAAATGGATCTTTAATTTCCGTACTCTGTGCAAATAAGTAGTACTGTGATGTAATGGTTACAGGAGAAAAGGCGTTATTGATCAGTGTGTGTGTGTGTGTGTGTGTGTGTGTGTGTGTGTGTGTGTGTGTGTGTGTGTGTGTGTGTGTGATTGTGAGATGTGAGTGAGTGAGTGTGTGTGTGAGGTGGTATGAGTGAGTGAGTGGTTCTTTTATTTTAAGTATTTTCATATTAAATGGTATTAGGTTTGTGTGTGTGGTGTGTGTGTGTGTGCGCGCGCGCGCGCGTGCGTGCGTTTGCTGACCGCGCTATCAAGAACAGAAAAAAACATAAGAGTTACTTCTTGTGTACAAGTGTACTTTCGGTTTGTCAGATGCTTTAATCAAGCGTGACAGTTTGTCAATATTTACCAGTAAACTCGTGATGCTTCAACTCAGCATCTATATATCTTGCATCAGCATCTATATATCTTGATTCAGCATCTATAAATCTTCTATACTCCTATCTTTGATGTCATTGTTCATGCCACATTAACATTCCCCGTGCATCATTCCTATAGCTTTAGCGTATCACGCGGTGACCGTCCTAGGTTCACCTTATGGTTAGCTAGGGCGTTGGTACCAGAAACGACAGAAGAGCTGATTTTAGTCTTGTTTCAATCTGTATAATAGTTTTAATATGACATTTCAACTACAAGAAGGTGACAAGCTTGATACGGCCTCTGTGCTTGGCAGGGCTTTTAAGCAATATCTGATTGGTTTTGATTGGAGTTTTAGCGCATCAGGTCCATAGCTGACTCGACTGTATTCTTGTCAAAAGTTTTCAGCTATCTTCTATAGCCCCTCGGGACTGTTATAGTGGATGAGGTAGATCTGTCTGCCATCTGGGTCCGACAGACGGTTGCAAACTTGTTGGCCACATTACATTACTTCAGCCAAACCCATTCAGCCTTGCGGTCTATCCGCTTTCGTGTGTTTCAGACCTTGAACTCCGAATAGTATATATAGAATTATGGTGTGTGTGGTTGTTGTGTGTGTGTGTGTGTGGTGTGTGTGTGTGTGTGTGTGTGTGTGTGTGTGTGTGCGTGCGCAATAATGAAGAGAAAGGGGAAAAGGTCAGCGGGGTGAGCAGGAAAGAAGCAACAAAGAATACGCTCTGTTGTTTATGTTTGTCGTCGACGATGACGTCCAAAACAGCAGAGGAGGCAGCTGCTGTTTTGGAAATTGGGGAGAAGTTTGATTATAGTGGAGATGCCTTGCCCACAGTACATCCCCACTCTCTCAGCCAAGTGGACATAAGGACAGTCAGCGTTGGAGATGTTCTCCAAAGGCCAACCAGCTCCCAGGGCGGCAGCACATAAAGACTGTGCGAGTCAAGCCTCCTAGTCAGAGAGTCATAGTCGATCACTATAGACTAAGCCGTAAAGTGAATTCCATGAGTGGGAAAGTAAAGCCACACTGATCATACAGCTCTGTTGTACCAATCTATAAGGATTGGAACTGAAACTTTCTGCTTTTCTTTCTTTGATATTCTTTCTTTTCATTCTTTTATTTTTTTTAAATGTATTATAGAAGTATTCATGTGTGATCCATATTCCAGCGTGTTTGTGTTATGTTGTCTCTGTCCTCTGTCATTATGTAACTGTCGTCAAGCCCGTGTTTTATTGTGTCTGTGTGCCAGTGTCTGTCTGTTCAGCTGTGTATATTCCCCACAATGTGGTGACCGTCCAGGCCTGACCCTTGTGGTTGGCTAGGGCATTTATTCAAAATATCACAGAAGAGCTGGTTTTAGCCTTGCTTTAATCGGTATGCAGTTGCACAGTTTTAATCTGTGATTTAAATTCTAACGAGGTGATAGCCCTGATGTGTGCTTTCTGTGGTCGGCAGGGCTAATCACAAAATGATTAGGTCGGATTGGAACTGTGTGTATCTTTCTTTGTTCAGAATTTATAAAGGAAAAGAACTCCTTTTCCCGAAACAACTTGCACCATTCTCCAAGTTCTGTCTTATCTTTGTCACGACTGTCGGTGAACTGCATTTATACTCAGACTCTTCATATGCCATTTTGCCGTGGAATAAACTCACAGCGAGGTACAGGACTTTGTTTACGGTGTTCCCCGTGGGGATGCCGGGGGCCTGTCAGCTTCCCCACTTTCTGGAAATTCTGTGCTAGGAATTCCCTCCTTTCTAATTCTGGAAATTCTGTGCTAGGAATTCCCTCTTTTCTATCCCTTTCTTTTGTTTCTGCCTTGTTTCTTTTCTTCTTGTCACCACCTTTTGCATCTATTTTTCTGCCTTCTTGGTCCATTGTCCTGCCTTTTTTTCCGGAAAGACTTAAAAGATTTTCTCTCCCATGCCGAAGTTGAATGTGCTGGGCCTGACTTGTCAGGCGCTTAACGGCAGCGCAACGCATTTTCGCTCATATGACGGATGACAATAGTCGCTGTCTGAGCGTTTGACGAGGAGGAGAGGAGGAAGAAGAAGAAGAAGAAGAAGAAGAAGAAGAAGAAGAAGAAGAAGAACAACAACAACAACAACAACAACAACAACAACAACAACAACAACAACAACAACAACAACAACAAGTGTAATGGTGGAAACAGAGATGTGGAGAAACAAGAGAGCCTCTGTTGATGGAAACAGTGCTATCAAACACAGAACATGATGTCATGGACCCGTCCTATTGTGATTGGTCTCGCTGTAGTCTTCTTGACTTCTGCCTTGACTTCTTGATTTCTTTTCTTTTCATTTTGAGGGCTGGATGTAAAAAAAAAAAATCTTGTAACAGAATCTATTACCCTCGTGAAATAAAATTGCGTTTGCGTTTACGGATATCAGTCAGTTACTGTTGTCAGTGGTGGTTTTGATAGTCAGTCACATTCTTCAGGGCTAGAGCACTCTACGCAGAACGACCGTTTTCATCTGGTTTGAGGTTCAAGTTTGGGAAAACAACAACGCTCCAAGATGTGGACTGTGGAAGATGGTCCGGTAACCGTTGTCACCTTGTGACGGTTTATAAGCATGAGAAGGTTTTTATGTATGGATGTTGGCTGAGAAGAATCCATGGAGATTTTTAAGCGTGAGAAGATTTTTAAGCTTGAGAAGGCTTTTAAGCATGAAAATATTAAGAATGAAAAGGTTTTTTTCAAGTATGGATATTGACTGAAAAGAATCTAGGAATAAACTGTGACGAATCGACCGGGGAAAAAATGCAAGGAATCTTTCGTAGGCAAAGTAATAAGGCATTCTCCCCTACCTTTTCTTCTTCTTCTTCTTCTTCTTCTCTTCTTCTTCTTCTTCTTCTTCTTCTTCTCGTCTTCTTCTTCTTCTTCTTCTTCTTCTTCTTCTCGTCTTCTTCTTCTTCTTCTTCTTCTTCTTCTTCTTTCTCGTCTTCTTCTTTCTTCTTCTTCTTCTTCTTCTTCTCTCTCCTTCTTCTCCTTCTTCTTCTTCTTCTTCATCCTCCTCCTCTCTTCTTCTTCTTCTTTATCTTTTTCTTCTTCTTCTTCTTCTTCTTCTTCTTCTTCTTTCTTCTTCTTCTTCTTCTTCTTCTTCTTCTTCTTCTTCTTCTTCTTCTTTTGCTTCTTCTTCTTCTTCTTCTTCTGCTTCATTTTCTTTTTCTTCTTCTCCTCCACCTCCTCCTCCACCTCCTTCTTCTTTCTTCTTTCTCCTCCTCCTTCTTAATCTTCCGCTTCGTCCATGTCCATCGTGTTCTTCCATCTTCTTCCGGGCGCCGCACAACCCCCCCCCCCTCCCCACCTCCTCCCCTGCCTCCCCAAATCCTCTTCTCCTTCCAAAAGTCCTTCTTCTTCTTCTTCCTTCTCTTCGTTCCTCTGTCGTTTTAATCTTTTTTCCCTTCTTCTTCCTTCTCTTTCTTTCCTCTGTCGTTTTAATCTTTTTATTCTTTCCTTCCTGCCCTCTTTTGCCTCACTCCACCCCTAAACTCCCTCCCCCCCCCCCCCCCCCCCTCTCTCTCTCTCTCTCTCTGTGCTTCTGCTGTGGATGTCATCATCGTTTCTTCATCTTCATTGTGGCGGCCATTGTTGTTGGCACGAATGTGCATGTCACTTTGTTGACATTTGATATCAGGAAATCTTCTGCCCCCCCCCCCCCCCCCCCCCTTCCTCCTCCCCTCCCTTCCCCACCCTTCGTGTTCCTGTCCTGTCCCTTCATGCCAATCTGTCCGAACTTTTTTGTTTGTTTGTTTGGTTGGTTTGTTGTTGTTCTTTTGTTGTTTTTTGGGGGAGGGGGTGTATGGTGGTGGTATTTTTTGTGTGTTTTGGTTTGTTTGGCTGTTTGTTTTGTGGTGGGGTTGTATTTTTGTCTTGGGTGGTCTTGGTTAGGCAGTAGTAGTAGTAGTAGTAGTAGTAGTAGTAGTAGTAGTAGTAGTAGTAGTAGTAGTAGTAGTAGTAGTAGTAGTAGTATTGTGGTGGTGGTGGTGGTGGTGGTGGTAGGGGTAGTAGTAGTAGTAGTAGTGGTAGTGGTAGGGGTAGTAGTGGTGGTGGTAGTGGTAGTAGTGGTAGTGGTAGTAGTAGTAGTAGTGTGTAGTAGTATAGTAGTAGTAGTAGTAGTAGTAGTAGAGGTGGTAGTGGTAGTAGTAGTGGTAGTAGTAGTAGTGGTAGTAGTAGTAGTCGTAGTAGTAGTAGTAGTCGTGTAGTAGTAATAGTAGTAGTAGTAGTAGTACTAGTAGTAGTAGTAGTAGTAGTTGTTGTTGTTGTTGGTAGTGGTAGAAATTGTAGTAGTAGTAGTAGTATTTGTTGTTGTAGTGGTAGTAATTGTAGTAGCAGTAGTAGTGGTGGTGGTGGTGGTGGTGGTGGTAGTAGTAGTAGTAGTAGTAGTAGTTGTAGTAGTAGTAGTAGTAGTAGTAAGTAGTAGTAGTAGTAGTAGTAGTAGTAGTAGTAGTAGTAGTGTTGTTGTTGTTGTTGTTGTTGTTGTTGTAGCAGCAGTAGTAGTAGTTTGTAGTAGAATTGCTGGTAGTATAGTAGTATAGTATAGTAGTTTGTAGAAGTATAGTAGTAAGTAGTTAGTAGTATAGTAGTAGTATAGTAGTAGTAGTAGTAGTAGTAGTTAGTATAGTAGTATATAGTAGTATGGTGGTGGTGGTGGTGGTGGTGGTATGATGGTTATGATGATGATGAAGACGATGGTGATGATGATGGTGATAATGATGACGATATTAATTGGTGATGATAAGATGGTGTTGATGACGACGATATGACGACAATGATGATGATGATGATCATCATCATCATCAGTGCAGTTGTTGTTACTGTTAGTGGTGGTAGTTGTTATTTCTAGTGTAAATTATTTTTCATTTCCATTAGTTATAGTGTAATCAAGTGCTTTTAAACATTGCTATCGTCGTTGCCTTTGTCATCATCAACATTATTGTCATCAGTCATTTTCTTCTTCTTCTTCATTATCTTCTGTTGCTGCTGCTTCTTGTTCTTCGTCTTGTTCTTGATCTTATTGTTCTTCTTCTAGTTCTTGTTCTCAATCATCTTCATCATCATTATCATCATCATCTTATTCTTGTTGTTGTTCTTCTCCTTCTTCTTCTTCTTCTTCTCCTTCTTCTTCTTCTACTTCTTCTTTTTTCTTCTCTTCTTCTTCTTCTTCTTCTTCTTCTTCTTCTTCTTCTTCTTCTTCTTCTTCTTCTCCTTCTTCTTTCTTCTTTTTCTTCTCCTTCTTCTTCATCTTCTTCTTTCTTCTTTTTCTTCTTCATATTCTTCTTCGTCTTCTTTTTCCTTTTCTTCTTCTCCTTCTCCTCCTTCTCCTCTTCCTTCTCCTCCTCCTCCTTCTTCTTTCTTCTGTCTTCTTCTTCTTCTCAGACATGTCTTGTCTTTTGCTATTTTTTTTTCTTCTTCTTCTTCTTTCCGTCTCTATTTTTTTGCCTCTCATTCCAAGGAATCTGGGAGGAATCTTTTCCTGATCTCTTTCACAAACAGACATGTCAGAATGTCGAGGTTTCAAGTCTCTCAAACCTCCCTCACCCAGCCCTTGCTTTGGGTAACCCCCCTCCCCCTCCCCCCCCTCCCCCCCCCCCCCCCCTCCCCTCCCCTTTTCTCTCTCTCTTTCCTCCTTTTTTTCTCTCTCCAGATCTGTGGCAACCTTTCTCCTGTCTTTTCATCGCTGTCGTGGTCTGTCTCGTCTCCTCACCACTCCCTCACTCACCCTTCTTCTGGTCCTCCCCTCCCTCCCCCTCCCCTCCCCCCAATTCCCTTGTCGTCTGCCTGTGTCTGCTTGTTTGTTCGTCTTCTGTTTGTGCTGCCTTCTCTGTCTGTCTATCTGTCTGTCTCTCTCTCTCACTCACTCTCTACTCTCACTCTCTTGTTCGTCTGTCGTCCTGCCTGCCTCTCTGTCACTGCTCTTTGTGTGTCTTTGTTGTCTCATTCTGGTCTGTGCGTTCTGTCTGTCCGTATTGTCTCTCTGTCTCTGTCTGTCTTTCTCTCTGTTGTCTGCTCTGTCTGTCTCGTCTCTCTGTGTCTGTCTGCTCTCTCTCTGTCTTCTCTCTCTGTCTTCTGCCTCTGTCTCTCTCTCTTTTTTCCTGCTAACCGTCTGTCTAGTTTCGATTTCTGTTGACCTCAATGTCTGGTCAGTATGTCTAGTATCTTCTCTCTGTCTCTTTGCCCTCTCTCTTTGCTCTGCTCTGTCCTGTCTTGTCCTTGTTCTGTCGTCTGTCTGTCTCTGCTCTCCACCCTCTCTCTCTCTCTCTCTCTCTCTCTCTCTCTCTCTCTCTCTCTCTCTCTCTCTCTCTCTCTCTACTTGACCCTTCTGACTAAAACTATATTTTTGCTTACCTCAATGTCTGGTCATTTGTCGTGTATCTGTCTCTTCTGTTTCTCTCTCTTTTTCTCTTGCTTTGCTGTCTGTCTGTCTCTCCCTCTCTCTCACACTCTCTCTCTCTTCTCTCTCTCTCTCTCTCTCTCTCTCTCTCTCTGTGTCCATCTATCTGTTGTCTGTCCATCTGCCTGTCTAGTCTGTCTCTCTGTCTGTCTGCCTGTCTACTGTCTCTCCCTCTCTCTCCCTCTTCCCTCCCTCCCACCTCCACCCAATCTTGCCGTGAGCGGTTGAAAAACAGCAGATTCACATTTTCTCCCTGAAAGTCAAAGTGATGTGGAACTGTCAGGCTGAAGATGGAACAGAGAGAGAGACGAAGGGAGGATGGGGACAGAGAAGGAGAGGGAATGGAGGAAAAGGGGGGTGGGCTTAGGAGAAGGGGGGGGGGGGGGGGGGGGGGGGGACAGGAGGGGGAGATGGACACACGCCCTCCAAATGGATCCGACAATCCCTGCCTCCAGGAGGGAAGAGTGTTAGTGAAGGGAGGTAATTTGTTTATCGACCAGCTTGGCCTCCCTTGGCATGTGGGTTGTCAGGTATGGGAGAATCAAGACAGATAGAGAGAAGGAGGGAGAGACAGAGGGAGAGACAGAGGGAGAGGGAGGTTGGCTGGAAGGACAGGGGTGGGGGAGGGGTAGGTGGTGGTGGTGAGGGGAGGGGGGTGGGGGTGAGACTGTGAAAGGCGGAGGAGGAGGAGGAGGGAGAAATTGACAGAGCGGTGGTGATGACGTTCGTCTCTGT
>CM054155.1:48369481-48371981 GCA_028751875.1 Rapana venosa
GTTGTGGGTTTTTTTCACAGTATTGGAAAAAAATCAACAAAAATCATTCTTCACTCGTCATCTTCTAGTCACTCTGCTGGTGATTTGAATTGGAAAAGTCATGTATATGCTCAATTTTTGGATGAAATGACCCAGTTATCATGTTTAACAAACGACTGTTTAGTGCAATTGTTTCTTTTCTACGTCCAAAAATTGCTTCAGGAGTTTAAATACTCTTGGTGGTGTAAACCAAAAAACCAATCCCTCAGGTGTGTGTGTGCGCGGCTTCAAATTTCAGCAGAACTACCCCACCCACCAAAAAAGTAAAGTGACTGAATCTTCCCCTTCTCTCGTGGGCTTTAGCTTCTTTTTACATCGTCAGAAGTGTTTTAGGAAAAAATGATGGCTTTTCCAGCTCCTCTCTCTCGTGGGTCGTACAGCTCGGTGTTGTAGGGTTATCTCTACAGTCGGACACACCATCTTCTTCCTCAGGTCGCTGAATAGCGTGCACCTCTGAAGGATGTGCTCGCCAAAGTGACTGACTGAAGCTGGTTGGATGATTATTATTATAGTAACGATGCATTTCCGAAGTGATGCTGGTTTCCCTTCAGTGCTACCTGGTGTCCGTACCTGGTCAAGCAAGCAGGAGAACAGATGTGACGACAGCAGGAGCAGCAGGAGGAGGACGTGGAGGAGGAGGAGGAGAGGAGGAACGATGAAGGGGGAACACCTGGATAAAACAACAGGTGGTTTGACAAGGTGAGTGTGTAGGTCGTTAAGGTGTGTGTGTGTGTGTGTGTGTGTGTGTGTGTGTGTGTGTGTGTGTGTGTGTTGCAGGGTGTGGTGTGGGTTGTGCAGTGTAGTGGTGGTGGTAGGGGAGTGTGGGTGGTGGTGATGGTGTGATGTGGTGTGTGCGTGCGGGGAGGGAGGAGTGTGGTGGGGTGGTGGTGGTGGGTGGTGGTGGTGGTGGTGTGGTGTGTGTGCTGTGGGGGAGGAGAGAAGAGAGTGGTGAGTGTGGTGGTGGTGTGTGTGTGGTGTGTGTGTGTGTGTGTGTGAGGCTTGGACTTGTCCATGTGTGTGTGTGTGTTGTGTGTGTGTGTGTGTGTAAGGCTTGGACATTTTGACATTGTCTATATATGTGTGTCTGTCTTTGTCTGTTTTGTTTGTTTTGGTCATGCTTTTTTCCTAGCGTTTAGTTAACATGATTTTTTTAGTTTTGTTGCTGTCTGGTTTCTTTTATTTGTCTTTAAAAATTCTTATCTCTTTCTGAAACCAGTTTTCGTTGGCGCGTCTGTGGGCAACTTGATCTTGCTTCATTCTCACCAACTCATTTCCATCCCCAAACTCTCACTCTCTTCTCAACACCCCCCTTCCCTCCCTTCTCCCACTCTCCCCCCCCCCCCCCCCCCCCTCCCCCAGTCCACCACTCATAATCTTTCATAATAACTTTCATATTGACTCAAAACGTAGCAGAGCTTTTTTTTCTCTCTCCTCTTGGCGTGGTTACTTATCTTCTAGGAGACGAAACAGACTGAAGTTGTTAAAACTCGTTAATGTTACGTTTTTATTCTGATCTGTACTTTAAAAACTTTTAATCTCCGACCATTTCTCGTTTTATCGTTTTGTTTTAATTACGATCAAGAACTATAGTAAGAAGAGCGAAGGGATAACGAAGGAGAGAGACAGAGACAGAGAGAGAAGTCTGAACTCTGAAATTTAATGAATACAGGCCAACAGCCCCTTTCAAAACAGAGAGACAGACTGACAGACATTCCATTTTCCTCGATATAAAAGAATGAATTTTTTTTTTAAAACAACAGACAGAGACAGAGAGAGCATGTGTGTGTGTGTTTATTTATTTTATTTATTTATTCTTTAATATCGAGGATAATGGAATAAGCACTCATGTGCTTTTTTACATCCAGTCCCCGTGTGTATGCGGTTTTGTAAATTTTGTCATCCGTTCCCACCGGCACACAATGGCCTACTCTTACGAAAAGCGGAACAGGATTTAACGTGTGCGAAAGATGTTCTGGGTGGTTTCGCACGGGGCCTAGGCTTTAGTCTCATCCGAAGGTGTGTGTGTTTTGTGTGTGTGTGTGTGTGAGTGTGTGTGTGTGTGTTGTGGTGTGTGGTGTGTGTTGTGTGTGTGTGTGTTTGCGAGTCGCTGTGTGTGTTTGGCACGTGTGTGTTTTGCGCGACGGCGTGTGTGTATGTGTGTGTGTTGTGGGGGGGGGGGGGGGGGGGGGGGGGGGGGGGGGGGGGGGGGGGGGGGGGGGGGGGGGGGGGGGGGGGGGGGTCAGAGGCTTAGCAGTAAAGGTAGTAGTTGATTACAGAGGTCCAATGAAGAACGTATTGGCAAGGGTTTAGCGTCGAGAAGGTCTATTGATCTAAGGCTGCTTACTAACTACGCTGAAAGCTTCTCCTTTGGCCTCTTTTTGTTTTTTTACTTATTTATTTTGTTGGCTTTAGCCTAGTCACTTTAGTTTGTTGCCGCTGTATTTACATACGTGTGTGAGGG
>CM054155.1:48376981-48384481 GCA_028751875.1 Rapana venosa
AAAACATATCGGTTTTTTAGTTTGTTTGCTTTCCCTTTTTTTTGGGGGAAAATTTTAATATTTTATATTATTTTTAAAATTTATATATTAATATATATATTGGTTAATATAGGGGTAATTATATTTGTATATTTGAATAAAAATTTTTGGGTATTATGTTATTCCTTTTTGGGTAAAAAGAACAACCCCCAAATTTCCCGTTTTAAAAAAACAAAGAAAAATCAACTGCAGAAAATGAAGAAAAAAAATTTTTTTAAAAGAAAAGTAATTTCTGCCAAATCCACTTTTCCCGTTGTTTTATAACTAAAAAAAAAATTGCAAAAGGGGATCATGCACATGAGAGAGAGTATGCTTTTGTTTGGCGTGCGTTACCCCTATTTGTGTGGGAAATAATTATTTTGGGGTGTGGTCTTTGCGTTTTGTGTCTGTGTGTGAGTGTTTTTGGGTTTTGTGCGCGCGGGGTTGCTTTGCGTTTTGAGGGGGGTGCCTGGTGTGAGTGTGTGTGGGGGTTGTGTGTTTGTGTGTGAGTGGTATGTGTTTGCGGCGGTGCAAGCGAAAGGTTTTTGGGCTCACACCCCTAAATCGAACAAGCCCACGTGCGCCCCCTGTCTCTGCTTTTTGCGCCCTTCTTTTGTCATCTGTTATTTTTCTCTCTCTCTCCCCCTCTCCTCCCCTCTCCCCTCCCTCTCTCTCTCTCTCTCCCCTCTCTCTCTCTCCCCTCTCTCTCGCTCGCTGGCTCGCCCTCTCTCTCTCTCTCTCTCTTCCTCTTTTCTCCCCTCTCTTCCCCTCTCTTTCCCCCTCCCCCTCTTCTCTCTCTCTTTTTCTCCAAAAATTTTTTCCCGTCTAGTTTTTTGCCCTGCCCTTTCCTCTGACTCGGTCCGCATGCCTCTCTGGTTGTCTATCTGCCCCTTTCTCTCTGTTCCTTCTGTTTTTTCTGCTGTCTTTTCGGCCCTTTTCGTTCTCTCTCTCTCTCTCTCTCCCCCTCTTCTCCCCTTTCCCCTTTTCTCTCTCTATCAAATCTACCCTGTCGCCCTGTCTCTGTCTGTCTGTCTGTCTGTCTGTCTGTCTGTCTATTATTTTATCTATCTTCTAAAAACCATCTATCTTTTCTGTATATCTCTCTCTTTTTTGTGAGTGTGTGTTGTGTTGTGGGTGTGTGTGTGTTGAGTGTGTTTTCGGGCCCCTCTCTCTCTCTCTCTTTTCTCTCTCTCTTCTCTGGGGCGTTTGGTATTTTGTGGGGGGCCTGTGTGTGTATTTGTGTGTCACCCCCCCCCTCCCCCCTTTCCCCTTTCCTCCTCCCCCCCCCCCAGCACACCCCTCTTCCCCCCATCCCCCCCCCCCTCTTAAAGGGTTCTTCGCATGGATGACGGTGGGAGAGAATGAGTTTTGCCACCCGATTACACACCTCTGCCCTCCCGGGCCCCATGGCCCTCCGCTACCCGGGGGTAGTTTCCGCCTGATTCCAACCCTCTCCCCCCCCGCGGCCCCCGCCCCTCCTCCCCCCCCCTTCCCTTTGTTTACCTCCCCTTTTTTCCCCCAAACCCTTAATACCCCACAGACAGACAGCATGACAGACGAAAACCAGAAAGACAAACTTTAAAACCAAAAATCCCAAACACACACAGAGAGACATAGTTTAAATACAGCCCTGAAAACGACACACAAAAGACACTTTCCAATTATAAATTTTTAATCGGGATGCAACCACACCCCACACACACACACACAAAAACCCCACACCCCAAACCAAACACACACAAAACACACACAACCAAACCCAAAAGGCCCACGACCACTCTTATGCTTTCCCCGTGTGTCTTTTTTTTATTAAAAGGGACTGGGGTTTTGGTGTGTGTGTGTGTGGTGTTTTGTGTGTGCTTGTGTGTGTGAATGTGGTGTATGTGTGTGTGTGTGTTTGTTGTATTTTGTTTGGGTGTGTGTGTATAAATTGTCACAGAGGGAGAGAGAGGAGATGTGTGTGTGTGTGTTGTGTGTGTGTGTGTGTGGTGGGGTTTTGGTGTGTGTGTGTGTGTGTGGTTTTTGGTGGTGTGGGAGAGAGGAGAGAAAAATTTTTTTTATTTTATTCTTTTATATCGATGAAATAATAAGGGCACTTATGGGGTTTTTTTACACCCTTTTTCCCCCGGTGGGGCGGTTTTTTTAAATTCTTTCTTTCTGTTCCCACGGGACACGGGTTGGAAAAAGGGGAAAAAAAGTTTTTAACTTTGGGGCGCAAGTGTTCTGGGGTTTTTCGCACCGGGGCCCGGTTTTATAGTCTTTCCTTTTTTTTGTGTGTGTGTTGTGGTGTTGTGCGTGGGGTGTGTGTGTGTGTGTGGTGTTTTGTGTGTGTGTGTGAGTGTGTGGGGGGTGTGCGCGCGCGCGCGCGTGTTTTGTGTGGAGGGGGGGTTTGGGGAGATGCACTTTAATGCATGGATCACATGTGTGTTTTGTTAGCGTGCAAAATTATGAACAAAGAGCGCGTGTGTAAATGCTTCATGCCCAAACCCCGCGCCCCCAAAACAGTCATGGGGTGTTTTTTGGTGGGGTGTTGTGTTTTTGTTTGTGTGTTTTTGTGTTTTTTGGGGTTTTTGGGTTTTTGTGTTTTTTGGTTTGTGGTGTGTTTTTTGTAGTGGTGTGTTTGTTTGTGGGGGTTTGTGTGTGTGTGTGGGGGGGTGTGTGGAGGCATGCCCGTTTTTTGGGGTTTTTGTTGGGGTTTTTTTTTGGCTTGTGTTCGTGCGTGCGGAACGGGGACTTAAAGGCATTTCTTTGGGAAATGTCTGGCAAGCCCAAAAACCCTTTTTTAAAATTTTTTCCTTTCCTTTTTTTTTTTGACCTTTTTTTATTTTTAAGTTTTTATTTTTTTTATTTGGTTTTTTGGGTTTTAATTTATTTTTTTTTGTTATATTTTTTTTTTTTTTTATTTTTTACCATTTTCTTAATTATTTATTCTTAAAATTTTGTATCAAAATTATTTTGGGGGGGCTTTTAAAACCTTTTATTACATTTTTTTTCAAAAACCAAAAAACAAAAAAAACACCCATAAATCACCCCCCCAAACTTTATTTCCCCGGGGGCCCCCCAAAAGGGAAAAGTTTAAAAAAAACGGGGGTGGTTTCCGGTTTAAAGGGGGGGTTTGGGGGATCCTTTAGGGAGCGACGCGACCAACAAAACCCTGCCCCCAAGTGGTGTACGGGGCGAAACACCCCCCCCCCCACAAAAACCCCCCCAACTCCAACCTTTTCGGGGGGGAAATAAACCCCCCAACCTAAAACCCCCCAAACCCCCCTCCCCCCAATTAATCCCTCCCCTTCCCCTCCCCCCCCTTTTTTGTTTTTTTTTTAAAAAAAGGGCCCCCCCCCTTTTTTTTTTAAACCCCCAAAGGGGGAAAAGAGAAAAAAAACCTTTTTTTAAAAACCCCCCAAAAAAGAGAAACCCCCCCCCCGGGAAAAGGGGAAAGGGAAAAAATTTTAAAGGGGCCCCCCGGGAAAAAAAACCCCCCCCCCAAAAAAAACCCCCCCCCCCCAAACCCTTCCCCCCCCCTTTCCCCCCCAAAAAGGGGAAAAAGGGAAAAAAAAAAACCCCCCCCGGGGGGGAAAAAAAAAAAAAAAAAAAAAACCCCCCCCCCCCCCCCCCAAAAACCCCCCCCCGGGGAAACCCCGGGCCCCCCCCCAAAAAAATTTTTTTTTTCCCCCCCCCCTTTAAAAAAAAAAAGCCCCCCAAACCCCTAATGGCCCCCCCCCCCCCCCAAATTTTTTGGGGGGTTTTAAAAAAAAAAACCCCCCCCCCCCCCCCCCCCCCAAAAAAAAAAAAAACCCCCCCCCCCAAAAACCCCCCCCCAAAAAAAAAAAAAAACCCCCCCCCCCCCCAAAAAAAACCCCCCCCTTTTTGGGGGGGGTTTTTCCCCCCAAAAAACCCCCCCCCCCCCCCCCCCCCCCCAAAAAAAAAAAACCCCCCCCCCCCGGGGGGGGCCCCCCAACCCCCCCCCCCAAAAAAAATTTTAAACAAAAAAAGGGGGGTGGGCCCTAAACCCCCCCCCAAAACCCCCCCAAAAATTAAAAAAACCCCAAAAAACCCCCCCCCCCCCCCCCCATAAAAAAAAAAAAATCATCCCCCCTCCTTCCGCCCTTTAAGAACCCAAACCCCCCCCCCCCTCCTCTCCCTCCTCCTTCCCTTCCTCCCTCCACCTTTTCCCTCCTCCCCCCTCCTCCCCCATCTCCCCCTCCCCCTTCTTTTCCCCCCCTTTCCTTTTCCTCCTATTTTTTAACCCCCCTCTTTCCCCCCTCATCCTCCTCTCCCCCTTTTTTTCCCTCCTTTTCCCCCTTTCCCCTTTTCCTCCCTTTCCTCCTCCTCTCCCCTCCCCCTTTTCTTCCTCCCCCCCCTTCCTCCCCCCCTCCTCTTCCCTTTCCTTCCCCCTATCCTCCTCCCCCTCTCTCCCCCTTTCCCCCTTTACCTTTTCCCCCTCACTTTCCTCCCTCCCCTCTCTCCTCCCCCTTCCTTCCCCCCCCTCCCCCTTCCTCCTCATCTTTTTTCCCCCTTTTTCCCCTCCCCCTTCCTTTTCCTCCTTTTCCTCCTCTCTCCTCCTACCCCTCCCCTCCTCCTCTCTCCTCTTCTCCCCTCCCCCTCTTTCCTCCCTCCTCCCCCCTTCTTCCTCCTCCTTTTTTCCTCCTCCTCCTCCTCTCTCCCCCTTTTTTTCCTCCTATCCTTTTTCTCTTCCCCTCCTCCCCCTCTCCTCCCTTTCTTTTCCCCTCCTTTTTCCTCCCCCTTCCCCCTCTCCTCCCTTTCCTCCTCCCCTCCTTTCCCTCCTTTTACCCCTTTACCCCTTTCCATCCTCCTCCGCTCTCCCCCCTTTTCCCCTCCTCCTCCTCTCTCCCCTCCTCTCTCCTCCTCCTCTCTCCTCTTCCTCCCCCCTCCCTACTTTTCCTCCTCCTCTTCCCTTCTCTCCCCTTTCCCCTCCTCTCTCTTTCTCCCCCTCCCCCTTCTTTTCCTCCTCTGCCCTCCCCCTTTCCTCTCTCCTCCCCTCCCCCTCTTCCCCCTCCCCCCTCCTCCCCAAAACCCCCCTTCCTCCTCTTTCCTCTTTTCCCCCTTTCCTCTCCCCCCCTCCCCTCCCCTTTCATTCTCTCCTCCCCCCCCCCTCCCCCCCTTTCCCCTTTTTCCCCTCTCTCCTCCTCTCTCCCCCCTCCCTTCCTCCTCCTTTCCCCTTTCCTTCCTCCTTTTCCCCTCCTTCTCCTCCTTTTCTCCCCTTCTCCTCCTCCCCCTCTTTCCCCCCCTCTTTTCCCCCCTTTTTCCTCCCCCCCTCTCCCCCTTCTCCCCCCTCTTCCTCTCTCCTCCTCCTCCCCCTCCTCCTCTCTTTCCCTCCTTTTTCCCTTTCCTCTCTCCTCTCCCCTCTTCCTCTTCCTTTTCTCCTCCTTTCTCTTCCTCTCTCCTCCATTCTCCGGGCCTACTACTACGGGAGTGTGGGGCTCTTGGAGAAAATTCCCAAAACCCTCTTTTTTGGCATTTCTTTAAAAGGACGTAAAAAGCAACGGGGGGCTGGCCCCAAACTTGTGGAAGGCTCGTTAGTAGCTAGTGGATTTTTAGGAGTTGGGGTTTTTAGGTAAACGAAGCCAAAGCCTACTTGGATTTTTTGGGTGTGGTTGTGTGGTGTGTGTGTGTGGTTTTGTGTGTGTGGTGTGTGTGTGTGTGTGTGGGGTGGGTGGCCGGGGGGGGGGGAAGGGTGTGTGTTGTTGTTGTGGTGGTGGTGGGGTGGTGCTGTGTGTTGTGTTAGTGTTAGAGAGAGAGTGAGAGAGAGTGTGTTGTGTGTTTTGTGTTGTGTGTGTGTGTGTGTTGTGTGTGTAATTATATAATATATAGAAGAACTCCAGGATCTCACCACCAGACTGGAAACATCAGCCAATGCCCACGGTATGGAGATCAGCACAGAAAAGAGCAAGATCCTAGTGAACAGTACCACACCGACCACTCCCACCAGCATCAAGATGAGTGGCGAGACACTAGAGGAGGTGGAAACTTTCAAGTACCTTGGAGCAGTCATCACCAAAGAAGGCACGAGCACACAAGAGGTGAAGATCAGACTTGCTGTGGCACTCTCCTCCATGACTAAGCTGGCGAAAGTGTGGAGAAACCACAACATCAGAACCCACACTAAGGTCAGACTCTACAAGGCACTCGTCACATCCATTGCCTTGTACAGCTGTGAAGCATGGACACTTACTGCAGATTTAGAACGTCGCATTCAAGCCTTTGAGATGAAGTGCCTCAGGCGGATCCTGAACATCACCTACAGAGACCGCAAAACCAATGACTACGTCTGGCAGCAGATCGAGGCACTGGCTGGCAAACAAGAACCATTGCTAGATACAGTCAAACGGAGGAAACTGAAGTGGTTTGGCCACACAAACTAGGCATAACAGCCTGTCAAAGACAGTCCTGCAGGGAATGGTGGAAGGAGCAAGGAGGCAGGGACGACCACGCAAAAGCTGGATATCCAACATCAAGGAGTGGACCGGCCTCACTGTACCAAGCCTCCTGAAAACAGCCCAGGACAGAACCATTTGGCGGTCCACTTGCAGCGTCCATGCGGGTACCCCAACGGTTGTCCCGACCAAGGGATGAGTGAGAGTGAGTGAGATATATATATACATATATATATATACATATATATTTATATATATATATATATATATACATATACATATATACATAGAGAGAGAGATGTGTGCGTGTCCAATGGACTCTGTGTGTGTTGCGGGGGGGGGGGGGGGGGGGGGGGGGGGGGGGTGGTAAAGAGGGATTGCAGGAGGGTAGAGAAGGAGAAGGGAAGGGAGGGGGACTGCTGTAGTGGTCATGATATGTTTTATGTTGGCCTGAGTAATAGATACGGATAGTGTGTATGTGTACGTGCTTGCGCGCGCGCGCGCACATGTGTGTTTGTGTATTATAGGTAACGAACACACACACACACACACAATACTCACATGCACGCGCGCACGCCCACCTACGCATCCACACACACGCTCACATACAACTTACAACCACAACAACCACACACACACTCAACCACACAAACACACATACACACACACACACACACACACACACACAACGCACGCACGCAAGCACGCACACACACACACACGGACACACACAGAGGCACAAACAGATAATGCACATTCTGCTGAGCATGTATCTTTACCTGTCCCCTTCCGTGCAACGACCCTAACTTCTTTTCTTATATAATAAAGCACGTGTGTATATATATCTGTCCATCCATCCATCGATCTTACGCCCACATTCTGTCCCTTTCTTTAAAAATTTTTTTCCTATGCACACAATCGATAAAACCACACACAATCACAACCACACACACACAACACAACACCACAAACACAACCAAAACAACACGCACAACACCCCCCACTGGTACGGGAAAAGAACAAATTTTAAAGTCGGGGTCCACGCACGCACGGCATGCGCGAAACACACACGCACGCACATCACCAC
>CM054155.1:48404481-48419481 GCA_028751875.1 Rapana venosa
TTGAATAATGATAATGATTGTAGTAGTAGTAATGATGATGATGATGGTGGTTGTGATGATGATAATAATAATGATCATCATCAACATCATAATGATGATTATGGTGATGATGATGATGTTGATAATGATGATGATTGATAATAGTAATAATGATGATGATGATGATGAGAAAAAGTGGGGGTGGGGGGGTGGTGGGGGGGAGGGAGGGTAGTGTTTTGCGTGTTGTGGTGTGTGTGTGTGTGTGTGTGTGTGTTGTGTGTGTGTGTGTGTGTGTGTGTGGTGTGAAAGGGAAGGGGGGAGGAGGGTTACCATTCTTGTCATCATGACTACCATCCTGATTAGTACTGTTGAAGCGAGAAGGGGGGAGGGGGTGTGTGTGGAGTTGGTGGTGGTAATGAAGAGGATAATGCCATTCTGGGTGTCAGTCATGATCATTATCTCTGTACCACCAAGTAGTGAGTGGACATTACATTAAACCAAACCAAACCAAACAAAACTAAAACACCACCAATCAATAATCATCATGATCATCACATCTTTATCGTTACTTTTTCTTCTGTTTCTTCACCATGCTTGTTTATTATTATTATTATTATTATTATTATTATTTCTCCTTCTTCTTACCCTTGTTAGCATTTTCATTGTTATTATTAGTATCATTATTATCATTATCATCATCATTATTATCATTAGTAGTAGTAGTAGTAGTAGTAGTAGTAGTAGTAGTAGTAGTAGTAGTAGTAGTAGTAATATCATCCTTACTCCTACTATTCTTTTTCTTCTTGTTAGTAATATATTGACAATCATTAAGCTATTTCATTTTGCATAAACAAATCATTAGACAGTTTGTTTGTTTTTTAAATCATGAACATTCCCATCCCTTCTATGATCACATACATATTGTATTATACTCATAGTAGTTACAATCATAACAACAGTAACAAATAATAACAAGAAGGATATTTTTTTTTTTAAACAACTCATGATGATGATGATAATGACGATAGTACTCCTATGTGTATAAATTCATCCAATATTTTTTTTCCAATCAACCTGTCGATGATTATTCTCAATAGTACTAGTAGTGATTATTATTATCATTATCGTCAATATCATCGTGATGATTATTATCATCATTTAATGTTGTTGTTATTTATTAGTAGTATCATCATAGTTATCATTATTATTGTTATTATTATCGTTATTATTGTGATGATGCTGATGATTATTATCATTATCATACAATCACTACTATCATCATCATTATCATCATTATCTTCATTTTAGTAGTAGTAGTAGTAGTAGTATCATCATAGTTCTCATTATTATTATTATTATTGTGATGATTATTATCATTATAATAATCATCACTACTATCATAATTATCATCATCATCATCATCATTATCATTATCCCGAACTATCATCAAGCAGGTGGGTCGTACCTACCTACCTACCTACCTACCTACCTACCCACGTCGCCCTATCTTTCGCTCGCGGGTTTGACGCGACGTGTCAGGATTGTTTTTGTTGTCGATTAGCGTGTGCAGCCGATCGTACAAATCCATCGTTCATTCGTGCTTCATTGGTTTCAATTACTGCTCTGCGGGAGAGAGAGAGAGACAGAGAGAGGGGGGAGAGAGACAGAGAGAGAGAGAGGGGGGAGAGAGAGAGAGAGAGAGAGGGGGGGGGGGGGGGAGAGACAGAGGTGGTGTGGTGTGGTGGCGACGTCCTCTTGTGTGTCATGTCATGTCCGCAATCGCAGGTATCGGCGTGTTTGCTCCTCTGACATGGGAGCCCAGGGATGAGATCGATGTCTTTGGTGTGGCAGCTAGGGTTAGGTTCAGGTTTTGGGGTGGGGGTTTTTTCCAGAGAGGCCCCGTGTCTGTGTTAGTCACAGAGGGACAGACAGAGAGAGAGACAGACAGACAGACAGACAGACAGACAGACAGACAGACAGAGACACACACGCACAGACACTAACACACATACAAAGAAATAAATCATGTGTGTGTATACACACACACACACACAACACATATATATATATAAATATTTATAAATCTATTACTATATATAGAAAAATATAAAAAATTTTCGGAATATATATTATATATATATATATATATATATATATATATCATATATTATATATATATATATTATATATTATATATATATCTACACGTACACAATAGAGTTACCAAAATTCTCTTTTTTCATTCCCGCGCAAAACCACGCATTAATATACTAATATTATTATACACTACGTGCACAACGTAACAACAGTTTAAACGTTAGTTTCATCTCTGTTTTTCTTTTCTTTTCTTTTTTCAGAAAAGAAAAATCACGTATATTACAGCCTACAAAGGTACTCAGAGAACAACGAACAGTTCAAATGTTCAAACGCTTTCTTAAAAAACATTCACTCACGTTTTTACTTCCTAAGTCTTTTACCATCTTCAATTTTGACAGTGCTTCTTTCTCGGAATTTGAAAACTTGTATCAAAGAATATCATGTGGAACCAGTTCGAAAATAATGCAAACAACATCCCCCCAAAAAAACCCCACAAAAACCCACACACACACACAAAAAAAACACAACAACAAACAAACAACAACAAAAACAAAACAACAACAACAAACAACCAAAACAACAACTTGATGAATAGAATGATGTAACGAGGAAGACAGTTTCATGTTAAAAGTTGTTTTTGGGGGAATGGGGGATGGGGGGAGGTAAATACTAGTACTCCTTAGTTGTGAGGTTTCATTATTTTCCTTATAATATTTTAAGTGTGCTTCGTCGCTATGTCACAGGCAGGATAATTTTTTTTTTTTAAACAACCACAAACAAACTTGTAATCTTACTCTTTTTACCTTCAATAAAGATCATTTTTGGCCCGACTTGAAATATAATTCTTATTGTCATGTTTAAACCGACAGTGGTCCAAAATGTGTCGGCAGACAAGGGCTACTTTGCAGTGTATGAGGACAGATGATATCGTGTGATAAGCTTGTAGGGTGTCTGGAGTAGAGTTGTAATTATAATTATTAGGTAGAAAAATCTCTGGTTACAGGGCTGTTAAGGGCAGCGTCCGGGTTTGTGTGTGAGAGAAAAAAAGGCTCCTTGTTATTTCGTGTCCGTTGTCTCTTTGTGTCTTGTCTTGTTTCTTCTTCTCTGTGCGTTTCGTCTGTCTCTCTCTTTTTCTCTTGTTTCTTTTTCTGTCTTTCTTTTTCAGCAATCTCCCCCTCTCTCTCTCTCTCTCTTCTCTTCTCTCTCTCTCTCTCTCTCCCCTCTCTCTCTCTCCTCTATCTCTCCCTCTCTCCCTCTCTCCCTCTCTCCCTGTATATATGAAAGGAATCAACTCTTGAATCTTGTGTGAGTGTGTTGTTGTTGGTTGTTTTATTCGTAACTGGCTTGCATCAATCATAACTGTTATCATTTTGCTATATATACACACCAATTTATACGAGGTAATATTTGATTTTAAAACAAAAATCCAGCTAAACAAACCCAAAATGAACCCAGATTGGTTCTCAAGACTTGTTTACTCGAAAATACTTTCAGCATAAATCTAGCTTATCTCACTCTCGTAGTCGTTCTGTTCTATGTCGTGAAAGGAACAATATGGCCGGTTGAGTGCGCAGGCACATCAATTATATATATACAGGCATGCACCCACGCACCACCCTATCCCATACACACATACACTCCCTCCCTCTCTTGTGCCCCTGACCCCCCCCCCCCCCCACCCCTGCACAGAGAGAGAGAGAGAGAGAGAGAGAGAGAGAGAGGAGAGAGAAGAGAGAGAGAGGAGAGAGAGAGAGAGAGAGAGAGAGGGGAGAGAGAGGACTTGAACTCGAATATTTAAGGGTAATTGGAAAAGCCAGAGGCTTCTTTACGTTCACCAGGTTCTCAAAAAACAAAAACAAAAATAATCTCTCTCACACAACAAACACACACACAACACACACACACACACACCACACACAAAACACACACAACACACACACAAAACACGCACACACACACACACACACACACACAGAGAAGGGGGAGAGAGAGAGAGAGAGAGAGAGAGAGAGAGAGAGAGAGACGAGAGAGAGAGAAGACAGACAGACAGACAGACAGACAGACAGACAGACAGACAGACAGACAGACAGACAGACAGGGCAGAGACAGACAGACAGACAGACAGAGACAGACATACAGAGAGAGAGACAGAGAGAGAGAGATTCAAATCGGGATAGATAACCGCCACAGTTTAAAATCTCTTCTGGGGGATGGGGGGGAGGCAGGCGTGTCCAAAACCGATTTCCAGTCATTATCAGGGAAAGCTGGAGACGTTATCCTTGTGCACCGCCAATATTGTTTAAAATTGTTGCGTGGACTGACAGGATAGACTGTGGTTTTGGTTGGTGGGATGTACTGCTAGTTCAGTGGTCGGAGCACTCGCTTTCCCCCAGCCAAGTTAAGCAGCGTCGAGCGTGGTTACCAGTTGGATGGGTGACCGTTTTGCGCGCCTTGGCTTCAGTACAGTTCCCCCAGTTCACCCAGCTGTAATGGGTACCTGCCCTCTTTAGGGTCAGGGAAGGTAAAGCAGCGAGGGAGAGGAGATGGGCGCCGCCCTCAATATGCTGGCCCTAGAGAAGTGAGGTCTCTGACGCCTCGCTCCCCTACGACCTTATAGGTGATGGGACTCCTTTACCTTCACCTTTTTTACTGCGCTAGATAGGCTTGTACGCAGACCAACTAGTTACCTCCAGCGTCAGCAAAATTATTATAGTTATTGCCTTGTGTTGGTACCAGAAAGATGATACTTCACACGAACGTGTGTGTGTGTGTGTGTGTGTGTGTTGTGTGTGTGTGTGTTGTGTGTGTGTGTGGTGTTATGTGGTGTGTGTGTGTGCGTGTAGTGTGTGTGTGTTGCGGTTTTGAGGTTTGCGTTTTTTTCTTCTCCTTCTTTTTTTTTTTTGGTGGGGGTGGGTTTTTGGTTTTTTTTGTTTGGTTTTGTTTTGGTGGGGTTTTTTGGTTGTTTTTTTTTGTTTCTTCTGTTCTTTTTAAGGCTTTTGAGCCACAAGATGGGCCATAGCAGGCAGAAAGATGTAATGGTTGAAGAGTGAAAAACACAGTGCTTATTGGCACTGCTGCCCGTTTATTAGTTATCGAACCCATCCTACAGTGGCCTTATTCGCTTATTGTGTTTCGTTAATATGCGTGTGCTTGTGTATTGCCTTTTGTTGCTGTTGTTATTGGTGGCGGTCTTCTTTCTTTTTCTTTCTTTTCTTTTTTTTCTTTCTTTCTTTCTTTTTTCGTTTTTTTTTTTTTCTTTTTTTCCTTCCTTTTCCCCCCATTTATTTGATTCCCACCCCCCTCCTTTTTAAGTTAGGTTGGCGGTTGTATGTGTTTTGGTTAGAGAGAGTGAGTAAGACAAGGAATTTTTTTTTTTTGGCTGTGGTTAATATGTATTCTGGTCTACATTCAAACAAAGAAATCAATAAACAAACAACATGGCAAGATGTAGTGCAAGCGCATATGAAATATTTCGCATGGACAGTTAACCTCACTGGCAAAAAAACCCTCCTGAAGTTTGTACAAGTAGGTCCGGCATCTTCTTCTGCATCGAACGCTCACACAGCAGCTATCGTTGTCTGTCATATGAGCGAAAATGCGTTGGGCTGCCGTTAAGCGCCTGACAAGTCAGGCCCAGCGCATCCTACTTCAGCATGGAAGAGAAGTGTTATTTTTTTAAAGTCTTTCTGGGGAAAAAGCAGGAGAATGGACCAAGAAGACAGAAAATGGACAAGAACGAGGTGACGGGAAGAAAGGGGACGAGGCAGAAACAAAGAGAGGGATAGAAAAGAGGGAATTCCTCGCACAGAATTCCCAGAAGGTGGGGATGTGATTTATACTGACAGGCCCCTGGCATCCCTACGGGGAAGGTTAGATATGACTGTAATGACTTTTCCCTAAAAAATAGAATTGTAAAATAATTTTGAATCTTTGATGAATCATTTTCAAAGTGATGGAGAAGTTGCAACTGGTCACGTACACTTGTTCTTCTTCACTAGTTTTTTTTTATGAATTTAAAAAAAAAAAGAGAAAAACCAAACCAAAACAAAACAACAACCAAACCCCAAACAAAATACACCAAAAAAGAAAACCCCTAAAAAGCAGTGTGTTGTGTTCTTATCTTAAAATTTGTGGAGAGAAAAAATATCACCACCGACAGGTACCTACAGTTGTTGCGATTATATCTATGCCCCAGCGGAGATTTCCGATTTAGGGACTGTAATGACGCGATTGGTTGGCGTTTAGATTCAGTGTTAACATGTTCATCTGTGATTTGGACAAGGGGACTAGCCATTCCCCTAAAAAGGTGGGCAGGGTGTATCATTGACAAACCTGCAGCTTCATCATCAGAACATGAGCAATGGAAGTGTGAATGTTTAAATTCAGTGACTTAGAATCGAACCTAGAACCATCAGGTTTTAGAATTATATATGTCCAGCCCGAAAACAAACTGAGTGTTTTTTGGTGTGTTTTTTTTCCCCCAAACAAACTGAGTTAACAATGCATGAACAAATTATTATGGCTGTTGTGATTTTGTTTATATTTCCGCGAATATATTTTCGATTTAGGGGTTGTGATATAAACCTGTCAGAGAAATAGACGGAAACAAGGGAGTGAAGACATGGCATTGATTTGATTGGCTTACACAGACCGCGCACGTGACTGACAGTAGACCGACAGTTGGCCAATGAAAGGAGTTGGTTTGAGTGATTGGCACATAACGGGCAGCGCATATCACTGAAATGGATGGCCTGTGAGCCAGTGAAACGTGCCAGTTTTGATTGAGTAGCACAACCACACACACACACACACACACACACACACACACACATTGATCGTACATATGACTTATAATACAGACACACTATTGAACAATGAAAACAAATGCATTGCCACTAAAATAAACAAATTGCACATTAACAACTTTTGTGTGTGTCTGTGGTCACGAACGATAGCATACACTGACTGGGTATATCACAGTTAAGTAGACTGGTTACTGAAACAAAACACACCTGTGTGATTTTGAATGGCCTAGCTTAGCACGCCAGCATGACAAAAATCAACAGGACTTTTTGACCAGCGAAATAAAAGCGTCAAGATTTGATTCGATTGGCTGGCACACGTGTATCACTCAATGGCACACCTTAGCTGTGCATATAAGATTGAAATAAATGGCAGTAAAACGTGCATATCGTGTACAATATCACACAACAATAAGGTGAGACTAAAACTTCAGTTTTCTTCTCGAACAGCAATGTCAAACAGCAACTATCAGTGTCTTGTCATATTTCAGATTTGATTTTTTTTCCCACACGGGTTGCTGCTTGCCGCACATTAGTGGAAACAGAATCGCCTGCCTTGGCATGCATTATCATACAAATCCTCTGTCCTAAGCGGCAAGCAAGTCAAGTCGGTGACGTGTACACCTGTCACGTGACCACGTATACAGAAAATAGGATCCCTACCCTCCCCCTCGCCCAACTCTCCACTTCTCTTGTAAGCTGTGGACCCACTATGGGTAAACCTGTGTGAGTCACGGAATGGCTGACGACAGACCTCCCAAAGGTCCAGAGAGCTGTGGTTGTCTCTGACTGAGGGGATCTTGTTTCACTGTTGGTGTTTCATGCTTTCAGGCCTACTACTACTTCTACTACTACTACTACTACTACTACTCCTACTTTATACTACTACTACTACTACTACTTCTACTACTACTACTACTGCTTCTACTACTACTACTGCTGCTGCTGCTGCTGCTGCTGCTACTACTACTACTACTACTACTACATCGAACGCTCACACAGCAACTACTGTCTGCCATATGAGCGAAAATGCGTCGCGCTGCCGTTAAGCGCTACTACTACATCGAACGCTCACACAGCAGCTACTGTCTGCCATATGAGCGAAAATGCGTCGCGCTGCCGTTAAGCGCTACTACTACATCGAACGCTCACACAGCAGCTACTGTCTGCCATATGAGCGAAAATGCGTCGCGCTGCCGTTAAGCGCCTGACAAATCAGGCCCGGCGCATCCGTCTTAGTCGAGGGGTGGGATTTATAAAAAAAATTAAAGTCTGTTTTTCTGGAGAACAAACAAAACAAACAAAAAGGCAAGAGAATGGACCCAGAAGGCCGAAAATAAGACAAGAAGAAGACGGTAACGAGCAGAATTGGATGGAACCAGGCAGAAAGAAAGAGAGAGGGATGGAAAAGAGGGAATTCCTAACACAAAAGTTTCCAGGAGGGGGGTGGGGGGGGGGGGATGCTGTTTATACTGACAGGTCTCCGGGATCCCCACGAGGAGGGGGGGGGGGGGGGGGGGGGGTGGGGTGGTGGTGGGGGGGGGGGGGGGGGGGGGGGGGATTCTATCAGACTCAAACCATGAACACCAGCGCAAAAAGGAGTGACACTATCTCTACGTGGCTTACCATGGACAGAAGATATAAGCTACTTTCTGAGTCAATCAAAAGTGCATATCCCCCCCCCCCCCAAAACAACCAAAAAAAAAAAAAAATATATATATATATATATATATTTTATATATAATTATATAGGGTGTGTGTGTGTACGCGCGTGCGTGAGTGCCTGCGTTCTTGTTAAAAGGTTGAGATCTTCCAACAATTTTTACGGGCCATTATTTTATTTTTTTTGTTCCATTATATAAAACGAACCGTTTCCTCCCTCATCAGTATTTCCAGGAATAGTCTCTCTCTTTTTTTTTTTTGTCATGAAAATGTCATCTCCTTGAATCAACCAAACTAAAACAACCACGACAAAATAATGTACCGTTAAAGTACTTTGTATGGCCAACAAAAAAATTAAAAGTCTCTTATAAAGTTGGAATTATTCTGTTGATAGGAAAAATAGTCAAGAGTCAATAGTGAAAAATGCTCTTTTGATATATAAGAATAATAAAAAGAAAATCACTTTCGTGATCAAAATAGTTTGGGTTGTTTTTTTTTCCCTTCAGGAAAGCAAATACTAATATTGACACATTCATGATGTAAATGTGCCTGTTATTGTGGTCTCATGTTTCATCGTGTAACTCTACTCCAGCAGTTGTGCTTTCCGGTTTTGTTATGTAAGCATACTTAAGTTGTTATGGCATACTTTATTATTTCATTACGGAACTCTATACTCAGTTGTTATGGTTTCATATTTCATTATGTAACTCTACTCCAATTAACGCGCTTTCATAGTTCATTGTGTAACTCTATTCCAGTGATTATATTTTCGCCGTTCAACTTACTCCAGTTCATATGCTTTAGCTTTATATTTCATGATGGACTCCTATTCTAGTTAATATTCTTTCATTTTGGTTTCTATCAGTATGGTAACTAATGTGCTTTCCTGTTTCATCTCCAGTTAGTCTGCTTCCCTATCTTAACTATGTAACTCCACTCCAGTCATTGTGCTTCCATGTGTCAGCGGTGTTGTGTTTACCGCAGTTTTGTCATCAAAAAGGCATCTGAATTATTTAGGATTTTTGCACGCAGAGAGAGAAGAGAGAGAGGGGGGGAGGCAGAGAGAGGGGAGGGATGGAGGGATGGATGGAGAGAGAGAGAGAGAGAGAGAGAGAGAGAGAAAGAAGAGAGAGAGAGAGAGAGAGAGAGAGAGAGAGAGAAGGGGGAAATCCCTTTAAGCCCTTGGCTGTGATTTTCACAGTTATAGATAATATGGATTCCATTTCCTCCTTCCTGATCAAATACTGTAGTTGTTACCTTCTTTGCGTTGGTTGGTTGTTGTTTTCTGTCTGTCTGTCTGTCTGTCTGTCTGTCTGTCTCTCTCTCTCTCTCTCTCTCTCTCTCCTCTCTCTCTCTCTCTCTCTCTCTCTCATCTCTCCTCTCTCTCTCTCTCTCTCTCTCTTAGCATAACGCAATGGCAGAATAATCATTTTTTTCATTGCTGCGAGATATGAACTTTTTTTTTTACCCGAAACTACGTCACTTTTTTAATAAAAAGAAGAAAATAATGCCAAGAAAAACAAAATCTCACTTTTAATAAAAGGATTCCACTAATCAGAACTGCTTGACTGTATAGAATATTGAAAGTGCATCCCCTCCTCAAACCTACCCTCCCCCCCCCCCCCCCCCCCCCCCCCCCCCCCCTAAAAAAAAAAGGTTTTTTTTTTTAACATGGATCGCATACACCACAGTCTTTGTCAGGTCTTGTGTGTTGTTTTAGGGTATTTTTTTAAATTTGGGTTTTTCTTTTTTTCACGAGCAGGGTTTGGGCCCTTTGTCCCGTGTTCTCGCTTGTTCCTTCCTTTTAGCGAATTTTAAATTTCCTCTTTCTTTCTTCTTTGAGACTGCCATGTGTTTGTCAGTAATTGCGGTTTTAGTTTGTGTGTCTGTCTGTCCTTTTCTTTCCCCCTCCCTTCCCCTTTTCTCTCTCCCTCACATACACCCACTATATACCAAAACACCTAAAAAAACACACACACACACACACTATGACACACCCACACCACCCCCTTTACACCCACCCACCTCAAAACACAAACCCTTTCCACACCACATCACACAACACAACACAAAAACAACAACCACTCACCCCACGTGTTTTTAAAAAGCATAAACAGTAAAATTCTTTTAAAAAAGTGGGTGTTGGGGGTTTTCCCTTTTTGTTTTTTCTTGGTGGGTTTTTTTAAAAATTTTTTCCCCTTTTTTTCCTTTTTTTTTTGGGTGTGGGAAAAGACTATACTTAAAAAAAATTTTTTTTTTCATCTTTTTTCGGGTGATTAAAGGGGCTTTCTGAGAAGGAAAAACCCGCCCACATCCCATGTCCAGAATCCCCAGCATCAGAAGGTTTTTCGTGTTTTTTGTCCCGGGTTTACCCCCAGGGGTAATTTGGACCCGTTTGAGGGGAAAGTGTGGGGGGCTGAAAAGGGGGGGGGAAAGGGGGGGGAGAAGAGGGGGGGGGGGGGGGGGGTGGAGGGGAGTGGGGGGGGGAGGTAGCTGGAAATTTTGGCGTGACGCCCCCGACATGTCCCCCTAGTTATTTTTTTGACAGGCGCTGGTATGTGTGTGTGTTTTGTGTGGGGTGTGTGTGTGTGTGTGTGTGGGTGTGTTTTTGTGTGTGTTTGTGTGTGGTATGTGTTGTGTTGTGTATAGTGTGTGGGGTGGTTTTTTGTTTGGGTTTTTGTTGTTGTCTTCAATTTTAAAGTCTGGTTCAATCTAAAATGATTAGACGAAAAGCCCTTTTAAAAAAAAAATTTGGTGTGTTTTTTTGTGTATGTTGGGGGGGATGGGGTGTGTGTGTGTAGTGTGGTTTTGGGGTGTGTTTTTGTGTGGGTGGGTGTGGGGGGTGGGGTTTTGAGGGGGGGTGGATGAGTGTGTAGTGTGGGTTGTAGGTTTTGTGTGCCCCGCGCGCGCGCGCGCGTGTAACATTGATTTTAAAAAATTAATAATAACAATAAGATAAGGCACTTGTATAGCGTTTAGTTTTAAATATAGCTTACATATTCGCAAATTTTAAATCTCTCTGCATTTCCCTTTTTCAATGTGTGATGCGTGTGTTTTAGTAATAAGGATACTTTTTTTTTGTCTGTGGGCCCGTAAATCTGTTTTATTGCCTTTTCTCTGTCCGCTTTACTGTCTTTTGTCTTTCCCCCCCCCCCCCCCCCCCCCCCCCCCCCCTTCTCTCTCTCCCCTCTCTCTTTTCTCTTGTTTGCCCGCTTTGATTTTCGTTTTTCTTCTGTTTTTGCCCCCTTGTCTTTTTGTCTGTCCTTTTGTCGGGGCCCGGCCCCTCTTTTTTCTCCAGATTTTGTTTTGATAAATTTTTCTCGCCTTGCACAAAATTTTTAATACCTAGGAAAGCCACTCAGTATTCCTATTTATCTCTCCCTCCTAATCTCCTTCCTATCATGTACTCCAGGTTTTTTTAAACGCTCTCCCTTTTGCTCGACTGTTTTCACTTAGCGTAAAAAACGAAATGCCTTTTCCCAGTTCATGTAGCGTAAATATGCAAATGCGAGTGCCTTTTTCCCAGTTCACTTAGCGTAAAAATATGCGAGTGCCTTTTCCCAGTTCACTTAGCGTAAATAATTGCAAAGTGCCTGTTCCCAGTTCACTTACGTAAATATGCGAGTGCCTTTCCGTCACTTAGCGTAATGCGAGTGCCTTTTCCCAGTTCATTAGCGTAATATGCAAGGCCTTCAGTTCACTAGCGTAAAATTATATGCAGTGTTTTCCAGTTCACTTAACGTAAATACGCAGTGCTTTTCCAGTCATTAGCGTAAATGCGAGTGCCTTTTTTCCAGTTCATCTTAGCGTAAATAGTGCGAGTGCCTTTTACCCAGTTCATTAAGTAAATATGCGAGGCTTTTCCAGTTCACTTTGGTAATATGAATGCCTCCCCCACCCTCCAATGTGAGGAAAAATAACAATATTTTTTTTTTTACATTCTTCCCGGGTTTCAGCTGATTTAAAGAGCTCTGTACACGTCTTCAGCTTGTGTGATTGTGGTGAGGTGGTTGACCGCTTTGATTATGTGTAGAGAGAGATGTTTTCTTTATTTTTTTATCTTGTTACTTTGTTATGAGGATAATGGATAAGACAGGTTTTGTTAACAGTCGTGTGTATGGGTGTTTGTGTGTGGTAGTGTTGTGTGTGAGATGAGAGAGGAGAGAGAGAGAGAGAGAGAGAGAGAGGAGAGAGAGAGAGAGAGAGAGAGAGAAAAGAGATATGTGGATGTACAGGTAACATGGAAAGATGCGATGCTGTACATAACAAACGATGATGATTTACGGGCCTACCTACCGTGAACATAAAATTGGTTTAAACAGAATTTATTCGTGAAAAATTAAAGGTGAAAGTATTATTGCACCATGGATGTTGGCCCGCCTTTATCTTCTGTTCTTAGCCTAGAGATCATTTTTACAAGTTGAATAAATTTTTTACTTTTTTTTTTTATAACTGCTTATAAATCTCCAATCCAATCCTGTTGTTTTCAGAGCCCTGCTGACCATAGAGGCCATAATCATCAGGGCTGTTGTCACCTTGTCAACAGTTATATAGTTCAGATTAAAATTCTTTAGAAAAAAAAGCCACTCTGATAGGAAAACAAAATTTTATACAGTTGCAGACAGGAAAAAAAAAAAGGGTGGCGCTGCTTTTGTGGCGACACGCTCTCCCCGGGGGAGAGAGCAGCCCGAATTTCACGCAGAGAAATCTGCCGTGACTTAAAGTGGTTGAAAATATTTTTTTAAAAATAATAATAAATACGAAGTATGCAAATTTTGGGTTGTTTTTTTCTCCTTTTCCATTCTGTATCTTTTGTAGTATTACTTTACGTTGCATTGTATTCATTCGCTTACGTACAATCATTGCAATACTCCTCGAATAATATTCTTCTTTTGGTTTTGCATTCCTACCGTCATAACATAACCGTCATAACATAACACTCCCGCCTCCTGCTTTCCCCTAACATTCTCTTGGGTCAACTTTTCCCACAGAAGCCCCTACCTTCCTTCCTACGTCATCGTCAACACGACAGGTAGCAAGCAGCACAAACTGCCGCTGTGTAGCAAACGCTTAAGGTGTCGGAAATGCTGTAAGAAGCAATCGTGTAGGGTAGGCAGGTAGGGGAGGCAGGCAGGCAGGCGGGCAGGGGGGAGGCCCCCAAGGTAACATTAAGCCATAAAGCCTGTTGCTCACAAGTGTGTTCGCCTGTGGCGGCAGCTGCTGCTGCTACTGCTACTACTACTACTGTTAGCCGCTTACCTTTAGGGGCCTTGCACACAAGGAGAAGGTCTTTTGAGTAGGGTTTGGTAGTGTGACAAGCCTAGCTACTGTTAAATCGTGTGTCAGAGAGTGGTTGACAAGAGAGAGAGAGAGAAGAAGAAGAAAGGATTTACAGTTAGAGAAGAAGAACAGATTAAGTCGAAAGATTGAGTCTGGACACTTCTCTATTTTAATGGAACGTAGTAAAAAGTAGTAAAATGATAAAAATGATGATGACACTTGTTTATCTTAATGGGGAACTGAACAGTAGTAAAAAGCAGTAAAATGATAAAAATGATAGGGTATGTATTTAAATGGAACTGAACGGTAGTAAAAAGTAGTAAAATAATAAAAATAATGATGATGATGATGACGACGATGATGATAATGATAGTAATTTTTAAAATGATGATGATGGTGATAAATAAATAAAAAATTAATTAAAAGATATCAAGTGCTGTAACATAAGCAGTAATACTACTACATCTACTCTTTTGAGAGAGTCAGGAAGGGTGTGGAGAAGGCCGTGAAGTTTGTTGTGATTAGACTAACGCCCCAGCGCAGATTTCCGACTTAGGGACTGTGAGTAGAAGACATAGTGTCCAAAACAAAAAAGGCATAGTGGTTTATAAGGGGAAGGTTCTGGGAGGTAGCAGTAGAAGGGTCTGTGGAATGGGGCTGGTTAGAGATGTCTTGCAAGGCCACAAAAAATGTTGACGTCATTTAGTACTAAAATTTCCATACCTCGTGACATGTCACGTGACCGGTCGGCAGCCAATCACTAGCCGTACGTAACACGAAGCACACGACCAAGATGTGTAGAGCATGGAGTGGATCGAATGCACGCGCTTTGATGTGTTTTTACAAGATATAGCGCTATATAAAAACTCTATCTGCAAACCTTGTCAAAAACTCTATCTGCAAACCTTGTCAAAAACTCTATCTGCAAACCTTGTCAAAAACTTTATCTGCAAACCTTGTCAAAAACTCTATCTGCAAACCTTGTCAAAAACTCTATCTGCAAACCTTGTCAAAAACTCTGTCTGCAAACCTTGTCAAAATCTCTATCTGCAAACCTTGTCAAAAACTCTATCAAAAACTCTATCTGCAAACCTTGTCAAAAACTCTATCTGCAAACCTTGTCAAAAACTCTATCTGTAAACCTTGTACCAGGGAGGAAAATAAACACCCCAAAAAGAAA
>CM054155.1:48424481-48426981 GCA_028751875.1 Rapana venosa
AGAGATGTAAAATTCACAGCCACTTGCCCTGTCCACACCTTGCGCTTCACAAAGAACACCAACTATAAACGACCGCTGCCGTGTATGGACTCATTTCGCACAGCAGAAGACAATAATGAAAACAGCAATGTGTCATATTGGCAACATGGGGGGATTATAAACAAAGCAGTTTACTGGTGCACGTGCGCTAAGCGTGATTATCATTGCGTCTGTTACGCTAGCAGTGGGCAGAGAGAGACAGACCGACAGAGAGAGACAGAGAGAGAGGGGAGGAGAGGGATAGAGAGAAGAGGAGAAGGAGAGAAGAGGGGAGGAGAAGGAGAAGAGGAGAGGAAGGATAGTGAGATGAGAAGGAGATGGAGAGGAGGAGAAGAGAGGAGAGAGACGAGGAGGGGAGAGATGGAGAATGAGAGAGGGAGATGGGAGAGGAGAGGAGAGTGGATAGAGAGAGTGGGAGGTAGAGAGAGGAGAGAAGGGGAGAGAGAGAGTGAGGAGAGAGGGAGAGAGATGGGGATAGAGAGAGAGAGAGGGGAGGAGAGTGAGGAGAGTGAAGAAACGGGAGACTGGCACAGCATCAATAACTATTATTTCTGGATTATTAATCTACACCTGCGAGTCTCTGCTTGAGAGTGAGACAATTCCCCGTCCAGGAGTGAGTAGGACAAGTTTACGACGACTGTGACACTTGGGCGGTATTTTGTCAGACGTGACATTACGTTTATGAGAGCAGCACCTGCGTGCGCCTGTTAGACCTACTACACATAGATCAGGGAGCTTTTACACCTGCCTCTAAGTGTGTGTGTGTGTGTGGGGGGGGGGGGGGGTGTTTGTGTGTGTGTGGGGGGGGGGGGGTGAGTGTGTGTGTGTGTGTGTACTTTAGGCTTGGGGATAGTTTTTGAGGCGATCCTTAAAATAATTATGTGGTTTAAGTTGGGAGTCTTCTTCTTTTTCCTCTCTCTCTCTCTCTCTCTCTCTCTCTCTCTCTCTCTCTCTCTCTCTCTCTCTCTCTCTCTCTCTCTCTTGTCTCTCTCTGTCTCTCTCTCTCTCTCTCTCTCTCTCTCTCTCTCTCTCTCTCTCTCTCTGTGTCTCTCTCTCTTTCCATTATCCTCGATATAAAAGAATAAAAACAATTTTAAATCTCTCTCTTTGACTCTCTCTCTCTCACTCTCACTCTCTCTCTCTCTCTCTCTCTCTCTCTCTCTCTCTCTCTCTCTCTCTCTCTCTCTGTCTGTCTATACACACACACCCTATTTCCCCCTCCACACACACCCTATCTTCCCCTCCACACACACCCTACCCCCCATCCCCCTCACCACCACTATTCCCATATTTTCACACACACAAATTCACACAAGAAATGCAGATAGCAAGGAAGGATTTAGATCGAGCTATTCGAGACCTAATACACTCCAAAGAATCTGATAGGACCATGTTGACAAACAGTGATAGGGACAACATTTATCATTATTATACACCACAACACACATAAACTTCTTCGGTACACGGAATCCAATATCACAGAATCATAATACCCAACAATACTGCGCGATTCTGTTAATGGCTCCGGGAGTATGTATGTTGCAAAGCCGTATCAATTACGACGTAAAAACCCCCCCACCCCAAACAGTGATGTTATTGTTGTTGTTCATCTGTTGGTGGCAAGTTTTCTTCACTCGTGATGGTAGCGTCACAGAGGGAGGGAGGGAGAAAGGGGGGGGGGGGGGGGGGGGGGGGTAGAGAGAGAGGCAGGCAGACAGACAGACGCACAAGATAGCCAAAATGAACGAACACAGCAGCCGTATTAGTATGCCATCTAGCATTTTCATCGCATCGGAAGAAAAGCAGGAGTAATATCTATCTATCTAGCTATTATATATATATATATATATATATATATATATATATATATATTATATCACACAAAGTGAAAGCATAACAACCACCATAAGAAATGTTCCCCAATATATATATATATATATGTATGTATGTCCCACACCAAGTAAAATTAGAACAACTGGCATATATAGATGTTCCCCAATATTTCGCCTTCTTCAGGAGAGGTGGGGGGGGGGGGGGGGGGGATTATAATGACATAATGGAATGACGTCAATCTCAATTAAACGTCATTGTGAAACTTTGTTATGACATTGTCAATTAAACATCATACTGAGACCTTGTTAGAGAGAGAGCGGGGGGGGGGGGGGGGGTAGGGCTTTGCATGAGACAGTTATGGTCATATAGTTAAAGGTTAAACAAAGGGACAGAGAAGAAACACAAACGAACAACACACAACCACAACCACACACACACACACACACACACACACACACACACACAAAACACACACAAACGCAAAACAGACAGAGACACAACAGCCCGAACCGCGCACGACGCTAAATAGCATCCTCAGCGCATTGACAAACCCATTACCGCTCACTTGTGATAAGGCGGTGTGACGCTGTCAACTTGCTGCTTGCTGCTGCTGCTGCTGCTGCTGCTG
>CM054155.1:48429481-48434481 GCA_028751875.1 Rapana venosa
AACAACACACACACACACACACACACACACACACAGCTTGCCACAAACCTTTTATCACCAGCCTACCATTACTGCAAAGGCTTTTTTCCCCGAGCTTTCAAAACCAGCCTTAAACTGTGCACAATACCTTATCATTTCCAAAACAATAATTAGTATGCCTTCCTGGGGGAAAAGACAGACAAGTCAGTCATCATAAAGATAAGGGACTATCAACCAACCATAGAAAAAATCAATAGATAAAAAAAAAAGTATCAAGAACGTTGAAAATTATGAGCAGAAAATTGGGGGGGGGGAAAACCCCAACAAAATAAATGAATGAATTCATACATTCGATTAAAATGATAAAGTAACGTAGGTGAATTTTTTTTTAAAAGTTATAATATAAAAAATAAATCAAACAAAAAGAAAGAAGTTGATTAACGAAAAAAAAAAACTCAAAAAAAAGAAAGAAAGAAGTTGATAAATGAACAATAAACTTAAAACACCCCTCTCCCCAAAAACAAAAATCAAACAAAACAAGTTTATCAACGAACAATAAACTTACTCAAACAAACAAATAAACAAGTTGATAAACGAACAATAAACTTTAAAATATAAGTTGATAAATGAACGACAAACAAACTCAAACAAATAAACAAGTTGATAAACGAACACTAAACAAACAAACTAATAAATCATCACGTAGATAAATGAACAGATAAATAATCAATTTTTTTTTTCGTCTTGGGTACAAGCGGCTCCACAGGGGTGGTCACGTGATTGAAAAGTCGCTTAGCGCATGTGGTGGTGGGACAGGAAGGAGAGGGAAGGGCGACAACCCACAGTTCTGACAGTTTAAGTGGCGTGCATTTTTTCACTGGCACGTGTGTGAAATCTCTCCCCCCCCCCCCCCCCCCCCCCCCCCCCCCCCCCCCCCCCCCCCCCCCCCCCCCCCCCAACGCCCTTTCCGCCTCCCTATGAATCTCTGCCCATACTCTCCCTGTGGACTATTGGCCTGTGTGAACACTGGAGAGGTATAGATGTATCCAGCTGCGTGAATATACGTTGGAAACAAACAGACACACCTAGTATAGTATATAGAGTTAAACAAAAGTGCGCGCACACACACGCACGCATACACACACGCACGCACGCATACTCTCACACGCGCACACACATGAACACGCACGTGTGTGTTTGGCCTCAAAGACATCTCACCTCACCCATACCCTTTTCTTTTGCGTCTTACACGTACATAGCCTATTCTCTCTTCTGTATGTCTGCCTGTCTGTCTCTCTCTGTCTGGTGTGCGCGTGTGTGTGTGCGCGCGCGCGTGCATAAATGCGTGCATTCAACATTCCCAGGTTCTTGTTCTTTTTAGTCTTTGAGAATAACTTTGGATAATGTTGAAATGAACTTCGATCTGCGCTTGCGATGTGTTTTTTTTAAAAACAACTTTCTTTTCCCCCTCCTCTTCTCGTTATTAATTCAGTATGTTACTGTTACCGGCAACCTTTAGATGCTACTACAGTTACACAATTATCTTAACCTTATCCCTATCTTCTTCATCATCGATTTTGACGTGGTACTGTTCAACTACAGCTATTTCTTTTATCCTGCTACAAAAAATATTCCAGAATACACTTATAACCTTCATAATGTTTCTTGCATGTATTCCACATGTTGATCCTGGAAATTGGAATGTGACCCCCTTAAATAATGGTGGGTAGAAAACGCTGGCATACGCAAAAAAGAAACAAAAAACGATCTCACCATTGGTGAACCTCGGAGCTCTAGTTAAGGGAGGATAACAACAACAACAATAACAAAATGATGTGTTGGTGCTAGGTTTGTTGTCAACCGAAGAACATTTTGTGGTTTTCCTTCAAACAACTGAATTTTTGTGTGTGTTAAAAAAACAGATGTTTTATTTCGGAAAAAAAACAAAACGCTAGTAGAGTCTGCGCGTCTGTTGTGCTGAGAGAGAGAGAGGAGAGAGAGAGAGAGAGAGAGATGAGATGAGAGAGAGAGAGAGAGAGAGAGAGAGAGAGAACCCTTTTCTTCTCCCTTGTTATTTCCAGTACAATCCTACATTTTGAAACAAGTAGGGGGGGGGGGGGGCTGACAGGTGTGTTTACCTGTCTAGCGAAGGAAGGAAGGAAGGAAGGAGAAAAGAAAGGATGGAGGGAGGGAGTAGGTAGGGTGGGGGGGGGGGGGAGGGGGAGGGGTTGAATGAGGGAAGGGAGTTTGGATGTGGTAGGAGGGATGGGAGGAGAAAAGAACACAATGGATCGGCGGACGTGTGTTTTAGGTCGTGTGAGCGCGTTCGCGCTCGCACGCGCGCGCACCACACACACCCACACGTACACACACACACACACATCACACACACAACAACACACACACACACATCATACATACACAACATACATACCCACACACACTCATACACTACATAACCATACATACATACATACATACATACATACATACATCCATACATACATCCATACATACATACACACATACACACATACACACAGAGGTGATGGTGATGATTTTTTTCCCCCAGGATAGCAAAGAAGTTTGGGTTTCTTTTCCCTTCCCCATCCGGCCCTTTAAATTCGTGTACAAACGATGCAAGTTAGACAGACAGACAGACAGACAGACGGACGGACGGACGGACGGACGGACGGATGGATGGATGGATGGACAGACAAAAAACAGAGATGAAGGGCAATGGAGAGAGAAACAAAGCGACGTTTGTATTTATGCACTCAAAAACAAAGCGTGCAGTGATGAGGAAGCACACACACACACAAAACACACACACACACACACACACACACACACACACACACACCACACACACACACAAACACACACACACACCACACACAACACACACACACACACACACACACACACACACACACACACACACACACACACACACACCACACATCACACCACACACACACACACACACACACACACAACACACACACAACACATAACACACACACACACACACACACACACACCACACACACACACAAACACAACACACACACACACACACCACACACACACACACATACACAATCTCACACACACACACACACATAACACACACACACAAACACCACACACACACGCACACACACAGAGAAGTAACTGATATTGCACAGCCATAGTGTGCCACTTGCTGACAAGGGGAGAGAATGCACGCACGCTATAGATCCTTTCCCGAACGAGAAGGTTCGCTTGAATTGTTAACGTCGATTTCCCGAAAAAGAGAAATGATAGGAATGGTTACACAACGTTGTCCTGCAGTCAAGCTGACATAATATTGTCAATTTTATTGTCAAAGTTTGTGGGCCTCTGTTTTCTGGCGAAAAGTACAAACCTGTACTTTTAGCCTGTTCGTTTCAACAAAATTTATTAGTTCAGAAACAACATAGCGCTAATACATGAAATGAGTACAACAAGCAACGCTTATTTAGCCTGTTGAGAGGAGGGGGAAAATTGTTTGCTTATCTAACACAAAGTAAACATATAAAAGAATAAAATAAAATAATAAAATAAAATAAATATATAAAACAAACAAAGAGATGACTAAAGAAATTAAAAAAATCAAAGGAATAAATAAACAAATGAATAATTGAACAGATAAAATAAAAACTACCAAAGACAAAGAATCAACTCTTGCCTTCGCGTGTAAGACTAGTCTGGGAAGAGAAAAACTATCGTCTTTTCAGGGTTTTTCCCCCCCTTGTTTTTCTCTTTGTTTGAAAAAGTGTTTTATTGTCAACACCTCCTTTGTATTTAAGCAAAAAGAAAAATTACACCGAGGCCACAATATGTTTGCACTGTTTTCCTATTTTGTATTTATGCATGTGACTTATTGAAAATCGAAGGACTTGTACAGTCTTGCATAAACTCTTTTTTGTGTGCTTATTTCGATCATGGGCTGTTTGCAGCTGTGTGTGTGTGTATACATGTGAAAGGATGTGTGGTTGAACTGCCTGGGGTCTTTGTAGAATCAAGAAGTATTTCCATTCGCCTGTGTGCCTATGGTATACAAGTTGTGTGTGTGTGTATTATATATATTATATATATATATATATATATATATATATATATATATATATCTATCTTCCTTCTCTCTCCTCTCTCCTATATATATATATATATATATAAGATATATATAATATAGAATCTGTTTGGACTTAAATTTGCATTGTTACTATTTTTTGTGTTTTGCTCTTCTGCTCTTTCGTATTTTCATGAACATTGTTGTTGCGTTTCTTTGTTCAACCTTTTTCTTTTAATTCAGACAGTTGGTCTAGTGTCGATTCGTTTATTCATTCAGCCTCAAACTGTTGGTATCTATTGATACAGTATGTTATGAGTATAGTTCCAGTGGCCTTTTCTGTTAAACCAGCTGATTGTATTTTACGGTAGGAAATTCAATTAACGATCTGAGCTCGTTTCTTTTCTTTGTTCAGTATTTATATATATTTATGTTATATTTATTTTTTATGATTATATATTTTTTATTATGATATAGATATAGATGATAGATATAGATAGATAATAGATTATATCTTGTTTGGTTGTTTTTTGTGTTGGTTTCTTTTTTTTTTTTTTCGGTGGGTGGGAGAGGGTTTGTTTGTTGTTGGTTTGTATGTTTTGCTTTTTTTAATTAAAAAAAAGTAATTTAGTTTTGCACATTATCACTCTTTCATAAAATTTTGTAATACATTTAAACTAGGGTATAAGCTGAAAATGTAAGTCTTGTGCACGTATACATTTTCCTCTCCGTTTTATTATTTTTTTTAACAGACGGTATTCAAATTGGGGACGGGGTAGCTCAGTGGTCAGAACACTTCACTAAGGTTAAGCAGCATCGAGCGTGGGTTACCACTTGGATGGCTGACCGTTTGCAGCCTTGGCTTCAGTACAGTTCCCCCAGTTCCCCCAGCTGTAAATGGGTACCTGCCTCTTTAGGATTAGGG
>CM054155.1:48444481-48471981 GCA_028751875.1 Rapana venosa
CACCCTCTCTCCCTCTCTCTCTCCCCCTCTCTCTCCCCCTCTGTCTCTCTCTCCCTCTCTCTCTCCCTCTCTCTCTCCATCTCTCTCTCTCTCCCTCTCTCTCCCCCCTCTCTCCCCCCCCTCTCTCTCTCTCTATCCCTCTCTCTCTCCCCCCTCTCTCTCTCTCCCCCCTCTCTCTCTCTCTCCCTCTCTCTCTCCCTCTCTCTCTCCCTCTCCCTCTCTCCCTTTTTATGGCAGTAGTGCCGGTATAGTGTAGGGACTGTCTGTGCCTGTTTTCGGTCTTAGTGGTTCAGACGAGAAGCAATTTCCCCACCCTTGAATTTAATACTGCGAGAGAAATTTCCTTCTGTCTGCCTGCCTGTCTGCTTGTCAGCCTGTCTGTCTGTCCGTCTGCTTGTATGTCTGCATGTCTGCTTGTATGCCTGTCTGTCTGCACGTCTGTCTACCTGTCTGCGTGTTGTTGTTCTTTTGTCTTTGTCTCTTTCGTTTGTTGTTTTTGTTGTCTTTGTTTTGTTTTGTTTTTCTAAGGGGGAGGGTATTAGGGCAGGTATTAACAAAAAAAGTTATCTATCTTTCGACTGACGTCAGCTGCGCTTGCAAATGACGTTACCATTATCAACGTGAAGATGAATAGACAGAGGGGGTTGAGAAAATGGATAGATAGATAGATAAATAAATAGAGGAAATGAATAACTGGATAAACGAACAAGTAACAAAGTCAGTAAATAAAGGGCCTCTCTGTGTGTGTTGATGATGAAAAGGGACAAAGACCCATCGCAGAAGTAGAGTTCACGGGTTCAAGATTCCTTAGAAAGATGTGATTTATTTCAGTGTCTCTAGTCTGATTCTTTATGTCTGTGTGTGTGACTTTGTATGTCTGTCTCCTTTGTGAGACATGAAAACATTATGGGCACATTCAGGCAGTGTTCTTTTCTTTTCTTATTTGTTGTTATGCGCCAAAAGTCCCATGTGAAGTCTGTAACTAATCTGTCGTCACCTCCAGACTGTCGTGAACTTGTTATGCTTTGTTATTTATTGTTCAGACAGTATAATTATTATGCGGGATACGGTGATAGAATATGAATAGGTGTTTGAGGCTTTCTCAGTTTTGTTTCTTTGTTGGTTGGTTTATTTTCTTAATGTTATAAACAATGTTGTTGTTTGGGGATGGGGGTTGTCTTTGGGGAGAGGATTAGGAATTAAAGCGTGCCCACGCATCTGGTGTGTCATGTGTGTGCACGCGCGCAACGTGTGTGTGTGTGTATTTGGTGTGTGTGTGTGTGTGAGAGAGAGAGAGAGAGAGAGAGAGAGAGAGAGGAGAGACAGAGAGAGAGACAGAGAGTAAAAGATTACAAGAGATAAGCAAGCGACACAGCATGTAACTTTGATATTCCTAAGAAAAGAAACACGTTGATTTATCGGCGACTTGTATGATTCTCTTTTCCCAAGCAAACAGTTAACTAAAGAACTAACACTTCGCTTGCAATATGCTTTCGAAAGTTGATAAGAATCAAACTGAAAACTACGCACATACAGAAAGAAGACAATAAAGACTTTAAGACTCGTGTGTGTGTGTATATATATCCACGGATTTAAGCCAGTAGACTTTGTTAGTACTTCAAGCACGCTGGCGCAATGATTTCTCATCACCGAGATTACATAAACACAGGGCGATCGCTGCCGCAGAAAGTGGTGGAGGTTGCCTGTGGCGATCGACCATGGTAACGAAGTAATTATCTGCCCGGGCCTGGAACCAGCAGGTGACAGGCGTTTACTGTCTGGGTCAATACCAATTAACACTCGCGCGAGCCGCTCGCCCAGACAGGAGACTCTTACTGTCTGTGGGTGAAAATGGATTGAAATGATCCGAGAGGCTGGCTGGGTGGGTGGTTCTTTCTGAAGGGATGGATGGATGGACGGATGAGGGCCTGGCTGGCCTTGTATGTAAGACGCCCGGGTTTGATCTCGTTGTGACAGTTGAGGAGATTCTTTTTTGCATGGGTTGAAGAGATGTGGGTGGGGTGGGGTGTGGGGGTGTGGGAGGTTGTCCAAGGGGGGTGAAAAGTCGTTATTGCTGTGGCAGGGTTCTGTTTGCAAAAGCCAGAAGCCAGTGGTTCATAACGGGCTCCCCCAAAAGCAAAAGATTATATATATATATATATCATTTTTATGATGAGCATGAAGTTGTAACTGGTTACCTGCACTTGTTTTTCCTCACTCTTATTTTTCTCAATTATATATATATATTTATATATATTGCTTTGGCAGTTTGCATGCGAGTTAGTTGACAATAAATCTAAATCTAGTGTCATGCGTAACAGTTTAAAGTAAAGTTGTTAATATCTGGAGAGAAGATAGTGATTTCCTAAATCAAGTGTTATCCGGAACATTATAAAGCAACGTTGCTCATATAGAGAGATTTAGCATTTAGTGAGTAGCGGGTTAAAACCCAGCAAAAACAAACAAAAATGAACAAACACATATAATCATATCAATATATATCAAATCAAAACAAAACAAAGAACTCAGTTTAGTCTCGAAATTTTTCACCCCAGCGAATTGGATTAAGGATTCTCAGCAGTTAAAGTATCGAAAAGAATTGATGTGGATGTCGATTGTGTGTCTTGAATGGAGAAAACACAGTTCTTGATATGGCTTTGTCCAGCATCTTGATCTGTTGATGTGATTATTTGATGTGCACGTTGATTTTCATGATCTTGGGTCTCTCTGAAGTGTGTTGTGCATTGTCATTTGTTTCGTCATGAAGAATAATTATATGTCTTTTTTTTTTTTGCGGTGGTGGTTGTCATGCCAGTGACAATTTGTTTCTTTGTTACTGTTTGTGTTTGTTTTTGGTTTGGGTTTTGTTGGTTTGTTTGTTTGTTTTGGCGTTGTTGTTGGTTTGGTGGTTGTTGTTGTTTTTTAGGGGGTGGGGGGAGGAGGGGAAGGACCCTGGAAACAGACTCCTGGAGAAACAGACAAAAGGGTGTGTGTGTGTGTGATGAGGGGGGGGGGGGGGGGATGTGTGTATATAGGTATGTGTATGTTAGTCTGCATACACTCGCGCACGCGTGTGTGTGTGTGTCTCCACCCACCCATACAAGCTGAACCTCCATCCACAAAACCAAAAAAAGTAAACCCATCCATCCCCTTCTAACATATTCCGTTCCGGGTTTGTTTTTTTCTGTCAATCATCCAGATTTGCCGCCGAAACAGACCAACAGACCAACCGACAGACCGAGAAAGCCAGCAAGCCTCCAACCAGCCAGCAACTCCGCGCTAGTTGCAACCAGACAACCAACCAAGCAGCACCGCCACCCCACCACACCACCACCCTCGCCACCACCCCGGGTGTTGCTGAAAACGGCTTTCCCGTACCACTTTTTCCCTCCGCCAGTGCCTCCCCCCACCGCCACCACGACGACGACAGCGGCCACCAACCTGTCTCCGGACGGGTCCTACTACCACCACCACCACCACCACCACCCCAGCTACGCCCGTCAGTTCGTCAGCGCCCACCAGCAGCGCTCGCCCGTGGCCATGGACTACTACAAGCAGTCGCCGCTGGACTACAAGTCCCAGCTGGACTACAAGCCGTCGCCCCTGGACTACAAGCAGCAGCAGCAGGCGCACGAGTACAAACAGCAAGCGCACGAGTACAAACAGCAGCAAGCGCACGAGTACAAGCAGCAGCAAGCGCACGAGTACAAGCACCAGGCGCAAGAGCTGCACTACAGCCACGGGGGCAAGATGTCGCCCAAGGCGCTGATGGAGGGAGACCTCAAGCCCTCGCCCATGTCTCAGCAGCACACGCCCCCCTCCGCCAACCACCTGCCCCCTTCCTCCATGGCGCAGAGCCACTCCCCCCCTCACCACCACTCGGGCAGCAGCGACATGTCGGGCAGCACCACCCCTAACGGCCTGGGGGGTCGGGCAGCGGCGGCGCGGGCGGCAGCAGCTCCGGCAACAACGGCACCAACACCAACAACAACAACAACGCCAAGAACACGGACCCCAGCCGGGTGAAGCGGCCCATGAACGCCTTCATGGTGTGGTCGCGCGGCCAGCGGCGCAAGATGGCGCAGGAGAACCCCAAGATGCACAACTCGGAGATCTCCAAGCGGCTGGGCGCGGAGTGGAAGCTGCTGACGGACGCGGAGAAGCGTCCTTTCATCGACGAGGCCAAGCGCCTGCGGGCCATCCACATGAAGGAGCACCCGGACTACAAGTACCGGCCCCGCCGCAAAACCAAGACCTTGATGAAGAAGGACAAGTACTCGCTGCCCGGCATGACCCCGGCCATGGCTCAAGGGGTGCGCGGCGACCCCACCTCCATGTACCCCTCGCACATGAACGGGTACGGGATGAACGGGTACCACCCCATGATGTCGGACCCCAACGCCTACCACCAGCACATGGCCAACGCGCAGATGGGACTGAGCCAGTACGGGTACATGGCCCCGCAGATGCAGAGCCAGATGACCACGGGCTCCTACATGAACGGCAGCTCCTCCTACTCGGCCTCCATGGCGCAGATGTCTCCTTACTCCATGCCGGGTCAGACTGCCGCGCAGCACTCCTCCCAGAGCTCCTCCTCCTCCTCCTCCATCATCAAGCGCGAGAGCAACACGCCGCAAGGCAGCGTGCCAGGGCTGACGCCCGCGCACCAGGGCAGCAGCAAGGCCTACCCGGAGACGGACCTGCGGCAGATGATCAGCATGTACCTGCCACCCGGCACGGAGGGGTCCCAGGACATGACGCACGCCGCCCTCATCGCCGCGCAGCAGCACCAGCAGCGCATGCAGTCCCAGTACGCCAGCAGCCTGGCGCAAGCCGCAGACGCGGGCGGCAGCAATACAGTGCCGCTGTCGCACATGTGACGCTGCCAGTCCCCACCCCCACCCCCGTCATTCATCCTGATCGCCCCCACTCTCTCTCTCTCCCTCCCCTACCCCCCCAAACCCCCCAAACCCCCCAACCACCAAACCTGTGACTGCTGGTTTTAAGCTGTGACGGAAAAGACCGCTTCTCTAAGCTCCTGCACTCGCTCTCTCCCACCCAGGACCTGGGCCCAGCCTGGCACAGCTGGAACTGCCCGTTCATCCCACGCGCTCTCTCTCCTCTTTCCTCTGGCGGAGGAGGTCGGTCTCACAGCGCTGGCTGGCTGTGGAGCCACCCAAAGGTCCGGGGCTGGCTGGGGGGGAAGGGTACTGGAGCTGAGGAGCGGGAAGGAGCCTGGCCTGAGACCCCGAGAGGACTCAGAAAGCCCGAGGCTGCTCTGGACGACTGCACGAGCCCGTCACGCGCCAGAAAGCGAAGACTGGCTCCTGGCTTCTGGCTTCTGGCCTGGCTTCTGACCTGGCTTCTGGCCTGGCTCATGGCCTGGCTTCTGGCCTGACTTCTGGCCTGGCTTCTGACCTGGCTCATGGCCTGGCTTGGCCCGGCTTCTCTCCGGATCTGGGGGTATGGAGGGAAATGGCCAGGCACGCGCCAGTCTTTGCTGGGCTGGTCTGTTGGCAGCGTCTTGCTGTATGGTTACGGAAACCCTTCCCGCGTCCTTCGAACAATGTATGTACACACACACACACACGGGGCAACGAGCTTCTCACTTGTTGCTTGAAGTCAGGTGATGACAACGATCCACAAGAGCTCGCGCTGCATTCCTGAGGGCAGCCCAGACCTGTACAGCCCGCCAAGGGAACCCTCCTCCTCCTCCTTCTCCTCCTCCCCAACGGATTCCCCCTACTCCCACTAATCGTCTCCCTCCCTCTAAGAGGACGAGGCTAAAAAATAAAAAAAAGCTGGGTTTTGCCCTGCCTTTCTCCCCCTCCCTCCTCTCTCTCTTTTTCTCTGAGGGGGGAGAAAGAGCGAAGAAAACTTTGCGTTCTTTCCAGACCCGTGCACTCTTGCTGTCTCTCCTTTTTTGTCCGTTTGTGTGTACGACGTGTTTGGTGGTCTGTCTGTCTGTCTGTCAGTCTGTCTGCTTGCTAGGCCCAGTCGTGGACAATGTTTGGATGGCTCTTGTTGTCAGGGTCAGTGGTGTGCCTGAAGCGGAGGACCCACTATGAAACATGAGGGTATGAACCGATCTTGTTTTTTTCTTTTTCGTCGTCGTCGTTGTTGTTGTTGTGTTGTTGTTTACTGCCCACTTGGAAAAGAAAACAACAAACCTTTTAGACTATAAACAAAACAACAAAAAACACTTTTTAATATAAAAAAAAAAACTTATTACGAACGCTTTGATTCCGTGTGCTGAGTTTGTTGGTCTCATTGGTGGAAGCAGTGGTAAGATGAACATTATTAGCTGGTTTTTTGTTGTTTTTTTTTTTTAAAAAGAACCGAGGACTAGAGTACGATTATCATCATCATCATCATCATCATCATCATCATCATCACAGGACCAGCAGTGTAACGCTTCTGCATCGTCAGAGTGGAGCCAAGAGGAAAGACGCTTGGCCAATCAGGTGTTCTACTCTGTGCCATTTGGACCAATGGGGTGCTTAGTTTGATCACTAGGATTCTAACCAGTTCAGAAAAATGACACTAACACGAGTTTTAAAGCCAATCGCTGCCCGATCAAAACTCTTTTGGTTTGCTTCTCCCCCTCCCCTCCCCCCTCCCCTTTCATATATAAATATTTGCCATGTTTACGTTTTGTTTATCAATGTTCGATCACTGGATCTTCAGCAAGTTGAGTGCTTTACCATGCTTTAGTTTTAGGGAGGGTGGTTTTTTTTTGTTTTTGATTTTTACTTCCTCAAAACCCATAGTGTCTGGCTTGATGCCATCTTCTTGATTCAGTTTTGGGCTGGAACTGATCTTGTGCTTTTGGCCCTCAAGTACAACCTAGTTTTGTCCGAAAAAAAAGGCGATATTTGGGATCAGGAGAGATGCGACCTTTTTTTTTTTTTTTTTTGTCTTTTTGTCAAATATTATTTTGTATGATCAAAACGGTGCCCTTGAACTTTTGTTTCTTCGGTTGTAATTAATTAGCGGTAGTTGATGACTCTGATTTTTTGGACACCCTAGAATTTTATATGAGGAGACTGATACATGCAGAAAGTGACTTGATACATATATATATATTATATACATATACATACCAATGGGGATGACTATATTAAGTATTCCTTATTCATAATGTTTGCAATCTGTCCTCTGCGCTTTTACTGCACAAAGTTGATATAACTCTGTATTTATGTTGTTATGTTTGATTATGGACAGGCTTTTTTCTGGGTTCGTAATTTGGAAAGGATTTTTATTGTAAGTTGTTTTTCTTTTTATGTTGATGTTTTGGTTTTTGTTTGTTTTTTGTTTTTTTTAAAAAAAGTTTTGTTGTTTTTAGTTTGCCTGCTTGGTTCTATTAATCAGGGTCACTGTTTTCACGAGCAGAGCGAATCCCCGCTGGATTTAGTGTTCATATGGTTTGACACTGTTTACCACAGTATGCGTGCGCGCGCGCGCGCGCGCTGTGTGTGTGGTGTGGTGGTGCGTGCGTGCGCGCGCGTATGTGTGTGTGTGTGTTGGGTGTTAATGCGTTTTGGAGGCCATAATATTTCCTTGGTGCGTGTGTTGTTTCGTTGTGTGTGTGTGTGTGTGTGTGTGTGTGTGTGTGTGTGTGTGTGTGTGTGGTGTGTGAGCACGCACGCGCGTGCATGATAGTACAATAAAGGTGACTGCTTAGAATTTTGTATGATCTAGCAACAACTGTTCTGTGAACTCAAAATGTTTATTAGCGAACTTTATTTTTACTTTTTTTTTTACCCTTGTTAGAACAATAATCTGAAGCTGTACCCAAAACAAAAAGTTTGTCCGTGTTTTATTTTATGCTCATTTGGTGACGTGCTGAAACCATATACACACGCACACACACACGCGCGCGCGCACACACACATACACACACACACACATACACGCGCGCGCGCGCACACTCACATCAAAGGGGTAAAATATACACACAAAAGCACACACACACACACACACACACACACACACACACGTACCACACACCACCACACACACGCGCGCGCGCGCGCCACACACACACACACAACACACAACACACACGACACACACACACACACACACACACACACACACACACACACACACAACACATCAAAGAGGTAACAGTCAAATGAATCGTTTTGTTTGTCACACTCGCGGCCACACACACACACACACACACACACACACACACACACACACACACACACACTTACTCACTCACACACACAACACACACACACACACACACACACACAAACACACACACACACACTCATACACACACACACTCACATCACACACACACACACACACACAACACACAACACACACACACACACATACTCACACACACACACACACACACACACACACAACACACACACACACACACAGATCAAAGAGGTAAGTATCAAACAGAATCATGTTGCGTGTGTGTGTGTCACACTCGCGAATCATAAACATTGATGACTGTTTGTGCAGACCTTACATAATGCTGATAAACTTGTGAATGACATAGCGAATCATCACTTTTTAAATAAAATAAAAATTGTTGTAAAAATAAAATATATGGCGATGCAAAACGCGAAAAAATATTGTTGTAGTGTCAGTTCACTCGCTCTCCTCTACTCCTTAACCAAGAGTGACTGTTGGAGTGCTGAACTATCCAAAACGCCAGTTCTCTCCATTAGTGACGGTCGTGTGCCAATGCCTGAGTCTCCGCAAATCTTTTCTGGGTGCATGCACTGATGTCGTCCAACCATCCTTCTCCTGTCTCGCCCTCTACCTCTAAGATCATGCTGTTTTCATACCGAAGTGACAAAATGAATCGCTCTCTGGATGTCCAACAGTATGAATAAATCAAGACTTTTATGGATGTCAATCAGTATGAATATGATACAAATAAAACGATAAATTGGGAAGGAAGGGGACTTTAAAATTAAAAAAAAGTAAGCAGCTCAATTTTGCTGGTTTCTTTCTTTTTATTTTGTTGGGGTTTTTTTTGTTTTGCTTTTTTTGTTTTTACGTCATTTCTCCATAAACACGTCACACTTGTTAGGAACATTCCACTGTGTTCTTCTTCTTCCGCAAAAGCCCGAATCGGAGTTGGTACGTCTGTAGAGTTCTTTTTATCATTCATTATTCTTCGTCATGTTTGTCAAGTAAAACTCTATACACGAACAAATCTTCTACGATCCAACCCCCCTCCCCACCCCCCACCCTAAAAAAAACAAAACCAGGTTGCTTTTTTTCAGTTTGATATATATGTTTAATGTGAAAACGAGCAAAGCAACAGCATCACTGACAAAAGATTTTACCATTCCACATAAGTCACACATTGTATGACTGCTGCTCTTTAAGTTGTCATACTCCAGGTGTCTAGCTTGCATTTGTGTTTGGGAATCCTTAACCGACTGATTCAATACCATATCGTGTGCTACACGACAGGGCCTGGGTGGGTTTTTTTTATGGGGAAGCCACACTTTTAAATGATTGCCTGCGTGTAGAAATCCTCTCTGTCCCATGTTGAAGCGCTGTTCCATAGTCGATTGTAGTTTTGAGTCAATTCTTGTTGTTGTTGCATCTGAGTATCAAGCGTCCACAATTGAAAAACCCAGGCTTAAGTTCATATCATGTGTTGCTCATTAACATTGATCAGTCGACATTATTGCTGTGTATTACTCATTAATATGTTGATGAGTACGAAAATCTGCATAGATTGATTGATTTGATTGATCGCTGGCCTTGGTTTTCTTGATCTGCTACTGTTATATTTATTTATTTTTTTTAGATTCTATTATGGTTATAGCTATGATGATCATCATCAAACCCCCGTGTGGCATGGTCTAAAAGTTTGACATAAGAGAAAGATGATAGTCGAGATGAAGGATCTATAAGCCTCAGCTTCTTAAATGAAACTTCGATCTTGTGTGTTTGAACGACCATTTAGCGTTTTGTTCGTATGCTAGCGTTATGTGAGATGAATGAAGGAAGCAATATATTTCTAACGTTTGCATATTATTCAAAATATTATTTTGAAAGTGCAACAGCAGCAATGTTTGTTTGACGAAAAATAAAAAGTACACACGCTCTTTGATTTAAGCGTCGCGAGAATCTTAAAGGTCCCGGAATCCATGCACTATATTTTTCAGCACATGCACCTGACTATTTTTTGGGTTTTGTTTTTCGAAAATGCCTCACAACCGCTCAGCCTGAGGAGTTGTAATGAACGTCAACCCAAAATACATCCTCAACCATACCTGATACCTTGTAATATAAAATTAGATTAAAAACCCGCTTGGATTTGTGTATTTTTTACATTCTTTTATTTCGAGGATAATGGTATAAGCACTCATGTGCTTTTTTTTTTTTACATCCAGTCCCAGTGTTTATGCAATTTTGTTTTCCGCACCCACCGGTACACAATGGCCTCCTACTCTTCCGAAAAGCGGAACAGGTTTTAACGTGTACGCAAGATGTTCTTCGTGCGTTCGCACACGGGACCTCGGTTTATAGTCTCATCCGAAGGACTTTTTTGGGGTGGGAGTGGAGTCGGCACTGATGTTAACTCCAGAGGAAAAATCCTCTTGAACGAGATTCAAACCCGGGTCAGCAGATCACGAGCGCATCACTCTAACCACCAGGCTGACCCAATGGCGTGTTTGGCAGCCACCTGAAAGGAAGCATACGATACACAAATTCTGTCCAAAGTTGTATCGACTTAACAACCAATCAGAACCATCGTTGCAGTCAGGTGACTTGGTAGGCACGAAACTGAAAGGTAAATATATATATATATATATATATATATATATATATATATATATATAAGTACAGGTGTCCCATAACCCATGTGGTGGTAGTGGGATCGAGGCCTCGGAGACCTTAGCCTGAAGAACAGCACACAGCTAGGAGATTATGGAGACAAGGAAAGGAAGGAAGGAAGGAATACATGGACCAGCACTGATGGAGTTGGGGGCAGGTTGAGACCAGTGAGTAACCACAAACTATCAGGTCGTTATAATTATATAACAGCAAGGAAAAGCGCGTAATAAATACAATGTAAACTGGACAAGCACCAGTGGTACCCCCTCCCCTCCCCCCCCCCCCCCCCCCCCCCCCCCCCCCCCATCCCTGTCACACAAGCGCCAATTGTGACCACACTTAGCGCGGGCAGAGCAAGCCTGTCTGTCTGATTTGACTTCTTCTTCTTCCCTAACTTCTTGGGGAATCAAAGCCCCCCGCACTGACCTTTTTCGGGTAGTAGTAGTTCTTGGGTATGAAGAAGCTGGTGAAGCACCCCTTCCCCCCCATCCCCACACACACCTCCGATCCACCCACCCAACCTTAGCAGGGTAAGTGCGACCATTCAGTGGAACAGTGTGGGGTATTTCTAAAAAGGGATAAAAGCCGAGACTAGCTTTTGTGTTTAAATCCTATGGGGGACGAATAGAGAGGACAAACAGTGGGGAATTTGCTTAGACATCACCAACTCATTTCGGGACAAATTTGCTATTTGTGTAGAGCACCCAAGCCTTTTTTTCTGTGTTTGTTTCAATGGTCGTCGCGCCATTGTTTTGTTTTAAAAGTAGCTACCTCTGAATTCACGAAACGAGGCTTTGTCAAAATAACCTCCAAGTTGATCTGGCAATAACAACATGAAAGTTGACAGTAAGTTTTGCAGGAAGTGGTTGTAGACATTTCGTTCTGTGTAATCTTATTCCCTGAGAGTTGACTATATTGTGTTTTTTTCAAACAGAACAAAAAAATGTATCGTAGATTCAAGCTTGATATCGCAAATGTTGATTGATGGCGGTGGCCTACTCCCCCCCCTCCCCTCCACCCCCTCCCCCCCCCCCCTCCCCCCCCCCCCCCCCCACCACCCCCGTAAACGCTGCTACCACAAACCAGCCTCAATTATATGGCCTATATTTTTAATATATATATCGCAGGATATTAATTCTGTCTTTTTTTTTAATTTAAATTCCAAGCTGATTGTTCTTGTGTTCGAAAAAAAATGCTCAGTTATTCTACCATACTGTTGAGCTACCTTGTTCTGGAATCTTTGATTAGAAAAAGATCACAGAACGCTGATACAGCAATGTGTTTGAGCTCTGCTCCGGCTGGCGCTGTCTTCTCTTGAAAACTCCAGCCTCAGGATATGACCAGACTCGCACTCACCTTTCCATGTCATGTTTTTGAAGTGTTGAAGTCTTATCCGTGATCAACAAAAGTGGCGAAAGCTTCGCCTTCTCCCCTACGTTAGCTCAGCAAGTCAATACCAATAATGTTAGCCCAGTTCAGTTCGGTAGTTAGCGGTTAGCAGCTGTGGAGGAGGTGCAGAAATGAAAAGGGTTTTTGTATCTGTCTCTATCCAGGACTCCAAGATAAATAGTTTGAACAGTGTGGCTAGGGAAGATAAAGGAATACAACCGTGTTGAGTTTATACGTTCAAAATTCCCAGCACTGTTTAAACAAACCTACCTCACCACCCAATAATGATTTTCAACACATTTGTCTATAATTCCGGGAATGTAATCCTGAACATTTTGCCACCAGCTTATTTTTAAAATGTTTGATTTTTCTTGGAATGAATGTTATTTTTCAATTTTGAAAACTCTTTTTGCGGAGGAGATTTCTCTGAGTTCTGATATAAAAAATGACTGCAACCAATGGCGTTTTTCAGCCAGCTCGCCCCGAGTTCACAGACATCGTCAAGGAATTCTGTCGTGCTGCTTAGTGTTTTACGTGTTTTAAAGGCGTGCGTGTAGACGAGAGAGCCACAGTTTACGCAAAGATAAAAGCACAGAGTGACGCTAAATGCCCGCACCCGTGTTAAAATAAGGATGCACCTCACGAAGTCAGCTGTTGTGTGGCACACATGTAGCGGTTCAACGATGATAGTTCTCAAACATATCAGATGTGGCCTGACCGTGTCTCTTCCCGCAACATAAAAAGGTTCTTTCTGGTATCATCATAATACGGATGCCTACAAAATAGTTCCTCCCTATGTCTTCCCTGCTGTTTTGGTGTTTACTGTAAGCTGCTTCAGTTTCAGGCGTGTTACATTTTCAGTTTCTACAAATTTATTTTTTTGTTTTTTTTTCTTCCCTAGACGAGTTGTCGACTGCGAAACTTTGATATTAAAAGATTCACCAAAACTTGACTCCCAAGTTGAATTTGAAATGAATGGGAAGAGTAATAAAAGACTGAATCTTTTGCGGGCAAATATGACGATAGCTGTCGAGCCTTTGTAGGTTTGGAACAATTTGAAGTGATGATAATTATTATTTTTGAAATATCTGATTGCTTGATATATTGTTCAGTCTGGCTACAGGGGTTGTCTTCATGGTCATCCCACCACGTGTTGTGACCAGTCATGTTAAGTGTTCGTTTTGCCAAACACTACACGTCGTCAACATGTAGAGTTAACTAAGCACTGCTGGCGGGGGACACAGTGTGTGAAATTATTTCATCATTTTGTTTGGGAGGGGGGTTACCAGTTTAGTCAAACGAGCACAGTTGTTGGTTGGTTTTTGTGTGTACAGTCCTCGACACATTGTCATCCATTTGATAAAAGAAGATATTAGTTTGTGCTGACTATGTCATCTTGAAATAGTTCTCAACACATTATATTCCTTTTGATAAAACATCAGCTGTGGTGACTATGTCATCTTGAAATAGTTCTCAACACATTATCTTCCTTTTGACAAAACAAAACATCAGCTGTGGTGACTATGTCATCTTGAAATAGTTCTCAACACATTATCTTCCTTTTGATAAAACACAACATTAGCTGTACTGACTATGTCATCTTGAAATAGTTCTCAACATATTATCTTCCTTTTGATAAAACAAAACATCAGCTGTGGTGACTATGTCATCTTGAAATAGTTCTCAACATATTATCTTCCATTTGATAAAACAAAACATTAGCTGTACTGACTTTGTCATCTTGAAATAGTTCTAAACACACTATCTTCCATTTGATAAAACATCAGCTGTGGTGACTATGTCATCTTGAAATAGTTCTCAGCACATTATCTTCCTTTTGATAAAACACAACATTAGCTGTACTGACTATGCCATCTTGGAATAGTTCTCAATACATTATCTTCCATCTGACAAAACAAGAAATAGGCTAGGCTGACTGTGTCATCTTGAAATAGTTCTCAATACATTATCTTCCATCTGACAAAACAAGAAATAGGCTAGGCTGACTGTGTCATCTTGAAATAGTTCTCAACACATTATCTTCCATTTGACAAAACAAGAAATAAGCTATGCTGACAATGTCCGCCTTGAAAATTAATGGAGTCTGGAACTAGCTTGGCTACACACAAAAAACACCAAAATAAAAGAATGCATGAAAAAATCAGTGTATGTAACTGGATGAGAAACCAAACACACAAACCATTTTTGTTTTTAAAAAAAAGGAAAAGCAAACCAACAAAACCAAAACCCACGCCGTTTAATCTCCAACTCCTATTCCCACACCCGGACCACCACCATCACCACCCTAAAAAAAGAAAAAAAAAGAAAAAGAACAGAAATCTTGGGGGAAAATACGAAACACGGAAAAACAAACACAAAAGCCCCCCCCCCCCCCCCCCCCCCCCCCCAAATCACACACACATATGACAAACCAATCAATCCAAAGCAAAAACAACACCGCCATGCAAAAAACAACAACAACCAACCCCCAAAAAACAAAAACAAAAAACCCAACCAACAAACGACACGAAAGAAATAAACAAAAACAACCCACCCAAAAAAACATAACAACAACAAAACCCAAAACAAAACAAAACAAAAAACCCACTTGACAACAAAAACCCAACCAAAAATCCCGACTAAACCAACCCAGCAAAATAAACTGCCCTATAAGTAATATCTGAACCAAGACTTCATTTTAAAGAGAAAGAGAGAGAGAGAGAGAGAGAGAGAGAGAGAGAGAGAGAGAGAGAGAGAGAGAGAGAGAGAGGCCATATATAATACATACAAAATAAAATGCAAAGGCGGACATCTTGCGCCCATATCAGCTAATGCTTATCTACATACCATGAACGAAAGTATATAATTATACACTTTCTGGACAGTTTACAACCCGATCTCTCGGAATATATTTTTTGCTGAAATTCTCGAGTGCGACTATTAAAAAAAAAAAAAACACCCAAAACCCCCCGATACTTTTAAATTGAAAAAGAGAGAGAGAGAACTATTTACATGTATAGAAGAAAATCGAAACAGCTACTGTTGATTAAAAAACAAAGAGTAAACTCAACTACATCCCCCCCCCCTTACCCCCCTCCCATGCACCCCCCCCCCCCACACCACCACTACCCAACAAGTATTACTATTACACGTTTCTGGACAGACACCCGATCTCTTGTAATATATTTTTGCTGTTCTATACTATAAATAAAAAAAAAACTAAGATATTTAAATAATAATGAAGATGATATTACTATTATATGAAGAATGAACACTACTTTGATTAAAAAATAGAGAGTAAACTCAACTACATTCCTCCCCTCCCCTTCCCCCCATCTTCAACCCCCCACACCCCCGCCTACCCCCTAATTTGCTAGTTGGTTTGACATTGACAGGGCCCCCTTTCAGTAATACATTTGTATTTTATAATCTCTATATATAGTTATATATATATATATATATATATACATATTATAATCCTCTTTTATGTAAAGTATGTAGATTGTACTGCTACTTTCAAAACATTCCTCCTTTCTGACACGCCCCAGTCTGTTCAACAACACACCTACAGATTAATAAGTATGCTTCAACTTCGCTTGAACTTTCATGGCCACCCTTGTCTCTCTGTCTGTCAACTCTGTCTCTCTCTGTCTGTCTGTGTCTGTCGCTGTCTCTCTCTCTCTCCTCCTCCTCCCCCTCCTCCCTCTCCTCTCTCTCACTCCCCCTGTTCTCTGTCTCTGTCTCTCTATCCTCTTTCTACGCTCTGTCTCTCCCTCCTCTCGTCTGTCATCTCACTCTCTCTCTCTCCCTCTCCTCCTCTCCCCCTCCCCCTCTCTCTCTCCTTCACGCACACACACATTCTTCTTGTTTCTCTCTGTCTGTCTGTCTCTCTCTCCCCCTCCCCCCCCCCCCCCCTCTCTCTCTCCACACACACATTCTGTCTGTCTGTCCTCTCCTCCCCCCTCTCTCTCTCTCTCATTCTCACTCTCCTCCCCTCCTTTCTCTCTCTCTCCCCCTCTCCCCCTCTTCTCCTCCTCTCTTTCTTCTTCTTCTCTCTCTTCTCCTCCTTCCCTCCTCCCTCCCCCTCTCTCTCTCCCTCCTCTCTCTCCCTCTCTCTCCCTCCCTCCTCTCCTCTTTCCCTCCCTCTCCTCCTCCCCTCCCTCTCTCCCCTCTCTCCTCTCCTCTCACCCTCCTCTCTTCCCCCCCCCCCCCCTCTCTCTCTCTTTGTTTTCTGTCCAGTTCAGCCACCACAGACATAATAATAGCTGAAAGCAGGGTGGCAGCCAGGCTAGCCAGCTAGCTAGGCTGTGTCAAGTTCGAACGGCTTGCATGGCAGATCCACCCCCTGATACCCACGCACCCACCCAGACTGGCTAGGAGTGGCTGGGTGGGTGGGTACCCGACAACGACAACGCCGTCATCATGCTGGCAGTCTGTCACCCACCCAGTGTACTGACTGACTGACTGTGTGTGTGTGTGTGGTGTGTGTGTGTGTGTGTGTGTGTGTGTGTGTGTGTGTGTGTGTGTGTGTGTGTGTGACAAACTTTTTATTTTCAGATGGTACATTGAATAAGCAGTGCATTTGCTTTTTTTTTTTTTAAATCAAGCCATCTATCTAAGAAAAAACAAAGTGTGTGTGTGTTGTGAGTGTGTGTGTTTGTGTGTGTGTGTGGTGTGTGTGTGTGTGTGTGTGGTGTGTGTGTGTGTGTGTGTGAAGTCAAGTCAAAAGGATCTTTATTGAGGGTAAAAGATTTAAGTTTACACTACCATTTTTTCTTCATCCTGCCCTCACCAACAAAAACAAAAAAATTTCAAGAAAATTGACATAGAAAAGCATTCGAAATACAATGTTGATATTACATGTTGAAAACAAACAAAAATATGAGGATTTAAAAAAATATATAAATCCAGACTAATTGGAGTGTGTGTGTGAGTGTGTGTGTGGTGTGTGTATGTGTGTGTGTGTGTGTGTGTGTGTGTGTGTGTGTGTGGTGTGTGTGTGTGTGTGTGGTGAAGGCCTGTACTGCCGCGTGAGACTGTCTCAGTGGGTTTTCGTTTGCCATCTGCCTGTCAAATTTGCCATTTCTCTCGTGCTCTGTCCGGACATGTCTGTCTGTTTGTCTGCTTCTCTGTGTCTCTCTGTCTGTCTCTGTTTCACTCCCCTCTCTCTCTCTCAATCTCTCTCTCTTTCTCTTAACTTACTCTTTGGACAGAGGGTTGGATCCAAAACAAAAAAAATTTAAAAAAGGCACCGTTGTGCTTATTCCTTTCCCCGCAATAAAAATGTTCATTCATTCAAATGTTCATTCATTCTTTCTCTCTCTCCCCCCCCCTCTCCCTCTCTCTCTCTCTCTCTCTCTCCCCTCCTCCTCTCTCTCTCTCTCTCCTCTCTCCTCCCTCTTCTGCTCTCTCTCTCTCTCCTCTCTCTCTCTCTCTCTCTCTCTCTCTCTCTCTCTCTCTCTCTCTTTCTCACGCAACACACCTTTTTATGTTTTTGTTTTTTTTAATATTGGTTTGGTAGTTTATCGTCACGTCTCCATTGTCACTTTAGTTATTATCATTATTATTATTATTATTATTATTCATTATGTTGCCCTTTTGAAAACCCGCCCTAGCTCTCGACACAAGTACTTTGCCTCAGAAACTTCTGTGTTGTACGGGGCATCCTCGCTTAAAAAAAAAAAAAATCACAAATCCGTTAAATTGCTGCTTGATTGATTGATTAATTAATTAACTTGTTTGTCCTTGTTGTTGTTTTTAAAACTTCCTAATGAACATCGATTCTTGAACATAAGCTTGACTTTATACAATTAAGTAGGAGCGAACGGAGAAATTCGTGTTGATTCGTGTTGGTATGATTAATTTTGTATAATGAGATGTAATGGCTGAAGTTTTAGATATGTTGATTGAGCGTTTTGATGTGTTGCTTTTCAAGATTCAGCGCTATATAAATTCCGTACATGTATTATTATTAATTATTATTATTATTATATGTTAATTTTGGGGGTTTAAAACGTTGGGTTTTTTTTTCCCCGTTGCACTAACACATGTCCTCGCATGCGTGCGTGCGTGCGTGCGTGCGCTGGCGTGTGCCAATTTTGGCATGCAGCCGTACAATAATATGAAGAGTATACTTGTAATAATAATGATAGTAATTCTGGATTTATTTTTTTTTTGAAAAGATAAAATCTTAATGTGCTATTTTCTCAAATAGTTCAGCCTGTTGATATATATCATTATGATGATCCGTTTTGTCAAGCAAACATTTTAATGTCATATATACATATATGTTTTTTTCTTAAAAGCAAAGAGAGAGAAAGAGAGAGAGAGAGAGAGAGAGAGAGAGAGAGAGAGAGAGAGAGAGAGAGAGAGAGAGAGAGAGAGAGTGAGTGTGTGTGTGTGTGTGTGTGTGTGTGTGTGTGTGTGTGTGTGTGTGTGTGTGTGTGTGTGTGTGTGTGTGTGTGTGTGTTGTGTGCGTGTGTGTTGTGTGTGTGAAAAAGTCCAGCTTTTCCCCATTCTCCCCACTAGTCACCTCCAACCACGTAGGTAACATTCTCTCTGTCGGTCGGTCGGTCGGTCTCTCTGTCTCTGTCTCTCTCTCTCTCTCTGTCTCTGTCTCTTCTCTCTCTCTCTCCTCTCTCTCTCTCTCTCTCTCTCTCTCTCTCTCCTCTCTCTCTCTCTTCTCTCTCTCTCTCTCTCTCTCTCCCTCTGAGTACGACTTTGGACACGAGCATTTTTTCCGAGAGTTCTTTGTCGTTTATTTATTTATTCATTCATTTATTTATTTACTTCTCTATTTATTCAACCGTGTATTCATATGATTACACAATCTGGCAGCCAAGCATATCCTGTCCAAAAGAAAACCCCCAACAACAACACCAACAACAACAACAAAAACCCACTCTTATTTTCTTGTCATGTCGTTCACATCCGCTCCTTAAATAAATCACTGTCAAGAGTTCTTTCTTGTTGTTGTTGTTGCTGTCTTTTTGTTGTTGTTGTTGTTGTTGTTCGTATTGATGTTTTTGGGAAAGTATAATTTTTTTTAATATTAAAAAAAAATGAGGAGATGTGCATGTGATTATTAAGCGGAGAGACAGTTTTCATTGAAACATACCCTCGCTCCCTCTTGCCTCCTGTGATTTTTTTTCCTGATACATATTTTGTTCGCTTAGGCCCTCCTTATACCCCCTTTATTTTGTTTTTGGTTTGGTTGCCTCTCTCTATTCTCTCTCTCTCTCCTCCTCTCTCTCTCCTCCTCTTCTCTCTCTCTCTCTCTCTCTCTCTCTCTCTGTCTCTCTCTGTGCGTTCTTGTTTTGGTAAGATCTTATAAGGATAAGGAGAGAAAAAAAAAAAAAAAAAGTCTATTAAAGCAGCTATCATAATGTGACATTGTTTGTGACAAAAAAAAAAGAAGCTATAATATATATAGTTTTGGTATTGTACCCATGAGTTTTACGTTGATAAAATTATAGTTTTATTTCAGAGTTTTGTTGTGTGTGGCCCGAAGAGAAATACATATTATATGCATTTTCATCATTAATTTTGTGTGTGTGTTTGTGCGTGCGTGCATGCATGCCTGCGTGCGTGCATGCATGTTTGTGTGTGTGTGTGTGTGTGTGTGCGTGTGTGTGTTTCTAACTAATATTTTGTTTAACCAACCCCCTCTTTTTGTTTTTCCAGTACAGCAAGAACAAAAAATGATTCAAGAGTTAGTCTCAACTTTTGCCTTTATCTAGATTCCCCTCTTCCCTCTGTTCTGCTGAAATACTTATATATATATATAATATATATTTTTTAACGATTTTATTTATTTGGCGGTGTCAACCAAGCAACCTGCTCCCCCCCCCCCCCCCCCCCCCCCCCACCCCTGCCCCCCCAGCTTTTATTGCAAGAAGTTCCAAGTTGTTTATTTCTTATGTGACAAGATTTAGTTTTGTTTTGCTTTGTTTTTTGCTTTTTGGTTTTTTTCGTTTTTGCTCCACCAAACTCTAAGAGAGAGAGAGAGAGAGAGAGAGAGAGAGAGAGAGAGAGAGAGAGAGAGAGAGAGAGAGAGAGAGAGAGAGAGAGAGAGAGAGATTCATTCTTCCAGTTTTGCTAAGATTATGCGTCGATTCTGATTTATGTAAAAAAAATTAATGAGTGATATTGCCGAGGCTGAGCTGTTTTCACAGATAAGTTAGTTGGTTTGTCCACTTGGATTCCTATCGTTTGATTAATATTTTGTTTGTTGGGGTTTTTTTGGGTAGGGGGTAGGGTAGGTTGGTGATTTCTTTTGTTATGTTTTGCTTTGTATTATTGATACTGTATCTGCCACTGTTTTGATTTACGAAATTCGTTTGTTCTTTGTTACCTCTCTCTCTCTCTCTCTCTCTCCTCTCTCCTCTCTCTCTCTTCTCTCTCCTCTCTCTCTCTCTCTCCCTCTCACACCACACCACACCACACACACACACACACACACCACACACACTCACACAAACACACACACGCACACACTTAGCGAATGATTGTTTATAATATGCATATAACACATGTTTATAATATACATATAACACATGTTTATGATATGCATATAACACATTTCTTCACTTTCTTTGACCTCCTCCTCTTCCGCTCTTCCTCTTCTCCTCCTCCTCCTTCTTCCTCCTCCTCTTCTTCCTCCTCCTCTTCTTTCTCCTCATTTTACCCCTGTCGCATTTTGTTTAATTGTTGGGGTTGTTCTTTTTTCGGGCCCTCGCAGGATTCTTTTATCTCATTTCTCTCTCCTGCTGTCTTCCTTTCCTCCCCCCCCCCCCCCTCTCTCACCATTCTCTCTCTCCCCCCCTCTCTCTCCTCCCCCTTCCTCCCTCTCTCCCTCCCTCCCTCTCTCTCCCCCTCCCTCTCACTCTCTTTCTCTCTCTCTCCCCTCTCTCCCCTCTCTCTCTCTCTCTCTCTCCCCCCTCTCTCCTCTCCCATCTCCCTCTTTCTCTCCCCTCTCTCCCCCCCCCCTCTCTCTCTCCTCTCTGTCTCTCCCTCTCTATCTCCCTCCCTCACCCTCTCTCCCCCCTCTATCTCTCCCATCTCTCTCTCCCCTCTCTCTCTCTCTTCCCCATCCCTCTCACTCTCCGCCCTCTCTCTCTCTCTCCCATCTCTCCCCCTCCCTCTCCCTCTCTCCCTCTCATCTCTCTCCTCTCTCCCCCCTTTCTCTCTCTCCCTCTCTCTCTCTCTCCCCCCTCCCTCTCTCCCTCTCTCTCCCATCTCTCTCCCCCCTCTCTCTCTCCCTCTCTCCCTCCCTTTCTCTCTCCTCTCCCCACTCTCTCCCTCCTCTCTCCCCACCCCTCTCTCTCCACCCACCCCCCTCTCTCCCCCCTCTCTCCCCCTCTCTCTCTCTCTCTCTCCTCTTCCCCCGCTCCCTTGTTTTGTCTCTTCCTACAAACAACCCACGGCCTGGGGGGTTATTACCGTTGGAAATGTCGGAACGTAGGTTTGCAAGTAAGGCTTTTCAACTCGAAAACGAAACGGAAACCCCCCAGCAGCAAAGATTGGCATTTTGTTCTTACCTAGTTTGGCCTTTAAAAAAGTTTTGTTTTTTCCTAAGAGACGAATAATAGACAGAGAGAGAGAGAGAGAGAGAGAGAGAGAGAGAGAGAGAGAGAGAGAGAGAGAGAGAGAGAGGGAGGGGTGGGTGGCAGGATGGAGAGAGAGGGAGAAGAGAGAGACAGAGAGAAAGAGAGGGGGGGGGAGGAGAGGAGAGAGGGGGGAAGAGAGAGACAGAGACAGAAAGACAGAGAAAAAGAGGGAGTGGGTGAAGGGGGCGTGGCAGGAGAGGAAGGAGGGACAGAGAGAGAGGGAGGGAGAGACAGAGAGGGGGATAGAGAGAAGGAGTGAGAGAAACAGAGAGAGAGAGAGACAGACAGACAGACAGAAAGAAAGAGAAACAGACACACAGAGACAGAAAGGAAGAGAGAAAGACAGAGACAGAAAGGAAGACAGAGAAACAAGCAGAGACGGAGGGAAACAGACAGACAGAAAGACAGACAGACAGCAGAGAGAGAGAGAGAGACAGACAGACAGACAGACAGACAGAGAGAGAGAGTCTTTAACGATCGGAGGTGTTGTATCCCATGTTGTCAGCTCATGGCGAAGCCCCCAGTTCTGTGCTGCTAAGGAGCCAGCTTAGATGACATCTGCAAACGCCACTGCCAGCTCCGCTCTATTGATTGGCAATTAAGAGCAATAAGCAGTCTTCTTCTTCTTCTTCTGCTTCTGCTTCTTGTTCTTGTTCTTCTTCTTCTGCTTCTTCTTGTTCTTCTTCTTCTGCTTCTGCTTCTTGTTCTTCTTCTTCTGCTTCTGCTTCTTGTTCTTGTTCTTCTGCTTCTGCTTCTGCTTCTTCTTCTTCTGCTTCTGCTTCTTCTTCTTCTTCTTCTTCTTCTTCTGCCTCTTCTTCAGCTTTCTCCAGGTTCTTGTTCTTCTTCTTCTTCTTCTTCTTCTTCTTCTTCTTCTTCTGCTTCTGTTTCTTCTTCTTCTTCTTCTGCTTCTGCTTCTGTTTCTTCTTCTTCTGATTCTGTTTCTTCTGCTTCTGCTTCTGTTTCTTCTTCTTCTTCTTCTTCTTCTTCTTCTTCTTCTTCTTCTTCTTCTCTTCTTCTTCTTCTTCTTCTTCTTCGTCAGTCCTTTTTTTTTTTGCCTGTCTCTTTTCTATTCATGATATAGTCTATTTATTGTTGCCCCCCCTTTTTTTTGTATTTGTTTTTGTTAGTTAGTTGCACTTTCTTTACTGTCTCTTGAGGTGCTGTTTTTCTTTCTGTCTCTGTCTCCCTGTCTCTGTGTGTGTATTCTTCTGTCTCTCTGTCTCTCTCTGTCTGTCTGTCTGTCTATCTCTCTGTCTGTCTTTGTCTCTCTTTCACACACACACACACACACACACACACACACACACAACACACACACACACACACACACATACACACACACACACACACACACACACACACATATATATATGTATTTATATATACAATTATATATACATATATATATATATATACATGTATATATATATTCATATATATAACACATACACTTCTTATCCCTTGCTGTGTTTTTCATGTGTGTTTGTGTTGTCTAGCTTGTTCTTAAGCTTGCACTGTGCGTGACATTTATGTAATCTTTCTTCTTCTTTTTTTAAACATGGTTTATTCTCTGGTATTTTCCTTTTCAATCTTCTACATCTGTGTCAGCAGCTTTCTCCCTCCCCCCCCCCCCCCCCCCCCTCTCTCTCTCTCTCTCCCCCCCACCCTCCCTCTGTCTGTCTGTCTGTGTCTCTCTCAACATTTATTACACACGGTTGTTTGATACACGATTGCTGAGTATATACATACAGTCATTCTTATTGATGGTTTTTTTTTTTTTATGAAGCAGACTCAAAACGTCGACAACATTTCAGAATGAGTTTTCGTTTATATATATATATATATATATATATATATTATATATATATATATATATATATATATATATATATATTATATATATATATATATATTTACACACACACATATATATATAAGAGCTGAAGTCACACTCTGTCCATGTTTGCAATGTAAGAGAAGAAAAAGATTGAGGAAAAGACAGATAATGGCATTGGCTTTGAAATTTTTATTTTATATTTTAAGGCATGGGATTTTTTATCGTCTTTATCTGGTCAATGGCCTTACCAATATTGTTCTGTACATAATTACAAAAAAAGGGAAAAGAAGCACACACACAAATAATTTATTATCACTGGTGTGTTAGTTTGTTCCTTTGTTCATTTATTTGCTTCGCCCTGGCAAAAAGGTTGACAACTAAAATAATATTAGAGAAAGGATTTAAAGAGAGTGCTTGTCTGTTAAAAGAAACAAACCCCAACTATTATTCATTTTTTATTATTGCTACTGCTTACGATAAAATCCTACTGTCGATTTCAAGTGAAGTTCATAATTGTTGAGAATAGTAATAAGCGATTAATTATATTTACATCAAGTTGTTTCATTTCGTCCGTTTTTTTCTGTTTTCGTTTTCGTGTGTCGGTGTTTTTTTTTCTGTGCCCTTGTTTGCGGGTTGTTGTTTTTTCAAGGGAAGTTTCATTTTTTTTGTGTGAGCCATCTTTTGCAAATCTTGTGGCAAGTAAGGGTAGAACCTGAAAAATAGTGTTGACAAACAGAATCCACAGGGGGTTTTTTTGGGAGGGGAAGGGTGGGGGAGGGGGGGGGGTGACTGTCACAGGAACAAAAATGACAACAATGCCCATGAATTTTGGGTGTGTGAAAAATTATACAACGTTGTTTGTGTGTGTGGTCATATATATATATATATATATATATATATATATATATATATATATATATATATATATATATATATATATATATATATTATATATATATTATTGAATACTGCGTGTTTAACTTATTGCCGTCAACGGCCAAGTTGACACTTGCTTGGCAAACAGACAATAACCATAAGCTGCACCGAGAGTAAATACCACAAACGTACTGGTGTGTGTGTGTGTGTGTGTAGGCGCGCGTGTGTGTGTGTGTGTGGGCGCGTGTGTGTGTGTATGTGTGCGCGCGCGTGCGCGTGAGTTTATATTTTGTTTTTGGAGGGTTTTTTCTTTCCTGTTTTTTTTGTGTGTGTGTAGGATTTAGTGCTGATTCCTATACAGTCTATACATCCAGAACTAGTGGCTAGTCTGCATGTTGATACAGCTAGTTGATTTTTACATTGTGTCTGTTCTTTCGAGTTGTCGCATTCCTAGATGAATCAAGAAGCACTCTGCAACCCGTGTTGTACCTTAGAAATGTCCATTTATTTGTTGTTGTTTTTTTTATCTACAAGGCTTAATAGATGTCTCTGGAGCTTTTCTTATGGTTAACGGATAAAACTCACGGTGTGGTTTGTTTTTTTAACCGCTTTTTTCTTATTTAGTTTGTTTTGGTTTAAATGTCGATACTGTCATTTGATGTATTGCGATTTTATTTTGGACGAAGTTTTAGTATTCGTTTTATGCAAATTTAAAGCGATTTTGTGTGTTGTTTTTTTTCAGTTTTTGAACTGACAGTAATTGATCAGCTCGGAGAATATGCGACAAGTTGCTGTTGCTGTTGTTGTTGTTGCAGATTATCCAAAGCTTTTAAAGAAAGGAGAAAAGGCATGAGTTATAAGCTGTTCAGGGTATCTCTCTCTCTCTCTCCCTCCCTTTCTATACAGCGCTATATCTTGCAAAAAAACAAAAACACATGAAAGCGCTTGCATTCATCCTAGTCTTTTATATGCAGCCAGTTACAATTAATAGATATTTACAAATTCAAATGTAAACACACACACACACACACACACACACACACACACACACACACATATATATATATATATATATATATATATATATATATATATATATATATATATATATATATATATATATATATATATATATATATAAGATTTTATAACAGATTTTGTCAGCACTTTTCTGTCTGTGTTACACTTGTTTATATATATACACACCAGGCTTTGCACAGCTGTCTGTATATAATAACAATGCATGACCTAACAATGTTTATGGCTCGTCGCTTTATTTTGAAACAGGAACACAAACTGGCTGTATGTATGTCTGAAACCTGCACACATTCATTTCTTTATTGATTTACCTATTGTATTTTATTCTTTCATTGCGAGGATAACTAAATAAGCACTCATGTCCTTTTTCACATCCATATTTCCCGCGTGTATAAATTTTTTTGTTCATTTTGTCATCCGTTCCAACCGGTACACAATGGCCAACTCTTCCGAAAAGCGGAACGGGTTTTAACGTGTACGCAAGATGTTCTGCGTGTGTTCGTACATGGGTCCTCGGTTTATAGTCTCATACGAAGGATTTTTAGGGAGAGTGGAGTCGGCACTGATGTTTAACTCCAGAGGAAAAAAATCCTCTCGATCGAGATTCGAACCCCAGGTCAGCAGATCACGAGCGAAATGCGCATCATTCTAACCACCAGGCTGTTCTCTCTGAGAGTGATTTAGATCCTTACCTTATCAGTCAATATAGGAGCATCATCTCAGGGTGCAGTGGGCAAGACTGTTCGTTATTACAATGGGAAGACATGTTTTAGACCTGACAATGTGCGTGGATATCAGGAGAGAACACATCATCCATATATATATATATATATATATATATATATATATATATATATTATATATATATATATATATATATATATATATGACAGCTCGAATATGAATGAGCTAGGAAACGTTGTCATGCATAAAACAACACCATGCATACACAAGCTGAATAAAGAAAATACGTATTCTTGATTATTATTATACTGATAAAAAAATAACCCCCCTGCCCCCCCCCCATCCCATAATTTTTTTGTTTTATCGCGGGATGTCTCTCTGAACATAGATTTTATACTGAGATCTCGAGTCTTAAGCCAAAAAAACAATTTTTTTATAAGAAAAAAAACCCGAAAAAAACCCCCAGGAGCTGGAAAAGAATAATGTCAACTAACAATGAATGACAAATATTGCCACCTGAACTAATATTGATAAATGTTATCATGTGAACTGACACAAGACAAATACATGAGGGTTTTTTGGGTTTTTTTTTGGTCAGAGCAACATTTTAAACATAACAAGACAGTCTAGACAGTGGCGCATGAGAGTGTGTGTGTGTGTGTGTGTGTGTGTGTGTGTGTGTGTGTGTGTGTGTGTGTGTGTGTGTGTTGTGTGTTGTGTGTGTGTGTGTTGTGCGCATGCATGCGTGCGTGCCTCCGTGCGTGCGTGTGTGTGTGTGTGTGTGTGTACTCGCGAGCGCGCGCGTGTGTTAGTTTGACTGTATGGAACATAAGCATTCTTTCTTCCCCCCACTCCTCTGAAAATAATCGTTCTATGAATGCGTACCAACGCCACAGGAAATCTGATAATTCTAACAACTGCATAAACTTGTTGCATTATGATGATGATGATTGTTATTATTATCATTTTTTTAAACATTATTTTGTCCAGGATTCAAGTTTCTTAACCCCACCCTCATTGCGAAGCACCTTTTGTTTTTGTTTGTTTATTTTTTTTCCGCATTGGGGTTTTTGTGGGTTTTTTTTAAAACTTGCAAAGTGATAAATAAACGTTCCATTTCTTGTCAGCACTAGGAGTTTTGTCGTCTCTGAGTTTTTATTTATATGTTTTGGTATTTCTCTCTTCCGTTTATTTCTTTTTTTAAAAAGTGAACTAATCATATTTCAGTTTATGTG
>CM054155.1:48481981-48484481 GCA_028751875.1 Rapana venosa
TTCTCTCTCCCCCTCTCTCTCTTTTCTTCAGTGTTCAAGATCTGTTCTCCCGGACACAATCGATTTGACGAGACGGTGTAATGTTTGTCATGTATATGTACGTGAAGATGATTTTTGTACACTTGCTCTTTTGCACACACAATGATATAAAAATATATATATGCATGCATATGCAAACACGACAGTAAACAAATACCTCTGCCGTATTTCCCAAAAAAAACAAATGTTGCAAATATATTGTTAGAAGGAAAAAAAATGTAATAAAAATTTTTTGACCAAAAATTGTGTTGCTGGTGGTTTTGTTTCTGTTATTTCTTTGGGTTTTTTTGGGGGGAAGGGAGATTTTGGTTCTTTGTGTGTCTCTCTCTGTCTGTGTTTGTCCGTCCGTCTCTCTGTCTCTCTCTCTATCCCTCTCTCTCTCTCTCTGTCTGTTTCCCTGTCTCTGTCTCGTCTCTCTATCTCTCTTCTCTCTCTCGTCTGTGTCTTTCTGTCTCTTTCTCTCTCTGTCCTCTTTTTCTTCTCTCTCACTCTCTCTCTCTCTCTCGCTCTTTGTCTCTTCCTCTCACTCTCTTTCTCACTCTCTTTCTCTCTCTCCTCTCTCTCTCTCGCGCTCTCTTTCTCTTCCTCTCACTCTCTCACTCTCTTTCTCTCTCTCTCCTCTCACTCTCTCTCACTCTCTCTCTCACTGTCTTTCTCTCCTCTCTCTCTCTCCTTCTTCTTCTTCTCCCCCCCCCCCCCTCCCATCTCTCTCTCTCTCTCACTCTCTCTCCGTCACTCTTTCTCACTCTCCCACTCTCTTTCTTTCCTTCCCTCCCTTCCTCTCTCTCTCTCTCTCCCTTCCTCCCTCTCCTTCCCCATCTCCCTCCCTCACCCTCCCCTATCTCTCTCTCTTTCTCGTGGCTTCCCTTGCCTGGCTGTCAGCAAGACGCACGTGTCAAACAGTCAGTAGGACATTCAGCCCTTTCTGATATATCTCGTGCACACCATGCCAGGTGAAGGGATCCCCACTACACTGGACAGCACGCTGAATGCAGTGATACAAGATATGGCGCTGCCTTCCTTTAGAACTGAAGGACAAGGCGAAAAGCAAAGCATTGCTGTTCTCAGACTGACAACTACGACTTCCAGCCAGCTCCCTTGTCAATGATGACAGTACATAGTTTCACCACGAAATGTCCATCCCAGGTAAAAAGAGACAGAAGACGAGCAGAAGGAAGAATACAGATGAGCAAGGAGAAGAAGGCAAGTGAAATTTCAGTGTCCCTTTCAAATTTATTTTTGCTGACGTACCCAGTAGGGGACGGGATATCTTAGTGGTTGGAGCACTGGCTTTCCCCCAGCCAAGTTAAGCAGCGTCGAGCATGGCTATCAGTTGGATGGGTGACTGTTTTCGCGCCTTGGCTTCAGTACAGTTCCACCAGTTCACCCAGCTGTAAATGGGTACCTGCCCTCTTTAGGGTCAGGGAAGGTAAAGCAGCGAGGGAGAGGAGATGGACGCTGGCCTCAATACGCTGGCCCCTGGAGAAGTTGAGGTCTCTGATGCATCGCTTCACTATGACCATGTAGGTTATGGGACTCCTTTACCTTTACTTTACTCAGTTTAGTCTATGTGAAAATGACACTGCTGCTGGTGTGGTGTGCCTGCTTCAGACGTTTTTGTCCTGTGACAACTCTAGGTGTCCCTCTGTAGCTAACCCCCTTGACTTTGTCCATACCACAAGTGTCACAGCAACGGATTGCTATACCACAACAGGACACAGACACACAAGCAGTGACTGTTTCTTCTGGTAAAATGAGCAGTCTGTTTTTAAATCAGTGTGCGATGCAGTGTGGGGTGAGGGTGGGAGCAGTGATGATGATTATCTGGACATTCCTGAATTGTCTGAAACCGGAATGTGGGTGCCTTTATGATGGGCAAAATCTTACCATTGGTGAACCTCAAGAGTTCTAGGCAAGTAACAAGAAGTACTTTCCTACTGCCATAAAGAAAAAAAGCAAAGAAAAAAATGAGCGAGGCTACTACCTAAAAAAAGCACGCACATACACACACCAGGCGCGCGCCTGCGCGCGTGCACACACACACACACACACACACACACACTTACACAACACAAACACAACACAACACACACAACACAGAACAACACGCACACAAACACACACAACACACACAACACACACACACACACAAACACACATACGCGCGCGCGAACGCACACAGAACATCTTGCGCACACGATAAAACCCGTTCCGCTTTTCGGAAGAATAGGCCATTGTGTGCCGGTGGGAACGGATCACAAAATTGACAAAACTGCATACACACGGGGACTGGTTAAAAAAAAAAGCACTTTATTGCTTATTCCATTATCCTCGAAATAAAAGAATAGAATAAATAAATTAAAAAAATCCAACGCAGCACACACACAAACACAACACACACACACACACACACACACACACACACACACACACACACCACACACACACACAACACACACTC
>CM054155.1:48489481-48496981 GCA_028751875.1 Rapana venosa
CTTAAGGAGCTCAGAGATAAGTTTATTTCACCTAAATATTTTCGACAGCCTTGCATGTTCAAATTAACTTTGCTGATGTCCTCTGCAAGACATAACGATATTTGGAACTTGTCTCACTTCCTTCACAAAGCCTTCAAGCTGAGAGAAATTGCAACATCATAGTTCATTATTATTATTATCATATTGTTGATTGTATGTTTGTTTTTAATGTTTCTGATGATTTGGTTTTTTGTTCACTTTCCCCTTCATTATGGGCTATGGCCTAATGAATAAACATCCGAATCCGAATCCGAATCTGTCTGTCTCTCTCTCTTTGTCCCTCTGTCTCTCTCTGTCTGTCTGTCTGTCTCTCTCTCTCTCTTTGTCCTTCTTTCTCTCTATCTCTGTCTGTCTTTCTGTCTGTCTGTCTCTCTGTTTGTCCGTCTGTCTTTGTCTCTCTGTCTCTCTATTTCTCTCTCTCTCTCTCTCTCTCTCTCTCTCGCTCTCACTCTCTACCCCCTTTCCCTCTGTCTGGTCTGTCTGTCTGTTATCCTCTCTCTCTCTCTGTCCCTGTCTCTGTCTCTCTCTCACATTCACTCTCTTCCCCCTCTGTCTGTCTCTTTCGGTCTGTTTCTCTCTCTGTCTCTGTCTCTTTGTCAATCTGCCTCTCTGTCTGTCTCTGTCTGCCTGTCTCTCTCTGTGTCTCGTCTCTCTCTCTGTCTTTCTGTCTCTCTCTCTGCCTGTCTTTGTCTCTCTCTAATTCTCTCGGTCTCCCTCTCTCTCTGGCTGTCCCTGTCTCTCTCTAATTCTCTCTGTCTCTCTGTCTCTGTCAGTCTGTCTGCCTGTCTCTAATTCTCTCTGTCTCCCCCTGTTCCGCTTTTCGTAAGAGTAGGCCATTGTGTGCCGGTGGGAACACATGACAGAATTTACAAATCCGCATACACACGAGGACTGGATGTAAAAAAAGCACATAAGTGCTTATTCCATTATCCTCGATATAAAAAAATGAAAATGAAATGAAAATATGTTTGTCTCTGTCTCTCTGTCTCTCTGTCTCTGTCTCTCTCTCTCTCTCTCTCTCTCTCTCTCTCTCTCTCTATCTCTCTCTCTCTCTCTCTCTCTCTCTTCGGATGAGACTATAAACCGAGGCCCTGTGTGCGAACGCATGCAGAGCATCTTGCGCACACGTTAAATCCTGTTCCGCTTTTCGAAAGAGTAGGCCATTGTGTGCCGGTGGGAACAGATGACAAAATTTACAAAACCGCATATACACGGGGACTGGATGTAAAAAAAGCACATGAGTGCTTATTCCATTATCCCGATATTGGAAAAAAAAATCCAATAAAAACAAATCTCTCTCTCCCTCCCTTTCTCTCTCTCTCTCTCTCTCTCTCTTCTCTCCCCTCCTCCTCCCCTCCCCCCCCCTCTCTCTCTCTCTCCCTCCCTCCCCCCCCCCTCTCTCTCTCTCTCTCTCTCTCTCTCTCTCACGTGCAGACGGTCACTCACTTCTTCACGTCGTTTCCACAACTCACAAGAGCGTCGACAGACCTTTCTTTTTTTTTCTTTTTTTGGCCAACCCTCGAGCTGTCCTCACTCCATGCATCACGCATGTTTCATGTTCAGCTTGGCAGCGCTAGCCGTTCGTTCGTTCGTTCTTGCATTTGACGTCTGTTCACTACAAGTGATAGTAGACTGGGTGGGAAAAAATGGAATGACAGCAGAAGTAATAGGAATCAACATGGAGAGGGAGTCTTGCAGCAGTGTGTGGTACTAAACCGCGAAGGTAACGCATATAAACATGCAACTAGAGAAAAAAACGATTTGAAAGGAACTTTAAAGAAACGGAAATAATGGGTTATGTATGAGACAGTTACAAATATCTGAAAGAATATGTTTGGTCGGACAGAGTTACAGGTAAATTTTCTTCAGAAACCAGCCGCCATGGCGCAGTGGTTAGCGCCTTGGGTTACGGACTGGAAGGTCGCGGGTTCGATTCCCATAAAGAGTCATAGGGATTTTTCGGGCTCCGGCCGGCTCCTACCCAGAGTGAGTGTGCTGTGGGCTCAGTGGGAAGACTGGGACCACACAGTCGAGCTTCATCCACTTAAGGGATGCGAGTTTGAGAGTGTTGCTCAAATTACCTGACCAACACTGCAGGTGTCTGTATCTCTCGGGCCCGGTTGACGCCGGGATATATTATGATAGTAAGCGTAGAGTACAACCCTGTCAAGTCTCAAAGCGTATGCGCTTCCACAGCAGTATCATTACGTCATCCTCATCGTCATTGATCATCATGCAATTTTAAAAAATTGTCTCTGATTCGGTGGTCCCAGTTGCTCTGGTCTCATGGTGGCCTCAGATTCGGTTTGCCCATACACTTCTGTGGCTGTGGTGAGTTTGTGTCAAAGCCTTTGGGGTTGAAGGTTCGCGGGGGACGGTCGTTGGAGGGACGTTGTGGTGGTTGCCACCTCGGGTGGGCAACTCACTGAGTCTGGTTCCGCGACTGAGCTAATACTATCGTTAGTAGGGGGCTTAGTGGGGTGGTGTCCGCGTATGTTAGCTCAGAACAGGCTACACCCGAACACCGCCAAAGTGACCCCAGCAGCAGTGCAGGACCCCCTCTTGCCGGTGCCGATCGGCGGCCTGATATTGATGGTCCCTGTGGACCTCCGACTCTGAGGATGACACAAATCGGGTATTGGCTGTTGGGCGGGGAGATTGGAAGTGCGGCGTGGGAACGCAGGGGGGGACGTCACAGAAGATGAGGCAGCAAAAAAAAATTTTTTTTTTATAATTTCCTCAGAAGCATTTTTGTATAAAAAGGTGTTTTGGGTAAGAAAAGACGAAGCTTCAGGCAATTTTTTTTTTATATACCGAGGATAGTGGAATAAGCATTTGTGTGCTTTTTTACATGTCCCCGTGTGTATGCAGTTTTGTAAATTTTGTCATCAGTTCCCATCGGCACACAATGACCTACTCTTGCGAAAAGCAGAACAGGAATTAACGTGTGCGCAAGATGTTTTGCGTGCGTTCGCACACGGGGCCTCGGTTTATAGTCTCATCCGAAGGACAATTAAGTGAGCAGTGATCCAGAGAACATTGTTCACCACAAAATTAATGCATCTAGCATTTGTACAAAACTTTGTTTTACGAGCATCAAAAATTGTATTCTGTAAGATATAGTGGTGAGTAGTCTTTGCATAGAAGATAGAAAAAACGCTGGCTGCAGTAGTTAGTATACATGTGTGTAGACAATAGGCTGGCCACACACAGACAGGGGCCGGCTCCAGCCAGTGACAATGATTCTGGCTGTACTGCAAGCTAAGGTGTCGGACAACAACGCTATTGCAAGTATGTTGTGAGTCTGGTTTTGAAGAGAACAAAGAGAAAGGAAAAAAAAGAACATAAAAGTTTGGCTTATGAAGAGATGTTTAGGCTGACTACTCACACACAGGGCCGGCTCCAGTGTCAGTGACTATGGACTGCAAGCTAAGGTGTCGGACAAGAACACTATTGCACAGTATGTTGCAAGTCTGGTTTTGAAGAGATCAAAGAGAAAGAAAAATAGGAAGGATAAAGGAATACAAAAGTTTGGCGTATGAAGAGATATGCAGGCTGACTACTCACACACAGATCCAATGTCAGTGTATGCGATTCTGGACAGCAAGCTAACGTGTAGGACAACACTATTGCACAGTATGTTGTGAGTCTGAGTTTTGAAGAGAAAGAAAGGAAGAACAGAAGAAAAACAAAAGTTTGGCTTATGAGGAGATTGTATGTATGTAATGCACCCACTCAAAGCAACAACAAACCCACACAACCCCTGCACACACACACTCACACACACACACACGCCCGTACACACACACACACACACACACACACACCCCACACACACACACAAACACACACACAACACACACACAAAAACACACACGAAATCGTTTCAACAGGTGTGTCTTTTTCTCTTTTGTTACAGATTCTGTGTTCAGCGCTGCACTTCTGCTGGCTGGCAATGATGTAGAGAACCAAACCCAGGCTCTTAGACCCCCAGAATGGAAAGGGTGACGATGCGGTAACAGAACTGGCAATCAGCGCACTGGAAGACGAGCTGGACCAACTGACAACGTTCATCACAGGCAGCCTTCAGTCTCGCAAGACTACGGAGTTGCGCTCTAGGTGTTTAATTCTGGTACAGCGTCGGCTGTGGCTGGCCAGTCCCACACGGGAATGACAGACAGTGCCTATGGCAGAGGAAGGCACAGATGAAGTCTGACAATGCTGGTCTGTCTGTCTGACTGGGCTGCAGCCTTTCTTCTCGCTGTCTTTGCCTCGTGCTGCTGAGCAAGTGTCTCTTCTTCCAACTTGGAGAGACCTTTCTGCACAGTCTGTCTCCAGGCCGTTGCTTCCCAGTTGTTAAAGGACTTTTAAGTCCCTTTTGCTTGAACAAGTATTTCAAGGTAAACTGACCCAGCTGATGGAAGAATCATTCAGGGCTTCTCCAAGTCTCCAAGTGGGTAAACGTGACATGACAACCACTGGTATAAACTCTGGAAGCTGGGAAGCGCTTGCAGAACATCGCAATGGGTGGAGGAGAGCAGTAGGTGACGAGGGGGACCTGTAGGGGAGAAGTGAAGGGACTCCAAACATTGAAGGACAGACGAAGCTGCAGGAAAGAGAGAGAGATGGAGCAAAACCCAGGCCATCAACCAGCCTTCAATGACACTTTGCTTGCAACAACTGTGCCAGAGGCTTTGTCTGCAACCTCTGTATCAGAGAGTGTGCCTGCAACATCTGTAACAGAGACTTTGTCTGCAACATCTGAGTCAGAGACTTTGTCTGCAACATCTGTGCCAGAGACTTTTGTCTGCAACAACTGTGCCAGAGACTTTGTCTGCAACAACTGTGCCAGAGACTTTGTCTGCAACAACTGTGCCAGAGACTGTGTCTGCAACATCTGTGCCGTCTGCAACAACTGTGCCGTCTGCAACAACTGTGTCAGAGACTTTGTAACAACTGTGCCAGAGACCGTACCTGCAACATCTGTGCCAAAGACTTTTGTCTGCAACATCTGTGCCGTCTGCAACAACTGTGCCAGAGACTGTGTCTGCAACATCTGTGCCGTCTGCAACAACTGTGCCAGAGACTGTGTCTGCAACATCTGTGCCAGAGACTTTGTCTGCAACATCTGTGCCGTCTGTAACAACTGTGCCAGAGACCGTGTCTGCAACATCTGTGCCAGAGACTTTGTCTGTAACAACTGTGCCAGAGACTTTGCCTGCAACAACTGTGCCAAAGACTTTTGCCTGCAATAACTGTGCCAAAGACTTTTGCCTGCAACATCTGTACCAGAGACTTTGCAACATCTGTGCCAGAGACTTTGCCTGCAACAACTATGCCAGAGACTTTACCTGCAACATCTGTACCGTCTGCAACATCTGTGCCAGAGACTTTTGCCTGCAACATCTGTGCCAGAGACTGTGCCTGCAACATCTGTGCCAGAGACTTCGTCTGTAACAACTGTGCCAGAGACTTTTGCCTGCAACAACTGTGTCAGAGACTTCCCACAACATATGTGCCAGAGACTTTTGCCTGCAACAACTGTGCCAGAGACTTTTGCCTGCAACAACTGTGCCAAAGACTTTTGCCTGTAACAACTGTGCCAGAGACTTTTGCCTGTAACAACTGTGCCAGAGACTTTTGCCTGCAACAACTGTGCCAGAGACTTTTGCCTGCAACAACTGTGCCAGAGACTTTTGCCTGCAACAACTGTGCCAAAGACTTTTGCCTGCAACAACTGTGCCAAAGACTTTTGCCTGCAACAACTGTGCCAGAGACTTTTGCCTGCAACAACTGTGCCAAAGACTTTTGCCTGCAACATGCGTGCCAGAGACTGCCATGCACGGATTGGTCTGCTGAGCCACTCCAGACGTTGTTCCTCCCAACAAGAGTGAAGAAGGTGCAGCTGTTGTCTCCCAAGACATAGGTTGCCTACCACCATTACTGGGGATTTTTGTGTGTGTGTGTTGTTGTTTTTTTAAGCTGAAATCCTGCCTAACGTCAGTGGAAAAGACGATAGAATCTCGTCTCCTTCAATTATTATTCAACAAGATTGCTGCATTACAGCAGAAGGCATATGCAGCAGAAAATCTACTGTCATCAATACAAAGTGACCACGAACTTGATGCACAGTCGGTGTTGAAGCTCTCGAACAACAACAACAACAAACTTGAGCATCCAGAAGGCAATTGGAAAAAGGACTGAATGATTGATAGCGTCAGGGAAGACAGAATTGAGCAGTTAGCACTGGGGCACCAGCTTTTGTTTGTGTCTTTCAGAGATACTTTCCCACAACCATATCTGGGAAGAAATTTCAGATAGTATCAGCATAGGGAAGCGTCTCCAACAGACTCAAGCCCAGTGATGGTAAAAGTGGTACAAGAGAAAAGTGGATGGATGGTGCGGGGCTCCTGTAATGGGATGACAGAGATGGGAAGAGGACAGGCTGCATACTGGAAAAGGTGGGAACAATGGGGCGGAATTAACGCCGCAACAAAAGAAGCGTTCTTCTACACTGCGCCACAGGTATGGAACTCTCTTCCTTCTCTCTGATATCTGCTGTGTTATGATGGAGTCTCTCGCTCTCTACACTTTTAAACAGGGCACTTAAAAACCTGTCTTCTTTTTTTCCGTCTTCAAGCCTCTCCGTTTATTGATCTTTCTCGCTTTTGTTTTTCTGTCTTCCTCTGTCCGCCTGTAACTGTTTGCAGTTCTTTCCTTCTCCGTGAATTTATGACCGTGTGTATCATTCCGTTTCTACTGAGTTTTTGTGTTTGTTTTTCAACGAAATTGTGATTTTACTGCACATATACCTTTAGTTACGTGATTGTGTATTTTGGTTTATCACATTCTTTTATCTTTAATAAAAATGGTGCCGGCTGAAGAGGGAGGTTTGTTTGTGAAAGGGGGGTGGGAGGGGAGATATAGGAGAGAAGAGGGGCAGAGTGATAGATGGGGAGAAGGAGAGGAGAGAGAGAGAGAGAGAGAGAGAGAGAGAGAGAGGAGAGAGAGAGAGGAGGAGAGATAGGGGGGTGAAGGAATGTATACGCATCATACATCTACACATCTATACATCCATACACACATTACGTACGTTCGTACATAAATAACATACATACATATTCATCTCTCTCTCTCATCGTCTCTCTCTCTCTCTTCTCCCTCTCTCTCTCTCTCTCTCTCGGGGGGTTTCCCCTTTTTGTCTCTTCCCTCACTCTCTCCTCTCTCTCTCTCTCTCTCTTCTCATCTCTTCCTCTCTCTCCCTTCCTCTTCCTCTCTCCTCTCTCTCCTCTCCCCTCTTCTCTATACGTCATTCATCTCTCTTACTCCCTCTCACTCTCTCTCTCTCTCTCTCTCCCTCTCCTCGTCCTCTCTCTCTCTCTTCTCTCTCTCTTCTTTCTCTCTCTCTCTCTCTCTCTTTCTCTTTCTCAAAACTCTCTCTCTCTCTCTCTCCATCCTTCC
>CM054155.1:48499481-48506981 GCA_028751875.1 Rapana venosa
GGGGAGGGAGAGAGAGGGGGAAGGAGGGGAGAGAGTGGGGGAGAGAGGGAAGGAGAGGGGGGGGGAGAGAGAGGGGGAGGGAGAGAGGGGGAGGGAGAGAGGGGGAGGGAGAGAGAGGGGGGGGGAGGGGAGAGGGAGGAGGGAGAGGGAGGAGAGAGAAGGGAGGATGAGAGAGAAGGAGGACCAGAGAGAAGAAAAAGAGAGAGAGAGAGAGAGAGAGAGAGAGAGAGAGAGAGAGAGAGAGAGAGAGAGAGAGAGGCATGTTGGAGGGAGGGAGGGAAGAGGAGGAGTTTGTTTGGTTGAAGATTACAGTTGAGTTGTCGATGTTGACTAGACCAGTGGCTGTCATGAGAATCTTAACAGTTTGAGATTTGCTCTGGTGGTGGTTTTTTTGACAGGTACTGTTTGTGTGTTTGTTTGTATGTGAGGGGGGGGGGGGGGGGGGATGGGGACAGGATAGCTCAGTGGTCAGAGCACTCGCTTTTCCTAGCCAATGTTAAGCAGCATCGAGCGTGTTTAGCAAATGGGTGGGTGACCGTTTGCGAGCCTTGGCTTTCAGTACAGTCCTCCAGTTCACCTAGCTGTGAATGGGTACCTGCTTCTTTAGGGTCAGGGAAGGTAAAGCAGCGCCCTCAATATTCTGGCTCCTGGAGAAGTTGAGGTCTCTGACACCTTGCTCCCCTGCGACCACATAGGTTATGGGACACCTTTACCTTTAGTTTACCTTGTCACTAATGGTACATTAATTTGTTTTTATTCCCTGTCAGTAATGGCACATGATATTTCACAAGAACTTTGCTCCATAATCGGGAATTTATAATTTTAATTTTTATAAGAAAGTTGGGTTTTTGTTGGGTTTGTTTTTTTCTGGGGTGTGTGTTGGTTGGGGGGTGTGCGGGGTTTTTTTTTGGAGGGGGGGGGGGGGGGGGGGGAGGAAAGGAGAGAGTAAGTAGTAGTTAGAGCATTGAGTTCGAGACCGAGGCGCCCGTTTGAAGGGGGCGGGGGAAGGGGGGGGGTGGTCTCCTGAGTTAACATCAGTGCCGACTCCACTCCCCCGAAAGGCCTTCGCATGAGACTAAAATCCGAGATCCCGTGTGTGAACGCGCGCAGAACATTTTGCATATACGTTAGAAAAAAAAACCAAACCCAACAACAACCCTGTTCCGCCTTTTCGAAAGAGTAGGCCGTGGCGTGTCTGTAGGAACGGATGACAATATTGACAGAAAACACACGCGCATCGTTCGTCGTGTTTAGACATCCCATCCCGAAGTCGCATTACAGCTACCTTCATAGTAGGTAAACAAGCGGTCACTCGCGCAAAAAGCTCACCATGGGCGAATCTCTGCAGCTGTAACTGAGAAACAAAAACCAAAAGCAAAACAAACAGATTTTAAAAGCAATTTTTTACTGATGCATGATGATTTCTAACATGTGAAAAAACAAACTCAACAGCCGTTATGAGTTTTAATGAGGTGGGGTGGGGGGGGGGGGGGGGGGGGGGGGGGGGGGGTATAGACTAGAAAGAAGTGGGGGGGGTAAAAAGGGTGGAGGAGTCTCTGTTTTCAATGATTTTTTTGTTTGTTTGTTAGTTTCAGGTTTTCTCCCCTTGCGCTGTAAATGTGAAATCCATATCGCAAAGTCGCAATGCGGCTACCTTTATTTATTTATTTATTTATTAACACAAAGTCACTGCAGATTTCACTGCGTGAAATTCGGGCTGCTCTCCCCGGGGAGAGCGCGTCGCCACAAGATCAGCGCCACCCATGTGGATGAACGGCCGCACACACACACAAATCTCACCATTGGTGAGCATCGAAGCTCTAATTGAGGAAAGAAAAAACCAAAAACCAACAAAAAACCCCAACCCACCACATTCTACGCTACAGTATGGTCATTGCTCAAATGTGTTGGAAACCCCCCCTCAAAATTCAACAACTGTTTGGAGTTTTAAAGAGGGAAAATGAGGGGTACATCAAAATTGGAAAGAAGTGGGGGTATGTGCGGAAATGTTTCTTGTTTTCCTAAAAAAAATTCTTTTAGTTTCAAGTTTCTCTCCTTTTGTGCTTTGAAATTTTGTAATCCATATCTTTGCCGATGAATTGCGGAAAAAAAACGCGTTTATTGGCTTCCTTGATAAGCATGATATTTTTGTTGTGTTTTTATTTTTTTAATTTTTTTAAAAGGAGAAAAGCTGCCATAGTTGTCTCATTGTTTGCTAATGTGTCTGCTGACCTGCCCCCCCTTCCCCCCCTCCCTACGCTTCGTGTTGTGTTCACATAAAAATGGATTTGATTTTGTTGCCGAGACAAAACCCTTTGTTTGGCCTCGCCGTTTGTGTTCAGTGTAGGGCGATCAACACAGAAGTCGTTAAGTTTTGAAATAAAGGGAGTCATGACATTTGCATCATTAATTTATGTGGCTGTTGTTGTTGTTGTTGTTGTTGTTGTTGATGTTGTCGTTGTTGTTGTTGTTGTTTTTGTTGTTGTTGTTGTTGTTGTTGATGATGTTGTTGTCGTCGTTGTTTCTGTGTATGCAATACAAGGTTCTTGTAAACGATCTGCCAGCTTCTTCATTATCACCATCACCATCGTCATCATCGTCAGCATCGTCATCTTCTTCTTCTCCTCCTCCTGCTCCTTTTTTTCTCCTCCTCCTCCTCTGCTTTTTATTCTCCTTCTTCCTCTTCTCCTTCTCCTCCTACTCTTCCTTCTTCTTGTTCTCCTCTTCCTCCTCCTTGTTCTCCTCCTCCTCCTCTCTCTTCCTGCTTCTTCTTCTTCTCCTCCTCCTTCTTGTTCTCCTCCTCCTCCTCCTCCTTCTGCTTCTTCTTCTTCTCCTCCTCCTCCTCCTGCTTCTTCTCCTCCTCCTTCTGCTTCTTCTTCTCCTCCTCCTTCTCCTCATCTTCCTTCTCCCCCTCCTCCTCTTGCTTTTTCTCCTCCTTCTTCCTCTTCTCCTTCTCTTCCTACTCTTCCATCTTCTTTTTCTCTCCTCCTCCTTTTCTCCTCCTCCTCCTTCTTCTTGTTCTCCTCCTTCTTGTTCTCCTCCTTCTTGTTCTCCTCCTCCTGCTCCTCTTCCTTCTTCTTCTTCTCCTTCTCCTTTTCCACCTCCCTTTTTTATTATTCTTGATCATCTTTTTCCTGGCCTGTTGTATCTTTTGGTTTTAAGTTTTGATTTATTACTTTTTGTTACATAAAAATTATGTACTTGTACTTTGGGTAGACTGGTATCATAGCAGATGAGAATCGTAAGCAGAGGGAGAGAGAGACAGACAGAGATGGGAGAGGGAGAGAAAGGGAGAGAGAGAGAGGGAGAGACAAATAAACAGAGACAAAGACGGTAGAGATAAAGAGACAGAGAGACAGACAGAGATGGGAGAGAGACAGACAGACAGACAGAGACGGCAGATAGAGGAAGAAAAGAGGGGACAGAGACAGGACAAGACAGAGACAAAGACAGCAGAGAGAGAGAGAGACAGACAGACAGACAGACAGACAGACAGACACATAGTGACAGAGGGAGAGAGAGAGGGAGAGAGACAGACAGGCAGACAGGCAGACAGACGGACAGACAGGCAGACAGATAGACGGACAGACAGACAGACGGACAGACAGACAGACAGTGAGAGAGGGGAGGGGGGGAAGAGGCGATAGGACCAGAAGTAGTGTCACCCAGTATAGCACTGATCGGCCTTGACCTGCAGATGTCCTTGACCTCTCCTGCCTCCCAAGTCCACGTGCACTCGGGGCTAGGCCTATGTCAGTTTCACCATTTTCTCCCCGCAGTCCTCGTTCTTTTCACGTGCAATCCATGCACTGTGACCTTGACCGTCTGGCTTGAGACGCAATGCTACATTCCTCGACGAAATTCACGTGCAATCCGCGCTGTGTGGCCTTGACCGTCTGCGGTAGGGGTTGTCAGTTTCACTAGGCCTGCATTCCTCGACGAAATTCACGTGCATCCGCGCTCTGTGGCCTTGACCGTCTGAGGTAGGGGTTGTCAGTTTCACTAGGTCTGCATTCCTGGCTGTAAGTCTCGTGCATGCAGTCCGTGCTGTGTGACCTTGACCGTCTGGGTTGAGGCGAAGAGGGGGAATCCCCGTCCAGTTCCTTCGGCTCATGGAGTTGGAGGGTTTTTGTGTGTGTGGTTTTTTATTTGTAAGAGGGTAGTAGAGCGCTTTGATTTGTTGCTTTACAAGATTCAGCGCTATATAAATTCCGTACATTATTATTATTATTATTATTAGAATAAGCAATAGAATAAGCGACAAATTGAGAGAGTGTGTGCGTGTGTGTGTGTGTGCGTGCGTGCGTGCGTGCGTGCGTGTATTTTATAATTATGAGCTAGTTTGGATGGCTGTATTCTAACTCACGTCTCTCTCTCTCTCTCTCTCTTTTCCTCTCTCTCTCTCTCTCTCTCTCTCTGTCCCCCCTCTCTCTATCCCCCCTCGCTGTCTCCCTCTCTCTCTGTCTGTCTGTCTGTCTGTCTCTGTCTCTCTGTCTCTCTGTCCCCCTCCCTTTCTTTCTGTCCCCCCCCCTCTGTCCCACTCTCTCTCTATCCCCCCCCCTCGCTGTCTCCCTCTCTCTCTGTCTGTCTGTCTTTTGTCTCTCTGTTGTCTGTCTGTCTGTCTCATCTCTCTCTCCCTCCCTCCCACATGTCTGTGTCCGTTTGTCTCTGTCTCTATGTCTCTGTCTCTATCTGTCTTCTATCTGTCTGTCTCTCTACCCCCTCCCCCCTCTCTTTCTCTCCCTCTCATGTGAGCCTGTCTCTGCTTCTGTCTCTGTCTCTCTGTCTGTCTGTCTGTCCTCTTAACTCTGCCTCTGTCTGTCTGTCGTGTCTGTTGTCGTCTGTCTCTCTCTCTTCTCTCATCTCTCTCTCTCTCTCTCTCTCTCTCTCTCTCTCTCTCTTCTCTCTCTCTCCCTCTCTCTGGATAGTTACCACTGAGCATGCTGAGGACAAAGAGAAACCCCCTACTAATAATACACCGGCTTTTCGGACAGAACCACCCCCCCACCCCCCCCCAACCCACCCCCCTACCCCCACCCCACCCCACCCCCCTACCGCCATCCCATTGTCCACATCGTTCTGTCCCTCCCCATGAGAAAATGGACTCTTCATGCTAATTCTTTGCATACTCGTCAGAAAAAATGGAAGCTTTATGCTAATTGGGCTTGCCCACCTAGGACTACCAGGGTCATTAGATAGGCAGATGGTATATTAGTGGATGGTTTTGTGGGGGGTGGGGGTGGGGGGGTATTTTGTGGTGTTGTTTGGTTTTTGTTGTTGTTGGTAGTCTTGGGTTTGGCTTTGGTTTTTTTTTCTTTCCTTTTCTTGGGAGTGGCGTGAAACTTGCCTGCTTTAAGAAAACTCGAAGTTATGGAGAAGTTGGTTTTTTATCATCATCATCGTTGTCATCATCTTCATCATCATCATCTTCTTCTTCACCTTCTTCTTTTTCATTGTTTTTTTTTTCTTTCTTTATTTTCTTCTTCTCCCTCTCCGTCTTCTTCTTTCTTCCTTTTTCTTTCTTTTCTTATTTCTTCTTCTTCTTCTTCTCTCTCTCTCTCCTCTCTCTCTCTCTCTCTCTCTCTCTCTCTCTCTCTCTCTCTCTCTCTCTCTCTCATCTCTCTCTCTCTCTTTCTCTCTCTCTTTCTCTCTCTCTCTCTTTCTCTCTTTATCTTTCCTTCCTTCCTTCCTTCTTTGTTTCTTTTGTTCCCGCCTTCCTTGCTTCCTTTTCATTTTCTTTCTTTCTTTCTCTCGTTCTTTTTCTTTCTTTCGTCGTTCTTTCTTCTTTTTTTTCTCGTTCTTTTTCGTTCTTTCTCTTCGTTCTTTCTTTCTTTCGTTCTTTCTTTCTTTCGTTCTGTATTTCTTTCTATCTTTCGTTCTTTCGTTTTTTCTTTCGTTCGTTCTTTCTTTCTTTCTTCCTTTCATTCATTCTTTCTTTCTTTCTTTTCTTTCACGTTGTATGGATAATAAAATTAATTCATGAATGAGAATGATCGCTGTTGTCTTTTCTGCGAACCAGACTTTAAAGTTCGAAACAACTTAAGTCATAACAGAAGACAACAACGACTTCCACCTCTTATCCCTTTGTCATGAGTCATTATGACAGTGCACTGAAGAGCTGTAGACCCGATTGCTCCCTTTACGCGGTTGTGTGCCAAAGCTTTGACCTCTGCAAATGGTATCATGCTTGTAGAGTGTCCCAGAGAGCTGCCTGATGGTTGTAATTGGTTGATGCAGTCCCTAAATCGGATGACTCCGCTGTGATTCTAATATAATCAAGGAAAGAAATACTTTTTTGTTTATCCTGCTGCTGGCATATTAATAATGTATGGAATTTATATAGCTCTGAATCTTGTAAAGCAACAAATCAAAGTGCTCAGATGACATTTTTTAAACTTATTTATTTATCTATTTTTTATCTCGAGGATAATGGAATAATCACTCATGTGCTTTTTTTTGCATCCAGTCCCCGTATGTATGCGGTTTTGTAAATTCTGTCATCTGTTCCTACCGGCACACAATGGTCTACTCTTTCGAAAAGCGGAACAGGATTTAACGTGTGCGCAAGATGTTCTGATATTGCCTTCCAACGGCTGTTTTTATCTTTTTAAAATCTATTTATTAATTCTTTTCTTTTGTGTGTGTCTGTCCCATCTCCTAGATTTTTCGATAGTTGCCTGGAGAAGAGTTTTTGGCGAAGCCGTTGGATCTTGTAACGTGGCCCTACTAACGTTGTTTTGTTTGTTGTTGTTGCTTGTGATTTACTGACTTTTGTAGTTCTTCGTATGATCTAATAATTATATGCCTGATGGTTTGGCGTATTTGTTCGTTCGTATGTTCATGAAAAGGGGTTTTAGTATCTTGAGAAACTGTTTTATTTCCATATGAGTGTGTGTGTGTGTTGTGTGTGTGTGTGTTGTGGTGGGGGTGTGTGTGTGTGTTGTGTGTGTGTGAGTTGTGTGTGTGTGTGTTGTGTGTTTTGGGTTTGGATTTTGTTTTGGGGTTTGTTGGGGTTGTTTGTTTTTGTTTTTTTGGGGGGGCTGTTGTTTTGGTTTAGTTTGGTTTTTTGTTCTGTTTTATTTGTTTGTTTTCTAATTTTGTTTGTATATTTGTTGGATTATCTCCCCGTTCTTCAGCTTGAACTCCGAGGTTCACCAATGATTAGATTTTGCGTACGCGACCGTTTTTACCCACCACGAAGGTAGCCGCATTCCGATTTCAGGGATAATGTCTTAAACACGACACCATTGTGCATGCACCTTAAAAAATAATCTGTCCTTACCGGCACGCAATGGCCTACTCTTCCGAAAGGCGGAACGGGTTTTTAACGTTAGCGCAAGATGTTCTACATGCGTTCGCACACGGGACCTCGGTTTATAGTCCCACACGAAGGATGTTTTTGATGGTGGATCGATCCCCGGTTGTGAGCGCAAAACTCTGACCACTGGGCTGTCTCTCTCTCTCTCTCTCTTCCACCTCGCCTCCCCCCATCCTTTTCTG
>CM054155.1:48514481-48529481 GCA_028751875.1 Rapana venosa
AATAAAAATATATGGAATTTATAGAGCGCTATATCTTGCAATTACAAATCAGAGCACTTATCTGTGCCAGTCTGAACAGGTGACATTTACAAAACCGCACGCACACGGGGACTGGATGTGAAAAAGTAAAGTGCCCGGGATGCTTATTTCATTACCTTTGAAATAAAAGATTGGATAAAAGAATGAATAAGATAGATAAAAAGAATGCGCTCTTAGTGTGTGTACATAATAATACGTTTTCATTACATAACAAAGCATGCAAACAGACACCTACCACGCCCGTTTTAAAAAAAAATCGGACAACAAATTTCAAAACTACAAAATGTATCCTACATGTTTCACCATAAATGAAAAGTCACCATATCAAATAAAAGAAAAGATGTTGTCAGTAAAATCTAGCTAGCACTGATCATTTAATACTGAACTGTCCCGTTAACGACAAGTATTTTCGAATGATTTTTTTTATTCAAACATGCTCAAAAGGACAAGGGTTACACTTTGTACATGAGAATCACATGTATCGCCCACTTCAAAACCATAATCATGAATGTATCAAAGAAGATAAACGAGTCAGAAGAATAAATGCAGGAAGATATAATTATTCCATACAGCAAGCACAACAATGATACCATGTTGCAAAGGATATTGATTGTAATAATATATACAATGGGGTGGGGTGGGGAGGGGGGGGGGGAGAACAAACCAGTTTGTCTGGGTACTCAACGTGAAAAAGAATACTAAAAAAAAAAGTATGACAGTGCAGCTTGTGGCTGTGTGTGTGTGTGTGTGTGTGTGTGTGTGTGTGTGTCTGTGTGTCTGTGTCTGTCGTGTCTGTGTCTGTCTGTCTCTTTTGTCTGTGTCTGTCTCTCTGTCGTTCTCTCTCTATCTCTCTGTCTCTTCTCTAGCTGTATCTATCTATGCCTGTCTGTCTGTCTTTCTATCTCTCTTTCTCTATCTCAGAATAAATTATTTACAAAACACACGGGGACTGGATGTAAAAAAGCACATAAGTGCTTATTCCATTATCTTTGATATAAAAGAATAAAATATGAAATAAATGATAAATATATCTATCTATATTTCTATCTTATATTAAGAGATCTATCTGTCTGTATCTATCTATCTATCTATCTATCTATATGTCTATCTATGTGTCTATCTATTTATCTTTCTATCTGTCTATCTATCTGTTTATTTATCTATTTGTCTATCTTTTCTATCTATCTATCTATCTATCTATCTGTCTGTCTGTCTATCTAACAGAGAGAGAGAGATGAGAGAAGAAGAGAGAGAGAGAGAGAGAGAGAGAGAGAGAGAGAGAGGGGAGAGAGGGGAACGAGAGACAGACAGACACACACACAGACACCACAGACTGACAGAGCGCTGAATTCATCGAAATAAACAAGTAAACAAACCAGAAAACGAGAAACAAAACAAAACAACAAAAAAAAAACCAGTACCATCTCCACACACACACACACACACACACACACACACACTCACACACACACCACACAAACCACACCACACACACACACACACACACTCACTCACACACGCACTCACACACACACAATTACACACACACACATTTACCATACACACACACACACACACACACACACACACACACACACACCACACACACACCACACACACACACACACGCACACTCGTGGCTTGATGAAAAAAAGCAAATGCACTGCTTATTCAATCTACCATCTGGAAATAAAAGTTTGACTTTGACTTTTACACGCACACACACAAGCACACACGCACACACGAACTCACAACACACAGCACACACACACACACACACCCCACACACGCACACACACACACACTCTACACACACACACACACAACTCATAGACACACACACACACACACACACATACACACACACACACACCACACGCACACACCACACACACGCACACACACACACACACACAGGCTTGATTTTTTTGTTTTAAAAAGCAAATGCATTGCTTATTCAATGTACCATCTGGAAATTAAAAAAACTTGACTTGACTTGACACCGACCTGCCCCTTTAAAACCAAAACAAGCAGTTCAGCTATGTAGGATACGAACCAGTTACCCCAGACCGTTGTCAGTGTCTAGTCATGTATACTCCCACTAAGCCACATCACGAACCTATCGTGCAGTTTTGTTTCAAAATCAATATTGTGGACTTTTTTTTAATTTTCTCGGGCTTGTTTTGATTGTTTACTTCATTGCTTGCTCTTTGTTGTTTGTTTTGGTAGTGGTGGTTGGTGGTTGGTGGTGGTGGTGGTGGTGGTGGTGGTGGTGGTGGTGATTGGTGGGGTGGTTGGCGGTGGTGTGGTGGTGGTGGTGTGAGGGTTAGTAGTTGGTGGTGGTTGATGGTGGTGGTGGTGTAGTGGTGGTGTGAAGTTTGTGGTTTGTGGTTGGTGGTGGTGGTGGGTGGTGGTTGGTGGTGGTGTGGTGTGGTGGTGGTGTGATGGTGAAGGTTGGTGGTGGTGGTGGTGGTGGTGGTTTGTGGTGTTGTGGTGGTGTGGTGGTGGTGGTGGTGTGGTGGTGGTGGTGTGGTTTGTGGTGGTTGGTGTGGTGGTTTGTGGTGGTTGGTGTGGTGGTTTGGTGGTTGGTGGTGGTGTGGTGGTGGTGGTTGGTTGGTGGTTTGTGTTGGTGGTGGTGGTGTGGTGGTTGGTGGTCGTGGTGGTCGTGTGGTTGGTGGTGGTGGTGGTTGGTGGTGTGGTGGTGAGGGTTAGTAGTGGTGGTGTTGATGGTGGTGGTGGTAGTGGTGGTGTGAAAGTTTGTGGCTGGTGGTGTGGTGGTGGTGGTGGTGGTGTGTGGTGGTGGTGGTGGTGGTGGTGGGTTGGTGGTGGGTGGTGGTGGTGTGAGTGGTGTGGTGTGGTGGTGGTGTGGTGGTGGTGGTGGTGGTGGTGTGTGGTGGTGGTGGTGAAGGTTGGTGGTGTGTGGTGGTGGTGAGGTTGGTGGATGTGGTGGTGGTGGTGATTGGTGGCGGTTGGTGGGGGGTGTGTGGTGGTGGTGTGTGTGGTGGTGGTGTGGTGGTGTTGGTGGTTGTTGTTGTTGGTAGTGGTGGTGGTTTTTGTTACGCAACAATGACGAAGTGCACATGGGGTAGATTGTTAGCTGCTTTCCACGAGTTGTTTTAAACTGACACTCGACGGGAACATTATAGCCGAGTGGTTGAGACAGTTCCACTGCAACCCCCATGGGTCTATGAAGTCGTGGGTTCGAATCTCGGCGGCGTCTGGTGAATTACGGTCAGGGATTTTTTTTTAAACGATCTTCCAGGTCAACTTGCGAGTGCAGACCTGCCAGTGCCTTAATTCTGTGTGTGTGTGTGTGTGTGTGTGTGTGTGTGTGTGTGTGTGTGTGTGTGTGTGTGTTTGTGTGTGTGTGTGTGTTTGTGTGTGTGTGTGTTTTGTGTGTGTGTGTGTTTTTGTGTGTGTGTGTGTGTATGTGTGTGTGTGTGTATATGTGTGTGTGTTTGTGTGTGTATGTGTGTGTGTGTGTGTTTGTGTGTGTGTTTGTGTGTGTATGTGGTGTGTGTATGTGTGTGTGTGTATGTGTGTGTGCGTGTGTGTTTGTGTGTACACACACAAGCAGAAGATCAAATATGCACGTTAAAGATCCAGTAATTCACGCTCTCCCGTCCGTATTCCTTATTCCCGTCCCCCCGCAGTGCCAATACAAGGGAGAAAATCCACCTCCTCGGGGGAGATTCGAACCGGCAACCCCGAGTTGCTGATAGAGCCAAGAGTTGAACTCTATCCACCCACCACCCCCTGAGGCAGAGACCCAAGAAACAGAGCAGAGATGCTGTGGTAGCTTCACGGCTACACGAGCAGCTATAGCTACAGCAGCAGGCAATGATGTGTGCTTTAGTTAACCCATTCACAGCAATCGGCAAAGTCGTAAGTGTCGTGTTTCATGAGGCGTTGGGATAGAGAGAGAGAGGGAGAGAGAGAGAGAGGGGGGGGGGGGGGAGAGAGAGAGAGAGGGGGGGGGGAGAGGGAGACAGAGAGAGAGAGAGAGGGGGGGGGGGAGGTGCAAAGAAAAAAAGAAAAAGAAAAGACTGGTCGGTGCAAGCTGTAAATTGGTAAATGAAAACACAGCTTTTCTGGTTATCCTTATTTCCAACAGTTTCATTTTATTGTTGTTGCTGTTGTTGTTGTTGCTTCTTTCGTGGGGGGGGGGGGGGGGGGGGGGGGGGGGGGGGTTCATCGCCTCATTAACAAACTAACCACTGTGAACCCAGCACTGAAACACGCGTTGTGTTGTCAACTCATTGTTAAGAGTGTGGATGTTGCTCCATGCCTCCTGGGGAGTGAGGGGCTGGGTATAGCAGCACATGGACACAGACACTGTCCCTAACCTAAACCCGGCCATTGTTCTCATGTCTTCCCCTACATCTGGTGTCTGTGTACACACACACACACACACACACACACACACACACACGCAAACGCACACACACACACGCAACACACACACAACACACACACACACACAACACACACACAAACACTCACACACACACAACACACACACACACACACACACGCAACACACACACACACACACACACACACACACACACACACACCACAACACACAACACACACACACACACACACACACCAAATCCCAAACTGTATGGTATTGGTTTTGTGTCGTGTTTTCTTTCTTTTATTTTTTGTTCATCTCTTGTTTTTCCTTTACTTGTACTGTTATTATCCACCCTGTACTTCAGTTCATGATCTTAATACACACAACCATATTCATGTTTTGTACTGTGACAACCACCCCCCCCCCCCCCCCCCCCCCCACCCTCCCCCCCAAACATCTCAACTCCCTCTTATTCTTCTTCGGCCTAGTTCTTTAGCCCCCTTCCCTTCTCTCCATTTTAAGCCAGCTAGTAGAGCCAAGACTGTCCTACTACAGGGAACAGTACAAGGAGGGAGACGAAGAGGCAGAGAGAGAGAGAACGATGGGAAGACAACATCAGAGAGTGGAGGACTGGTAGTAACCTTGAGCGAAACGATCTGCTACAGGACGGCAAATAATGGAGGAAGCTGGTTGCAAAATCTTCAGTGGTTCCCTCACGGGACTACAGGATAGATGAAGGGTGAAGCAGAGCTGTATGAGAGTAGCTGAGGAGGCATGTCGCTGTATATAGTACTGTAAATGAAGAGTAGAGTATGGGCAAAGAAGAGATGTCTCCTTTCCAAGCTTTCTCCTCTCTCGTTTCCTCTGTGGCTGACTTGACTTGTTTTCTTCAGTTCCTTGAAGACTTTGGGCAAATTAAACTTTGTGCTGGCCATTCCTTTCCGAGATCGAAGATTTCATGCAGGAGATATTTGATGAAAAACAAATGGTATATGGAATTTCTGTGTTGCGTTCAATCTCGTAAAGCAACTAAATCAAAAGTGCTTGCATTGGAATGATTCACACGGAAGCGACATTTTAAATTTAGACACTAACAAGCACACACACACACACACACACACACACACACACACACACACACACACACACACACACACACACACACACACACACACACACACACACACACACACACACACACACACACACACACACCACGCTCTCTCTCTCTCTCTCTCTCTCTCTTTCTCTCTCCCACCCCCCCCCCCCTCTCTCTCTCTCTCTCTCTCTCTCTCTCTCCTCTCTGAAAGTGTCTGTTGAAATTAGGAACAGATAATATGAGGTGTACCGATGGGGGAAGATCGTTGGGAAAGTAAGCAGGTTGGATTTGAAAGTATCAAAATAATGTCGGCTTCTGGCAAAGTCTTATGTACCATTAACTATAACTGCTCTGCTTTTCAACAAAAGAATGGATGGCTGCTTAATGTTAGCATAAGATGTTGTATGCATTCCCACACAAGACTTAGTTCAAGTCTCCTTTGCAATACTTGGGGGCACTGGTAAAGGTAAGCTAAAGGAGTCCCCCCATAACCTATGTGGTCGTAGGGGAGTGAGGCGTCAGAGACCTCACTTCTCTAGGGGCCAGCATATTGAGGGCGGCGCCCATCTCCTCTCCCTTGCTGCTTTTACCTTCCCTGACCCTAAAGAGGGCAGGTACTCATTTACAGCTGGGTGAACTGGGGGACTGTACTGAAGCCAAGGCGCGCAAACGGTCGCCCATCCAGATGGTAACTTCGTTCGATGCTGCTTAACCTTGGCTGGGGGAAAGCGAGTGCTGTGACCACTGAGCTACCCCTTGGGGGCACTGAAGATAAGGGAAAAAAACCCACGATGTTAATTCCAAGGAAAACTTTTCACCTCGGGCATCTCAGCAGCTGCTTGATCCGATGCAGACCTGGACACTGTATTACACCAGCTAGGCTGCTTCATGCATCCTACCCTGCCTCCGTGATTCTGTTGCCAATATGCATCGAGGTGAATTTTCACTGTCACAGAAAACTACCTGATAGGGAAACAAATAACAGTTGCAAACAGAAAAAGCGAAAAAACTCTGAGTGGCGCTACTCTTGTGATGAAGGGCTCTCCCTGGGGAGAGCAGCCTGAATTTCACGCAGAGAAATCTGCCGTGACTTGAACTGGTATACACATACAAATACGAATTGTGTTCTCTTTGGTTTGGATTAGGGTTACCCCCCCCCCCCCCCCCCCCAACAATGATAACTTGTTTTTCCTTTCTTGATAAAATGGCTAATTCTTGACAGTTTTGCAGGTCTAGGGCATCACTTCATGTTTGTCAGATTTTTTAGACTCGTTTCTTTCCATGTCATTTTCATTTTTGTAGAATTTAAGCATGGAATTGCAGTTACTGTCCCCACGGACCACTCACATACAACAAGTGGCATCCTTCACGCCAAATTTGGTGGTTTTTCCTTCGTTTGATTTTGCAAATTTTAGTTTTACCCGTGATTGCAAAATATTTACCAGTTTGCTGACTTTCGACTCGTGTTTTCTTTCTTCTTTCTTCTTCTTTTCTTCTTATTAACTTTGATTGACTTTTTCTGTACTTATCTTTCTTAAATGTCTTCTTCTACTCCATTTTGGGTTTTTTCGTTTTTTTTAAAAATTTTTTAGTTTTCTCCTTCTTTGGCATAATTATTTCCATCTCTCTGTCTCCTCCTTTTTTCTTCTTCTTCTTCTTCTTCTTCTTCTTCTTCTTCTTCTTTGTCTTCATTTTGAGCCCATGTCACTGACCTTCAGACAACAGCCGTGACAAGTCTCCTGTGGTGAGTGACCTTTCAGCAGCAGCAGCAGCAGTATCGATACATACCTCTGCACAGGTGGGAGCTTGGGTAATGGGTGGAGACGGGAACTGAGACAGAAGAAGAAAAACCAACCAACCACACCATCTCTCTAACATGCACAAGAGTGAGGATGCACACATCCACATCCATAGCCACAACCACAGCCAAAGCCGTACACGCTCACACACAACCACACACACAACAACACCACACACACACAACACACACACACACACCACCACACATCAAACACACCACAACACACACACACACACACACACACACATCACACAAACACAATCACACACACCACACAACACACTCTCACTCCCACCACTCTCTTTCTCTCCATCCTCCTCACTCACCACACACATCACAATCACCACTCACTCACACACATACACACAACCACCACACAACGCAACACGCCAACCACAACACACGCCTCCGCCACTCTCCTCCACCACACGCATCACATTCAATCGCATACACAATATAAGCACTACAACATAAAACTACACACACAACACAATCACACACCTCCCACACACACTTACACACACACATACACACACACACACACCCCCACACACACACATCACTCACACACAACACAACACACCTTCACAGAAGATCTCAATCTCGTGCATTGTCTCTCACACACCCATTGCACACCACATCAACAAAGCACACGACACCAAATACATCTACTCACATCTCCCTACCACCAACTTCTCTTCCTCTTTGATGATTCCGCCAATTACTTGCGTCTTGGCTATTAGCCACTGCACTCCCCATTGAAACCATTTCGTAACAAAAGGCAGAAGGCAATATCATTTTTCCTCTTCCTTTTCCTTCTTCTTTCTTTCCTTCGCTTCTTTGTTCATTCTTGCTTATCTTTCTTTAGTCCTTCCTTGCAGTTTCTTGTTTTTCGCCAGCTGCGCTCCACCCTCAGAAAGCCATTATCGTGTGATGCAGCCAGGCTTGGAGTCGTCACATCAATTTTAATCTCTGTATTTTCCCTCATGCCTTCTTCATCCTGACGTTCAGCTTGTTGACATTTGAAGCAGTAGCTAGCTAGCTAGGAAAGAGGCCGGAAAACACCACAGCCAACAACGTTGATAAATCGTTGTTAATGGCTTTATACCTATTTTCTTCTCTTGTTGTTGTCTGTGTCTGTGTTTTTGTGTGTCGATGTGTTTGTTTTCGCTGTTTTCAGTGTCTGTGTTTCAGGGTGGGGTGGGGGTGGGGTGGGAGTGTTGTTCTCTCTCTGTCTGTCTGCCTCTCTTTCCCACCATTGTCATTGCCATTTCCTCTCTCCTCTCATAATCATAATCATCATCATCATCATCATCATCATCATAATGATAATAAGGAGAAGAAGAAATGAAATATGCATTGTGCTATATCTTGTAAAAACAAATCAAATCGCGCTCCCTCTCTCTCTCTCTCTCTTTCCCACAGTTGTCATTGTAATTTCCTCTCTCCCTCTCCCCCTCTCTGATGATGATGATGATGATGATGATGACGATGACGATGATGATGATGATGATGAATGAATGAAATTTATATAGCGCTATATCTTGTAAAAACAAATCAAAGCGTTTTCTCTCTGTGTCATTCTGTCTGTCGTTCTCCCTCCCTCCCTCTCTCTTCTCTCTCTCAACTCTCTCCTCTCTCTCTCTCTCTCATCTCTTCTCTCCTCTCCTCTCTCTCCTCTCTCTCTCTCTCTCTCTCTCTCTGTATCTGTACGTTCGTCTGTCTGTTTGTCTCTGTCACTGTCTCTGTCATACTCTTGTAGCTAGCAGTGTGTTTTCATACCGTTTTACAACAGCTGTGTCAACAAGGCAGAAACGAGGACAAAAACAGTGTGAGCGACCTCGCACACTGTCGGCGCAAATAATTCACCTGTACTTTCACCTGGTTTGCTTTGAGGTGTGAAAGCTGAGCATCTGCAGCACTAGACATCATATAGTGTGATTGTAAACTGATTGACCAAAAATGAGTGTCAAGGCTGGTTATTTGGATCTTGTAATGATTGACACAACAGCGATTGTCGTGACGGTATTTTGGATTTTGTAGTGATTGACGCATACTGACATTTGGGCGAGTATTGTGATTTGTTAAGGATTGACCTGGGTAGTCCAGTTTCATAATGATGAACCGTTTTGTCACTCCAGAGTGTATTTATTTTTTGTACACTTTTCATTCATAGGTGCTTAGTTGGTTTCTGACTTCAAAATTTTAAGGACTTGTTTTGAGAAAAAAATCTCTCTCTCTCTCACCCTCAACACGCACGCACAAACACTCACAAACACACACACACACACACACACATACACATATACACACACAAACCACCACCACTACTACCACCATCACCACCATCACCACCAACAACAACAACCACAACACCTTCCACACACAGTGGGAATCCATGAGTTGTTACGGCATTTGCGGGTATGCACTTCCCCAAGTTGATAGCAACCTTAAAACTGGAATCTAAGAACACTGCAGCTTTTGTCTTTGTTGTTGTTGTTGATTTTGTTATTCATGGACTGCGCTCCGCCCTCAGTAAGCCATTATCGTGTGATGCAGCCAGGCTTGGAGTCGTCACATCAATTTTAATCTCTGTATTTTCCCTCATGCCTTCTTCATCCTGACGTTCAGCTTGTTGACATTTGAAGCAGTAGCTAGCTAGCTAGGAGAGAGGCCGGAAAACACCACAGCCAACTGTTGATAAATCGTTGTTAATGGCTTTTCTCTGCGTCTCGCTGTTGTTGTCTGTGTCTGTCTGCATGTGTATCTGTCGTTTGCTGTCTTCAGAGTCTGTGGCCTTTGATTTTGTTTGCGCCCCCTCTCCACATCTCTTCCGCCTTGACTATTGTCCGCCCCCCCTCCCCCCCCCTCTTTTCTTCTGTCTGACTAATGTCATCTGTCCTAGTCTCTCTCACTCTCTGTCTCAGTCTCTGTCTCTGTTTCTGTCTCTATCTCTCTGTCTGTCTGTGTGTCTCTCTCTCTCACACACACACACCACGACCACCTCCTCCTGCTTCTTCTTCTTCTTCTTCGGATCATACCATAAACCGAGATCCCGTGTGCGAACGCACGCAGAACAACTTAAGCACACGTTAAAACTCGCACGCACAATAACTTGCGCACACGTTAAACCCGTTCCGCTTTTCGGAAGAGTAGGCCATTGTGAGCCGGTAGGAATGGATGACAAAATTGACAAAACTGCATGCATACGGGAACTGGATGAAAAAAGCACACGAGTGCTTATTCCATTATCCTCGAAATAAATAAAAAAAGGGAGAAAAAACCCACCACCACGAAAAAACAACTTTTATTTTTGCTAACTGGTCTTGTGTGATGTTCCTCTCCTGCTGTTCCCTCGCCGCTCATTCTGATTTCACCACCTCAGCCATTACTATTACTATGTCCTAACCTTAGGACCAGAACACCACAGGGAACCTATTTATTATTATTTATTTATTTATTTTATATCGAGGGTGATGGAATAAGCACTTATGTTCTTTTTTACATCCAGTCCCCGTGTGTATGCGGTTTTGTAAATTTTGTCATCCGTTCCCACCGGCACACAATGGCCCACTCTTCCGAAAAGCGGAACAGGATTTAACGTGCGCGCAAGATGTTCTGCGTGCGTTCGCACACGGGGCCTCGGTTTATAGTCTCATCCGAACCTATCAAAGACTAGCGCGAGGCCACCAGCCAGAAAGGCCCTGCACTGCTGCTGATTCACAAAAGTCCGTGTACCTTCTTTCTAGCCGTTCTAACCAGAGTGACGAGGCAGCTGGTTCAAAAGCAAACTTGCTGCAGTGAGGTTGTTTTTCGTTCTGGTTGACACAGCTGGGTTAACGGGGCAGAAATGAGGACAAACGTGGTGTGAGTGACCTGATAACGCCTGAAAATCTGTTAAGAGTCCACTCGCTTCTCGGATACTTTCTTTCCCTTGTGGAGATACCCGGGATGGCCTGTCAGAATGAACGGCATCCCCCCACTCTCTGGAATCTGTTTAAGAATTCCCTCTATGCTAACCATTCCTCTCTTTGCTTCTGCTGTGGTCCTCTTTATCTATATTTTTTTTATTATACCACTTTAAGTCACGAGATTTCTCTACGTGAAATTCGGGCTGCTCTCCCGGGAAGAGCGCGTCGCCACAGGAGCAACGCCACCTCTTTTTCTTTCTGGTCACCCACCACTTCCTTGTCTATTTTCTGCCTTCTTGGTCCATTCGCCTGCCTTTTTTTTTTTTACCCCTAGAAAGACCTCTTGCCCACGCCAAAGTTTTGGATGCGCTGGGCCTGACTTGTCAGGTGCCTAATGGCGTTGCAACGCATTTAAATAATAATGATAATATGTGGAACTTATATAGCGCTGAACCTTGTAAAAACAAACAAATCGAAGCGCTTTCGTTCATGTGACAGATAGCGGTAGTTGCTATCTGAGTGTTCAGTGAAGAAGAAGAACAAGATCGTTTTTACCCGTTTGTTCCTGGAGTCGTATTATAAAAGCATCTTTTACATAATATAGTATAACAGTTTTCAAAAGATTGATCCAAAAATGTTTCGTTTATATATTAGTTCAGTAAGTCCATCTACTGTCTCTCACCATGTCATCAATGATGAAAAAGCTCATAGTTACATGGCAATATAATATTGTGCCATGAACTGGCTGACACATTTTAAAAAAAAATTATTTTATATCGAAGATAATGGAATAAGCACTCATGTGCTTTTTTTTTTACATCCAATCCCCGTGTGTATGCAGTTTTGTCAATTCTGTCATCTGTTCCCACCAGAACACAATGGCCTAGTCTTCCGAAAAGCGGAACAGGATTTAGCGTGTGCGCAAGACGTTCTGCGTGCGTTCGCACACACGGGGCCTCCTCGGTTTATAGTCTCCTCCGAAGGACTTGTGGGGAGAGTGGAGTCGGCACTGATGTTAACTCCAGGGGAAAATATCCCCCTTGAACGGGAATCGAACCCGGGTCGTCAGATTACAAGCGCAATGTTCTAACCACTAGGCTATCCCGTCCTCCCTTTTGCTGGGGAGGGGGAGGAGAGGGGGGGGGGGGGTGTCTAAAAAACCCCATCAAGCAAACAATCCCTATCATTTTTCTGTTAGAGAACAAGGTCACGCGTGTGCCACGATAAAAGATTGCGCTTTCTCTCCCAACGAGTCACATGAAGACAAAGCACTCATTGTTCTGAGAATAGCTCTGACATGTAGCATCGATTCATGAAAACATCTTAAATGTCTGAAATGAAAAAAAAAATGTTGCGGATTCCTGCCATGTCTTTAAAAGATTCTGGCGTCAGTGTTCCTTGCCCTCCTATCTAGGTGCTCACAGGGAAATGAGACATACCCCTCCCTCCCCCTTCCCCCACTACTGAAAATGTGCCAGAGTAAAGATGAGTACCTCCCCCTCCTACTCACACACTGCTTTGCAAAACACATGCGCGCGCGCACAAACACACAAACGCAACGCACGCACGCACGCACGCACACAAGCACAAGTGCATACACACACACTTACACACACATGCACTCACACACACATACATACACACACCCAAATGCTACTACTACTACCACCACCACCACCACCACTACTACTATACTACTACTACCACCACCACACTACCACTACCACCACCACCACCAATACTACCACTACTACTACAATTACTGCTACCACTACTACCACACCACCACCCCTACCAAATACTACTACTAAATACTAAAAACACTACTACTACTACTACACTACTACCACTACCAAAACCACCATTAAAAACCACCATTCCCACCACACACTACCACAAATACTACAAACCACTACACCACTACCACCACCCCTACCACTACACTACTACAACTACTACCACTACCACACCACTACTACCACTACCTCCACCGCTACCACCACCACCACCACCACTACTACTACTACACTACTACCCCCACTACTACCAAACCCTCACCACCACTACTACCACCAGTACCAAACCCCTACTACCACCACTACCACAACTACTACTACACCACCACTACCACCACCACTACCCAACCACCACTTTCTACCACCACCATCACCACACGCTAATACTAAACCAACCATCACCACACCACTACTACTACTACCACTACCATCACCACCACCACCACCACACTACTACCACTACCCCCCACTGCTACCACCACCACCACCATCACCACTACACCCACCACTACAACCACCACCACTACCAACCACTACTACCAAACAACCCCAAACTACCCACTACTACCCTAACCACCACCCCACCACTACTCCCACCAACTACTACCACCATCCCAACCACTACACCAACCACTACTACTCCCCAACCACACACCACCACCACTACCCCCACACACCACCCCACCCCCCACTACTACCCACTACTACCCTACTACTCCCCAAAACCCTACCCCAAACCACCACTACTACTCCCAAACCCCCCAAAACCAAACTACTACCATCACCCCACCACTACTACCACCACTACTACAACCACTACTACCACCACACCACCACCACTACTACCACCACACACTACCACCAATACCACCACACTAACCCACCACTACCCCCATACTACCACTACTACTACTAACCACCACTACCACTACCACTACAACCACCACTACTACCCACCAGACCACCACTACTACCACCACTACTACACCCCCACCACTACTACTACCACCACCACTACTACCACCACACTACTACCACCACCACACACTACACAAACTATACTCACCACTACTACCACTACCACTACCAAAGCGCTTTAAGCGCTTTGATTTTGTTTGTTTTAAACAAGATTCACGCTATATAAATTCCATTTATTATTATTATTATTATTAATATCATTATTATTATTATTAATGTTACCATTACTACTACTACTACTACACCTTCTATACAGCAGGAACCTCTAACTCTTGTGACATTAACAGACATGAGCTTACTGGCTGCCAACATGCACTCACGAGTTGTCAGCATTTTCTTCAAAATGATGAAGAAGAAGAAGAAAAAGATCCCTGTTGTTTTTGTTATTCATGGACTGTACTCCACCCTCAGCAAGCCATTATCGTGTGATGCAGCCAGGCTTGGAGTCGTCACGTCAATTTTAATCTCTGTATTTTCCCTCATGCCTTCTTCTCCTGACGTTCAGCTTGTTGACATTTGAAGCAAATTTGCTAGCTAGCTAGGAAGAGGCCCGGGAAAAAACCACAGCAACTGTTTATAAATCGTTGTTTAATGGCTTTTTTTTTTCTGCGTCTTGTTGCTGTTGTTGCTGTGTCTGTTTATAAGTTTTTGTGTCTTTGGTTGTCTTCTAGTTCTTGTGTCATAGGGGTTTTGTTTTTGTTTTGTTTTGTTTGTTTTGTTTGTTGGTTGGTTGGTTTTGCTTTTGGGGTTTGGTTTTTGGCGTGGGTTTTTTTTAATTGGCTCTCTTGAACTTTGCTATGTGTGTGCGTGTGCGCGTGTGCTTGCACGCGTGTGTGCGTGTATGTGTGTTCATCTTGCTGTTCTTGTCTGTCTGTCTGACTGTCTGTCTGTCTGTCTGTCTCTCTCTCTCTCACAAAAGCATGCTAGCGCGTGCAAACACATACACACACAAGCATGCACGCACACACATACACACACAAAACACACACACCCACGCATGCAGGCACGCAGGCACA
>CM054155.1:48534481-48546981 GCA_028751875.1 Rapana venosa
TGCTTGTGTGAGTGTGGGTGGGTGGGGGATGCTTGTGTGTGTGTGTGTGTGGTGTGGTGTGTGTGTGTGTGTGTGTGTGTGTGTGTGTGTGTGTGTGTGTGGTGTGTGTGTGTGTGTGGCGAGGAGGGGGGCTGCTTGTGTGTGTGGGGGTGGGTGCGGGGTGGGGGGAGGATACTTGTGTGAGTGTGTGTGTGTATTTAAAAAAAAAAATCTTTTATATCGAGGATAATGGAATAAGCACTTATGTGGTTTTTTACATCTAGTCCCCGTGTGTAACAATCCGGATGAGAAGTTTGCGTGCATGGCTGTTTGTTTGTCCAGTACTTTGCCATAGTTACAGGCAGCCATACTCCGACTTCAGATGGTTTATTTCTCATATAAAAGAGAGCGCGGGTCGCTATGCTTTAAGAGATTATTTGTTTTGGCTGAAGACAAGATTTCAAAACATTGCAATAATGATGTGAATGCTGGCGTGGGTATTCAGCTTGCATGCATCATCCGTGGGGACATCCAGGGACCTGCAGTACAAAACAGCATCCCCCACCTTCTGGAAATTCTGTGCCAGGAATTCCCTCTTTTCTATCCCTCTCTTCGTTTCTGCCTGGTTCTTTTTCTTCCTGCCACCTCCTTCTCGTCTTATTTTCTGCCTTCTTGGTCCATTCTCCTATTTTTCCCTTCCCATTAAATCCACGCCTAAGTGGGGGGGTGGGGGGGAGTGTTGCCGCTGCGTTGGGGGGGGTTCCCTAATGAACTATAAACAAATTCTATCGCAAAGCCGAAAGTCAAAGCGCTGGGCTTACCCATCTACACAGCGCTCTAAACGCCAGCGTAACGCAATTTTCACTCGTACGAAAGACGAGAAGTGTGCACGTCTAAGCGTTTGGACAAAGAAAAGAAATAATAATAATAATAATCCTAATATGAATGAGATAGATGATGATAATAACAAATGGAACTTAATAGCGCTATGTCTTGCAAAGACAAATCAAAGCGCATGCATTCAACCCAATCTTACACACAGTCATGCAATCAATGATACATAATCAAAGAAATCGTCGAAACCACTAATTCTCAAACTGAAATAAATGCCTAACAATACGAAACTCAAACGTTCTTCCAGCGAGTTGAAAGGTTCTCAGTCAGTACAAAGTCACAGACTTGCCCAGATGCTAAGCTTTTTTTTCATTACACAGAAAAAGGACTGGACGCGTTAGGTAAGGTATCGATTTCCTACCAGTTGTCCCTGGTCCGAGAGAAAAGGGACAGCGTTATGAGCACTCGGCAGGAGCTCGTCTAGCTAGAGAAGGACATTCCCCAGACGTCAGGTTGAAGTAGTAGTAGTAATACCAGAGAGCTGTGTGTCAAGGTTGCAGATATTTCTGTTGTTGTTGTTGTTGTTGTTATTGTTGTTAGTATTAGCTGTTGGAAGGAGTTGAGGTTGTAGACTAGTTCTGTTGTTTTTTAGATGTCTTAATAATAGTGGTATTGTGGTTGTAGATTATTTCTGTTGTTGTTAGCAGTTGAAGTAGTTGAGGTTGTGGATTAGTTCTGTTGTTGTTGTTGTTAATATTAGCTGTTGAAGTAGTTGAGTTGTGGATTAGTTCTGTTGTTGTGTTGTTAATATTATGTTGAAGAAATTGAGGTGTGATTAGTTCGTGTTGTAATTACTTTAAGTAATGGGTAGCTATATGTTATTATTAGTTGTTGAAGTAATTGAGGCTGTAGATTATGTTGTTACTTGTTGAGTACTGAGGTTTAGATAGTTCTGTTGTTGTTAGTTGCTCAAGTAGTTGAGGTTGTGGATTAGTTCTGTTGTTGTTAATATTAGCTGTTGAAGTAATTGAGGTAAGCTTATTATGTTATTATTAGTAGTTGTTGAAGTAATTGAGGCTGTAGATTATTGTTGTTACTTGTTGAAGTAACTGAGGTTGTAGATTAGTTCTGTTGTTGTTAGTTGTTGAAGTAATTGAGGCTGTGGATTAGTTCTGTTGTTGTTAATATTAGCTGTTGAAGTAATTGAGGTAAGCTTATTATGTTATTAGTAGTAGTTGTTGAAGTAATTGAGGCTGTAGATTATTGTTGTTACTGTTGAAGTAACTGAGGTTGTAGATTAGTTCTGTTGTTGTTAGTTGCTGAAGTAGTTGAGGTTGTAGATAGTTCTGTTGTTGTTAATATTAGCTGTTGAAGTAATTGAGGTAAGCTTATTATGTTATTATTAGTAGTTGTTGAAGTAATTGAGGCTGTAGATTATTGTTGTTACTTGTTAAAGTAACTGAGGTTGTAGATTAGTTCTGTTGTTGTTAGTTGCTGAAGTAGTTGAGGTTGTAGATTAGTTCTGTTGTTGTTAATATTAGCTGTTGAAGTAATTGAGGTAAGCTTATTATGTTATTATTAGTAGTTGTTGAAGTAATTGAGGCTGTAGATTATTGTTGTTACTTGTTAAAGTAACTGAGTTGTAGATAGTTACTGTTGTTGTTAAGTGCTGAGTAGTTGAGTGTAGATTAGTTCTGTTGTTTATTTAGCTGTTAAGTATTGAGGTAGCTTATTATTATATAGATTGTTGAAGTAATTGAGGCTGTAGATTAATGTTGTTACTGTTGAAGTAACTGAGGTTGTAATAGTTCTGTTGTTATTCTGAAGATTGAGGTTGTGGATTAGTTCTGTTGTTAATATAGCTGTTGAAGTAATTGAGGTAAGCTTATTATGTTATTATTAGTAGTTGTTGAAGTAATTGAGGCTGTAGATTGATTGTTGTTACTTGTTGAAGTAACTGAGGTTTGTAGATTAGTTCTGTTGTTTTATAGTTGCTGTAAGTAATTGAGGTTGTAGATTAGTTCTGTTGTTGTTAATATTAGTGTTGAAGTATTGAGGTAAGCTTATTATGTTATTATTAGTAGTGTTGAAGTAATTGAGCTGTAGATTATGTTGTACTTGTTAAATAACTGAGTTGTAGATTAGTTCTGTTGTTGTTAGTTGCTGAAGTAGTTGAGGTTGTGGATTAGTTCTGTTGTCGTTAATATTAGCTGTTGAAGTAATTGAGGTAGCTTATTTATGTTATTATTAGTAGTTGTTGAAGTAATTGAGGTTGTAGATTATTTCTGTAGTTGTTAATATTAGCTGTTGAAGTAGTCGAGGTTGTAGACTAGTTCTGTTGTTTTTAGATGTCTTAATAATAGTGGTATTGAGGTTGTAGATTATTTCTGTTGTTGTTAGCTGTTGAAGAAATTGAGTTGTGGATTAGTTCTGTTGTTGTTATATTAGCTGTTGAAGTAATTGAGGATTTAAATTATTTCTGTTGTTATTAGTTGTTGAAGTAGTTGAGGTTGTAAATTATTTCTGTTATGTGCTGTTGAAGTAATTGAGGTTGTAGATTATTGTTGTTGTTAATATTAGCTGTTGAAGAAATTGAGGCTGTGGATTAGTTCTGTTGTTGTTAATATTAGTTGTTGAAGTAGTTGATGTTGTAGATTATTTCTGTTGTTGTTAATATCAGCTGTTGAAGTAATTGAGGTAGCTTATTTATGTTATTATTAGTAGTTGTTGAAGTAATTGAGATTGTAGATTATTTCTGTTGTTAATATCAGCTGTTGAAGTAATTGAGGTTGTAGATTATTTCTGTTTTTCTCATTAGCTGTTTTTGTAATAGTGGTATTGAGGTTGTAGATAATTCTGTTGTTGTTATGTTTTTTATCTGTTAAAGTAGTAATGGTATTGAGGTTATAGATTATTTCTTTGTTGTTTTTGGGGTATTGAGGTCGTAGAAATTACTGTTGTCGTTATAAACTGTTGAAGTAATTGAGGTTGTAGATATTTCTGTTGTTGTTGTTGTTGTTGTTTTTATCTGTTAAAGTAGTAATGGTATTGAGGTTATAAATTATTTCTGTTGTTTTTATAGCTGTTGAAGTAATTGAGATTAGTAGATATTTTGTTGTCTTAGCTTTTGAAGTAATAATTGTATTGAGGTTGTAGATATTTCTGTTCTTTTATACCTGTTTATGCAGTTCTCGGCCATATTGAATGTCTGGGAGAGAGAAGAGATGAGGTGAGAAAGTAGATGAGATGAGGGAGAGAGAGAGAGAGAGAGAGGAGAGAGAGAGAGAGAGAGAGGAAGAGAGATAGAGAAGAGGAGAGAGAGGGAGGAGAAGAGATGGAGGAGAGAGAGAAGAGAGAGAGGATAGAAGAAGGGAGAGGAGAGAGAGGAGAGACGAGCAGAGAGAGAGAGAGAGAAGAGAGAGAGAGAGAGAGAGAAGAATACAGAGAGAAGAAGAGAGACAGACAACAGAAGAACAGAAGAAAAACACACACACACAACAAAATCAACACGACACAGACACATACACACACAGGCACAACACAGCACCCACACACTAGACACACACACACAACAACACCACACACACGACACACACACAACACACACAAACATACGAACACAGACGACAACCGACAGACACACACACACACAGACACACACACACACACAACACACACCACACCACACACTACAACACACACACACACACAACACACACACACACACACACACACACACACACACACACACACACACACACACAACACACACCACACACACACACACACACACACACAACACACACAACACACAAACACACACACACACACAAAACACACACACACACAAACACCACACACACACACACACACACAACACACACAAACACACACAAACACACACACACACACACACAACACACACACACACACACACAAACACACACACACACAACACACCACACACACAACACACACACACACACACACACACACACACACAGCAATTAGCGACCACTCTGGCCACCGGCAATTAGCTGGACTTTATTGATTGACTTTTTTTTCTGCCCGGAAGGGAGATTGGAGAGGGGGGGAGGGGGGGAGGCAGGTGTGGGGGGGATGGGGGGGGGGGAGGTAAGAGTAGTAGAAGTAGGACACAATGTCATGCGGTGGTGGTGAGGGTGATATGGGCAAGGGAGTGACGGGGTGGAGTGATGGTGGTTAAGGGTGTGGTGGTGGGGGGTGGGGGGGATAAGTGTGTGTGTGTGTGTTTGTGTGTGTGTTGTGTGGTTGTGTGTGTGTAAATGTGTAAGTGGTGTGTTTGTGTGTGTGTGCGTGTGAGTGTGTGTGTGTGTGTTGTGTGCGAAAGTAGTCAGTGCACATGCAGTGTTTGTTTGTGGTGTGTGTGTGTGTGTGTGTGTGTGTGTGTGTGTGTGTGTGTGTGTGTGTGTGTGTGATTTTTTCTCTCTCTCTCTGTCTCTGCCTCTCTACGTCTGTCTCTCACTTTCTCTTTTCTCACTTTCTGTCTGTCTCTCTCTGTCTGTCTGTCTGTATCTCCTCTTTCTCTTCTGTCTCTCTCTCTTTCTCTCTCTCTCTTTCTCTCTCTCTCCTCCCTCTCTCTCTCTCCTCCTCTCTCTCGCTCTCTCTCCTCCCTCCCTCTCTCTCCCTCCCTCCCTCTCTCTCGCTCTCTCTCCCCACCTCTCTCGCACTTTCAGTGGTTACTTTAAAAGATATTGATTAGTTTAGATCGGTGTTTCTTCAAGAAAGAAAGAAACATACATTAATATATACACAGGTTCATGTTGAAGAGCAACAACAACATGAAGAATAGCTTATAAGGTTCTGCTCTAACACAGAAAATACACAGAGATGCGGTGTGTAATAATAGGTACTTTGGTATGAATGCGGGTGTGTCTAAATCAGTGAATAGACATTAAACAAAACAAAACAAACAATAACACAGAAAAAACCCACCATGAAACTAAATGCTAACACGGCACCTAGTAGGTATGTGTTCACATAATATGTTCTGTTATGTTTTTCAATACATTTCTCTCCCACGCCGAAGTCGGATGCGCTGGGCCTGACTTGTCAGGCGCTTAACGGCAGCGCAAAGCATTTTCATTCACAATAATACAGACAATGGGAGTGGCTGCGTGAGCTTTCGCCGAAAAATATAATTCCGAATAGGACAAACCTATCGGTCTGTGTCTGTCTGTCTGTCTTGTCTGTCTGTCTGTCTTGTCTGTCTGTCTGCTGTCTCTCTCTCTTCTCTCTCTCTCTCTCTCTCCTCTCTTCTTCTCTCTCTCTCTCTCTCTTCTCCTCTCTCTCTCTCTCCACACACACACCCACCACCACACACACACACACACCACCACACACACAGTCTTTTGGATGAGACTATAAACCGAGGTCTCGTTTGCGAACGCACGCAGAACATCTTGCGCACATGTTAAACCCATTCCGCGCTTCTCGGAAGAGTAGGCCATTGTGTGCCGGTGGGAACGGATGACAAAATTTACAAAACTGCATACACACGGCGACCGGATGTAAAAAAAAAGTGCATGAGTGCTTATTCCATTATCCTCGAAATAAAAGAATAACTAAAAATAAATAAATAAATCTCTCTCTTTCTCCCTCTCTCTTTCTCCCTCTTTCTCTCTTTCTCTCTCTCTCTCTCACTCTCTCTCTCTCTCTCACTCTCTCTCTCTCTCTCTCTCTCTCTCTCCATCTCTCTCTCTCTCTCTCCCTCTCTCTCTCTCTCTCTCCCTCTCACTCTGTGTTTCCCATCCTCCCCCTCCCTTTTCTCTCTCTCTCTCTCTCCTCTCTCTCTCTCTCCTCTCTCCTCTCTCTCTCTCTCTCTCTCTCCCTCTCTCTCTCTCTCTCACTCTCTCTCTCTGTTAAACGCTCGTCTAGAAGTCAGCATCAGAACATCTATTAACTTTATTCATACAAACACGCAAAAAAAAAAACCCCAAACCAACCCACATCTATTCCATCTGATTCACACAAACTCTTGTACATATTGTTCCAGAAGTCCGGCTGTTGTTCAAGGACACTGAAGGTGTTGATGTGCAAGAATGACCTGGATGCAGACAGTGAAGAGGCATCTCCGGATTGTGGCCGATACAGTGCCTCGACTGCCTCATGCGTGAATGACGCGGGAGCAGCTTTCGGTCTGAGGTAAGTCCTCGGAATTGTTTGTGTGTCTGTTTGTTGATTGTGTTAAAGTCTTTGTGGAATTGTCCGTTTTAGCCGTGGTACACATAGCTCAGCATAGCACATCACATCAAACACACGCACACACACACGTGCGCGCAGGCACGCACGTACGCATTACGAGTGACAAAACACAAACTTTCAGTCACACACAACAAGCATCTTCTTTTCTTCTTTCTTCCCTGTCTCCCTTCGTCTAATATCACTGATAGTGAAAAGACGTAAATCGGGAAGAACGAAGAAGCAAGAAGGAAGGAAGAAAAAAGGGAACACACACAAACCCCACAACACCCACACACACCCCACACACACACACACACACACACCACACACACACACACCAAATTCACTCACTCCTTCTCCCACTTTCACATACACATACGACACCACAACACCACCACTAAGCACCAAACAAAAATAAAACAAAACACACACACACACTCACACCCCTCCACACACTCCTCACAACCCTCTCCTCATCACTTCTCCTCACTACACACACACACCCACACATACACACCCAACAACCACACCCACTACCCACACCCACCACCACTCCACACAACCCCCCCACTACACTAACACACCACCCCCACCCACACCACACTACACACACCTACACAACCCCACCACAACCACCACCCACACCCACACCCCCACCCCATCCACACCACAACCCACCCCAAACCACAACCACACCTCACCACACCACACCAAACACACCTACCCCACCAAAACCTCACCACCACCCACCACACCACACCACACCTCCCACCCCACACCACACCAACCTCACCACACCTCACCACCAACCAAACCCCTCCTTTCAACCACCACCAACCACACCACACCACCCCCCCCCCACTCCTCCCCCTCACCCCCAACCACAAACCAACCACCCACCACCCCAAACCACACCACCTCACCACCCACACCACACCACACACAAAAACCACCCCCCACACAAACCCTCACCACACCTCACCCACCCAACACCACACCCACTCACCAACCTCACCCCCACACTACCCCACACCACACCACACCCCACACCTCACCACACTACACCACACCACACCCACCACACCTCACCACACTCACACACTCACCCACCACACCAACCACACTCACCTCACCTCACCACACATCACGACCCCACACCACACCACACCACACCACCCCACACCATACCACACCACACACCACAACCACACCACACAACACACCCCCACACTCACCACACTACACCACACCACACCACACCAACACACCACACACACCACACCACACCACACACACCACCCACACCACCACACCACACCACCCACACCTCACCACACCTCACCACACCCACCCCCACCACCCACACCCACCACACCTCACCACCATCACACCACACCCACCACACCTCACCACACATCACGAACCACACCACACCAAAACCACACCACACCTCACCACACTACACCACACCTCACCACACCACCCCAAACACCTCACCACACCACACCTCACCACACTACACACAACCTCACCACACCACACCACACCACACCACACCACACACACACCACACCACACCCACCACCCCCCACCACACCTCCCCACACCTCACCACACCCCCCCAAACACCACCCCACACCACACCACCCCTCACCACACACCCACACCACACCACACCACACCACACCTCACCACACATCACGACACCACACCACACCACACCACACCTCACCACACCACATCACACCACACCACACCACACCCTACCACACATCACGACACCAAAACCACACCACACCACACCACACCTCACCACACTACACCACACCTCACCACACTACACCACACAACACTATCACTTCACTTCAACAGCTACCCAAAACTAAACAAAATCCACACTGTCACTTTTCTACTTCTTTGCTCCCGCTTGTTTGTATACGTTCATGTATTGTAGTATTAATGTTGCCACTGTAGTCGATAATCTTAAGCCAGGAATGGGTGGATGGGGGGAGGGAGGGAGAGAGAGGGGGGGGGGGAGGACAGAGAGAGGGAGGGGAAAGGGGGTGCGAAGAGGGAGGGAGAGAGAGAGAGAGAGAGAGAGAGAGAGAGAGAGAGAGAGAGAGAGAGAGAGAGAGAGAGAGAGAGAGAGAGAGAACTCGAAAGATTTATTCACCCATTGGCCCATACGTGAAGAGGGTTGCCGAACTGCTTAGTATTTTAGTGAGCAAAATAAGGAAAAGCCCAAAAAAGCCCAAAATGTTATTGTAGAACCAAAACCGCCACAACAAAAATCAGTTACAAAAAAATATGACTTAAGAAACCATAGATAGGGAGAGAATGAGAGAGACAGAGACAGAGATTGGTCGGGATAATAAGATGGGTTGGGGATGGGAGAGGGGAGCGAGGGGTGCAGAGAGGGAGAGAGAGAGAAGGGGGATGGAGGGAGGGAAAGAGAGAGAGAGAGAGATAGAGAGAGAGAGAGACAGAGAAATTGACAGAGAAATTGACAGAGAGAGAGAGAGAGAGAGTGTGTGTGTGTGTGTGTGTGAGGGAGAGAGACAGACAGACAGAGACACACAGAGACAGAGACACAGAGAGTCAGAGACACACCACACTCTTTGCTACCGCTTGTTTGTATACGTTCATGTATTGTAGTATTAATGTTGCCACTGTAGTCGATAATCTTAAGCCAGGAATGGGTGGATGGAGGGAGGGAGGGAGAGAGAGAGAGGGGTGGGGAGGACAGAGAAGAGAGAGGGAGGGGAGTAGCGAAGAGGAAAGAGAGAGAGAGAGAGAAGAAGAGAAGAGACAGAGAAATACAGAGAGAGAGAGAGAGTGTGTGTGTGTGTGTGTGTGTGAGGAGAGACACAGACAGACAGACAGACCAAGATGCCCAACAATGGCACATTTACATTTTTAGGTTTGCTTGGAAGTCATGGTGGTGGTCACCTGCTAATAACTCTGACCTAAGTCCACTTACACAACACCCACAACAACCTTACACTCCCCTCCCTCCCCTCCCGTCTCCCCACCCCCCCCCTATCCCACCCCCTTTACTCCTCTACCACCACCCCTCCCACCCCTAGCCTCCCCCACCTCTATCCTCTATAACATCATCCCTCCTCCTCTTCCTCCTTCTCCTTCCTCTCCTCTTATTCCTCTCATACTCATCTCCTCCTCTCTCCTTCTCCTCTCTTCTCCTCTCTCCTCCTCTTCATCCTTCTGTAGCACCCTCCCTCCCCCCCCCCCACCCCCACCCCCCCCCCCCCCCCCCCCCCCCGTAGCCTCCCCCACCTCTTATTCCTCTATAACATCATCCCTCCTCCTCTTCCTCCTTCTCGTCCTTCTCTCTCTCCTCCTCTTCATCCTTCTGTAGCACCCTTCCCTCCTCCCTCCTACCCCCTCCCCCCCACTCTCTCTCTCTGCTCTGTCCTCTGGCTAATGGGCACTAAGGCATATCGATTGGTTGGCTAGGTCTGTGCTCACCTCTGTGTGTGTGGACGTTCCCGTCTATTTCCATCCACCGCCTCTTTTACCTGACTTTTCTTCGCTTTGTCTGTCTTGGTCGGTCTTGGTTTGTCTGGTTGTCTGTCTGGTTGTAGGTTTGTCTGGTTGTAGGTCTGTATTTCAGTTTGTTTGTCTGTCTTGTCTGTCTGCCTGCCTGTTTGTTTGTTTGTCTGGTTGTAGGTCTGTTTTTCAGTTTGTTTGTCTGTGTGTCTGTCTGTGTGTGTGTCTTTCAAGTTTGTCTGTCTGTCTGTCTGTCTGTCTTCTCTCTCTCTCTTCTTCTCTCTCTCTCTCTCTGTCTGGTTGTTTGTTTGTATGTCTGTATTTCAATTGTCTGTTTGTATGTCATTGTCTTTCAGTTTGTCTGTCTGTCTCTGTCCGTTGTCTGTCTGTCTGGTCTGTTTGTTTGTATGTCTGTTTTCAGTTTGTTGTCTGTCTCTATTGCTCTCTTCTCTTTCTGTCTGTCTCTGTCTCTTCATGTCTGTCTGTCTTTCCTCTTCTCTGTCTCTGTCTTCTCTCTTGTTGTTGTCTCTCTGTCTGTCTCTGTCTGTCTGCTGTTGTATGTCTGTCTCTCTCTGTCCGTATGCCTGTCTGTCTCTGTCTGTCTTCTCTCTCTCTCAACCCCATACTCTCCCCCCTCTCTCTCCCCCCTCCTTCTCTCTCTGTTTCTTCCCACGCTCAGAATGGCTTTGGGATTTGGCAGTGGGGTTACCCCCATCATCACCACCACCCACCACCCCACCCCCCATCACCACTGCTTAGACTTATTTCCAGTCCACTCCCCCACCCCCCACCCCCTTCCTCCCATCCTTTCTCTCCCCCCCCCTCACCCCCCTCCACCCTAAGCGTGCCACTAATGGTAAGGTAGGGTATTACCGCAAAACTTAGTACCTCCCTCCCCCCTCCCCCTTTCCCTCCTTTTTTTCTTTCTCTCTCTCTCCCTTACCCTCCATTCCCCCCCCCCCCCCCCCCCCCGTCCCTCCCCCTCCCTACCTACCTGTGCTTCCCACTCCCCTTTCTTTCTGTCTCTGTTTATCTGTCTGTCTCTCTCTCTCTCCCACGTGTGTATCTGTATGTGTGTGTGTGTGTGTGTGTTTGTGTGTGTGTGTGCGCGTATGTGTGTGTGTGTGTTTGAATATGTGGATATGCATGTGTGTATAGGTATGTGTGTATATGTGTGTGTATAAACGTGAGTGCGCGTGTTTGTGTGTGCGTGTGTATGTATGCGTGTGTGTGCGTGCGTGCCTGTGTGTGTGTTTGTGTGTGTGTGTGTGTGTGGTGGATGAGGAGAGAGAGAGAGAGAGAGAGAGAGAGAGAGAGAGAGAGAGAGAGAGAGAGAGAGAGAGAGAGAGAGAGAGAATAGCTGTAGGCTACATGCCACCTAGATTGTCACGAGTCTGTCACGTGTTAGCCGTGTAAAATTGCACATGCCATGAAAAAAACCTAGGAAGAAGAGACATTGTGACCTTGTTTTCTTGTCGCAGACCAGTTTGTTGTAAAAAGTTTTTTTTGAATCTGTACAGTTTTTGTGGAAACTCCTCCACCTTGACAATTCCTTATGAAAAATGATTTGAATCTCTACGTAACCATGTTCTGGAATCCATGACATGATGACTATTTGGGCTGAAATTTGTTATGTTCTCGGTATTTGATATGTTTTTTTGTGCCCAGTCCCCCTCCCACTGTCCCCTTGTGAATGGGCATCCTGCTTATCACAATAAACCTTTGTCATTGTCATTGTCTCTCCCTCTCTCCCCCCCACCCTCTCTCTCTCTCTCTCTCTCTCTCTCTCTCTGTCTACCTTTCAAAGTGTATTGTGGCCAAAGGCCGATGTAGATTAAACCATTTCAGAGTTCAGAGTTCTCTCTCTCACTCCTATCTTCCCTCCCTCCCTCCCCTCTCTCTCTCCCTCCCTCCCTCTCTCTCTCTCTCCCTCCCTTCCTCCCTCCCTCCCTCCCCCC
>CM054155.1:48566981-48569481 GCA_028751875.1 Rapana venosa
GTGGTTAGGACAGTTTGACTTCAATCCCACGGATCTATGAAGCTGTGGGTTCGAATCTCGGTGGCGTCTGGTGAATTAAGGTTGGGGATTTTTACGATCTCCCAGGTCAACTTCAAGTGCAGACTTGCCAGTGCCTTTACACGAGAGAGAGAGAGAGAGAGAGAGAGAGACAGAGAGACAAAGAGACAGACAGACAGACAGACAGAGAGAGATGTACAGAAAGCTAAGAGGGAGACATGCAAAAAGAAAGGCAAACCAACACACGCTACACACACACATGCACTACACTCACACACAACCTACACACACAACTCACACACTACACTCACACACACACACACACACACACACACTACACACACACACTCACACATACACACTACACTCACACACACACACTTACACACACACACTCACACACACACACTTACACACACACACTCACACCCCAATAACAAAAGACCACACACACCCATGATCTTCCTCACAGTTTAAACTTAACTGTACTTAAGGCAATCCTTGACCCTCGTATCTAAACATTCTACAACAAACAAGAAAAAACATCCTACCAGTTGCCTTTTTTTGGTTAACAATAGCAATTTGTTTCCATTGAATCCCACCAACCAGCAGTCAACCATTCCACAATGCCAATGGCAGGTAAGAATAAAAGCAAATCAAAACCCAGCCAAGCATTATTGTGGCCATCAGATTTTTTTGGGATTTTTTTTGTTGGGCTTTTTTTTTTAGTGAGTTTTCTGCCGGCGTTACATTTAACGCATGGAAGAAACCATTAAGGCCTTCCAATGTGATGCACTCGCGTGCGTCGATTGAGAGAAAAGCGCTTTTGTTTTCTTCTGAAGTTTGCTTTCGCGCTCATCTCAGCAGGTGTTTGCAATGGATCAGTTTGTCTGCTCGGGTTTGAACTGTGCGTCAACAAATGGACAAGTTCTCAAAGGGTTTGGGTCGAAGTTGGCAGCATCCTGAAAGGTTGAGGCGGGGGAATGAACGCGTGAGGGGAAAGAACTGTTGAAAACTTGGGAGAGGAAGAGAAAAGATTTAATGGGTGATTAATATTCTGTTACTTTTTTAATTTAAATTCTAATTAAGAAAATAAGCAAACTTTATATTGTGGTATATTTATTAAGCATTATTTAAAAAAAACAATTCCAGCATTTCGAAGTCGGGGGAATTTTATTTATAATTATGACATATTTCAATTTTTGACAACCGCTTTTCAACAAAATAGCACAGGGAAAGTTTCTGTTAATCAATTCAAAAGCGTGTAAACAAAAATCAATGAAAGCTGCATTAAGTTTGTGGCTAAAAGAGCATCCTTTTTCGTCAGAAAAGTCTGCCAAAAACATGTCATCAGAGACTAACTATACTGTTTCAAGATAGTTTGGTAATATTCTGTTAAATCATATTTTCCTGCCTAGTCCTTTGACCAAGTGTATATAATTAAGACAAAAGCATTGCTACTACTATTAAAAACAGAAAATCTAAACTGTATTTTGGATGGGTGTTATTCAATATACCCTTAACATTTCTTAAAGATAGTATTGGAAGAGTGACACACTCTCTGCAGATATTTGGAAATAAACCATTACAATTTCTTAAACAAATTTAGTTTAAAGAAAACAAAGAAAGCAAAAAACCAACGATACTTTATGGTCAGAGAGAGAGAGAGAGAGAGAGAGAGAGAGAGAGAGAGAGAGAGAGAACTCGAACTCGAACTTTTTATTGAGAGTAAATGATAAGCTCAGGGCTTTTTTACACCATGCTCTCAAAAAAACAACAAAAAACAAAAAAAACAACAAAACCCACACCAAAACCACCACCAACAACAATCAAAAACCACCAAAAAACAAAACAAAAACCCAAACAAACAAAAACCCAACAACAACCCCCCCCCCCCCCCCCAATCCCCAAACAAACCCGCAAACAATCATTATCAACAGTTTTAAAGACACCAAAATGAAAATTCAAAATTGATTATTATAATCAAACACTATAAATGAGAACTAGATACAATGACGATGAATGTCATACAAGGGAGACAATGGAGAAGGAAAGAAAAGCAAACAAACAAACAAACACAGACAAACAAGTATTTATAAAAATTATAAAAATAAAAAAATATTTAAAAAAAGAGAGAGAGAGAGAGAGAGAGAGAGAGAGAGAGAGAGAGAGATGGGGTTGAAGGAGGGGGAGGGGGAGGAGAGGAGGAGAGACATATATACATACAGAGAGAGAGTTAGAGAGAGGGAGAGAGAGAGGGGGGGGAGGGGGGTAGAGGGAGCGAGAGAGGAGAGGAGAGAAAGAGAGAGGAAGGGGGTGGAGGGACAAACAGACATCCAGAACATCCAGACAGACACAGAGAGAGTCCCGAGAGAGGAGGAGAGGAGAGAGAGAGAGAGAGAGAGAGAGAGAGAGAGAGAGAGAGAGAGAGAGAGAGAGAGAAGAGAGAGAGAGAGAGAAACTCCAACTACAACTCCAACTC
>CM054155.1:48579481-48599647 GCA_028751875.1 Rapana venosa
TGTTTCATCATCATATGATGATGATCATCATCACCATAACCACCACCCACCACCATCATGATTATCATCATTACTATCATCGTCACCACCACCACCACCATCCTCCTCCTCCTTATTATTATAATCATAGTGATAGATGCAACACCTACGTCGTCGTTGTTTCACCATCATCATCATCATCATCATCATCATCATCATCATCATCATCATCATCATCATCACCACCACCATCATAGTGATGCAAACAACATCTACGTCATTTGTTCATTTATCATTTATCATTGTCATCACACCACCACCCATCACCTCACCACCACCACCACCACCACACCACCACCACCATCACCATCATCATCATCGTTAGCAACAGTAATCAGTAGGGCTACCACCACCACCACCACCACCTTCACCCCCACCACCACCACCCCACCACACACCTACGAAACTCAACCAAAACACCACAAAAAAAATGAATGCAGAACTCCCGATTGGACAACCGGAACGTCACGTGACGCATTAAACCTGCCCCGGCGATTGGACGAGGCGTATACCATGTGACCAGCGAGCTGGAAGCCCACCCCCCCCCCCCCCCCCCCCCTTACCCCTACCATCCTGGGAACCTCCAGTCAGAACTGCTGAAGACACCCTGCAGCAGCTCCTCTGATGGCTATCGCTCTTCTCTCTTCGCCCCACCGCCCGTCTAGATCCTCTGATGTCGCACCCGCACTAACCGCAATATCCTGGTTCTGGGTAGTCCCTTGCCCATTCCACCCCGTCCCTACCCCCTCCCTACCCTACTCTCTCTCTGTCCGTCTCTCTCTCTCTCTCTCTGTCTCTGTCTCTCTCTCTCTCCTCTCTCTCTCCCTCTCTCTCTCTCCTCTCCTACCCCCCCCCTCCTCTCTCTTCCCTCTCTTCCTCTCTCTCTCCCTCTCTCTCCCTCTCTCTCCCTCTCTCCTCTCTCTCTCTCTCTCTCTCCCTCTCTCTCTCCTCTCTCTCTCTCTCTTCTCTCTCTCTCTCTTTCTCTCTCTCCTTGCTTGGGTGAAGGCTGGGTTGCTACCCGAGGTAAACATGAGCTGGTGTCTGCTAGTCTTCCCAAGTCACCTACTTGCACTGTTTGGGTTTTGACGTTTTTGGCTTCAAAAAGGGATAGGCTAGTGCGCTGGGTGGATGTGTTGGTTGGTGTGGGTGTTGAGGGGGTTGAATGTGTGTGTGTGGGGTTGTGGTGTGTGGTGTGGTGGGGGGTGGGGGGGTGGAGGGGGGGTGTGTGTTGTGGTGGGGGGGGGATGTGTGTGTGTGGTAGGTGGTGGTGGTGGTGTGGTGTGTGTTGTGTTCTGTGGTGGTGTGAAGGTTATGTTGTGTTGTGTGTGTGTGGTGGGTGGTGGTAGTGGTGTGTGTGTGTGTGTGTATGTGTGTGTGTGTGTGTGTGCGGCGCGCGTGTGTGTGTGTGTGTGTTGTTGTGTGTGTGAGAGAGCACACGATTCTTGTCACTAATTTGATATGGAACCACAGAAAACTAAGGATTTCACTTGGTTATACATCTGAAGCGTATATATATATACATACATACATACATACATACATACATACATTCATACATACATACATACATACATACATACATACATACATACACACATATATACATATACATATATATATATATAATTACAACGATGGAACAACAACAACAAAGTAATGGCAATAACAGCACTAACAGAACAACCACAACAAAAACCCAGGTGAAAATTTTCAAAACAAAGACATCATGTACCTCTCAGGAATATGCGGTAGTTGCTTGTCCTGTATCGAACGCAGTGTTGTAAAGTGATCACTGGTCATTGGCCTGTGACTTTAGACAGGTAAACGCCATCAGCCCGTATGCAGAGGGGGAAAGAAAGACAGAAAAAGGAAAGGAGGAAGGTATGGAAGGGACGGGGATGTGTATGATTAACACAGGTGTCCAATAATGCGTACCGCTTAGGAGAAGGATATTAGCGAGTGCGTGCAAACGCCCACAAACCCCGGAGCTTCCAGTAAAGTCTTCTTTTTTGTTTTTTTCGGATGCGAGCTTCCCCTCTTTCATTTTTCTACCACTTCTTTTCTGTCTGTCTCAGTCTTTGTCTCTGTCTCTCTCTGTGTCTCTCTCTGTGTCTCTCTCTCTGTCTTTCTCTCTCTCTGTCTGTCTGTCTCTCTCTCTCCTTCTTTATCTTCTTGTCTCATCCTCCTTCTCTTCTTTTTCTTTTTCGTTTTCTTTCCTCCTCCTCCTCCTCACCTTCTTTTCTTCTTTTTCTTCTTCTTCTTCTTCTCTTCTTCTCTACCTTCTTCTTCTTCTTCTTTCTTCTTCTTCTTCTTCTTCTTCTTCTTCTTCTTCTTCTCCTCTTCCTTTTTCTTCTTCGTCGTCAACGTCTTCTTCTTCTTCTTCTCCTTCACTCTCTCTGTCTGTCTGTCTGTCTCTGTCTGTCTGTCTGTCTGTCTCTTTCTCTGTGTCTCTGTCTGTCTGTCTCTCTGTCTGTCTGTCTCTCTGTCTGTCTGTCTCTCTGTCTGTCTGTCTCTCTGTCTGACAAATGGAAAGTGTTCGTCTTCTTTATTTATCTTCCTCATCTTCTCCTCCTCCTCTTCCTCCTCTATCACCATCGTCATCATCATCTTCTTCTTCTATTTCGTTCTTTGACAAATAAAAAGCTTTTCAAATTAGGACAAGGTTGTGTAGCGTGTCATATTCCTCAGGGTTTTGTGTGTGTGTGTGTTGTTGTCTCAAGCCGTTAAGTGGTTTGAATTGTTAAGCCCAGATGTACTGGTTAGTGGGGAAAAACGGGATGTGTCGATGCAATGGTAGCTGACGCAGATTCTGATGGTTTGGTGTGCGTGCTGTGGATCTTCAAATCTTTGGTAAGCGGATTTCTTCTCCAAGTAGTGACATTATTTTTAGGATTTTCGGTGCTGTCGTTATCAGACTGTTGTGTTTTTGATAAACAGGTGTTTTTGTTTTTTTAAACTCATGCTTTGCTCAGAACTTTTGTTACTGTTTTTGTTGTTGTTGCTGCTGCTATTGTGACTGCTCTTGTTGTTTACAAGATCGTGATAACGCTGGTTTTTGTTTATGGATAGACTATATCATAGATGTTTGGGCAGCCTTTGATGGGATGGGATCTTTTATATTAACCATTACAAAACATGCCATTTAATAGTAAAAGGATTAACTTGAAGACAGAACATACACATTTAAAAAAAAAACTTGCTATATGATATGATTGAGCGCTTTGATTTGTTGCTTTACAAGATTCAGCGCTATATAAAATCCACACATTAATATTATTATTATTATTATTATTATTATTATTATTATTATTATTATTATTATCATTATTATTATTATTATCATTATCATTATTATTGTCATTATTATTATTATTATTATTATTATTATTATTATCTAGCCACGATTTTTGAAGGAGATAGCTCCTCCGTTGTTTCACAAAATAGCATACCCCAAGGTGCATTCTAGACTTTGAGTGTAGTGATAGTGTTGATATCTTCGTAATGATGCCAACATCAGCATGGACTACAAAGTACTTGACCTGCATGCTTCATCGTCTGCATGAGAGCGCACACAGAGTGGACTTAAAACACGTACCCGTTTCTGCACATAATTGGACCCGGGTGGTCGTAAAACCTCTCACCCCCTTAATCCACCCGGCGTCATCGAGATTTGAACCTGCGACTCTGCGACGACCATTAGGATTAAGAGCCCGTCTTAACCACTCGGCTCTCGCCGTGCCTAATGTGCCCCCATCTCCTTCACAAGGGAACGCAACTCGGGGTAAAGTTATCGCTGGTCACCCGTCTGTGACATCAGACGGGTAAACGCCATCGATCCGTATCAGGGTAGGAAGGTGGGAGAAGGGGAGGAGGAGGGGAGGAAAGAGGGGGGGGGGGAGCTGTATGATTTTCACATGGTGCCTAATGACGCGTGCCACTATTTAGACTGATATTAGCGAGTAAACGTGAATGCAGATGATGTGAACTCCCTTTAGTCTTCCTCTCAACATCCAGTATCTCTCTCTCTCTCTCTCTCTCTCTCTCGCTCTCTCTCTCCCTCCCTCTCTCTCTCTCTCTCTCGCTCTCGCTCTCTCGCTCTCCTTTTCTTTTTAAAGGCTTTCGTCTTTTTTCTGTGTGAGAAACGAGAAGCTTTTGGTCCGAAGTGGAAAGCATCAGGTTATATGATACCGCCTGAGGTAAGGCCAGCTTGTCTCTCGTGTACACCAGCAGTGTGACGCGTGCATTGTCAGCCCTGAGGTGTTACTGCAGAAAATGTGTCAATCTTAGCACTCGTTTCACTGAAGCGGCATATACCAGTGGCTTGAATATCATCACATCATGAACATTAGGGAAGCTGGTTTCCCAGCTTTCATCATCACCTCTGCTATCACTGTCATCTGCAGCATTGTGCTAAGCAGAAGCAACAGCAGAGGCTTCAGCAGGAGCAGCGTGCAGAATTTGTCACGGTTAATGTGCGTTGTCCAAGGTTTTTTGTTGTTTATAGAATGAGGACAGATTTATGTGCAAATAATAATAATAATAATAATAATGTATGGAATTTATATAGCGCTGAATCTTGTAAAGCAACAAATCAAAGCGCTCAGATTTTACTTTAAGTCACGGCAGATTTCTTTCCGTGAAATTCGGGCTGCTCTCCCCGGGGAGAGCGGGAGAACGCGTCGCCACTTAGCGCTGCGCCACCCTTTCACCCTTTTTTTTTTTTTCTGCAGCTGTTATATCATATGCAAGCTTTAGCATTTGATTATCAGATGCACTGTCTTCCATTATCTCCTTGTTTTCTCCACTTCTCTACCTTTGTTTTTAATTTTCCATATTCCAGTTTCTATGATGGGGACAGGATAGCTCAGTGGTCAGAGCACTCGCTTTCTCCAAGCCAATGTTAAGCAGCGTCGAGCGTGGTTACCAAGTGGATGGGTGACCGTTTGCGCGCCTTGGTTTCAGTACAGCCCCCTTCCCCCTCCCCCCCCCCCCCCACCCCCCCCCCCGTCCCCCCCCCAGCCCTGTAAATGGATTACTGCCTCTTTTAGGGTCAGGGAAGGTAAAGCAGTGAGGGAGAGGAGATGGGCGCTGCTCTCAATATGCTGGCGCCTGGAGAAGTTGAGGTCTCCGATGCCTCGTTCCCCTACGTCCTTATAGGTTATGGGAACACCTTTACCTTTACACTAAACTGTTGATACCACTGTTTGAAATAACGTAGTTTTGATAGCTTTGCTTTTTTTTGGATTGGTTTAACTCATGCCCTTTGATTAAGTGGCTTTTATGTAGTACAACTTTTGAACATTTTGACAGCATATGGTTTCAGGAAGATTTAGACTTTGGGTGTGTTTCTTACAGTGGTTATTTTTTTTCCAGCTATGAAAACAAAAATATTTTGCTGTTACAAACTCTAAGACTGGCTAGAAACTGATGTCAAGCATAAAGAGTCCTATTAAGTAGTAAATACCAGCATTGACCTCATTTGTAACTTCTGACAATTTTTGCTTGTTTTATTTTCGTTTTAATGATAAACTTAAGTTTTTTTTATTTTTTTTATTTTCTTTGTGCGTCATTATATAGCTTTGTGTCTTTGGCTTTGAACGCATCGTTCTACTTTATTTTGCACATAATTATGAACACATGCCCAAGAGAGAAAAATTAATAATAAAAAAGTGAAAGCGTTTGTTTCACGGCAGAACAGCTTCACTCACAAAAGGAAAGCTTCAGACATGGCTGCAGCCTTCCTTCCCCACGTCGAGGAGCACCATGAACAGTACAATGCAGCTGCGCTCTGCTTGGGGGGAAAGAAGGCCCGGCCCACTCTTTTGTCTATAATAAGCTTCAGCTTTTCCACTATTGAACGCAACACTGGAGAAAGTCATTCCTGGCCACTCACCTGTGACTTCAAACGGGGTAGACGTCACTGAGCCGTGGGAAGGTAAAAAGGCAGGGAGGGGACGGCCGTATGATTTCCACAAGGTGCCTAATGAGGTGTGCCCCTTTTTAAAACGATATTAGCGAGAGTGTGCCAGGCCAGATATTGTAAGCTCCTTTTTGTCTTCCTTCAAACACCAGCGCTTTTTCTTAGCAGGGTTTTTGGCCTTGCTCTTTTCGGGAAAAGTTTCCTCCCCTTTGCATAATTATGATAGTGTGATACTTAAGAAGGCAGGCTTGTCTTTATCCACGAAGTGTTAGGTCTTGCTAAGTCTGGAAGCGCTGGTTGGAGCAAGTGTGTCAATATTAGCATCTGCTCCACACAAAAAAAGAGGGGGAACCCTGATGGTTTGAGATCTCTGTGGCAGATAGTCGAGATAGGCTGGTGCATTGCTTTTGACATCACGGCAATCATTGTCATCATTATCACTGTTGTCACCTCCGTCACAATCACCACCAACATCATCACGATCATTTTTGTCGAGATTGTTATCATTTCATTTTACTTTTGCATTTTGCTTTGGAAAAGAAACTGGCCTTATTTGAATTGTTTTCGCCCCTGTAGAGATGCACATTTTGAATAAGTAAATTACTTAAGGTCTAATTAACTCTTCGATTTTTTTTTTGGCATTTTGCACACTTCATTGCAAACAAAAAAAATTATCTTCTTTATCTTCTGTGTCCTTGATTATTGGGTTGGAGGCATGGTCCATTGTCATTCCTCTGTGCTTGTAACTCCCACAGAAATTAATGTCCAAATTAATATTTTACATTGGCCACTCGAGAATCAAACTTAAGGCCAGATGTATGTTTGTATAACAAATTTGGATACTCTAATAAACTTTTAAATTTGTGATAAATTTAACCTTGCCAGACCTTTTTTTTCTTATAGCAATTGATAAAAGCTGTAACTAGCATTGGCATCTGATTGATTCTGTGTCTATTAATTGATTGAACTGTTAAGTTTTGTCTGTTGGTTGTTATGCATTCTTTCCTGTGGGGATGCTGGGGGCTTGTCAGCATAATTGGCATCCCCAGCTTGTGGAAATTCTGTGCTAGGAATTCCCTTTTTTATATCCCTCTCTTTGTTTCTAATTTGTTCCATTTCTTTCTGTCACCTCCTTCTCGTCTACTTTTTGCTTTCTTGGTCCATTCTCCTGCCTGTTTTCCAGAAAGACTAAAAAAAATAACAATTCTCTCCCATGTCGAAGTCAGATGTGCTGGGCCTGACTTGTCAGGCACTTAAAGGCAGCACAAAGCATTTTGTTCATATGACAGACAATAGTTGCCTGTCTGAGCGTTCGACAACGACGAAGAAGAAGAAGTGCATTTTCTGACTTCTTCATCCATTTTCCTGCCTTTTTTCCAAGAAAAGCTTAGAAGATAACAATTCTCTCTCACGTGGAAGTTGGATGCACTGGGCCCTGACTTATCAGGCGCCTAATGGCAGCACAATGGATTTTCCCTCATATGACAGACCAATAGTTGCTGTCCAAGCGGTCAATGAAGAAGAAGAAAATGCATTCTTTTTTCTCTTTTGTCTGTCTCTGTCTGTCTCTCTCTCTCAGTCTCTCTCTCTCTCTCTCTTTCTCTCTCTCTCTCTCTCTCTCTCGCTCTCTCTTCTCTCCTCTCCTCTCTCTCTCTCTCTCTCTCTCTCTCTCTCTCTCTCTCTCTCTCTCTCTCTCTCTCTCTCTCTCTCTCTCTTTCTCTCTCTCTCTTGTACCTACATGACCCTCTAGCTTTACCATCCTATATTCTTTTCCTTTTAGATACCCCTTTCCCCCACTTAAAAATAATTTCATTTCATGCACAAGCGAAAAGACACAAGAGTGCTACCAAAACAGAAAAGCCATTGGGCATGTGAAGTTGCAGAACTTACCTTGTCAAAAAGAAGTCTTCTCTGAAACATCCCAAAGCTTTGCAATGCAGCTGTTCTTTTCTTTCTTTCTTGTCTTTTTAAAAAAAAAAGATAATTAATAAAACATTAAAAAGATGCTTCGTCTGTTATAATAATAATAAAGCTCCTAACTTTATAACGTGGAGCGCAACTTTAGCTAAAGCTATATCACTGGTCACTCACCTGTGACTTTCAAACAGGTAAACGCCATCGATCCGTATCAAAGGTTAAAAAAAAAAAAATAATAATAAAGGGGGAGGAGAGAAGAGGTGAGGAAAGGGGATGGCTGTATGATTTCCACATGGTACCTAATGACGCATGCGTTCCTTAGAAGGATATTAACGAGTGAGTGTCAAGGCAGGCGATAGGAGCTCCTTTTTTTTTGGAAGGTAGTAGTATTCCTCCGAACATTAGAGATTTGGAGCTGTTCTTCTTCTTCCTCTGCCTCTGTCAGGAGCTAACCCGCCTTTGGGAGGGCAAGGGCAACGTTCTTTCTACGACACTTCGGGCCGCGGAGGCTTTGTTGTGGAATGGGTCTGTATCGCTAAGTCGGGAAGTGCTGGTTGGAGCAAATGTGTCAATATTAGCGCCTGAGGCACAAAGGAGGTATACCTTGATGGGGCGGACAATCAAGATGAAGACATTTTCACGCGGGTGTGTGTGTGTGTGTGTGTTTGGTTTGCTGTTGCTGCTGCCGTCAGTATCGGAGATTGTGGTTGTCATCGTTATTATTGATTAGTATTGTTGTCGTTGTTGTCGTGAAGTCCCTTGTTGTGATAATTATGACGAGAGTTGTGGGTTAAAAAAAAAAAAGGTACAAGCATAGCTTTATGAAAGTTCTTTCGACTTTTTGGTTTTTGAATGTACAACTTGAGTATGTTTATTCAAGTTATTGTTTTGAATTTGCTAGCGCTAACACATGTCAAAGTTAAAAGCAAAAGTGCTACCACATTGATGAACAAGAGGAGAGAGAGAGAGAACGAAAGAGGAGAGAGAGAGAGACACAGACAGACAGACAAAGACAAGAGAAACACATCACACACAGACCAGACACACAAGACAAGAAGAGAGAGAGAGAGAGAGAGGGGAGGAAGAGAGAGAGGAGAGCACAGACAACACACACAACACACACACAGACACACAGAGAGACACGACACACACAACAAGCACACAATAACAACAACACAAACACACTCAAACCACACACTCAACCCCCACCCCCACACCCCACACACACACAACACACTACACACACTACAAACACACACACACACAAACACTACACACACACCACACATAACTACCACACACACACAACACTACACCAACACACACAACACCACACATACACTCTACACTCCACACAACACTACACTACATACCACACTAAACTCACACAGACACAACACAACAACCCAGAAAAGTAAACTTCTCACATTCCCAACAAACGCACATCAGTGATTCCAGGCAGGACTTTAAAAGTCTTCACCGCTCAGTAATAAGCAGGAGGCTTGGGGGACACAAAACCCTGGCATTATCTCCCTTTATCACCAACTAAAGGAGAAAATAAAAAGACGGTGTAAGGGGGAAGAGGAGGAGATTAATATCAGGGGGGTGACAAAATTTACGAGACACCGCAACCCCGTCTTCCTCCTTCTACACCTATCCCTAGATGCTATCGGGGACACCCAACCCGATCCCTTTTTCCTCATCCTAGTGCGCAGTGATACGTCTCCTTTTCCTCCTACTCTCGCTTTCTCTCTTCTTTCGGGTCGCTTTTTTTCTTGCTTTCCTCTTCTCTCTCTCTCTCTTCTCTCTTTTTCTCTTCTCTGTCTCTTTTCTTGTCTCTCTTTCTCTCTCTCCTCTCTCTCTCTCTCTCTCTCTCTCTCCTTTTCTCTCTCTCCTCTCTCTTCTCTCTCTCTCTCTCTCTCCTTCTCTCTCTCTCTCTTCTCTCTTCTCTCTCTCTTTTCTCTCTCTCTCTCTTCTCTCTCTCTCTCTTCTCTTCTCTCTCTTCTCTCTTCTCTCTCTCTTCTCTCTCTCTTCTCTCTCTTCTCTCTCTCTTCTCTCTCTCTTTCTCTCTCTCTCTCTCTCTCTCTCTTTCTCTCTCTCTCTCTCTCTCTCTCTTCTCTCTCTTCTCTCTCTCTTTCTCTCCCTCTCTTTCTCTTCTCTCTCTCTCTCTCTCTCTTCTTTCCTCTCTCTCTCTCCTCTCCCCTCTCTCTCTCTCTTCTCTCTCTCCTCTTTCCCTTCTCTCCTCTTTCCCTCTCCTCTCCTCTCTCTCTCTTCTTCTCTCTCTTCTTTCTCTCTCTTCTCTCCTCCTTTCTCTTCTCTCTCTCTCTCTTCTCTCTCCTCTCTCTCTCTCTCTTTCTCTCTCCTCTCTCTCTCTTCTCTCTCTCTCTCTCTCCTCTCTCTCCTCTCTCTCTCTTCTCTCTCTTTCCCCCCTCCTCTCTCTCTCTCTCTCTCTCTTTCCTCTCTCTCTCTCTCTCTCTCTCTCTCTCTCCTCTCTCTCTCTCTCTCCTCTCTCTCTCTCTCTGTCTACCTGTCTCTCTCTCTGTCTCCTTTCTTTTTTTTTCTTTTTTTTTTTTTGGGGGGGGGGGGGAAGGAAAGGCACCTGGTAGGGGGGGCTAGAATGACGTGGGATGATCGAAGACGTTGTTGTTGTTGGGTAGTGTAATGTAATGGGGCAGGGTTGGGTCATACGTTCATTGTTACTGACACCCAGACCCCCCCCCTCCCTCCTTCTCTCCTTCCTGGGGTAAAGATACGGTCAGGGGTTGGGTAGGGGAGGGGGGTGGGTTGTAAGTGATTTTGATTTAATGGCTGTGGTAATGAAGCTATGGCGATTTTCTTCCATTTTTTTTTGGTGTTTGGTTGGCTGGTGAAGATTTGGATTACAGTAGGTTTCGGTGTGTGATAATAGACCTGTTGTTTTTCACGTTGTTTTATTTCTAACTAACCTACAAACAACAACAGAACAGAACACGAAATACCAAACTGCGAACACAACCTCAACCAACCCACCCCGAAAAAAACCCACCAAAAAACCACCAAAAAAACCCAACCAAACAACAAAAACCAAACACCCAAACCAAAATAAATACACACAAAAAACAAAACACCCCCCCCCTCCCCCCCCCCCAAAAAAAAAAAACCCCCACCCACAAACCAACCCACCAAAACAAACCCAAAACAAAACCACGACAGTTTTGTTGGTACGGCAAGGAGAGCACGTCAGACACACACACAGAAACAGAAGAAGGATTCTTAAATTCAAGTCCGCCTGTATTTGCTCAGGTTTTATGAGGGTTTGGTTTTGTTGCGTGGTTAGGTTGTTTTTTTGTTGTTGTCTTTTTGCCGATTCACCGTAGCGCTGTGGCTTCAGTTTATGGAAACCACGTACCACTGAAAGGACTCATCACCCCAAAACAATCTCCTTTCCATCCTCCATATTTCCATCCTCCATAACAATGGTCTGATTCTTGGCGTTATACGCTTTTGTAAAGGCGTTACCTGATTTCTCTCTCTTTCTCTGTCTGTCTCTCTATCTCTGTCTGTCTGTTTCTCTCTCTCTGTCTCTATCTGTCATCTCTGTCTTCTATCTCTTTCTCTTCTCTGTCCTGTCTGTTTTTCTTCTCTTCTCTTCTCTATTAAAAGTGGTGTCTCTCCGTACTCTCTCTATATGTTTGAACCCAGTCCGGACCGAAGCGCACGCAGAATCTTGCGACTTTTCGGAATAGTAGCCATATGTACCATCTTCAAATTTAAAAACTGCATACACACGGGACTATAATTTAAAACATAAGCTCAAGAATAATATTTCATCATCCTCGATAAGACTAACAATATATATATGTCTCTGTCTGTCTTGTCTTTGTCTGTCTGTTCGTCTTCTGTCTGATCTCTCTCTCTCCTCTCTGTTCTCCTTCTACACTCTCAGCCAACACTCTCCTCCCTCTCCACTCCCTCTCCGCATGCCTACCTCTGATCTAACGACTCTCTGTAACCATCAACTTCTCTCTCGGCAGTCTCTCTCTGAAGGCTCCTCTCCGTCAGTGTGATCTAAACCTAACCAAGCAAAACAATCACCAACCAACCAACCAACTGAACAGCCAAGTGTAATTAATAGACTAGACGAACAATTCACATCTCGAAGGGGCTGAGGGAGTAGGTGTGATGTTTGAGGTGGGGGGAGGAGGATGAGGAGGTGAATTCAGCTCCGCTCAGAGGTGTTTTAAACTGGCGTCCTTTAAGGATAAACCTGGATCGTAATTCAACGTGTAAATCATTACAAAGCATTTCATTTTCCATAGAAAGACTTAATCTTCACTATGTCAGTTGGGGTTTTTGCTTTAAGCATCAACCCCCCTAGCCACTTTGCGTCGCGTTAGCTGCCTTCCTGTTGGTATGCATTCCCTCCGTTTATCTGTTGGATTCGTAGTAATTGGACAGTTTTGGATTAGGTCACATACAGTTCCTACTTTTCCCCTGCCTTACCCTCTTCCCCCCCCCCCTCCCTTGTTCTTTATTAAAGGTCCAGTTTTGACGTTATGAACTTTTCGAATCGACATTTTGGGAAACCACGCAGTTAAGTAGCCTATTAGGCTTTGGGATTTTGGTTGTTGTTTTTTATGTAATATACGTACTTGTATATCTGAAACCTAGCACTAACATGTAGGTTAGTTTTTAAAACTAGTGTCAAGTTTGTAGTATTTGTTGGATTTGTACGTCGTAAATGTTTTAACCAACAATTGGCAATTGTTACTATTGTGGACATTCCATACCACTCCAACTCTTTTACAGAGACATTGCGCAACGTTATCTCTCTCTCTCTCTCTCTCTCTCTCTCTCTCTCTCTCTCTATATTATATATATATATATATATATATATATATATATATATATATATATATATATATATATATATATATATATATATATATGACACATAATATTATCCCCAAATGTGAACTTTACTTTTAGTGTTGGGATGCTCAAGTTCGTTTGATGTTGACGTTGTTGTTTTTTAATGTCGCTTACCCTGGGGACGGGGGATACCTCGGTGGTCGGAGCTCTCGCTTTCCCCCAGCTAAGGTTAAGCAGCATCGAGCATGGATACCAGTTGGGTGAGTGACCGTTTGTGCGCCTTTGCTTCAATACAGTTCCACCAGTTCAGCCAGCTGTAAATGGGTACCTGCCCTCTTTAGGGTCAGGGAAGGTAAAGCAGCGAGGGAGAGGAGATGGGCATCGCCCTCTATAAACTGAGGTCTCTGATGCCTTGCTCCCCTACGACCACATAAGGTTATAGGAACACCTTTACTTTTACCTATGACCCATATGTGTCCATTTCTTTACATGGGTGTGTGGATATGTATATAGGCTGCAACTCTCTTAACATAGACAGTACACTGTCAAAGTAGGGTGGCATCTCTCTTCTCCCTCACTCCCTGATTGTTAGCACCCGGTAATTAATTTCTCCTTCCACCCTCATGGCCACACCTCCTCCATTCTCTCCACCCTCATGGCCACACCTCCTCCATTCTCTCCACTCTCCTCCACCCCCTTCCAGCCACCACTTTGGCCTTCAGTGCTATTTCCGGTTCTGCTTCATGGCGGGCGGCGACACGAGCGATAGTCTCCCTTTACCTGTCCTTCAGCCAATGGCGGAAAAAAGCTGCAATCCGAAACGTCTGTCGGGCGCCATTTTTGCCGCTCCGATGCTCCAGGCGTGGACCGATTTGAGCTGTCCGTGATCATCGGTGCCGAGAGAGGGAAAATCTCATGCTACATGCTTTTGTCACGCCATCCTTGTGCGTGTGTGTGTGTGTGTGTGTGTGTTGTGTGTGTGTTGTGTGTGTTGTGTGTGTTGTGTTGTGTGTGTATGTGTGTGTATGTGTGTGTTGTGTGTGTGTGTGTGTGTGTGTTGTTTTTTGTTTTTTGGGGGCTGCCTCATCTCCTGTGACGTTCCTGTCCTGCTGTTCTCATGCCACTCATTCTAATCTCTGCTACCCCAGCCAAACCTACGGATCAGAATTGGAATCGGAATCAGAAATCTGAATCATAATCAGAAAACTTGATTGCTATTACGTTCGTCATGTCGTACCCATGTCGTTTCTTCCAGGTTAGAAGTCCACCGGGAGCTTGTCACTGTTAGGCCGCCATGTGGCTGCCAGTCAGAATGGCCCTGCACTGCTGCTGGGTGTGTTCAGAGGTGGCTGTTCTAAAGCTGCATAATATGTAGGATATGACCTACTGAGCAATCCACTGATGACAATACTGTATTTGTTAAGAAGCCAGATTGAGGAAAAACCCTACAGCAGTTTTAGAAAAAAAAATTGGGGGTGTAATTTTTTTTAACTTTATAGGAACGGTTTTTTCATGGGCTATTTTTGGGTGCTATTTCAAGGACTTAGCTTTGCCATAAAATATTGATGCTAGGTTTTCTAATTGTTTTTATAGTACCAACAAGCTTAAAGTGTTTGTGTTGCTTCAGCTCATGCCAAATGTTTGTCAGTGCTTCCCTACTTGTCTTGTTTGGTTGTATATTGCTTGCAATAGCTTCTCTAGGGGCCAGCATATTGAGGGTAGCGCCAATCTCCTCTCCCTTGCTGCTTTACCTTCCCTGACCATAAAGAGGACAGGTACCCATTTACAGCTGGGTGAACTGGGGGGACTGTACTGAAGCCAAGGCACGCAAACGGTCACCCATCCTCTTAGCAACCACGCTCAGTGCTGCTGAACCTTAGCAGGGGGGAAAGCGAGGGCTCTGACCACTGAGCTATCCGGGGTCCCCCATATCCAGTACCAAAGACAAAAGAGAGGCAGACTGTGGATCTAACACAGAGAAAACAATAAAACACCAGCGTTCTCCTGTACATACAAGCCAAACAGGCTCGCTCTATTAGCGATCACTTGACAAAGAGATAGCGTGACCGAAGCATTTAGCGCTTGTTTTTCCCCCTGATCTCCCATGGTCGTGACTAGGAGCTGCCATGCCCTGGCCTGTACGCCCAACGCATCGGAACAACAAAAAATGGCGCCAGACTGAAGTTTCGGATTGCAGCTTAACTACTATTGGCTGAAGGACGCGTAAAGGGAGATCACCGCGTGAGCCGCCATTAGGATGCGGATCCGGAAATGGCACCCGCAGACTAAAGTGGTAGCAGAAGTGGGTTTGAATCAGGGACGTGGAGGAGGAGGAGGAGGTGTATTGGAGAAAAGTGCGTGCGTGGTGTGTGTGGTGTGTGTGTGTGTGTGTGTGTGTGTGTGTGTGTGTGTTGTGTGTGTGTGTTGGTGGGGGGAGGTTGGAGGGGGAAGGGAGAGGGAATCAAAGGTGTGGAGACAATATGATAGCCTGTTGACATGGGGGGGGAAATGATGTGATCGGTTATGTGCTTGTTTGATAGATGTACACAGTCATGCACTTTTGCATATATGCACGTGCACTTACGTGTGTTTGTGTGCATGTAAACACGTCCAAGAGCGCTCGTGTTAGCATGCACATACACACACACGCAAGCTTGCATGTACAGAGACACGACACACGCGCGTGTGCTCGCGCACATACTCACACACACACGAAAGCACGCACGCACTCATGCACACACACACACACACACACACACACACACACACACACACACACACACACACACACACACACACACACACACATACGACCGCGCGTAAATTGACACTTTCTGCGAGATGTGCTGCATGGTTCTGTGATTGTTCAAACCCCGAGTGATTCAATGCCTATGCAACCTAACGCTTTTTGAAAGCAGGTATACACTTACCCAGCTATTTCCAAGCCAAAGTCTTGTATAGAGTTTGAAAAGTAGTGTTTGAAGTCTCATCTTTCAATGATCTTACGTAACAGCTAGATGTGTTGTTGTTGTTGTTTTGTTGATCTTGTTGTTGTCTGAGCCTTTGACAAGCAAGAAGGAGAAACGCATGAAAACAAGACAAGCATTAAGACGTCTTCCTCCCAGAGGGAGGGAGGGAGAGAGAGAGGGAGGGAGGGAGAGAGAGAGAGAAGAGAGAGAGAGAGGGAGAGAGAGAGAGAGAGAGAGAGAGAGAGAGAGAGAGAGAGAGAGAGAGAGAGAGAGAGAGAGAGAGAGAGAGAGAGGGACGAATAAAGACAAAACAGTGAGAGTGAAGGACTGTCAGAGTTGATCGTGACCGAATTTTAGCGTGTGTGTGTGCGTGCGCGCGCGCGCGCGCGCGCGTGTGCGTAATTGTATTTCATCTCATTCTTTTCTTTTATTCGAGGAAAAAGGAATAAGCGCTCACGTGACTTTTTTTCTCTTTAAACATCCAGTCCCTGTGTGCATGCAATTTTTACATTTTGTCACCTCTTCCCACCGGCACGAATGGCAGACTCTTCTGAAAAGTGGAACAGGTTTTAACGGGTATGCAAGATGTTCTGCATGCGTTTGAAAATTTATAACCTCGGTTCAGAGTTTCTTCGGAAGGACTTTTTTGGGGGAGTGGAGTCAGTATTGATGTTAACTCGCTGTCAGATCGTGAGCGCACGTAAATGCTCTAACCACCAGGCTATCCCGTCCCCTGTGTGTGTGTGTGTGTGTGTGTGTGTGTGTTCCTCTGTGTGTGGGCGCACACGCGTGCATGTGTCTGCGTGCGTGCGTGTTTGCGTGCGCGTGTGTATGCGTGTCTGTGTGTGTAATCACACGTTTGCATGCTCCCTGCATGCCCATTTGTGTGTAAAAATCAACTGACAAAAATCCTATAAATGAAGTAGCATAAAGCATTAACGTTTTACATACAAAACACTTTCCGAGTCATCTATTGTGTCCTTATGTGTCTGTAGTCATTAAGTGGACACGCTTAGCGCGGATGAGAACTCCGGCCTGGAAACTTCTTGTCGAATGCTATACGCACTGTACTGGGGAGGTGGATGGAGGGGGGTTGGGGGTGCGTTACTCATTTTGCGATACTTAAACTTAAACTGAGCTTTTGTTTGTGTTGTATCTTTTTACTGCCGTTATTTTGGGTCGTGTTTTAATCTGTGTTGGTATCACCTTATGTCAGTAATGTAATTAACAGTTTTAAAAGAATTTCCAGTTACTCTTTGATCGGGTTTGCACAGCTAAACTTGTTAATCAAGTTTCACCTTCACCTATCCCGTTGTCTTGTAGACCGTTGTGGCACCACTGAAGATTTTACAACCATCTTCCTCCACTCCTGGCGGTCCTCAGCTTTCTGTAGCATTTCGTTCCACTTAAGGCCATTCCACTCTCTATTGCTGTCTTCTCATCGTTTTCTCTGTCTGCCTCTTCGTCTCCCACCTTGTACTGTTCCCTGTAGTAGGTCTTGGTTAGCTCAGATGTTCGTGTGACGTGCTCGTATCACCTCAGTTTGCGTTGTTTTCACTGAAGTCAGGAGCTCTTCATATGGCCCAATGGCGTTTTCAGTTCTGGTTTTCACTTCCTCATTGGTAATGTGATCTCTGTATGAGCAACCAAGAAGTCTGTATCTGTCTTTTAATTCCTGCTGTTATGGTTCACGTTTCACATACATACAATAATATGGACATGACCAAGGAAAGCATCAGTCTGATCTTGAAGCTTATGGCGATGTTCTTGTCGTTCCAGAGGACTTTTGAGTTTGGTCATTACAGCTGTGGTCTGGGCTATCCTGGTTTTGATCCTTAAACCCGAAACTATAGCTCCCAGATAATCAAGTTAGGGACAAGGACACGCTTTAAGGACTCTGCAGTCGTTCTTCCTTTGCCTAATGACTTCGACATTCACCACAGTCCCTCAAACACACAGACGAGTTGCCGGCCCCTGCCACGCCTTTTCCGCTTATCTTGTTATCTGCCCTTGTCTGCGCTCTGAGTTATCGACCTCTGTTTGAACACGGCACTGACACATAGACGCAGACATAGACACGCACAAACAAAACACAGACACAGACATGTACGTATGCAAGCACACGCACACACACAACCCGACAGACAGACATACACATGCACAGGACACACACAGACACAGACAGGCACACACACACGTACACACGTACACACACACACACACACACACACACACACACACACACACACACACCACATCACACCACATCACACATACATTAGACTCAAACATTTTATTATTTCACAAACAGATGTGTGTGTGTGTGTGTGTGTGTGTGTGTGTGTGTGTATGTGTGTGTGTGTGTGTGTGTGTGTGTGTGTGTGTGTGTGTGTGTGTGTGTTTCATTCATTCATTCATTCATACTTTCTTTTCTTTCTCTCTTACTGGGATTTTTTTTGTAGCAGTGTTTTGTTTGTATTCTCGGTATAGGTCAGCTTTATTTAGTGATGGTTTTGGAACATGTAATTGAAGAGTGTACAGTCTGGGGTACATGCCAAGGTACTATGCCAAAGTCTTATCAAAGCTTACACACACACACACACACACACACACAACACACACACACACACACACACACACACACACACACACACACACACACACCACACACACACACACACACACACACACACTGTTTTTCAAGATTTCAAGATTTATTTCCTTTTGGGGAATGACGGATTAGAAACACGTCACATTTAACAGGAGAATAAACCTAGGAGCAATTGACATTAAAACATCATCAGTACCAACAGAAACTAAAAAACAACTGTTCAGCATGGAAGACGTAACAATATATAGTAACATAATCAACAGCATTTTCAAAACATTCACATCCACTTAAAAAAAAAACAATTTGAGTGAAGGAAGGGGGGGGGGGGGGGGGGGGGGGGGGGGGGGCGGTTGTACTCAGCTGTGAAGGAAAGCAAATACGTTTTCATAAATCACAGGCATATCAATACATTGTGACAGCAAAATTTGTCGTGAAATTCATCCCTTAAAGCAAACATTGTCTTCCCGTGGAATATTATGAACATCCCCCCTCCACACACACACACACATACAGACATTGTGCTTAACTGAGCTATGTGTGTTGTGCTGTGCTGTGCTACGCTGTGCTGTGCAGTGCATTGGGTTTTTAAAAAATTCTTTTATTTCGAGGAAAATGACATCCAGTCCCCGGGTGTATGCAGTTTTGTAAATTTTGTCATCTGTTCCCACCGCCACACAATGTCCTACTCTTCCGCAAAGCGGAACAGGTTTTAACGTATGCGCAAGATGTTCTGCGTGCGTTTTCACTGGGGACCTCGGTTTATAGTCTCATCCCTGGTGGAGTCGGCACTGGTGTTAACTCCAGGGGAAAATATTCCCTTGAACGAGATTCGAACCCGGGTCAGCAGATCACGAGTGGAGAGAGTAGGTATAGTAGGGTAGGGTACATTGGGTAGGGTTCAGTAAGTACATTATGCTAAAGAGTACAGTACGGTAGGGTGCATTAGCTAAGAGTACCATAGGGCAGCGTAGACTAGGTTAGAGTGGGGTACTGTAGAGTGTTATTTATTTTATTTTATTCTTTTATATCGAGGATAATGGAATAAGCACTAATGTGCTTTTTTTTACATCCAGGCTATCCCGTTCCCCCCCCCCCCCCCCCCCTCCTTCCCTTTAGGGTAGGGAATAGTAGAGAAGGGCAGAGAAGGGTAAGGCAGGGTAAGGTACAGTAGAGTAGGGTAGAGTAGGTTGTGTAGAGTACTCTACCCTAGGGTAAGGTACAGAAGGGTAGGAGGGGGGTACAGTAGAGTAGATTTAGGCAGAGTACTACACCAGGGGACGGGATAGCTCAGTGGTCGGAGCACTCGCTTTCCCCCAGCCAAGTTAAGCAGCGTCGAGCGTGGTTACCAGTTGGATGGGTGACCGTTTGCGCGCCTTGGCTTCAGTACAGTTCCCCCAGTTCACCCAGCTGTAAATGGGTACCTGCCCTCTTTAGGGTCAGGGAAGGTAAAGCAGCGAGGGAGAGGAGATGGGCGCCGCCCTCAATATGCTGGCCCTAGAGAAGTGAGGTCTCTGACGCCTCGCTCCCCTACGACCTTATAGGTTATGGGACTCCTTTACCTTTACCCTTACTACACCAACCTACCCTACTGTACTCTACTGTACCGTAGGTTGGTGTAGAGTACTGTACTCTGGTGTAGGGTACTGCCCGGTAGAGTAGGGTAGGGCACAGAAGGGTAGGTTGGTGTAGAGTACTGTATCCTACCCTCCAGTGCCCTTCTCTATTGTGCTTACCTATTAATGTAGGGCAAAGTAGGGTAGGGTACAGCACTCTACCCTGGTGTAGAGTAGGGCACTGTAGGGTACAGTAGAGTAGGGTAGGGCAGAGTAGAGTAGGGTAGGCTAGGGTAGGGTAGTGTA
>CM054155.1:48600147-48610147 GCA_028751875.1 Rapana venosa
ACAAAGAGGTAATAGGGTACAGAAAGTAGAAGGTAAAAAAAGAGTAGATTACGAAAATCAGAATAATAATAATAATTTTAGGGAATAATAAGTAGAAGGTACAGTAGAGTGATTACGGGGGGGTGCATAGAGTAGGTGGGAGGGTAGTGAGTAGAGTGGGGCGGTACGGGGGTGGGGTGGGTACAGAGAGTAGATAGGGGCAGAGTATTTGGGTACAGTAGAGTAAAGTAGAGTGGGTAAAGTAGTAGGTTACGTGAGAGAGAATGGGGTACATGAGAAAAGTAGTAGGGTACAGGGGTAACAGGTAGGGTACAGTAAGTAGAGTGGACAGAGTAAGTAGGTAGTGGGGTACAGTAGAGTAAGAGGGGGGGGTACGTAGGTAGGGCAGATAAGTAAGTGGGCAGGGTACAGTAAGAAAGGGTAGGGGGGGTCCCGAGAGTGTGGGTACGTAGAGTGGTTGGGCAGGGTACGTAATAGGGAGGGTAGAGTAGATAGTGGGGTACAGTAGATAGATGGGGCGGGTACATTTAGATGTAGGGTACGAAGGTAGAGTGGGGCAGGGACAGTAGAGTAGGGAAAGGTAGGTAGAGTAGGGCAGGGTCGTATGTGAAAAGGGGGCAGGTCAGTGAGTGGGCGAGTACAGTAGAAAAGAAAAGGGGGCAGGGTACAGTAGGTGGGGCAGGGTACATTAGAAAAGATAAGGGCAGGGTAAGTAGAGTAGGGCGGGGTACAGTGTGGGGGGTTTGGGTTAGGGACAGTAGAGTAGGGGGGGCCCGGGTACAGTAGAGTAGGGTAGGGTTTGGGGTACAGTAAGTAGGGTAGGGGGGGGTGCAGAAAAGAAGTAGGTGAGGTAGAGTAGGTAGAGTGGGTAGGTTACAGAGAGTAGAGTGGGTGGGGCAGGGTCAGTAGAGAAAGAGTAGGGTGGGCGGGTGGGGCGGGTACATAGAGTAGAGAGGGCGGTTTTAGAGTAGGTGGCGGGGTACAGTGGGGTGGGGCGGGTACAGTAGAGTAGGGTAGGGTAAGGTACAGTAGGCAGGGAACAGTAGAGTAAGTTTAGGGTAGGGCAGGTGTAGGGCAGGTACAGTAGAGTAGAGTAGGGCATTGTACAAAAAGTAGAGTAGGGCAAGGTTATCACTAGAGAAGGTAGGAGGGCAGGGTTAACAGTAAGTAGAGTAGGGCAGGGTACCGTAGAGTAGAGTAGGGGTAGGGGGACGGGGTTACATTATAGTAGTGTAGGGCAGAGCACAGTAGAGTAGAGTAATAGAGAGTAGGGTACAGTATAGTAGAGTAGTGTTAGGGCAGGGTACAGTAGAGATAGTGTAGGCAGGGTACATTAGAGTAAGAGTAGAAGTAGGGGAGGTTACCAAAGAGTAGAAGTTGGGCAGGGACAGTAATAAGTAAGGGTACAGTAGAGTAAAGGTAGGATAGGGTAGGACAGGGCAGGGTACGTACAAGTAGAGTAAAGTAGGATAGGAGTACAGTAGTTCAGGGAACAGTAGAGTAGGTAGGTCAGGTAAAGTAAGCCAGGGTACAGAAGTAAGCAGGGTACAGTAGATAAGGCTATATGTGAACAGTAGGAGTATGGTTGAATGAGGGAACACAGTAAAGTATAGAGCATGGTACACAGTCAGAGTAGAGATTAGGTAGGGTACAGGTAGAGTAGAGTAGGCATGGGAACATTAGAGTAGGGCAGTAAGAGTAGAGTATAGTAGGGCAGGGTACAGTAGAGAAGAGTAGAGTAGGCAGGGTAAGTAAAGTAGAGTAGGTGCGATACAGTAAAGTAGGTAGGCAGGGTAGAGTAGTGTAGGGCAGGGTTAGAGTAAGTAGGGCCTGCCAGGGTACAGAAGAAGTAATTGCAGGGTACAGTAGAGTAGGGTAGAGAAGGGCAGGGTACAGTAGACTGTACCTTACTACTCTACTCTCCCTACTCTACTCTAACTGTACCCTCCCTGCCTACTCTACTCTTCACTACCCTGCCCTACGCTACTCTACTAACCTGCTCTAATCTACACTACCTTCCCTACACTACTGTATCCTGGGAGGGTAGATAGAAAGTAGGGCAGGGTACATCTCGAAGAGTAGAGTAGGGCAGAGAAGGGTGGACAAGGGTATACAGCAGGGTACGTAGGCCTAGGTTAAGGTACAGTAGAGTAGAGTAGGCAGGTACACAGTATAGTAAGGGTAGGGTTAAAAAGTAGAAGTATAAGAGTAGGTAGAAGTAGAGCAGGTACAGTAGAGTACCATACTACTCTACTGTACCCTTACACGTGCCCTACTCTAACTCTTCCCTTGCCCTAATCTCCCTGCCCTATCTACCCAGTCCCTAATCTACTCTAACCCCTGCCCTACTCCCTTGCCCCAACTCTACTGTACTGGATGTACCCCAGCCCTACTCTACCCTACCCTGCCCTACTCTACTCTATCCCTGCCCTACTCTTACCTACTGTATCCGCGCTACTCTACTCTACTCCTACTGTATCTGCCCACTCACTCTAACGTATCATGCCCTACTCTACTCTTACTGTACCCTCCCTACTCTACTCTACTCTACTGTTACCCTGCCCTACTCTACTGTACTGTACCCTGCCTACTCAACTGAACCGCTACTCCTAACTCTACCCGACTGTACCCTGCCCTACTCTACTCACTCTAACCCTGCCCTACTTACTGGACCCTGCCCTACTCTACCCTCCCCTACTTTACTGTATCCCTGCCTACTCTAGCCTACTGTACCCTGCCCTACTCTACTGTACCCTGCCCATATCTCTATCTCTACTGTACCCTGCCCTACTCTACCTACTCTATCCAGCCCTACTCTACTCTACTCTACCCTGCCCTACTTTCCCTTAAACCTCTACTCTACCCTACCTAATCTAACTCTACCCGGCCCTACTCTACTCTCACTCTACTCTACCCTGCCCCTACTCAACTACTCTCCCCGCCCTACTCTACTGTAACCCTGCCCTACTCTACCTCTATCGGTACCTGCCCTACTCTACTCTACGTATCCTGCCCTCCTCTACTCTTACCCTGCCCTATTACTCTACCCTGCCCTACTCTAACTCTACCAACCCTGCCCTACCTAATGTACCCTGCCCTACTCTACTCTACTCTACTAACCCTCCCTACTCTACTCTACTCTACCCTGCCCTACTCTAACTCTACCCGCCCTACTCTACTGAACCCTACTCTACCCTGCCCTACTCTACCCTGCCCTACTCTATTGTACCCTACTCTACCCTGCCCTACTCTACTTGTAACCTGCCCTACTCTACTCTACTGTATCCAGCCCTACTCTACTGTTACCCACCTACTCTACCTTCTTTACCCTGCCCTACACTACACTACCCTGCCCAACTCTTTACCTGCCCTACTCTACTCTAACTGTATCCTGCCCTACTCTACTCTACCCTGCCCTACTCTATTGTACCCTGCCCTACTCTACTCTACTGTACCCTACTCTACTCTACTATGACCTACTCTACTGCGCCCTGCCCTGTTCTACTCTATTATACACTGCCCTGCTACTCTAGTGTACCCTTCCCTACTCTACTGTACCCTCCCTACTCTACTGTACCCTTCCCTACTCTACTGTGCCCTACTCTACTCTACTGTACCCTACCCTACTCTACTGTACCCTACTCTACTCTACTGTGCCCTAACTCTACACATACTGTGCCCTACTCTACTCTACTGTGCCCTACTCTTCTCTACTGTGGCCCTACTCTTCTCTACAGTGCCCTAACTCTTTCTACTGTTGCCCAACTCTTCTCTACATGTGTCCCTACTCACTACCTTTTTGCCCTACCCTAACTCTACTGTGCCCGTCTTCTCTACTGTGGCCCTTCTCTATTGTACCCTACTCTACTGTGCCCTTCTCTACTGTGCCCTACTCTACTGTAGCTGTTATCCTACTCTCTCTACCCTAACCCTACCCTACTCTACTCTACCCTACCTACGTGTGCCTACTGTGCCTTATCATACCTTTCCCTGCTGTTTGTATTTACCTACTCAACCAACCCCTCCACTACTTGTACTCCGTTTATTGCCAAGACTTGTTGTTCCATTCTTCCTACCCAGCCTTATCCTTGGCCTCTCTGCACGATAATCCCATATCCGCTGCGTACTAGACTCAACCCTACCCTTCTCTACTTTATACTACGTTATTGTACCTACCTCTTACTCTATTCTCTACACTACTACTTCTACTTTACTGTACCTACCTCCTACTCTATTCTCTACACTACTACTACTACTACTACTTTACTGTACCTACCTCCTGCCTTACTCTACCCTACCCTACCCTTCTCTACGTTCTCAGCCCAATGTCGTCACCAATCTATCACCTTGTCTAGTAGACTGCTGGGGCGCCACTGACGATCGTGCAACCAGCTTCCTCCATTCCTTGCGGCTCTCAGCTTTCCGTGGTATGTCATTCCACTCGAGGCCAGTCCTGACACTCTCTGATGTTGTCTTCCCATCGTGGTTCCTTTTATCCCCCTGGTCTTCCCCTTCATCTGTGATTCCTGGACACAAGAGTAAAGATGATGAAAAAATAATCGAAGTAGCTGTGTGTGTGTGTGTGCGCGGGCGTCTTTATAAGGCTGATGAGAATCAGTTGGGCAGATAAAAGAAAAAAATTAAAACATATTACACGAACTGGAAACAACAAGTAAACTCCATGCGCTACGAAAACAAGATACGGACCTCATGAAAACTGTAAGTTTTGTAATTATCCTGCATCCTATGCTGACTGTTCCCTCATGGTTTGCAAGTGCTTCAGCCTTTATCTACCCAAACCTACTCTACACTACCCTACCAACCCTACCCAACCCCAGCCTACCCTACTCTGTTTAGCCTACCTTACTCTACGCTACCCTATTCTACTTTACCATTCCCATCCTGACCATTTCCCTGTCAATGTGTTGCAGAATGCCGCGGTAGAGGAGGCTGTGGCTAGCCTGCTGGCCTGGTACCCCTCTGAAGGAGAAAGGACTCCTCTTCCACTTCCAGAACACAAGGGTTCCTGAGAACAACACTGCCGAAAGAAATATCTTCTCTTTTCCCAGAAGCATGAACATTATAATCTTCCCTTTTTCCTTGTCCGAAATAAAGTACTGTGCTACGTCAAGCCGTGTGAGCTTTTATTGTGCTGTGCTTGCTACACTGTGCTGTGTTACAGTACGTTACTCTACGCTACTCTATTCTTCTCTACGCTACTTTTCCTCCACTCTATTCTACTCTTGTTTGCCTGGTTGTTTTTTCTCTATTTTGTTTCATCTACTTCAATAATATATCTTACTTTTTAAACATTATTGTCATGAAACAGAAATAAAACAGCAACAACAACAACAACAACAAAACAACAATCCACACACACACAGACACACAACACACCACACACAGAAACCACACACACACAAAACACAATCCACACACACACACACACACACACACTACACAACACACATCTGCCGACTCGGGTTCGAATCTCATTCAAGAGGATTTTTCCCCCTGGAGTGCCGACTCCACTCCTTAAAGTCCTTCGGATGAGACTAAACCAAGATCCCGTGCGTGAACGCACGCAGAACATCTTGCGCGCATGTTAAAACCTGTTCCACTTTTCGGAAGAGTAGGCCATTGTGTGGCCGGTGGGAACGGGTAACAAAGTTTACAAACCCGTAAACATACGGGGACTGGATGTAAAAGAGCACTTGGTGCTTATTCCATTAATCCCCAAATAAGATATATATGATTATTTAAAACCGCACACACATCATCTGCTGCTCGGGTATCGAATATCGTTCACAAGTGGATTTTTCCCACTGGAGTGCCGACTCCACTCCTTTTAAAGTCCCTTCGGATGAGTCTGTAAGCAAAGTTTTCCGTGTGTGAACGCACCAGACATCATGCGCGCCGTTTTAAAACCTGTTCTGCTTTTCTTGAAAAGAGGTCCAATGTGTGCCGTGGAAAGGATGAGAAAAATTACACGGAGACCGATGTATAAAAAAAAAGCACGTGATGCTTATTCCAATATTTCTTCGAAAATAATAACAAACAAATGAATACATAAATAAAAGAACTAAACAAAAAATCAATAGTAAAATAAAATGAACTAACACACACACAAGCCACTGCCGCCCCTCGACTACACCTCACCTCACCAATGGTGAGATTTCACGCACGCGACAGTTTTCACTTACCATTAAGGTAGCCGCACTCCGACCTCAGGGACGACAGGGTTTTGAAGCCATCTGACATAAAAAGGTGACTTGGTGTTGAGACACCCAACGTCCTAAGGGCACAGGGTCCAGGTCCTGGAAAGAAAAAAGGGCAGCAGCTTCAGGATATCATCCAAAAGTGACGATCTTAATCTGCCTTACCTCTCCCACCCTCCCCACCCCCCGTCCTAACACACACACACCTTCGGGTGAGACAAGAAACCGAGGCCCCATGTGCGAACGCATGCAGAGCATCTTCGCACAACGTTTAAATCCTGTTTCCGCTTTCGAAAGAGTAGGCCATTATGTTCAGGTAGGAACTATGAACAAAATTTTACAAAAACACTACCCGCATAACCACGGGACTGGATATAAAAAAGCACGATTGCTTCTTCCATTATCTCCATATAAAAGAATAATAAAATTTTAAAAAAAAACATCAACACCCAGCCCCACCCACCTATCACCAATCCAACCACCCACCATCCACTATTTCATCCATCCACCTCCCACGCTATCACCAATCCATCCATCCACCCCCATCCACCTTTCATCAATCATCCACCTACCCATCTATCACAAATCCATCAACACCCACCCACCTATCACCAATCCACACCACCCGACCCATCAACTCCAATCCATCCATCCACCCCTTACCACCTATCACCAATCCATCCATCTCACCAACCCCTACCCACAATCCATCCAGTCACCCCACCCTATCCCCAAACCCATCCAATCCATCCACACCAGCTAACCATACCAATCCATCCACCCACCCCCATCTATCCTACCTATCCAACAATTCCACCCTTCCCACCATCTATCACCAATCATCCATCCACCCGCACCCATACTATCATCAATCCAAACCATCCACCCCCCCCTATTCCCCAAATCCGTCCCACCCCCCCACCATCACCAATCCATTCCATCCCACCCACCTATCACCAATTCCATCCATCCACCCCACCATATCACCAATCCATCCACCCCACCACTATCACCCAATCCATCCACCCCTCCCACCTATCACCCAAACCATCCACCCCACCCACCTATCCACCAATCCATCCATACACCCCACCCATCTATCAACCATCCAACCATCCACCCACCCCCTATTCCCAAAATCCGTCCACCCCACCCACCTAACACCAATCCAATCCATCCCACCCACCTATCACCAATCCATCCATCCCCCCCCACAATCACCAATCCATCACCCCCAAAACCTACCTATCACCAATCATCCACCCCATCACCCACCTATCACCAACCATCCACCTCTTCCTATAAATAATCCTTCCCTCCACCTTCACCAACGATCCATCCACCCGATCCACCCAGTCACCAATCCACTCACCCCACCCATCTATCACCAATCCACGAATCCACCCCACCCACCCCCTAAAAAAAAAATCAGTAATCCATCCACCCCACCAACCCCCTATCCCTCTAATCACCCACCTATTTCCAAATCAATCCCAATCCACCCACCCACCCACCTATCACCAATCCATCCATCCACATCACCAGCTATCACTAATCTGTCCACCCCACACTCCAATTACCAATCCATCCACCCCATCCACCAATCACCAGTCCATCCCACCTATCCCAATCGAATCCACGCAACAACCCCCTATCCCCAATCCGATGCCATTCACCCACCCTTCCCCAAATCCAATCCACATCAACCCACCTATTATTACCAAACCATCCACCCATCCACCTAACACCATCCATCCTTCCCACCCATCTATCACCAAAACCAATCCACCCATCCAACTATCAACAATCCATCCATCCATTCACCTCCCTTTCCCGAATCCAATCATATCACACCACCTCTCCCCAAACCATCCACCACCACCCATCTAGACCAAATCCTGCCATTCACCCATCTCCCCCAATCCATCTACCACTCACCCACCTATCACCAACCCATCCACACTATACCAATCGATCCATCCCACCCATCCCCCACACTCCACCCATCTATCACCAATCCATTTATCCCACACACATCCACCTATCACCAATCCATCACCCCACCAACCCCTATCCCCAATCCATCCATTCACCCCATAATCGCCAAATCCATCCACAATCCATCCATCAACCAACACCCACACATTACCAATCCCATCCCACCTATAAAACAATCCACCCATCCACACCCACCATCCATCCACCCACCCCCACCTATCACCAATCCATCCACCTATCATAATCCATATACCCTCCCAACACAATCATCCAATCCACCCATCCTACTTTATCCACCGATTCATCACCCACGCCACCCTATACAAATCCATCAATCCATCCACCCACCTATCACCAAATCCATCCATCCACACTACTCACCACTCCACATCCACCCATTCACCCCACCTCTCCCCTATCCTCTTCCTTACCCATCTATCCCCCAACCCTCCACCCCGACCAACTATCACCAATCCATCCACCCCAACCCAACTATCACCAATCCATCCAACCACTCACTATCACAAATCCATCCACCTCCCAACCGTATCCCTCTTCCAATCAATCCACTACCCCACCCCACCTAATCACCAATTTCTACCCCTCCCACCTATCAATAATCCATCCATCCACCCACCTATCCACCAAGCCTACCCAATCCATACATCACCCCACCCTCCTATGAAATTCATCCATCCACCCACCCCACCTATCACCAATCCATCCCCCCACCCCCCACCCACCTTTTACCAATCCATCCACCACGCCCACACTATCACCAATCCATCCATCCCCCCACCTATCACCAATCCATCCATCCACCGAACCTATCACCAATCCACCCCACCCCACCTATCACCAATCCATCTATCCACCCAACTTACTACACCAATCCATTCACCCCCACCCACCTATCACCAATTCATCCATCCACCCAACCCACCTACACCAATCATCCATCTACCCATCTATCTGCCATCAATCCATCCCCCACCCACCTATCACCAATTCAACCATCCACCCATCTATCACCAATCATCCATCCACCCATCATCACCAATCCATCCACCCCACCCAAACAACCCCAAAAAAAAAATAATCACATACCATCCATCCACACACCATAAGCCCATCACCAATTCATTCATACCCACCGGACCTATCACCAATTTCCACCACCTATCCCTAATCCATCCATTCCACACACCTATCCATCCACCCCACCCACACTATCACCAATCCCTCCATCCTCACCACCCCACCTATATACCTAAACCAATACATCCCCACCCATCTATCAACCAATCCATGTCATCCACCCACATATCACTAATCCATCCATCCACACACCTATCCATCCACCACCCACCTATCACCTATACATCCTCCCCACCCACTTATCACCAATCCATCCATCCCACCCACCTATCACCAATCCATCCCACCCACCCACCTATCACCAATCCATCCATTCGACCCCCCACACTATCACCAATTCATCCATCCACCCATGTCACCAATCCATTCATCGACCCCCCACCTATCACCAATTCATCCATCCACACCATCTATACCAATCCATCCACCCCACCCACCGCTTCACCTAATTCATCCATCCACACACCTATCAACAATTCATCCATCCCCACCTCCGATCACCATCCATCCACCCACCTATCACTATCAATCCTCCACACACCATCCATTCCACCCAACCCACCTATCACCAATACATCCACCCCACCTTCCCACTTATCACCAACCAATCCATCCATCCCTCCACC
>CM054155.1:48620147-48622647 GCA_028751875.1 Rapana venosa
CGGAAGAAGCCGGGTATTATGGGGAAGGGCTTTGTTTTTGTGCCCCCCCCCCCCCCCCCCCCCCTACCCCCAATATCGTGGGTATGAATGTTCGTTTCGGCTAAACCCGGATGTTGAAATTGTGTGTGTGTGTGTTTTGTGTGTGTGTGTGTTGTGTTGTGTGTGTGTGTGTGTGTGTGTGTGTGTGTGTGTGTGTGTGTTGTGTGTTGTGTTGTGTTGTGTTGTGTTGTGTGTGTGTTGTGTTGTTGTGTGTGTTGTGTTGTGTGTGTGTGTGTGTGTTGTGGTGTGTGTTGTGTGTGTGTGTGTTGTGGTTGTGGTGTTGGTGTGGTGTGTGTGGGTGGTGGTGTGGTGTGTGTGGTTGTGTTGTGTGTGTGTTGTGTGTGTGTGTGAGTGGCATGTATATGTGTGTGTGCGTGCGTGCATACTCACTCTCACGCATAATTACGTCGTGCATCTATACCCCTATGCATTATTAGGCATAATCATGTGCCTGCCTTTCTGCAATGCATAACATTAATATGCTTGTCTGTCTGTCCGCCTGTCTGCTTGCTTGCCCACCTGCGTGCACGTTCTTGCGGGAGAATACGTACACCTTTTTGCGTCAGCCACTACTAACTACTACTACTACTACTACTACTACTACTACTACTACCACTACTACCACCACTACCACTACTACTACTACTACTACTACAACTACAACTGTTACTGCTGCTGCTGCTGCTACTCCTACTACTACTACTACTTCTACTACTACTTCTACTACTACTTCTACTATTGCTACTACTACTGCTACTACTACTGCTACTACTACTACGCTACTACTACTACTACTACCACTACTACCACCACTACCACCACTACCACTACTACTACTTCTACTACTACTACTACTACCACTACTACCACCACTACCACCACTACCACTACTACTACTTCTACTACTACTACTACTACCACTACTACCACTACTACCACCACTACCACTACTACTACTTCTACTACTATACTCTACATACTACTCTACTACTACTACTACTACTACTACTACCACTACTACCACTACACCACTCCACACTACTACTTCACTACTACCTACACACTCACACTACCACACACCACTCTACACCACTACTACACTACTACTACTACCACTACCACTACACTACTAACCACTACTACTACACTACTACTACTACTACCACACTACTACCACACACTACTACCACCACTACCACCACCACCCACCACTACCACCCACTACCACCACCACTACTACACTACTACTACTACTACTACCACTACTACACTACTACTACACACCCACCACCACCACCTTACCACACACCACCACCAACCACCACTACTACAATACTACTACTACTACTACTATTACTACCACCACCACCACCACCACCACCACCACTACCACAGAGATAACAAGGTATGGAGCGTAAAGTACTTACTACGACGACGATAACGAAAGCATTACCAGCAACGGCAATGCTGTGCAGTTTAATCTACTCCCTGTGTTCTCCAATACAGGTTTGGCCTATCTCTCCGCTTAATCTACCTGCTGCTTAAACGATCAGCGTGTCAACTTGGCCCCCGAGTTTACCTGCGCTGATAAAATACGTCTACTCCTCCTAAATAACTTCAGGTAACGTTTTCTTTTCTCTGCCTTCCTTTCTTTTTTTTCTTTTTTTTTGGGGGGGGGGGGGGGGGTGTGAGGGTGGTGGGGGTGGGGGGGGGTTACTCTCTCTCTCTCTGTCTTCTTCTTTTTTTTTCGGGGTGGGGGGTGGTGGTGGTGGTGTTTATACTCTCCTCTCTCTGTCTATCTGTCTTCCTTTTTTCTTTTCCGTATATGCCCCCCCCCCTTCCCCCCCCCCCCTCTCTCTCTCTCTCCCTCAGTAAGTGAGGATGTGAGTGAGTGTGTGTGTTGAGAGAGTGTGTGTGTATGTGAGTCACTTTTCTCTCTCTCTCATCTCTCATCTTCTCCCTCTCTCTCCTCTTCTCTCCTCTCTCTCTCTCTCTCTCTCTCTCTCTGATTATAGTGGTGATGTTTATTGTAATTATTATGATTCACTTTGCTTATATTTTTGTCTGTTTACGTTCTTCTTTCTTTCTTTCTTTTCGAGGGCTGGATGTAAAAAAAAGTCTTGTACTTATTCTATTACCCTCAGAAAATCAAATTTCGTTATCGTTATCTTCTCTACCCTCCCCCACCCCCCCCCCCCCCCCTACCCTCTTCCTTCTTCTTCTATGTCGTCATGCTTTCTCTCTCTCCCCCTCAATGAATGAGTGAGTGAGTGAGTGAGTGGCTCTCTCTCTCTCTCTCTCTCTCTCTCTCTCTCTCTTCTCTTCTCTCTCTCTTCTCTCTCTCTCTCTCTCTCTCTCTCTCTCTCTCCTCTCTCTCTCTCTGTCCTCCCTCCCTCTCTGTCCTCCTCCCTCCCTCCCTCCTCCCTCCCTGTGTTTCGTTCACTGTCTGGTCAATTTGTAA
>CM054155.1:48627647-48630147 GCA_028751875.1 Rapana venosa
GGCCGAATGCACCATTAACCCAAAACAAACCCATAAATTACCATTCACGCCTACCCCTGTATTGTATTGTATTGTATTGTAGTGTAGTGTAGTGTAGTGTAGTCCAGTGTAGTGTAGTGAAATGTAGCGTAGTGTATTGCGTTGATTAGAGAGTAGTGTAGTTTTTACATTTTATTTTATTCTTTCATTTCGAAGATAATGGAATAACCACTCATGTGGGTTCTTTTTTTACATCCAGTCCCTGTGTGTATGCAGTTTGGTAAATTTTGTCATCCGTCCCCACCGACACACAGTGGCCTACTCTTCGGAAAAGCGGAGCGGGTTTTAACGAGTGCGCATGTTCTGAGTGCGTTCGCCCACGGGATCTCGGTTTATTGTGTCATCCGAAGGACTATAGTGTAGTGTAGTAAAATGTAAAGTAGTTAACTGTATTGATTTAGCGTAGTGTAGTGTAGTGTAGTGTAGTGTAGTGTAGTGTAGTGTAGTGAAGTTAAATGTATTGTATTGTATTGTATTGTATTGTATTGATTTAGTGTAGTGTAGTGTAGTGTAGTGTAATGTACTATAGTGTAGTGAAGTTAAATGTAGTGTATTGTATTGATTTAGTGTAGTGTAGTTTAGTGCAGTGGTGTATAGTGTAGTGTAGTGAAGTGAAATGTAGTGTAGTGTATTGATTCAGTGTAAAGTAGTAGATTTCCCTGCGTGAAATTCGCGGTGCTTTCCCCCTGGGGAGACCGTGTCACCACAAGAACAGCGCCACCCACGATTTTATTATTTTCATCTTTCCTTTCCTGTCTGCACCTGTATGTGCTTCCTTATCAGAATGGCCTTTTTTCTTTTCTTTTCTTTTCTTTAACAGAATGTCACCAGGGACATTTTTTTCTGCCGCGGATACTTTTACGTACGCTGAATGCGAATTGCACACACACACACAGGACCTCACTTTCTCGTCTCATCCGAAAGACTAGCACCCAGACCACCACCACTCAAGGTCTAGATCTAGTGGATGGGGGGAGGGGGGGGGGGGGGGAACAACAACCTCCACGCTCAAACGGGAATCAAACCCACGCTCCTCGCTTTCGAGGCGGGTAGGTTACCTCTAGACCACCGCACGTAAAAGAACCCACGGCAACATATTGCAGTAAAAACACACACCACTGCTCCGCAAAAAAGACGAAGAAAAGCAAAGGTTGGGGGCCTGCTCTCGAAGCGACACGCTCTTCCCTGGGAGAGCAGCTCAAATGTCTCCCCCCCCCCCCCCCGAAAAAAAAAAAAAAAAGGAAAAAAACAAAGAAAAAAGAACCAAAAAAAGAAAGAAATTGCATGACTGAAAGTAATATACAACAACATTACAATGCGATACAATGCAATACAATACCGATCCTGCTTTATGTCTTCCAACTCTTTCCCTTCCCCTTAAAGGAGTATAAATGAATAAATAAATAAATCTCCAATCATCCTCTACCCCCCTCCCCCCTACCCCCCACCCCTCTCCGGTCCGTACACACACACACGCGCGCGCGCGCGCACACACACGCACGCAGAACATCTTGCGCACTCGTTAAGTCCTGTTCCGCTCTTCGTAAGAGTAGAACATTGTGTGCCGGTGGGAACAGATGACAAAGTTGACAAAACCGCATACACACGGGGATTGGGTGTACAAAAAAACACACAAGTGCTTATTCTATTATCCTCGATACAAAAGAATAAAATGGGGAAAAAAAACCACGAAACACACACTTACACACACACACACACACGACACATACATACATACACACACACACACATCCATCCACACACATACATACATGTGTACAAATATGCACAATTCCGTCCACCCCACCCCCCACCCACCCCAACTTTGGAGCCAGAGTAAGGACCTCCTCCTCCCTACCCACCACTCCCACCCCCCCCCCCTCTTTCCAGCCCCCCCCCCCCCCCCCCCCCCCCCCCCCCCCCCCCCCCCCCCCCCCCCCTACTGTCTCCGGTCTGTGGCTAAATTCCAGTCTCTTAAACTCCCATAAATTGCTTCTTCCCCCCTCTCATTTATAACCGCACATCGATATAGGTGAGTGCCCCAAACCCCTGCCTGTCTCCTGCCTTCCACTGATAAACTACCCCTGCCTGTCTCCCCTACCCCACCCCCCCACCCCATCCCCCATCCTGCCACCACCCCTACCCACCCATCTACCCCCATGCCTCTTCTTCTCCTCTCTACCTCCTTCCTACCTGATAAACTTTAAAAAAAAACCCTGGGGGTAGCGGCAGGTATGGTGTTGTGTTCGAGTCAAAAACAGATGATGCATACGCACGCATGCAAACATGCACCCACGCACGGCACACACACGCACGCACGCACGCACGCACGCACGCACACACACACACACACACACACACACACACACACACACACACACACACACACACACACACACCCAGCGTCACAACCACCACTAACAACAAAAACAAAAGTCTAAATCACTTCGTTAAAAGCCCC
>CM054155.1:48637647-48642647 GCA_028751875.1 Rapana venosa
CTTTTAAAGGACAAATAATGTAACCAATTGCAGCTCTAAACCTAAAGTAAACATACCCATAAACACGTAATAACAACAATTATCATGGAGGGTATGGAATTTCATACCACGAAATTAATATGGTACATCTACATCTATCGCTTTCCACTCATTAATGAAGACAGACAAGCTGACAGACTAGACAGAAGAAAATAACGATAGAAATAAAAGGTAAAGATGTCCCCATAACCTATGTGGTCGTAGGGGAGCAAGGCATCAGAAACCTCAACTTCTCTAGGGGCCAGCATGTTAAGGGCGGCGCCCATCTCCTCTCCCTCGCTGCTTTACCTTCCATGACCCTAAAGAGGGCAGGTACCCATTTACAGCTGGGTAAACTAGAGGAACTGTACTGAAGCCAAGGCGCGCAAACGGTCACCCATCCAACTGGTAACCACGCTCGATGCTGCTTAACCTTAGCTGGGGGAAAGCGAGTGCTCTGACCACTGAGCTATCCTGTCCCCCAACGATAGAAACACAAAACGAATTAATAGGTGTATGACTGAATGAAAGAACGCATGATGAAAAGAAAAAAAAAGAACAATCGGTGAGGAATAGAGCACTGTAGCAGCCTCCAACCATCAATGTACACACACAAGCATGCACGTGCACACAGAGAGAGAGAGAGAGAGAGAGAGAGAGAGAGGGAAGAGAGAAAGAGAGAGAGAGAGGGAGAGGGGGGAGGGAGAGAGGGGGAGGGAGAGAGAGAGGGGGAGAGGGGGGAGGGAGAGGGAGAGGGGGAGGGAGAGAGAGAGGGGAGAGAGGGAGGGAGAGAGAGAGAGAGAGAGAGAGAGAGAGAGAGAGGGAGGGATGGAGGGAGAGAGAGAGAGAGATAGATAGATAGATAGATAGATAGATAGAGAGAGAGAGAGAGAGAGAGAGAGAGAGAGAGAGAGAGAGAGAGAGAGAGAGAGAGAGAGAGAGAGAGAGAGAGAGAGAGAGAGAACTCGAACTCGAATATTTTAATGAGGGTAATTGGATAAGCCAGAGGCTTCTTTACACCAGGCCCTCATGGGCAAAAATTGAAGACAAGCATGAATAAATCAATTAATTAACAAACAAGATCATTTCAAATAACAATGAAATATTTCACTCAAACTCCCATTCAATAAGTGCAAAATCAAGAAATGATGAGAGAGAGAGAGAGAGAGAGAGAGAGAGAGAGAGAGAGGAGAGAGAGAGAGAGAGAGAGAGAGAGAGAGAGAGAGAGAGAGATTGACAATGACAAATTCTATCATTTCGAGGATAACAAATAAGCACTCATGTGCTTTTTTACATCCAGTCCCTGCCCGTAGGGATATATTTTGATAATAAACCCAATACTCATACTCTCACACACTAGAAACGGAGACACAGAGAGAGAGAGAGAGAGAGAGGAGAGGAGAGAGAGAGGAGAGAGAGAGAGAGAGAGAGAGAGAGAGAGAGAGAGGAGGGGGGGGGAGAGAGAGGAAGGGGAGAGAGAGAGAGAGATGATTATAAAATACGAATTTAAAACAAACTGAAGGGGGAAAAAGTCGGAATCAAATTAGCTAATGTCTGAAAAGTTTGGGGTATTTTTTTTCTCAAAAACTTGAGAAAAAGATAGGACACATTAAAAAAAAGAGAATTTACAAGTAATTTCTTTCAAAGAAAATGCAGAGAGAAAGAACTTTCAGAATAAAAAAAAAAAATTCAAGATAAAAGGCAGAGAATGGAAGAAAATATTGGAAAACTCCTCTGATGAATATTTTACGGTCGGTACACTTATTCCTCTTTTCTCAGCCCCTTTCCTTTTGCATAGAGTGTACGTACTCCCTTTTTCTTGTCCCATTCTCTCTCTCTCTCTCTCTCTCTCTCTCTCTCTCTCTCTCTCTCTCTCTCTCTCTCTCTCTCTCTCTCTCTCTCTCTCCCTCTCTCTCTCTCTCTCTCTCTCTCTCTCTCGCTCTCTGTGTGAGTCTGTCGCTCTCTCCGCACATGTAAAAAAACCCACCAACCAACCCACAAATAAAACAATTTCAGCTATCCATTTAAAAAAGACTAAAACAACAAATACACATCTATGTGAGTGTGGGCGTGAGTGTGATGCACGTGTGTGTGTGTGTGTGTGTGTTTGTGTGTGTGTGTGTGTGTGTGTGAGAGAGACACAATTTGACACAATTGACACAATTTTATTGCTATTTAGCAATCAAGCCATATAGCGCTGCGGCGCGGTAACAACGATATCGAACGCGAAGCGATTACAATGACATGGAAACCATGGTAGTGGTGGTATGTACATCAAGATTCGATACATTATTGTCTGTGTCTCAAGTGTCTCAATTTTCAAACCAGCCTTTCCTTTTCCAGTCTACAGCCAGCGAAGTCAGCCCATGTAAGACTGGATCAGGTCCCGAAGATGATGTAACTCCTGCTCAGCACTCGCCACCACTGTCTCTGTGTGTTGTGTGTTAGTACACTGTTTCCCTTTACGAAGTCTGGCAAGCCTGACACGTTCTTCTGGCAACATGTTTTTCTCTTCTTGCTTGATGTACCAGAACACACACTTAGATTCCTCGCCAGGATCTCCATTCCAAGAGTATTCCAGGATGATGTCATCTGATTCACACATCACAATGTTTTGATCAACCGAACTATGTACCACCACCTTTCGAAACCGTGTGTTTCTCTTGCTGTCCCTTAATCCACGCTGTACACGTTTGTCAGTTAGAGTAGACACATACTGTTTCACAATACCAGTATCAGTATCAGAGTCATCCACTGTGCAGCCAACTGTCAGCTCTTCCTGCACATCAGACGCCTCAGAAGACACACCGATCTTGCTGTCTGTTGCTGGATCACACAGTAGATCAAGTGAATCTGGTGTGGCTGAGGCATTCAATTCACTGCTGACACATAGTTCTGTGTACACACTGGTTTGTTTTCCTTCTGTTTCCATATCGAGCAGGGAGTCAATGTTACGCAAGACCGGCTCTTCCAAGACACTGTTATTGTCACATTGGCGACTTGCCTGTCTTTCTTGGTGTTGTCTACTTCTTTGAACATCGCGACGTCTTTGACAAGGGGGTTTCTTGCGATAGTACTGAACACGGGAGTTACGGTTCAGCACCGGGTCCGCCATTTCTGTTGACACTGGCTTGTCAGCTGGCTTCATTCGCAAGACGAACACAACACTGCCGCTCTCCCCCGCGACTTTCCAACTCGATACGACGTTGTCGATCAGCAGGGCGTTTAAAGTTGTTATTACAGTTGCTGGAAGGCCAGTAACTGACATTTTGAAGCTAAAATGCAAAAATTTGCAGCAGCTTACTAACAGCACACCCGTTCAGTTCTCGTCCCGTCACGTCGTCCGTGTGTGTGAGAGAATGAGAGAGAGAGACAGAGACAGAGAGAGACAGAGATAAGACAAGAAAGACAGACAGACGGAGGCTCACAGTCACAGGTAGAGACAGAGCGAGAGAGCGACAGAGACAGACACAGATACATACAGAGAGAGAGCGACAGAGACAGACAGACAGACATACAGAGAGAGAGACATACACAGAGACAGACAGACAGAAACAGATACAGACAGAGACAGACACAGAGAAAAACAAAATCAGAGAAAGACAGATAAACATACACAAACAAAACAGACAGTTCAAACAAAACTTAAACTTATTCCACCCGAGCACGAAAGACCTAAAGACAAGTCAGTAATCAATCACGCCAGTACCCCTGCCCCCCCCCCCCCTCACCGCCCTCCCCCCCCCCCCCCCCCACACACACACAGTAGCAACAAATCCCCAGTTGTTCGTCATCAAAGCTTCCTACACAAATCACAGTGGGTTCCCATCAATCACACACACACACAAACACACACACACACTACACACTACACACACACACACACACACACACACACGTACACGTACACACATGCTATATAAACACTACTTTCTCTCTCTCTTAATCTTGACCCTTTCTTCTCCCCTCCCCTCCTCTCCCACACCCCCCCCCCCCCCCCCACACACACACAGCCTCTGGTGTCCCCCTTCTCTCATCCCCCCACCCACCTGTAATTTCTTTCTCGCAGATAGATAAGTCACAGAACAGGATCCCTAAACAGGGACGGGGAATCAGAGGCTGAAAAATCCCTCCCTTTTTTCTCCCCCCCCCAAAGATTATTTTCTTCAAAATATTGCAGGTTGGTACAAGTTTTGTGTACAGTGGTTTGGTGCGAGAGAAGTGCTGCTACTTTGTTTCGAGCGAAACTTGTAAGTCACAGGAAAATCATACGTATGCTTACTTAATAGAGCAGAAACGAGCTTTAAAAAAAAAAAAGAAGAATCTTATAATATGCTCAACAACAATGACAAGTTCAGTTAATAGCAGCTGGTAGGCATCAAATTGTTCAGACTGGAAATGTGGATTTAAAAAAACAACCTTTGATAAAATATGTTAGTTTGAATCATCCCTTTATAAAAGGTCACTGCACAGATATTTTGTAAAGGAAAGGTAAACGCAACATGTAGAAAAATATCAAGAAATACATAAACAAGAAAAAGTAGGCAGTTGGGAAAGTATGAGAGTGTAAAAGGTAAAGGTAAAGGAGTCCCATAACCTATAAGGTCGTAGGGGAGTGAGGCGTCAGAGACCTCGGCTTCTCTAGGGGCCAGCATATTGAGGGCGGCGCCCATCTCCTCTCCCTCGCTGCTTTACCTTCCCTGACCCTAAAGAGGCAGGCACCCATTTACAGCTGGGTGAACTGGGGGACTGTACTGAAACCAAGGCGCGCAAACGGTCACCCATCCAAGTGGTAACCACGCTCGACGCTGCTTAACCTTGGTTGGGGAAAAGCGAGTGCTCTGACCACTGAACTATCCCGTCCCCATGAGAACGTACAAGGGAATAAATGGTACCTTCAGTTTTGAAAAAAAAGACAAAAAACCCCCCAAAACAAACCTAACCCAAACCCCAAAAGCTGAACCCAGGGCATGAATTTGTGT
>CM054155.1:48652647-48657647 GCA_028751875.1 Rapana venosa
CACACATTATAAATATAAAAATATTTTATATATATAAAGGATTACACTTTGACAGGGTGAGAGGAATTTGGCTGATGAAGGGCAGGACAGAGATGAAACGGAGGGGAAAATCTTAGTTTGAATAATATGTCTTGGAGATGATTTGAAAATGTCCTAAGAAGGCTTTGTCGAAGTGGAGAAGGAGGTCATTCCAAGGATCTTGTCGTATAAATACACCCCAGCCTTTTGCAAACGCTGCGTAAGGATTTTCCTCTTTTCAAATCCCTCTCTTTGGGGTTTCGTCCTGTAAAACCCTCCCCCCAAATTTTTTTTGCCTTTCTAGGCCATTTTCTCAATACTTTTTTTTTTCCAGAAAGACTTTAAAAGATAAAAAATCTCTCCACGCCAAGGCATGGATGCGCGGGGCCTGACTTGTCAGCGCTTAACGGCAACAAAAGTATTTTTGCTCTACATCAGACAGTGGGGTACGGGTCTGGCGTTCGAAGAAGAAGAAGAAGCTATGATTAGAAGACTCTCACAAATCTCTTTAGACAAAAGCAATCTTCCCTAAGTTCTGCATGCACTTAATCTGTAGTAAGATTTACCGCACTTCTGAAATTGTAACAAATCTGGTTCTTTTGATGAGGACTGGATAAATCAGTGGTCAGAGCACTCGCTTTCCCCCAGCCAACGTTAAGCAGCATCGAGCGGGGTCACCACTTGGATGGGTAACTAATTGCGCACCTTGGCTTCAGTACAGTCTCCCAGTGCACCCAGCTGTACATGGGTACCTGTCCTCTTTAGGGTCAGGGAAGGAAACCGCAGCGAGGGAGAGGAGATGGGTGTCACCCTCAATATGCTGGCCCCTAGAGAAGCTGAGGTCTCTGATGCCTCGCTCCCCTACGACCACATAGATTATGGGACACGTTTACCTTTTACCTTTGCCAACCATTCTGACAGGGAATTGTGTTACAGACAGCTTTTTTGCTGCTGCTTCTGGGCTATCGAGAAGGAAACAATAAAAACAAAACAGATAATGCGTACACTGAGCTCTCAATATCGTGCAGCAAGAAGGGCGTTTTGAGTGGTGTGTGTTCGTGCACGGGTGTTGTGTTTGTCTTGTGTGGGGGGGTTTTGTGTAACATTGTCGTCGACAGATATGGTTTAACCTCACTTTTTTAAGAAGCTTATGAAGTTGTTCACACACCCTTCCCCCCCCTCCCCCCTCCCTCCAAACCTTCTACTCCCCTACACATACGAACCTGTAACTCCACCCCCCCCCCAACACACACACACACACCACCCCCCTCAACGGGTGCACCTCACCCCCTCCCTCCCTTTCAACACACTCCACACACCCACGCACTTTACATGCCCCCCCCCCCACTCCCCCCCCCCCAAATTATCACCCCAACACACACATACGTACCCTCCTCACCCCCCCCCCCCTACACATCCCCTCCCACACCACACTGCGCACGCGCGCGCGCCACAAAACACAAAAACTCTCTCTCTCACACACCCCTCCTCCCCTCCCCCCCCCCACTCTCCTGCCCCCTTACACTCCCCCCCCCCCAACACCCACCAACCCTTCCCCCAACACCCACACCACACACACCACACACACACACACACAACACACACACACCACACACACACAACTACAACCACAGCCCCCCTGCCCAGTCCCGTCACGTATTGCTTTGGGCCCCTCCCAAAGGGAAAAGGGGGGGGGGGGGAGAGAGAGAGAGAGAGAGAGAGAGACAGACAGACAGACAGACAGAACAGAGACAGAGGACAGACAGACAGAGACACAGACAGAGAAGAGAGAGCTCAGAGAGAGAGAGCAGACAGGGCAGAAGAGTGGGACAAGAGAGAGAGAAGAGAGAGAGAAGAGAGAGAGAAAAGAAGGAGAGGGGAGGAGAGAGAAGAGAGGAGAGAAGGGGAGAGTGGTACAAGACAGAGAAAGCCAGAGAGAGAGAGACAGAGAAAGGGTAGAGACAGAGAATGAGAGAGACAGAAGGGGAAGAGAGAAAAAGAGAGGCAGAGATAGATAGAAGAAGCAGAAGACAGAACAGAGCGAGCGAGACACAGAGGACAGAGAGAACACAGAGCCCGAGAGAGAGCGAGACACACACAGAGACAGAGAGAGAGAGGGAGAGAGAGAGGAGGACAAGAGATGGAGAGAGACACAAAACACCCGACAGGGGCAAAAGACAGACACACACACACACACACAACACAACAGACAGAGAGAAAAGGGGGGGCGATCTCATCCCAGTAGTGATGGGTCAGTTCAGCAGGAAACAAAAGCCCCCCAAGGCACCCACTACGCTCAGCGCCCTGAACCCCCTCCCCCCATAACAAAGCTACCGTCTGAGTCGCTGAGATTGTAACACATGTATCAGAGCTGCTTCACCAAGCTTTAAGCCCTCCAACCAACCACCCTTAGACACTACCTAACAACACCTGTCCTTAAAACAAAAAACCAAAAAAAAAGCAGCAACAACCACCACCACTACCACCCCTCCAAAACCACTTACACAACACGCCCCCACACGCACGCACACGCGCGGTACACAACACACACAAAAACACACACACACACCACCCCACACACACACACACACACAACCACACACACACAGAGGAAAAGAACGAAAAAAAAGAAAGAAAAACGAAAAAAAAGATAGGATGTAAGGTTTATTTGTAATTTTTTGTTTGTTTTGTAAGGGGTGGGTGGGGTGTGGCATTATTTATAATATATATTATTTAATATATATATATATATTATATATATATATATTATATATATATATTTTAATATATGTGTGTGTGTGGGGTGTGTGTGTGTGTGTGTGTGTGTGTGTGTGTGTGTGTGTGGTGTGTTGTGTGCGCGCGCGCGCGTGTGTGTAAAGTGTACACACGCCGCTTCCACCTCCCCTCCTTCCTGCCTTTTTCTTACGTCATAAAAGTTATGTTGTAGCGAAAATTTTTCCAGAAAATAATGTACTGTGTGTGCGTGCGTGCTTGCGGCGTGCGCATAAAAATTTTAAATCTGGTATTTATGATATTTGAGGAATGTTGCAAAGCGTGTAATGATTTGAGTGCAAAACGCTTCGATTTGTTTGCTTTACAAGATTCAGCGCTATATACATTTCTTATCTTAATATTATCATTATTATGTCATATTCTTCTTTTGTCTATTTTCTCCTCTGCTCGTCTGTCTCTCTTCTCCTCCCCCCCCCCCCCTCACCTTCTCTCTCAATCCCCTCTCTCGCATAGCACCCCACACACACACACACACACACACACACACACACACACACACACACACACACCAAAACCCCACACACACAACACCACACAAAGAACATGCAGATAACACAAAACAACACACTCACGCACACGCGCACACACACGGACACCCAGATAACACATACATACATACATACATAAATACATACATACATACATGCATACATACATACATACATACATACATACATACATAAATAAACATACATACATAATAATACATACATACAAAACATACATCATACATACAGGCTTTGATTTGTGTTTTTCAAAAATATAGCGCTATAATAAAGTCCAATTATTATTATTATTATTATTATTATCATTTATTATTTATACATACACACACCTGCATCCGCACACATACACATGAACGCACTCACCCCACAAGCACACTTACCCGAAAACTCACCCCTGATGGCCATCTCAGCTAGATACAAGCCTACAGTTTCCAAAGGGAAGAAAAAGAACACCACCCCCCCCAAAAGACCTATAGTCGAGTGTGAGAATGAAAGCAGATCTTGCCCTTACACTACAAACCCATCAATAAGAAAGTTAAACATCTGGACTGGCCAATACTGTCCTACAAGGGAACAAACAGTACAACGAGACGGACAAAAAGGCAGACAAAAACAGCAAAAAACCGATGGGAAGACAACATCAAAGAGTGGACGAGCCTTGAGTGGAACGACTTGCTATGGAAAGCTGACAACCGCGCGAGGAGTGGAGGAAGCTGGTTGCAAAGTCTTCAGTGGTGACCCCAACAGTCTATCATACGAGAGGATAGGTGAAAATGAAGGTGAAACCAAGTATGGCTTGTGGAAAGGATAACACCAATACACCCAGCATGTTATCTTAAGATATGGAGAAAGACGGACGCAAAAGCTCACCTTGAACTTGCCCAAAAAGGTCAGGGTGAAGGTCAGCACCAGGTTCACCTTGTCCCAAAACGAGACACGTTCCTTGGAAATTCCGATGCAGTGTGCCCCACCGAATCCTGAAACAAGTAATCACGATACAGGCCAGGTCAGAACAAGTCAGTTCAGTTCAAGATGGGCCAAAGTCTCAAGCCGAGTCAAGTCGAGGGAAGTAAGAGTCGGGTCAAGTCGAGTCAGTGACGACGAGTCAAGATGGGTTTGAATCAATTCAAGTCCATGAAGTGAAGTTGGGTCGAGTGGAGTGTAGTTAGTTATCAAAGAGTTACGTTGTGTCAAGTCAAGTCAATCCAAGTCAGTCAAGTTGCGTCAAGTCAAGTCAATCCAAGTCAGTCAAGTTGCGTCGAGTCAAGTCAATCCAAGTCAGTCAAGTTGCGTTGAGTCGAGTCAATCCAAGTCAGTCAAGTTGCGTTGAGTCAAGTCAATCCAAGCCAGTCAAGTCAAGTCAAGTTGGGTCGCGTCGATCAATTCAAGTCATTCAAGTCACGTCGTCACAATTCTTTCAGTATCCAGAATTACACATTAAGTCAAGTCAAGTCAAGCCTTCTTGGTCCAGTCTCCTGCCCTTTTTTTCCACCCCAGAAAGACTTTAAAAGACAACAATTCTCTCCCACGCCGAAGGCGGATGCGCTGGGCCTGACTTGCCAGCGCAGGGCAACGCATTTTTGCTCATATTATTATGATAGACAACAGTGGTTACTGTTTAAGCGTTCGAAGAAGAAGAAGAAGAAGAAACTATGATTTAGTAGACTCTGCACAAATATCTTT
>CM054155.1:48662647-48672647 GCA_028751875.1 Rapana venosa
GACAGCAGATACAGAAAGACAGGGACAGAGAGACATAGAGAGAAGGAGGAAGCTCAGAGAGAGAGAGAGAAGAGAGAGAAGAGAGAGAGAGAGAGAGGACAGAGAGAGAGAGAGAGAGAGAGAGAGAGAGAGAGAGAGAGAGAGAAGAGAGAGAGAAAGAAATTGAATTGAAATGAAATGAAATGAAATTGAAAACGAAGCTTATTCAGTATAGGCCATAGCCCCTTCTGAATGGGGGTACAGATAAACATCACACATAAGTAACACAAAAACATAATCGCCACAAAATGACAGACAGACAGACAGACAGCAGATATATATATATATATATATATACATATATATAATACATACATATATATATAGAGAGAGAGAGACAGAGACAGAGAGAGACAGATAGAGAGAGAGAGAGAGAAAAGAGAGAGAGAGAGAGAGAGAGACGACAGACAAAACTGCAGCAGCGAGGCAGACAGAGAGAGAGAAAGAGAGAGAGTATTCGAAAAGAGGGAAAGGGGAGGGAAGGAGAGAGAAAGAGAGTGTAGTGTGTTATCAACATAGCTCTTCGACCTGACAATATTTCCAAACGCCATTGAAAATATTTTCCAGGAAAGGGGTAGGAATAATAGGGAAGGTGAGGGGGTGGGGGGAAAGAACCTACCAGAAAAAAACACCAACTTCACACTACACTTTTTTGCTCTGTCTCTGTCTGTCTGTCTGTCTGTCTGTCTGTCTGTCTGTCTGTCTCTCTCCACCACCACCTTTCTTTTTTAAAGACAGACAACAACACAAAAACGAAAGTTAGACGGAAGCCTTGAACTGCAGATGGGCCAGAAAGATGACTAGGTCATTCTGGCCCTAAGTGAAAAATGTGATCCTGAATTTCAGTCCATTTTGCCAGCATCCTGTCCTCAATCCACGGCATCGTCCCCCCGTTCCTTCTCGCTATGACAGCCTGGCATCTTTCTTTTTTTCTGGAACTTCCAGTCTGCAACCTTTGCCCTTTCTGTGTCTGTCAAGACTTTTTTTTTTAGGGGGGTTGTGGTGGTGGTGATAATGGTGTTGGTGAGGGGGTGGGGAGTGGGTGGGTATTGTTATTATTGCTTTTCTTCGTTCAAGTTCTTCTTCTACCTTACTTTCCTTCCTCCCCCTCCTCCTCTTGCTGTTGTTGTTGTTGTGATGGTGGTGGTGGTGTTGACTTGGTGGTTTTGTTGTTGTTCCTCCTCCTCTTCTTCTTCTTCCTCTCCTCCTCCTCCTTCTTCTTTGTGTTGTTTTTATTTTGTTGTTGTCATTGCTCTTCTTCTTCTTCTTCTTCTTCTTCTTCCTCTCCTCTCCTTCTTCTTCTTCTTCTTCCTCCTTCCTCCTCCTTCTTCTTCTTCTTCTTCTTCTCCTCCCTTTTCCTTCTTCCTCTTCTTCTTTCTTCTTCTTCTCTCTCCTCCTCCTCCTCCCATCCTTCTCCTCCTCTTCTTCTCCTTCTTCTTATCTTTTTCTTCTTGGTGTTGTTGGTTTTATTTTGCTGTTGTTGTTGCTCTTCTTCTTGGTGTTGTTGGGTTTTTTGTTGTTGTTGCTCTTCTTGTTCTTGTTCTTGTTCTTCTTCTTCTCCTCCTCCTCCTCCTTTTTCTTCTTCTTCTTCTCCTCCTACTCCCCATCCTTCTCCTCCTCTTCTTCTCCTTCTCTTTTCTTCTTGTGTTGTTGTTTTTATATTGTTGTTGTTGCTCTTCTTCTTGGTGTTGTTAAGGTTTTGGTTTTTGTTGTCGTTGCTCTTCTTCCTCTTCTTCTCCTTCCTCCTCCTTTTCTTCTTCTTCTTGGTGTTGTTGCTAGTTTGTTCTTGCTGTTGCTCTTTCTCTTCTCCTACTCCTCCTTCTCATTCTTGTTCTTTTAATCAACTGATCCTTCAACATCTCCGCTATCCCTCCTTGCCCACTTTTTCTGCTCCTTTTTCTCCCTGTGTTTTCCATTCTTGGCCACACATTTTTCATTTCTTTTGGGTTGAAGTCCTCTTGAGGTTATTATCTCTCTCTCTTCTTCCTTCCTCTTCTTCCTTCTCCTCCTTCTTCCTCTTCCTCCTTCTTTCTCCTTCGTTCTTTTATTTTTTTATGTTGTGGTTTTTTAATTTGTTGGGGTTTTTGTTTTGTTTTTTTGTTTTGGGGGGGGGGGGGGCTTATAGAGGCTATATGATAACAATTTTTAGGTGCTCCCCCCCCCCCTTTTTTCCCCTCTCTCCTCCGCACCCCACCCCACCCATCACCCCGCCCCAACCAACAGCCAGTTTAATCAGACAGTATCATATAAGATCATCACCACCACCATCATCTCTGTCGCCCCAACCTCCCCTCTTTTCTGTCTGTCTGTCTGTCTGTCTGCCAACCTCTTTCTCTCTGAAATGCTCTTGACTTCTTTCTTGCTCCTGCTTTTGTTCATTTTCATTCTCTCTCTTCTCTCTCTCTCCATCCTCCTCCCTCCTCTCCTCACTTTCTCTCTCTCTTTTCTCCTCTCCCCACCCCTCTCTCTCTCTCATCTTCTTCTCTCTCTCTCCTCCTCTTTCTTTTCTTTCTTCCCCCCCCCCCCTCTCTCTCTCTCATGTTCTTCTTTACTTCTTTCATGCTCCTGCTTTTTTCATTTTCATCTGTCCCCTCTCCTTCTCTCTCTTTTTGTTCTTCTTTACTTCTTTCTTTTTCTCCTGCCTTCATTCATTTATTTCACTCCTCTCTCTCCCTCCTCTCTCTCTCCTTTCTTTCTTTCTTCCTCCCAATCTTCTTACTTCTTTCTTGCTCCTGTCTTCATTCATTTATTCATTAATTCACTCTCTCTCTCCGCTCTCTCTCTCTCTCTCTCCCCCCCCCCCCCTCTCCTCTCTCTCTCTCTTGCTTTCTCCCTAATTTTTCTTTACTTCTTTCTTGCTCCTGTCTTCATTCATTTATTCATTAATTCACTCTCCTCTCTCTCGCTCTCTCTCTCCTCTCTCTCTCTCACTCTCCCTCCATCTCTCCCTCTCTCTCTCTCTCTCTCTCTCCCCCTCTCTCTCATCGCTTTCCCTCTCCCCCCTCTTGCTATCTTTACTTCTTTCTTCTTCTGCCTTCATTCATTTATTCACTCTCTCTCTCTCTCTCTCTCTCTCTTCTTCTCTTTCTCTTCTTCACTGACCCCATCGGTGGAAGGCCAGAGGTCAAGCAGTCTCACCAGTCAGGTCACTGCTGGATGTATGGAAGTGGACATCACACCAAGCTGACTTCAATTACTTTGGCCTGTCATCTTCGCTGTCTACATGTCTGTCTATCTGTCTTGTCTTGTCTGTCTGCCTTGTCTGTCTCGTCTGTCTTGGGTTCTTTTGTGTGTCTCCGTCACTGTCTTTCTTGTTTCTGGGTTTTTTTGGTGTTTTTTGGGGGGGAGCTGTATTTTTTCTTCTTCTTTTACGGGTGTGTGTGTGCGTGTGAGTGTGTGGTGTGTGTGTGTTGTGTGTGTGTGTGTGTGTGCGTGCTTTTTTTTTCCTCTTTTTTGCTCTTTATTCCAATCCCGATCTTTTTTTTTCTATTATCGCCATTCCTTCCTTCCTTTCTTTTTTTCACTTTTTTGTTTTTAATATTTCTTCTTCTCTTACCCCTTACTTCATTTCTGAGGTGTTTTTTTGTGGAGTTTTTTATTCGTTCCTTTTATTTCTTCATGTCTGTTCTTTTTTCTTCTGTCCATCTCTCACTTCATTTCGTTTCGTTTCCTTTACCTCTCTCCCTCTTCTTTTTTTTTTCTTGTTTGACTTTCTTTGTTTATTCTCCCTTTTTCTTCTTTTTCTTTCATCTTCCTTTTTTCCTCTGATAGACAGACAGATAGAGATACAGAAACAGAAAGACAGACAGGCAGGCAGAGGAAGGAGAGAGAGAGATTCATTCTTTATTTCGAGTATAATAGAATAAGAGAGAGAGGAGAGAGAGAAGAGAGAGAGAGAGAGAGAGAGAGAGAGAGAGAGAGAGAGAGACAGACAGACAGACAGACAGACAGAATGAAAGAGTGAATGAACATTTTTATTGAGGGGAAAGAATAAGCACAATGGTGGGTGGTTTTTTTCCATCCAGCCCTCAGTCCAAAAGGTCAACCAATCAACCAATCATTCAACAATTAAACAAACAATAATGAAATGTCGAAATAACTAGGTAAAACATAAACAGAGCAAGAGAGAGACTGAGACACACACTCATCACCCCCCCCCCCCCCCCCCTCACACACACACTCAAACACACCCCCCCCCCCACCCCCAAAACACACCACAAAGACATGAGTATCATCCCCCCCCCACCTCCTCCCCACCTCACCCCATACCCCTCCTCCCCCCACCCCCCCCCCCCACCCCCCAAAAAAAAACCCAAAAAAAACAACAAAAAAACACAACCTTGTGGTTAGGTCAGCTTTTGGCAATAAGAGTTAGGGCACCAACCCCAGTCTTCAATTATCGCACATAAACACACGCTCCCTCGCCTCTGACATCGAGAGCTCCCCATCCCCCTCCGCCCCCCCCCCCCCAATTCCTCCCCTCCACCCCCCCCCCCCCCCCCCCACACACACACACACACACACTTCCCTGCCCTGCCCTTTGCACGCTGGCCCCAGCGCGAGTGGGAGATGCGCGTGCTTCGCTTGTCAGTTCGCCTTGTCCATCTTGTCAACACCTTCGATTTCTTGCCACAGGGGTGAGGGGTGAGAGTGTGGGTGTGTGTGGGGGTGGGGGGGGGGGTTTTGTCGCTTCTAGCTCAAAACCCTTTCTGGAATTATAGGGGAAAAGGAGGGGGGGGTGGGTGGGAGGAGGGGGGGAGGGGGGAAGGGTAGGGGGGGGAGAGGGTGGTTGGGGTGGAGGGTGCTTTTGGGAAGGGGGGGTGGGGGGTAAGGATATGATGATGATGATGACGAGATGACGATGATATAAAGATGACGACAGAAAGTCTAGGGAACAGAAAAGGGTGGGGCTGTGGTGGTGTGTGCGGGGTTTGTGTGTGGTGTGTGTGCGGTGTGCATGGTGGTGTTGTGTTTTGGCGCGCGCGCGCGCGTGCGTGCATGTGTGTGTTGTGTGTGTGTAAAGGGAAAGGGATGGTGGAATCTTGTCTTGAAGGGGAAGCTGGATAAACTGTCTGGATTTCGGAGGTGGGGGGGGACAAGGAGGGAGGGGGGGGGTAAGATGGCAGCCAAAAGTTTGGAGGGGGGGGGGGGGGAAGGGGGGGGGGGGGGGGGGGGGGGGGGGGGGGGGGAAGGGGGCTGGATACGGGGGGTGGGGGATAGGGAAGGGGAGGTGGGGGGAGGGTGAGTGAGGTGATGCGATGTCTGGTAGTTGGGAGGGGGGTTTTTTTTTGGTTTTTTTTTTTTTTTGTTGAGGGGGGGGGAGGGGGGGGGGTGGGTGGGGGGGGGGGGGGGGGGGGGGGGGGGGAGGGGGGGTCGTTCTGGAAGAATTTCTGGAAGATTGGAACGATGAGATACGTGACTGTCTGATACCAGACGAATCGTATCGTGGCTTGGTGGGAATGGTCGATAGATTGGGGGTGGGGGTAGTCATTGCATTTTTTTTTTTATAAGACCCACACACACACACAATTTTTGCATTTTTCTTTCTTCTCAAATCTATATGAATTCAAGATATTACCTTCTCTATGACAGATTGAGACGGGACGAGATAGCCTGGTGGTTAGAGTGATGCGCTCGTAATCTGCTGATCCGGGTTCGAATCTTGTTCCAGGAGATTTTTCCTCTGGAGTTAACATCAGTGCGTCTCTACTCCCCCCTTAAAAGTCCTTCGGATGAGACCATAAACCAAGGTCCCGTGTGCGAACACACGCAGAACATCTTGCGCACACGTTAAAACCCGTTCCACTTTTTGGAAGAGTAGGTCTCTGAGTGCTGGTGGGAAAGGATGACAAAACAGACAAAACTGTATACACACGGGGATTGGATGTAAAGAAAAGCACATGAATGTTTATTCCATTATCCTCGAAATAAAAGCTTATGAAAAAAGAATTAGGACTTGTATTCTACATAAGCAAGACATGAAGGAGAGGAGGAATTTGCTTTGATTTGTTTTTACAAGATATAGCGTTATATAAATTCCATTTATTATAATTATTATTATCATCGTTATTATTATTATTAATATTATTATTAATATTATTATATGCTTAGAAGGAATGACAGAGAGAGACAGAGAGAGACAGAGACACAAAGATTGAAAAAAAAAGGGGGGAGGGGGGGATGGGGGGTAGTAGCCAGAAAGACCAAGTCAAAAACAGAACGAAAATGGTAGCAACTGATAATTATACTCTAACCTTCTCCATAAAATAACACAGGACATAAGTTGCGTCATCTTTCTTTGATAGCCGACGAAATTCATTTTGTGATTTGTTTGTTTGTACAGCACTAAGTGACCAGAGAAATGGACTGGCTCCTTCCAAGTATTGCAGTAGACTCTCAACCTTTAGGTTGGCTTTACTTTTGTCAGCATAGAATGAAACAGTAAGAATAGGTAATCTAGCCATGTACTGATATTAGCTAGTGTGTGTGTGTGTGTGTGTGTGTGTGTGTGTGTGTGTTTTAATTATTCTTTTATATCGAGGATAATGGAATATTGTGTGTGTGTGAGTGTGTCGCGTGCGTGTGTGCTTAAATATTTTTCTTCTCTGTTTTGCATTGCAGGATCTATTTACTCAAATAAAATGTACATCACCGGCACCATCCCTGCACAAGAAAAAAAAGCTATATGCACTACTTTTTACCCCCCCCCCCCCCCCCCCCCGACAAGCTATATGGGCTACTATTTATCCCCCCCCAGACAAGCTATATGCCTACTGTTTATCCCCCAGACAAGCTATATACACTACTGTTTTATCCCCCTCAGACAAGCTATATGCACTACTGTTTATCCCCCAGACAAGCTATATGCACTACTGTTTTATCCCCCAGACAAGCTATATACACTACTGTTTTATCCCCCCCAGACAAGCTATATGCACACTGTTTATCCCCCTCACACAAGCTATACGCAAACTGTTTATCCCCCCCATAAAAGCTATATACACTACGTTTATCCCCCCCCCCAGGCAAGCTATACGCTCTACTGTTTATCCCCCCAAAATAGTAAGGCACTACTGTTACCCTCCAAGACAAGCAAAAGCCACTACTGCCCCCCCCCCCTCCCCTCCTAATTTATGCACTACTGATCCCTCCCGAAGACAAGCTATATAGCACTACTGTTCCCCCCTTCAAGACAAGTTATGCACAAATGTTCCCCTTCTAAAGATAAGCTAATGCATTTCTGTTCCCTCCCCCAAAAGAAAAGCAAATGCACTACGCCCCCCCCCCCCCCCCCCCCCCCCCTCAAGTTAATGCACTACTGTCCCTCCTCCGAAGACAAGCTATATGCACTACTGTTCCCTCCCTCCGAAAGAAAAACCCTATTATGCACTATGTTCCCTCCTCCGAAAGACAAGCTATAAAATGCACTACTGTTCCCTCCTCCGCGCAAGACATTGCTTATATTAATGCACTACTGTTCCCTCCTCCGCAGACAAGCAATATATCACTACTGTTCCCTCCTCCGAAGACAAGCTATAATGCACTACTGTTCCCCTCCCCGACAAGCTATATTTGCACTACGTTCCTCCTCCAAAGACAAGCTAATTTTGCACTACTGTTCCCTCCTCCGAAGACAAGCTATTATGCACTACTTTTTCCATCCTCCGAAGACAACTATTTTTGCACTACTGTTCCCTCCTCCAAAACAAGCTAAAAATTTTTGCACTAACTGTTCCCTCCTCCGCAGACAAGCTATTTTATGCCTACTGTTCCCTCCTCCGCAGACAAGCTAATATGCACTAACTGTTCCCTCCTCCCAGAAAAAGCTATATTATGCACTACTTTTTCCCCTCCTCCGCAGCCCAAGCTATATTATGCACTTACTTTTCCCCTCCTCCAGACAAGCTATATTATGCACTACTGTTCCCTCCTCCGCAGACAAGCTATATTATGCACTACTGTTCCCTCATCCGCAGACAAACTATATTATGCACTACTGTTCCCTCCTCCGCAGACAAGCTATATTATGCACTACTGTTCCCTCCTCCGCAGACAAGCTATATTATGCAGCTGTTCCCTCCTCCGCAGACAAGCTATATTATGCACTACTGTTCCCTCCTCCAAAGACAAGCTATATTATGCACTGCTGTTCCCTCCTCCGCAGACAAGCTATATTATGCACTACTGTTCCCTCATCCGCAGACAAGCTATATTATGCACTGCTGTTCCCTCCTCCAAAGACAAGCTATATTATGCACTGCTGTTCCCTCCTCCAAAGACAAGCTATAAAATTATTAACAACTGTTCCCTCCTCCAAGACAAGCTATAAGATTATGCACTACTGTTCTCTCATCCAAAGACAAGCTATATTATGCACTACTGTTCCCTCCCCAAAGACAAGCTATTTCACACTGTTCCCTCTCCCAAACAGCTATATTACACACTGTTCCCCCCCCCCCCCCCCCCCCCCCCCCCCCCCCCCCCCCCGACAAGCTATAGCACTACTTTTCCCCTCCTCCGAAGACAAGCTATTAATGCACCACTGTTCCCCTCCTCCGAAGACAAGCTATATGCACTACTGCCTCCCCCCCCCCCCCCCCCAAGTTATGCATTACTGTTCCTCCTCGAAGACAAGCTATATGCACTACTGTTCCCTCCCCCGCGAGACAAGCTATATGCACATCCTTCCCCCCCCAAAGCAATTTTAAATGCACTACTGTTCCCTCCCCCAAAAGACAAGCTATATTATGCACTACGTTCCCTCCTCCAAGACAAGCTATTTTAAATTCCACTATACTCCCTCCTCCAAAGACAAGCTATTTAGCACTACTTCCCCCTCCAAAGACAAGCTAATAATTACACAGTTCCCCCCAAAACCAAACCACCCCCCCCCCCAACCCCCCCCCCTCCCAACCCACCCCCCCCCCACCCCCCCCCCCCCCCCCCCCCCCCCCACGCCAAAGAAAAGCTATATGGTGGATCGTTGGTCTATATGTAATTCGCCTGCCTAAAAAGCGAAAATTACTGGTCAGAAGTGTGCGGTGGTTTGATTCCCGTTTGGACCTGAAACTTTTCCCTAATCCATTAGACCATGAGTATTGGTATGGGTGCTAGTCTTAATGAAATGATAAACCGAGGTCCTGTGTGTTACACACAATTATTTAGCGCACGCAAAAGAACCCACGGCAACAAGAGAGCTGTCCCTGGCAAAATTCTGTAAGAAAAAGCCACTCTGATAGGGAAACAAATGCAGTTGCAGACAGAAATAGAAAACAAATAAAGTAATGGGTGGCACTGCTCTTGTGGTGACGCACTCTCCCCAGTGAAAGCAGCCCGAATTTCACGCAGAGAAATCCGTCGTGACTTAAAGTGGTACAAGTAAATAAATAAATGAATAAATAAATATGCACCACTGTTTCCCTCCAAAGTCGAGTTATAACATGTACCTTTGCTCTCTTTACAAGACAAGTTATTTGCAATGTTGCTCCCTGTACAGAAGCAAGATTTCTACATATTTCTTTTTCTAAAAGACAAAAAACGTGCGCTATTTTTTAGCTCCCCCCCCCCCCCCCCCCCCCCCTAAACAGACAACGTTTGCAACCTGCCCATTCGACCTCAATATATATGCACTAATGCCCTTGATTTTAAAAGGAAAAAGTAAAGGAGTCCCATAACCTATAAGGCGTAGGGACGAGGCGTCAAGAGACCCCACTTTTCTAGGGCCAGCATATTGAGGCGGCGCCCACCTCCTCTCCCTCGCTGCTTTACCTTCCCTGACCCTAAAGAGGGCAGGTACCCATTTACAGCTGGGTGAACTGGAGGAACTGTACTGAAGCCAAGGCGCGCAAACGGTCACCCATCCAACTGGTAACCACGCTCGACACTGCTTAACTTGGCTGGGGAAAAGCGAGTGCTCCGACCACTGAGCTATCCCGTCCCCCTTGGATTGATTATCCACTGT
>CM054155.1:48675147-48717647 GCA_028751875.1 Rapana venosa
AAAGCAGCCTGAAGTATACGTAAAAAGAAACCTGCCGTGACTTAAAAGTGATAATGTACAATATAATACAACAGAATACAATACAATACAAAAAAACATTCACCTGTATCCGCCGATACAGTTGTTATAAGGTAAACTGAGGACTAGCCCTCCCCCCTCCTCCTCTTCCTCAGAGAGAAAATAGACAGACAGACAGACAGATAGACAGACAGACAGACAGACAGAGGATGGACTGTCAGACACAGTGACGAAATGAACAGACAGACAAGACAGACAGGCAGGCAGGCACACGCACATAACTGTCAGACAGGGACGAAATGGGCACACACACACAGAAACAGACACAGACACACAACTGTCATACAGAGAATAAATAGACAGATAGACAGACAGACAGACACACATACACAACTGTCAGACAGAGATGAAATAGACAGACAGACAGGCAGACAGACAGACAGACAGACACACACACACAAACTGTCAGACAGAGACGAAATGGACAGACAGACAGGCAGACAGACAGACACGCGCACACACACACACACACACACACAACTGTCAGATAGAGATGAAATAGACAGATAGACAGACAGACAGAGACACACACACACACAGACACACACACACACACTATCAGACAGAGACGAAATGGACAGACAGACAGACAGGCAGACAGACAGACAGACAGACAGACACACACACACACACAACTGTCAGACAGAGACAAAATGGACAGACAGACAGACCCCCGCCCCACCCACCCCTCCAACCCCTTGTTCACCCCCATTACCCACCTACAACCACCACCACCCCTCTCCTCCCTCCCCACTCCCAAACACACAACTACAACCACAAAAAATACCTCCTTCGCCTTAATGACAACAGGTTAATATTCAGCTGCCGGGAGTACCCCCCCTCTATTAACTAGCCTACCCCCACAACCTCCTTCTGCGATGTGACACTCCAGCGACATCCTAATCACCAGACCTCCTCCACGCCCATCCCCCTACCCTCCTCCCCATCCCTCTCCTTCCCCATCCCTTCCCCTCCTCCTTCCCCACCCAACCACTGCTTACCTTCACCTATTGTCCCATCCCCCCCCCCCCCCTTCCAAAGGTTCCCCCCCCCCACACACACACACACATACACGACAGGGGGTCCCAATAAAATGATAAACATCGGTTCATCAGTTTGTCCCATCCAGGAAACATTAACAGATTATCCCGCGCAGATTTCTGCCAAATTACCGCGGACGGGGACAAAAGCGCGCAGCGAGGGGGGGGGGGGGGGGGGGGGGGGGGGGGGGGGGGGGGGGAGGGGGTTGGGGGTTGGTTGTGGGGGGGGGGGGGGTTGGGGGGGTTGGTGGGGGTTGGGTGGAGGGGGGGGTGAATAGGGGAGGAAGCCGAGGGGAACGGAAAGTGTCCGGGCAATGAGGGGGAACCCCAAAACTGCCTCTTCACCGTGCCAGCAGTGATGACCGGTAATTTGAGCCCCTGTCAACCGCTTGTTCTCTTGTCTGTCCGTCTGTCTGTCTGTCTGTCTGTCTCTCTCTCTCTCTCTCTCTCCTCTCTCTCTCTCTCTCTCTCTCTCTCTCTCTCTCTCTCTCTCTCTCTCCCCCTCCTCTCCTTGTCAAACCTGCTGGTTACCTCGTTAGTTTGTCTTGTAGGGAGGAAGGAAGGGTGGGGTAGGTTGTTTTTTTTAAAGGTTTATTTTGTTTTTTGTTGTTGTTGGGGTGAGGTGGGGTGGTGTGTAGGGGTGGGGGGTGGGAGTAGGGGGGGAGGTGTCTCTTTTATTCCTTCACTGGTCTTATGCGTTTCTCTATATCTCTGTCTCTGTCTCTCTCTGATTATTAAGTCCCTTCTCAGGGCAAGGGCTGGATGAAAAAAAGTATATCAACACTTATCTGTAACCCTTTGGAATAAAGATTATTTATCAGCCAATCAATCAATCAATCTATCTCTCTCTCTGTCACACACACACACACACACACACACACACACACACACACACACACACACACACACACACACACACAATATTGTCAGTAATGACGCAACGAATGCCTAGTATTTTCTAACGTTTTGTTCCCGTACCTTTTTATTATCTAAAGTATAAACGTGAAAGAATGGATGAAACAGTAGGTGAAGTAATTTGTTTGTCCTGACGTTTTATGATTATTATTTTTTAATTCTTAAAACATACTTTATTTAAGTGTGTGTGTGTGTGTACGTGAGCGCGCACGCGTGAAGGTGTGTATGAGTATGTGTGTGCGTGTATATGTATAATGTGTGTAATTTGTATTTCCAATGTATTATCTTATCGATGTTCCTCTTTTTACTGGTTTAATTTAATGGTAAAGGATGCAATAATATAGCATTTCAGTATAATCATTAAGAAATTTGTTCTAAGATAGATGGCTTGATGAAAAAAAGCAAATGCATTGCTTATTCAATGTACCATCTGGAAATAAAAATTTGACTTGACTTGACTTGACTTGACTTCACACACACACACACACACACACACACACACACACACACACACACACACACACACACACACACACACACACGTAGAATATCTTGCGCACACGTTAAATCCTGTTCCGCTTTTCCTAAGAGTAGGCCATTTGTGTGCCGGTGGGAACAGATGACAATTTACAAAACCGCATACATACGGGGACTGGATGTAAAAAAAGCACATAAGTGCTTATTCCATTATCCTCGATATAAAAAGATTTAAATAAATAAAAAATAAAAACACACACGTACACACACACACGTACACACACACGTACACACACACACGTACACACACACACACACACACACACACCGAAAATCCAGCTGGCATGGAGGGTATTTTCTGGTGGGATGGGGTTGGGGGTTGGAGGTCTTTGACTTTTGTCCAGTTTTATGGCGGAATTATTTTGGATGGAATGTGGGTGTGGAAGGGAAGGGGGCAGGTCAGTGACAGATGGGGTCTCAGACATACACTCGTGTGTGTGTGTGTGTGTGTGTGTGTGTGTGTGTGTGTGTGGTGTGTGTGTGTGTGTGTGTGTGTGAGTGTTTTGTGTGTGTGTTTATGTGTCTGTCTGACTGTGTGTCTGTGTGTCTGTATATGCAGGGGCAAAATTAACTTTTTAAAAAGCCCCCAAAACTTTTGACTGACATCACTACCATCACCCATTTTCTTTGGGGGGGGGGGGGGGGGGGGGGGAGATTCCAAAATAAAACACAACTGTCCATGCTACCTTTTCCCAACTCTCTCATTATCAGACATAGTTATCATAAACCCCAATGGTTTTCTCAAGGTTTCAACTCTGGCAATGCACACACACACACAAACATACACACACACACACACACACGCTATATGCGCTACTGTTTCCCTTTAAAGACAAGCTTTAAGTATGTACCATTGCCCCCCCCCCCTCCTTCCCTGCCAAAGACAAGCTATATGCACTACTGTTCCCTCCCCAGAACTTTAACCAGAAACTTAGAAATTCACTGACAACCTGAAACTCTTAATGCTCGTCATAACTCATTCGTCAAACATCCATTAAGACTTTCCGCCTGAAGGGACTATGGCTAGGAGACCAGTGTCCTTTCTCTGCCTTCTTCTTCTTCTTTTACTACTGGCTTTCTTCAACTAAGCGGGAATCGACCCTGCTCCCTATAACAGATAATGGCATGACACCTTTTCTTGGCAATAACAGTCAACGGAGACATAATATTTACCATTTTTAGTCCAGACTTGAATCACGCGCCCTGTGATGTTCTTTACCTGTGATTTATGGTGGGTGTTTAAAATGACTCGTGGGTTTGAGATGAGTTCTTAAAGGCAAGGGTGTTGTGTGTGTGTGTGTGTGTGTGTGTGTGTGTGTGTGGTGTGTGTGTGTGTGTGTGTGTGTGTGTGTGTGTGTGTGTGCGTGCGTGCGTCTGTGTGTGTGAGTGTGTTTTACTATCTTTGTTAAAATAGATCTGCACTATCTTGGATTATGCTTAGCTTATTTTGTTCTTTGTTTTCATTTTCTTTTCTTTTTTTAAATATATCTCTATGCCTTGTTTGTTTCCATTTGCGCCCCTTCCTTCTTTTACCATGCGCAAAATGCGTTGTGCTGCCGTTAGGCGCCTTACAAGTCAGGACCAGCACATCCAACTTCGGCATTGAGAGAACTGTTCTCTTTGAAGTCTTTCTGGAAAAAGGCAAGAGAATAGACTAAGAAGGCAGAAAATAGACAAGGAGGTTTAAAAAAAAATCTTTTTATTTATTTATACCACGGCAGATTTCTCCGCGTGAAATTCGGGCTGCTCTTCCCGGAGAGAGCGCGTCGCCACAAGAGCAGCGCCCCCATTTTTCTCCTTTTTCCTGTCTGCAACTGTATGTTTCCCTATCAGAGTGGCTTTTTTCTACAGAATTTTGCCAGGGACAACTCTCTTGTTGCCGTGGGTTCTTTTACGTGCGCTAAATAATTTTGTGTAACACACCTCGGTTTATCGTCTCATCCGAAAGACTAGCACCCAGACCACCACTCATGGTCTAATGGATAGGGGAAAAGTTTCGGGTCCAAACGGGGTTTCGAAAGGAAGAAAAGGAACAAGGCAGAAACAAAGAGAGGGATAGAAAAGAGGGAATTCATGCACAGATTTTCCAGAACGTGGGGATGCTTATACTGACAGGACCCGGGCATACCCAAGAGGGGAAAGAAAATACAACATATGAATATTCCTCAGTTTACGAGAAAGAAAGAAAGAAAGAAAGAAAGAAAGAAAAGAGAGAGAGAGAGAGAGAGAGAGAGAGAGAGAGAGAGAGACAGAGAGACAGAGAGACAGAGAGAGACTGACTGACCAACCGACCAACTGATAGATAACAAGACAAACTGATAGATAGCAAGACAGAAACAGACAGACAAAGATGAATGCAGAAAAAAAGACAAGTTAAATACCCTTTGTCACAAACTGTATTTCGAGGCTAAATTCATATTCGCAATTACCCAACTTTTCTTTTTTTTTGTTGTTGCCATCATTGCAGAAATAAAATCCAAAACACATCACAAATCTCCCCTTCCTAGTGCTAAATCCAAATCCACGCGAACAATGCGAAAGACTTCTCGTAGGTAAACTTGATATCTCTGTGAAATAAATATCTCCATTTAGACTTTCCGCTCGGAGCAAGGAATGAAATATGAATATGAACACGATTTTCTTCGCTTCGACCTTTTTTTTCTTCTTCTTCTTCTTTCATTGACTATGTGGGGGTCGCCTGGCCACTAGACCCTATTATACAGATAATGGAATAACGCCTCTCACCAAAGGATGAATCCTCAAAGACATAATATTTACCATTTAGTCTAGTTATGAATAGATCCGGATGACAGTTTTGGTATGATTGATGGTGTTTTGACTCACTGAGTGCGCTTTTCAATGAATCCAGGTACTGGTATCCTCCCCCCTCCCCCCTTTACTCATATAGAACTTAGGTTGTATTTTGTCGTTTTCTTTGTCATCTCCACTTATTTTCTTTCATCTTTCTCTAATTTCCTTCCTCTACTTTTGCTGTAGTGTACCTGTTCGTTCCATTTCTTTATTGTTTGTTGCTGTTTTGTTATTGTTTCATATTTTCTTTATTATTGTTCTTTATTTTTTCTGAATTTCTTTATTTTATCTTCTTTTAATCCTCCTGTATCTTTATCCCCCTCTTCTCCTTCTCCATGTACCCAGCAGCTAATGAAGCCGACAGACAGAGACACGGAGATAGACAGAGACACAGAGAGAAAAAGTAAAAAAACAAAAACAAAAAACAAAGCCAGAGAGACAAACACAAGGACAGACAAACATATCAACCTCTCAAACCACAAACTTTTTGCTTGAATGATTCCCTCTACACCATTAACCAGCCTTCTATGACCCTATTATAAAACAAACGAATCGCAAGGACAGCTCATGTTTCATCTTCCTAATGCACACTTACAAATCCACTGAGAGAGTGAAATGGTTCTAATGTCAAAGCTAGACCTATTCGCAAACGATAGATCTCCATTAAGACTTTCTGCCCCAAGGGAGAACTGCTATTAAAGCGATTTCCATGCCTTTGGTTTTTCTTTCATGGGCTGTGTTAACATAAACGGAAGGGTGGCCTGACATCTATAACAGATAATGGAATGACACCTTGCCTGTCATGGACAAATCCACTACAGCATAATATTCACCATTTTCCCACAGGCTTCAATAGACCCCCCCCCCCCTTTTTTTTGTGGCTGACATGATTTATGCTATGTTGAACGAGTGCATTTTTTTAATGGCTGCAGCACATTTTTCTGGTTATTAAGACACAAATCACACTTTTTTCCCAATACAAATGAAAGAAATTCTTTTCAACGTCAATGTGGTATTTTATTTTGCCTTTTTCACATGGACTGAGAGAGAGAGAGAGAGAGAGAGAGAGAGAGAGAGAGAGAGAGAGAGAGACAGACAGATAGAGAGAGAGAGAGAAACAGAGACACAGAGATTGACAAGACACAGAGGTACAGAGAGAAAAAAAAGAGAAAAAGAGGGATAAAGCGAGACACAAACAAAGAGACAGACAGAGATAGAGACAAAGAGATAGAGATACAGAGAAAAAAAAGGGATATAGCGAGAGCAAACACAGACACAGACTCAGAAACAGCACAGGGACAGACAGAGACACAGAGATAGACAGACACAGAGATAACAGATACAGAGAAAAAGAAAGGATATAGCGAGAGACACAACATAGACACAGAAGCATAAAAGAGACAGACAGAGACACAGAGATAGACACAGAGATAACAGAGAGAGAGAGAGAAGAAGAGAGAGAGAGAGAGAGAGAGAGAGAGAGAGGGATAAAGTGAGAGACACAAACACAGACACAGACTCAGAAACAGACACAGGAGACAGAGACACAGAGATAGACAGACACAGAGATAACAGAGAGAGAGAGAGAGAGAGAAAAGAAAAAGAGGGATAAAGAGAGAGACACAAACACAGACACAGACTCAGAAAGAGACAAAGACACAGACAGATAAACAAACATATCAACCTTTCAATACACAAACCTCATCTTTCTGCTTGAATGATTCCCTCTGCACCATTAACGAACTTTCTATCGCTCTATTACAAGACAAACGAATCGCAAAGACAGCTCATGTTTCATCTTCCTAATGCACACTTACAAATCCATTGAGAGAGTGAAACGATTTTCGTGTCGAAGATAGACCTATTTACAAACGATAGATCTCCATTAAGACTTTCTGCTCCAAGGGAGAACAGCTATTAAAGCGATTTCCATGCCTTTGGTTTTTCTTTCATCGGCTGTGTTAACACAAACGAAAGGGTGACCTGACATCTATAACAGATAATGGAATGACACCTTGCCTGTCATGGACAATTCCACTACAGCATAATATTCACCATTTCCCAACGAGCTTGAATTAACTATATTTTGCTGGTATGACTTATGCTGTCTTAACTGAATGCTTCAACAGAGTTTGTTGTTTGTTGTTTGTTGTTGTCACTGAGGTTTATTGCCTTACTTTTGGTTTTGGATTTTTTCACAGGGACTGAAGATTGTGGTTTTTGCTTTTATCCATTTTATTCACTTCTATCTTTATTCCTTTGTTTTATCGGGGAGTGGGGGTGGGGTGATAATAGCTTGGGTTTTTAAAAAAAAATTTTTTTCCTTTTTCAGCTCTGCCATTACACATTAACTTTTTTACCATTCTCTCACAGAGAGACAGAGAGAGAGACAGAGAGAGAGAGGAGAAGAGAAGAGACAAGCAGGAGGCAGGAAGAGAGAGAAAGGAAAGAAACAAGAGAAAACATCTATGAGATGAGAAACGAAACATAGTGAATTACCCAACCTTCCAAATATTTATAGACAAACCCCTAATGACCAATAAGGTGTTGTCTTGGTACTGCACATGATATTTATATCCACTGAGAGTGTAAAATGATTCTCTCCTCCCTCTGCTCTATGTTTTACCTATTGGGAAGGATGCCTGGTGCCAGGTCTTCTCCTGTGCTTGTAACTCTGCAGGAAGTCTACCCCCTAGGCTCAGCCAACACATTCTGACTTCAGAGCGCTCGGCTCAGCACCTTCTGTTAGTACATTATGCATGCTGGGTATGTTTGTGTTTCCTTAACCCACCAGATGCTGATATGAATTACAGAATCTTCAACATGGATACCTTGATCTTTCTGCATATGTATATACACAAAAAGGAATTAAGGCACTGGCAGGTCTGCACTTTAAGTTGACCTGGGAGATCGTAAAGGAAAAAAATCTCCACCCTAAATTCACATAGCAAATACACACACACACATACACACACACACACACACACACACACACACACACACACACACACACACACACACACACACACAACACACACACGCACACAGAGGCGCAAGCGAGTTCAAACCCTAAGTTCAAACCCACGACTTTGTAGACACACAGGATTCAAGTCGAAATTGTCTTAACCCCTTGGCTACCTCATCTATCTAAAATAATGAGGATGCCTAACCTAGACCTATTTGCCAATGATAGATTTCACTCGAGACTTTTTGCCCCAAGGGAGAACAGCTATTAAAGCGATTTCCATGCCTTTGGTTTTTCTTTCATGGCTGTGTTAACATAAACGGAAGGGTGACCTGACATCTACAACAGATAATGGAATGACACCTTGCCTGTCATGGACAAATACACCAAGATACAATATTTACCCATTTTTTCCCAGTAGGGTATGTGTGTGTGCCTGTGTGTGTGTGTGTGTGTGTGTGTGTGTGTTCCTGCGTGCGTGTGCGTGCGTGCTTGTATACATGTGTGTGTGTGTGTGTGTGTGTGTGTGTGTGTCTATGTGCGTCCTTATGCATATTTGACCTAGTGATGGTTTTTCAATGATTCCAGTGCTGCCTCCCCGTCCCCTCTTTTCTCTCTCTCTCTCTCTTTCTTCTTCTCTCTCTCTCACACACGTTAAATCCCTGTTTCCGCTTTTCGTAAGAGTAGGCCATTATGTGCCGGTGGGAACGGATGACAAAATTTACAAAACTGCATACACACGGGGAATGGATGTAAAAAAGCACATAAGTGCTTATTCCATTATCCTCGATATAAAAAAATAAAATTAAAATAAGATAAAATAAAATCTCTATTGCAGAAGAAAATCATTAGGATGATACTTATGCAATATTCTTGTCTGGATTTACTTTTAAATTTTTTCTCTCCCATTTTTTTGGGGGTGGGAAGTTTGTTTTGTTTCATTTAATCTTATTTTAGTTGGTTTTATTTTGTTTCCTTACTCTCAGACTATATCATAGTTTATGCTTGTGTCTGAACATGGGTTGCCTGCCTTCTTTGTAGGGACATTATCAACATAACTTAAAGAAACACGCTGTTTTTTTGTTTTAACAGATTATTTTAATTTTACGTGTCTGTCTGCCTGCCTGTCTCTCCCCCCCCCCCCTCCCTCTCTCTCTCTCTCTCCCTCTCTCTCTCTCTCTCTCTCTCTCTCTCTCTCCTCTCTCTCTCTCTCTCGTCTCTCTCTCTCTCTCTCTCTCTCTCTCTCTTCTGCATGAAAAACATGAAGTTTGTTTCGGCATCCAAAGAAAGTATATTTCCTATGTGTAAAAGAAAAGAAGTATTTTTTGTTGTTTTTCTTTGTTTGTTGTTGTTCTTGTTTTTTAAATTTAGTCCACTCTCTTTCTTCTTCCATCCTTCATTCTTCTCTCCTCCCTCCTCTCCCTCCCTCTGATATGATTTTCACTCATTCATTCTATTCTTTAGTTCTTTCGTTAATTCTTTCTTTGTCTTTTCTATCCCTCCTTCCTTTCTTCTCTCCTTCAACCATGCCTTCATTCCTTTTCTGGTTTTTTTTACTGAATATTTTTTCTGTCTCTGTGTATACTCCTTCTCTTCTTTTCTATGTTCTGTCTGTCTGTCTGCCATTCTTTCTGTCTTTTTTTCCCTCTCTCTATCTTTGTTCTTCTTTCATTACTTTCGTTTCCCCTTGCTTTCCGTTTTCCCACGCTTTATTTCTACTTTTCTGTCTTCCTTGCTCCTTTTGAGTTTCATTCATTCATCCAAAGTTCGTTCCTTTTTTCCTTGTTTCCTTTCCTTTTGAATTCCTTTCGCTTTATATCAATTTTAACCCCCCCCCCCCCCCCCCCCACTCTCTCTCTCTCCCTCTCTTCTTCTTTTTTTTTCGTTGCCACTTTCGTTTGTCATTTTTCTTCTTTTCATTTTCCCCCCAATTTTTTCTCTCTCACATCTCTCACCCCATCCTCAGCGAAGAAGCAAAATAATTGGTTCCTTTCTTTTTTCTTCTGTTTTTTTTTCTTCTTTCTTTTCTTTTCCTTCCACCCTTCTTTCCTTCCTTTCTTTCCTTCATTTTATCTACTCTCAGCTCTTCCTATCCACAGCACTCTTATGTAAAATGATTTTAGTTCCTTACTTCTTCTTCTTTCATTCTTCCTTTCCTTCTTTCATTTTTTTCTTTTCTCCTTTTCTCCCCCCCCCCCCCCCCCCCCCTCCTCTTTCTCTCATATATCGTCCCATGCACATAACTTCGATATGGTTCCTTTTTTCTGTTCATTTTTTGTAACCCTTTACTGCCTGCCTGCCTGCCTAGCTGCATACAATACAATACATGTTATGTATGTATATTTTGTATGTATGTATGTATGCATGTACGGTAGTGTACCGTATCCCTTTTACTTTCTTCCCTCTTTTTCTTTTTCCATTTCTCTTTCTCATCTCTCAGCCCATCCACCACGTTATAACCAAAATAATAATGTGTTCCTTTCTTTCTTTCTGTTAAGTTCTTTGTTTCTTTCTTCCTCAATTTCTTTCCGTCTTTCTTCCTTCATTCTCTTTTTCATATCTCCTCTCTCTCTGTCTCTCTCCGTCTCTCTCTCGTCCCATCCACATCACTAAGAAGGAAAATAAATGTGTACCTTTTTTTTCATTTCATTCGTTCGTTCTTTCTTCGCATATCTTATTTGGTCCCCCTCCCCCCCCCCTCTCTCTCTCTCTCTCCCCCCCCCTCCCACCCCTCACCATCTTCTCCCGCCCCTTTCCATCCACAAACATCGCTGTAAGCAAAATAATTTGCTCGCCACAACTATTATTGAATACCGCGCCCTTTTTCTTTCTTCCTCTCTCTCTCCTCTCTCTTCTCTCTCTCTCTCTCTCTCTCTCCCTCTCCTCTCTCTCTCTCTCTCTCTCTCTCTCTCTCAACGACCCGCCTACCTCATCCCCTAGGGGCAAGGTAGGGAAAATAGGGTTGTGGAGGGGAAGGAGGGGGGGGGGGGGACAGGGAGGAGGGCTAGAGGAGTTCTAATGAATGGACTCTCGTAAAATGGGGGAGGGTCCTGTGAACCCTGTAGGGGTCAGATGAAGAAAAGCAAAAATCTTGGAGGAAAGGAAGTGGGGTGATGGGGGAGGGGGGGGGGGGGGGGGGGCGATTTGGGGGGTTGGGGGGGGGGGGTAGGAGAAAGGGAAGGGGTGTGTGTGTGGAACGGAAGGGAGGATCTATGTGTTGGTGGGGGGGGGGTGGGGGGGGGGGGGGGAGGGGGGGGGGGGGGGGGGGGGGGGGGGGTGTATAGGTTGTTATGTTGTTGTGTGTTTATTTTACTTTATTCATTTATTCTTTTATTTTGAGGATAATGGAATAAGCACTGATGTGTTTTGTTTTTTTACATCTAGTCCCCGTGTCTATGCATTTTTGTCAGTTTTGTCGTCCGTTTCCAACGGCATACAATGGCCTACTCTTCCAAAAAGCGGAACGGGTTTTATCGTGTGCGAAGATTTTCTACGTGCGTTCGCACACAGGACCTCGGCTTCTAGTCTCATCCAAAGGATTTTTTTTCTGTTGGGGGGAGGGGGGTAGGAGTGGAGTGAGCACTGATGTTTATTCCAGAGGAAAAATCCTCTTGAATGAGATTCGAACCCGAGTCAGCAGATCACGAGCGCATCACACTAACCACTAGGCTATTCATGAGTTGTGTGTTGTGTGTGTGTGTGTGTGTGTGTGTGTGTGTGGTGTGGTGGTGTGTGTGTGTGTGATGTGTGTGTGTGTGTATGTGTGTGTGTATGGTTGTGAGTGAAGTTTGTGTGTGTGTGTGTGTGTGTGTGTGTGTGTGTGTGTGTGTGTGTGTGAGTGTGAGTGTGTGTGTGTGCGTGTTCCTTAAGTGCTAAACTCCAGACCACACTGATGACCTCAATAGAGATTAGTAATAGTACTTTTACATTTTTTTAACATAGTTTGTTGTGTTGACCAAAGATCAGTATCACATCGCATAATTCTAAGATTTGAGCTCTAGATTGGACTAAGAACATGACTATTCATCATTTCAAATAAAAAATTTGATACAATGTTTCAACGGCCAAAATGATATGGACAAGACTTTCGCTGGACTCCTTCTCACAGGCATAAAACAGCGGCCGGACTGTCTGTTGACAAAACGATGCACAACGAGGATTTCCAGAACACAACTTCTGCATCGATTGTTGTGAAACTGTTTCGTTATCAGAAAATCACATGTACATCAAAGCAACTTGCATAGAAAACTGGAAACAGGCTATTCAAGACAAAGTGTTCTCGCTTTACCTTTTCTTTACAAAGCACGAAAACATACACTGTCTTAACTGTCCCCTTCCCCATCTTCCTGTCCGCTTCTCAAGTTGTTTGGTTACTACTTCTTTCGAAAATAAATATTATCTTGACACATACCACCCTCCCCACCCTCCTCTCGACGTTTGAGTAGCAGAAGTCCGCGAACAGGGGAAAGCATTCGATAACATCCCCCCCTACCCCAAAATAGAAAACTTTCCCCCAAAACTCAACAACAAACCCCCCTAACAACAACAGAAAAAAAAGAAAAACACAAAAATAACCAAAGAACCCCCAAAAGACAGTCCCCCCCAAAAAACACAACAAACAACAACAAAACCCCAACCACACACACAACCCCCCCCCCCCCCCCCCCCCCACAAAAAACACACAACAAAGAAACAACAAACAACCCCACCCCCTTCAAAAAACACACCACACAACAAAACAAACACCACCTCACATAAAATAAACCCCTCACAAACAAATAACAAAACAAAGCAACCCGCCCCCCCCCCCCCCCCCCCCCATCCACCACCCCCCCAAATAACAATAAAAAAAAAAAAGAAAAATCCACTCCAACCTGACTGTTTGGCATCGGTTCTTTTGCCAAGTACAATTGCAGATTAAGCGTTATTTTGTTGCCGCACCGACTCACCAGCGACTGATTGATACCGAGACACTGTTGACATAACTGCAGAGCAATAGACCTGACCTTGCCTTCCCGTGCGCTCTCTCTCTCTCTCTTCTCTCTCTCTCTCCTCTCTCTCTCCTCCCTCTCTCTCATCTCTCTTCTCCTCTCTCTCTGTCTGTCCTCTCTCTCTGTCTGTCTCTCTCTCCTGTCTGTCTGTCTCTCTGTCCTCTCTCTCTCTCTGTCTGTCCTGTCTCTCGCTCTCTTCCCCTTACCCCACACGCGCAACTAATCCAACCAAAATCCTTGCAGGAAATCCCAACAAATTTTAGTAACAATCTACAAGTGAAACTGGACAGCTGAACATCAGGTTTCTTTGCCGCCGCCTGCTTCTCCCCCCCCCCCCCCCCCCTCTCTCTCTCTCTGTGTCTGTCTCTCTCTCTCTGTGTCTGTCTCTCTCTCTGTCTGTCTCTCTCTCTGTCTGTCTCTCTGTCTCTCTCTCTCTCTGTCTGTCTGTCTCTCGCTCTCTTCCCCTTACCCCACACGCGCAACTAATCCAACCAAAATCCTTGCAGGAAAATCCCAACAAATTTTAGTAACAATCTACAAGTGAAACTGGACAGCTGAACATCAGGTTTCTTTGCCGCCGCCTGCTTCTCCCCCCCCCCCCCTCTCTCTCTCTCTCTCTCTCTCTCTCTCTCTCTCTCTCTCTCTCTCCTCTCTCTCTCTCTCTCTCTATCTCTCGGGTTCGATACCCTTTCCAGGGTTCGATTCCCGTTCCAAGGGGATATATTCCCCTGGTGTTAACATCAGTGCAGACTCCACTCTCACTCACTCATCCTTCGGATGAGACTATAAACCCAGGCCCCGTGTGTGCGAACGCACCCAGAACATCTTGCGCACACGTTAAATCCTGTTCCGCTTTTCGTAAGAGTAGGCCATTGTGTACCGGTGGGGAACAGATGACAGCGTTTACAAAACCGCATACACACGAGGACTGGATATAAAAAAGCACATAAGTGCTTATTCCATTATCCTCGATATAAAAGACTAATAATAATGATAATAATGATAATGATAATAATAATAATAATAATAATAACAATAATAACAATCTCTCTCTTTTCTCTCTCTCTCACGCTTTAGCCACTAACATGCCCCACACCAAAATAAAACAGTATTTTAACAGGCATCTTTCTTTTATGCACCCCCCCCCCCCCCCCCCCACCCACCACCACCACCACCGCCCCTCCCCGGGACTAGCTCTTGCTGCTTTGCTGCAAAGAGTTCATGGCACAGGGAATGCACCTGAACAACCTGCAGGAATGCCACCCGCACTTGAATGACACCCTGGGCCCCGAGTCTTAGGTTCCAATCAGTTTCGAGAATATCGGCGCACTGGCTGGCTGGCCTTTCATTGTCCTAGCATCAAGTGTGAGCGTGGTGCAGACAGTCCAAACAGATTTCAAGTCTTCTGTGGCTGACCCTGTCACAGAGTCCTACCTATATAACCCAAGGCTTTCTGACCCAATCCCCTCTCCCCCTCCCCCCTCTCCCCCCCCCCCCCCCCCCCCCGGGGGCCTAGCTCCTTCCCCCCCCCACCGGGGGATTTTGGACTCAGGAAAAGGGCAATAACAAGTGGAAGTCAAAACAGAAGAGAAACAAATGCTCATTTGTCATCTTGCAACTCCTGAGCGATTTAGTATCCAGGTGAGCTGAGCGGGTAGCAGTCTTACCCAGGGTATCCCTCCACATAAGGGGGTGGGGAGGTAAGGGGGGGGGGAAGGGGAGCTAAGAAGGGGACGTGGTGGGGGGTGGGGGAGGAGGAGAGGGGACGTAGACAGTAACCCCAGCGCGTCACTCAGATGGGATTTTAATCCGCCACCCGACAAGATGGCCTCCGCTTCACTTCCTTCGCGATGGATGATGGGTAAGGGGAGTGCACTCCCTGCTGAGGAAAGACATTTGCGCGGGGCCCCCCCCCCACCCCCTCTTCCTCCTCCCGGTCGAGACAGGTGAGCGCGCACAGCAGGGGGGGGGGGGGGGGGGGGGGCTGGGGAGGGGAGGAGGAGGGGGAGGAGGGGGTTCCGCGCGCGCTGTGGAGAGAGGAGACGCAAGCCCTAAGGTCCCTCCTTAGAGGAGGCTGTGAAACCCGAGCACTGCCATCGCGGATGGCAATCTATCATGGCCGTGCTAGTCCCTTGTCACCATGATGCGACGACGTCCTGCTGAGGGATTGGGAAGGGGGAAGGATGGAGGGGATGGGGGGATTGGGGGGGATGGGGGGGGGGGGAGGAGGAGGAGGGTGAAGGGGATGGAGAAGAGAGGTAAAGGGGGTAGGTGTAGTTGGTTCTTGGCACCACTGGTGGTGGTGGTAGTGGTGGTGGTGGTGGTGGTGGTCGTGGTGGTGGTTAGTGTGGGTGATGAGGAGGATAGAGGAGGGAATGAAGGGGAAACATAACGATGGTGGTTAGAGGGTGGTGAGGGTGGGTGGGAAGGGAGGGTGGGTGGGGTAGGGGTCGGGTGGAGGTGGGGGGGTGGGGGGGGTAGGTGAGGGTGGGAAGGGTGGGGTTGGGGTGGGGTGGGGGGCTTGCCACTTTTACGCTTGGGCGGACACATGACAAATCCTCAAGATCAACCCGGCTTGCTTTGCTTTTCCGGGTCAAAAGAGCACTTGCTGTCAAGGGATCGGCAGAGTTATTATTATTGTTATTATTATCATTATTATTATTATATTATTGTTATTATTATTGTTAACATTAGTACTATCGCTACTACTGTTGTTGTGATTACAAACGTGTCACACTGTACCACAGTTTTTGTTATGTCATTGCAATTACGGGCTTGGTTCCCTAACCATTAGATTGATGTTCTCTTTTCTTGCATAGCCATTCAATAGCAAAGGACTTTCTAGAAAGCAAACACTGAGCCTATATACATACATATATATATATATATATATATATATATATATATATATATATATATATATATATATATATATATATACATATATATATATATAAAGTTATGGGACACCTTTACCTTCTTTTTGTATACACATACCCATATTAGAAACAATAATTTCTTCATGAAGTCAAAGGGACGTAAAGGTCTTGAATAACAAAAGTAATGATTTTGTTTATTTGTTTTGTTTTTGTTTAATGTCCATTCACTACTTTGTTTATATTCAAGTTAGGATACAGTATCAAAGCATGTGCACACACACACCACACACACACACACACACACACACACACACACACACACACACACACACACACACACACACACACACACACACACACACATTCTTAGACAGCGCTAGGCTAAGGCAGAGACACACACACGCTAACCCAAGGCCGACTTTTAGCCCCCTAGCTCTACGAACATTTTCAGACAGAACAGCTCAAAGAAAGCACTGACTAGCATATGATCTGAACTAAAGCCACCACGAGGGTTCCTTCAGTGTAATTACTGCAGGCGATTTTGGTTAAAGCAAACTAGTCCGACGCGCGCCTTTTATCGTCAGCGACAGCCGAGAACAGTAATCATCTTCAAGTTCACAGCTCTTCACCAGCAACAAGGGAGGCGATTAAAGCAAAAATCTTGCGAAAGAAAAGCAGCGATGGAATGAATGAATGTGTAGGCTTTTTGGATACATCCGCTGGTTTTACACTGATTCATAAAGGAAAGAATTTGGTGGGAAGAATGCTGAGATTTACAGAGAAAAAGGAATGCGTCACTAGTTTGTGTGTGGCGTCCTTGCACAAAGAATTATACAGAGTGCTGCACCGTTTCTGTGTCTGTCTCTCTCTATCCATTGATCCACCCGTCTGTCTATTCGTCGGTCTATCTACTTAGTTGTCGTGAAGTTTGACTGTTGTCTTATCTATCTATATACATTACCTACCTACCACCAACGTACCCCTCCCTCTGTTTGTCCGTCTGTCTGTCTGTCTCTCTCCCTGCCTGTGTATCTATCCGTCTGTCTGTGTATCTATGTATAAGCACATAAGTGCGTATTCCATTATCCTCGATATAAAAGAATAAAATAAAAATAATAAATATCTATCTATCTATCTATCTATCCATCCATCCATCCATCCATCCATCCATTTATCCATCTATCTATCTATCTATCTATCTATCTATCTATCTATCTATCTATCTATCTATCTGTCTGTCTATCCATCCATCTATCTATCTGTTTGTTTGTCTATCGATCTACTCACCAAATTGGAAATACTTTCAAATTCATACCGTACTTTATGAATCCAACTGTGCAGTTGCACTTTTTAAACTTTATCCCCCAAAAGGATAACCCACATTGATATCTACAAGTCGTGCAGCTTCACGTAACATGCATTTGACAATAATAAAAGGACTGTAGATGGTGTGAAATGGTTTAGCCTAGCCAATGAACTACTTCCAATGTAATAATTATGACAAAGTTCTCATATCAAAGATACACCTCAGCTGCTCATTATTTTAGCCCTCCCCCAACCCCCTCTCTCTATCTCAGCTGTTGAATCATGACATGACATCCATATTATGTTGGTTATCTGTGCTGTTGTGAATTGTTTTTGTCATCTAAGTTGAATATGTGTTTGTGCCCAGCCCCCTTCCCACTGTCTCTTTGTGAATGGGCTTAAAAGCTTACCACAATAAACCATTCTCTCTCTCTCTCTCTCTCTCTCTCTCTCTCTCTCTCTCTCTCTCTCCTCTCTCTCTCTCTCTCTCTCTCTCTCTCTTTCCTTTGAGGGGTGGTGGGTGGATGTTGAGTATAACCGCTTCCTCCCACCCACCCATCCCAATCATATGGGTAGATATAAAGTGGTTTGTTTATTTGTTTTTTATGTTTTTTGCAATGTATTTAAGCTTTCTGAATGTTTTTTTTGGGGTGTAAAACTTTTGCTGCCAACTTTGCAGGGCAACATGTGTATTGATGAGTGTGCAAAAGGCAGCTTAATGTGGTATCCTGAAAGAGTCATATACACACATGCATGCATGCACACACCCACTTGCATGCACGCACGCGCACACACACAAATATGCAAGCACACACACATACACATGCACGCACGCACGCACACACACACATACACACTCGCACGCTCTCTCTCTCTCTCCCTGCTCTGCTCTTTCTCTCTCTCCCTTACACACACACACACTCATACATGCACACAAACCTACACACACGCGCGCGCGCACACGCACCCCCTCCCCCCTCCCACACACTGCCTCAACAGGACATTTGATTCGATATTTTCAATCAACACCCCCCCCCCCCCCCTCTCCCGAACCCACCCCCTCCCCCCAACCCCCCCCCAAAAAAAAACCCCAAAAAACCCACTACGATATTCAAGATTCCTTTTGATAACTGTTGATCTGTTTCAAACCTACGAAAGAGAACTCTTGTAGGGGAGGACTGGAAACGAAAACAAAAAAAAAGGGGGTGGGGTGGGGGTGGGGGATTTTCAGTATGCAACAATCATCCACACAACAGTCAACCCAATCCACTCTTCTTGTTTACAGCCCCGCTGACACAGAGGCCATATAGGGGCTGTCACCTCGAAAAATTTAAAATCACAGAATGCAACTGTGCAACTATATACAGATTAAAACAGGGTATATAAACCAACTCTACTGTCGTTCCTTGTATCAACGCCCTGGTCGACCGTAAGGGTCAACCCAGGACGGGCACCGCGTTGTGGGAGAAACCACATCAGCCACACACACATAAAACGAGGTAAAACCAAGACCAGATTCCAGAACAGAAAGAGAAAGAGAGAGAGAGAGAGAGAGAGAGGAGAGAGAGAGAGAGAGAGAGAGAGAGAGAGAGAGAGAGAGAGAGAGAGAGAGAGAGAAAGCAGACGAAAGAAAGAAGACAGTACCTGATGATTCCTCAGTGACTGCTTCACAGCAACAACATATCCTTCTGTCTCTCACAGTCCCACGGGAAAGAGTGTGTCTCTGGGAAAGATGGTGCACTGAGGTGTGTGATCAGGAGAAAGGAAGAAGACAGTACCTGATGATTCCTCGCTGACTCCTTCACAGCAACAAACTATCATATCCCTCCAGTCTATCACTGCCCCACGTGTGAGAGAGAGTGTGTGTGTCTCTGGGAAAGATGGTGCACTGAGGTGTGTGATCCTCATCCTGCACACTCCCTCCACTCGACTCTCATCGCCTGGCTGAAGGCGACTGTCCAGGTATTAGTGAGAAAATCCGAATGTCCTCACCATTCGTCAGTAATGAAGGTACAACATGTCCGTCCGTTTTCTTCTCAAGCTGCCCCCAGGCTGGACATTCACTGAACGTGTGTCCACCAGAACACAGTTAAGAGTGACCACATCTCGGGTGGACAGGGAGGGGACTTGAAGTTGAGTTTTAGGGGCTAGGGCACCCTTTAGGGGCTCGAAATGGGGCCGCAATGGGAGGGTTGCAGAACTTAGACCTGGATCATTTCTGATGTTGGGGTGGAAGGGTAGCAACAACAACAACAAAAATGAAGGGGGTGGGGGAGGGTGGGGGTGGGGGGTTAGCAGCATCAAATCACAAGGCAGTGGGTCTGATCAGTGCTACCTAGAATGTGGCTGAAGAGTGACATCAAATCGAGAAATCGCTGGAATCTTTCTTTACACTTTCTTCTTCTTTCCTCCTCTCTTGGAGCGTCGTTGTGGGAATGCATCGATTGTACTAAAGTTCTCTCAAGCATGTAAACAGTGTTCGTGTCACACGCTCCTCTGGTCTTGCTAAAACAATCCTACAAGGCACAGTGAGGGAAGGAAGAAGAAGAAGAAGAAGAAGCAGACAGTGGAAGAGATGGGAGGACAATATTCGAGAGTGGACAGACATGGAGCTGAGAGACACCCTGAGGGCGGCTGAGAGACGAGAGGACTGGAGAAAGGTGGTTGACAAAGCTTCGAAGGCGCCACAAAGGATTCGGAATCTGAGGGATAGGTGACAAGCATGTAAACAGTGACAAACTGGCTGAAGCAGCTTGTATAGACAGGAGGGGGGTTTGTTTTGTTGCTAATGAGTATGTTAGAAGATGATTTCTGTGTGTGACAAAGGTTTACCATAGTGACGGTCAAAACAGATGGTGAGCACTGTTGCTGTGTGAGTCAGTACCTGAACGAACTGTCCTGCACGTGCAACTGTCCAGCTGTGAAGGACATGGCAAAAAAGGAAGGTGGGTGGTGGTGGTGGAAGAGAAGCATCAGACTGAATGATGAATGCAGAAATAAACAAACAGCACGACTACTCTGTACTGTATGCTGCTGCTGCTGCTGCTACTACTACTACTACTACTACTACTACTACTACTACTACTACTACTACTACTACTACTACTACTACTACTACTACTACTACTACTACTACTACTACTACTATTATTATTACTACTACTACTACTACTACTACTACTACTACTACTACTACTACTACTACTACTACTACTACTACTACCTCTGCTGCTGGTGTTGTTGCTGCTGCTGCTACTGCTACTATAATTATTACCTATGGTATTTTTTTTCTATAGCGCTGAATCTTGTAAAGGAAACAAACCAAGGCACTTGCATTCGAATCATTTACACGTATGCAACTGTTCACAAAAGATCAAAAGATTTTAAATTCACACACACACACACACACACACACACACACACACACACACACACACACACACACACACACACACACACACACACACACACACACTTGAGAGATGTGACAAGCTTGGATGTTGCATCAGAGGACAGAAACTTTACAGATACTAAAGTAGAATGGGCACATTGAGACCAAACATACACCAACATAGTGGGCGGGTAGCCTGGTGGTTAGAGTATTTCTCTCACGATCTGATGGCCTGGGTTCGAGCCACCACCAGCTCAAGGGGATTTTTCCTCCTGGAGTTAACATCAGTATGGACTCCACTCCACGGAAAATCCTTCGGGTGTGTCTATAAACCGAGATACCGTATACAAACACAGGAAGAGCATCTTGTCTACACAATAAAAGCCGCTCTACCTTTCAAAAGAGTGGACCATTGAGTACCGATTAGAACGGATGACATTTTTTAACAAATGCATGCTCACTGGTGTCGTGTTTAGACATCATCTCCCAAGTCAGAATGCGGCTACCTAAATAGTGGGCAAAAACGGTCGCATACGCTAAGATCTCACCATTGGTGAAGCCTGGAGCTTTAGCTGAGGAACAAAAACGAAACTACCCCAGAGAAAGTCCATCCCAAGGCGTACTTCAAAGAACAACAACAGAAAACCCCAACAAACTAAAGTGACCACAGGAATCTACTGTAAACAAAATCCAGTGTGGTACATTTAGCAGCCAGACAAACGCATGACCAGGCCTCATGCTCCAACTCATTTCTTGGTAGTAGCCACTTGTGGGTGATGCTTGGTAAGGTAAAGGTGTCCCACAACCTATGTGGTCGTAGGGGAGCGAGGCATCAGAGACCTCAGCTTCTCTAAGAGCCAGCATATTGAGGGCGGCGCCCATCTCCTCTCCCTCGCTGCTTTACCTTCCCTGACTCCAAAGAGCCAGGTACCCATTTGCAGCTGGGTGAAATGGGAGACTGTACTGAAGCGAAAGCGTGCAAACGGTCACCCATCTAATTGGTAACCTCGCTCGATGCTGCTTAATCTTGGCTGGGGGAAAGCGAGTGCTCTGACCACTGAGCTATCCCATCCCCCATGATGTTTGGTACAGGAACCTTATTTAACATTATTATAGCATTTCTTTGAAATCAGAAATGTGAACCCTTTTCTCAATAAAAGACCCACAGCCTTTCACATATTCCACAGCACACACATATTCCTGTGTTCTGATGCGAATAATGAACCTTTAAAGCTAAAATAAAAGTCCAAAGCTTAACTATCACTATTCCCTTTAGCATAAAGGATCCTGTCAAGTCTACCATTGCCTGTCACTGGAAATAATCTTTTACTCTTTCCAATAAGACGGTAAACTGAGGTCATGCGTGCAATACATATCCATGCATGTAAAAGAACCCATGGCAACAACAGAGTTGTCCCCTTTATTCTGTAGAAAAAAGTCACTTTTACAAGGGAACAAAAGCACACACACAGAGGGAATGTTTTTTAAAAAAAGAATGGGAGGCGCTGGTCTTGTGGTGACGCGGTCACTTTTGGAAGAACAACACAAATTTCACACTGAGAAATTTTTGTATGACTGAAAGTACAACACAATACATACAATAAATAAAAAACAATACAATACAATACAGTAGTTCTCTCTCTCTCTCTTCTCTCTCTCTCTCTCTCTCTCTCTCTCTCTCTCTCTCTCTCTCTCTCTCTCTCTCTCTCTCTCCCTCCCTCCCTCCCTCTCGAACTCTTTTTAGTGGGCTGACATTTAAACATAAGTAAAAACGAAGTGCCGAAAAATACTGCATTGGAGGTGTTCAATAGTTCAACCTACGAGCAATATCATATTCAACCCACAATAATTGATGATGCCTATTTGGAATTCTGCCCACAGGTTAATACCGTGTTATCAGATTTACCCCCTGAAAACTTCTCGCCCTCAAAAAATCTTAGGATGAATGTGTAATGGAAGGGGGGAGGGGGGGTATGTCCTTCTGGCCTCTGGAACTGGGAGAAGGGGTGGAAGGGGGGGGGGAGGGGGAGAGGGGGCTCCATTTGGCTTTTGGTGTCCTGTGGGGGGGGGGGGGGGGGGGGTGGGAGAGGAGGGAGATATATGGAACAACGTCATTACGATGACCTGATAAATCATGGTTCATGGCTGATAGCAATCTCTCTTTCTCCGTCTAAGTCTTTTTGCCCTGTGTGTGTGTGTGTGTGTGTGTGTGTGTGTGTGTGTGTGTGTGTGTGTGTGTGTGTGTGTGCGCGCGCGTGTGTGTGTGTGTGTGTGTTGTGTGTGTGTGTGTGCGGGCGCGCGCGTGTGTGTGTGTGTGTGTGTGTGTGTGTGTGTGTGTGTGTGTGTGTGTGTGTGTGTGTGTGTGTGTGTGTGTGTGTGCGTGCGCGCAGAAGTGTGTATGTATGTGTGTGTGTGCGCAAGTGTGTGTGTGTGTGTACACAAGTTTGTATGTTTCTCTGTGTGTGTGTGTGGTGTGTGTGTGTGTATGTGTGTGTGTGCGTGTGTGTTAACATGGGCTATACTTACTGAGCATGCAATGTACTCATACGCTCTTATGTGTAAAGGATATCTTCTCGTTTCTCCATATAGTACAGTATTTGACGAATGAATTGGGACATTTAAGAAATGTTTGATAGCAAACGTATGCGCTTTTTCTATTTGTAAATTAACAGTAGGTCCCTGTATTTCAGATGCATATGTAAGCAAAGGTTCTATTTGAACATCAAACAATTTCCAAAATAAAGAAGAATCTACTGAATCCAACTTTTGTAACGTTTTTTAAGATTTCGATTACACCTTTTTTTCCCCCTTTCCTGCAAGATTCACGCCAAACCACATTCAGGCTTAGCTTCCTTGAAACATATCATCCCTAGGTATTTATAAGAGAGAGAGAGAGAGAGAGAGAGAGAGAGAGAGAGAGAGAGAGAGAGAGAGAGAGAGAGAGAGAGAGAGAGAGAGAGAGAGAGGGAGGGAGGGAGGGGAGAGAGAGAGAGAGAGACAGACAGACAGTGGCATGGCAAGGACAAGTCAGACCCAGGCATGCAGACAGACAGAGATCCACAGGAGCCAGGAAGAGTGATTTATCAGATCCCTACGATGATGTTGGTCTATAAATCTTTCATAGCATACAGACTAAAGCCTAGCTCGTGCCTCTCTCTTTCATTCCAGGAGCTAGAAGTTAAAATTTCCCCGACTTTCACTCTCACTCTTTTTCCTGATCTCATCACAGTAAAAAATTGTCCACCTATATCTCTCATACTCTTCGTCATGATAATTATGGTCACAAAAACAAATTCCCCCTTTTCTCTCACACAGAAATCTTGCTAGTGATCTGGTCAGAGTGAAAAAAAATCCTCTCTCTCACACTCTTCTTCTTTATGATCTGGTCACAGTAAAATCCCCCCCCCCTTTCTCTCTCTCTCAAACACACACACGCACACACACACACACACACACACACACACACACACACACAACACACACACACTCTCTCTCTCTCTCTCTCTCTCTCTCTCTCTCTCTTCTTCATGAAAAGGTCAATAGTAAAAATTTCCCTATCTCTCTCACACTCTTCTTTACGATATGGTCACAGTAAAAATCCCCACCCCCCCTCTCTCTTCTTCATAATCTGGTCACAGTGATCTGTAATATGATATACTATTGGCTTAGCTATCGAGCATAGTTTATATAAACTTTAAAAATAATTGTTAACTGATCCTAACTTAGGTTAATGATATATGGCATGAAAAGTTCATAATTATATTGAGTAATATCAAGAAGTACTGCAAACATATGACAAGAAAATATATGAAAAAATGTTTAGGAAACAATTTCTTCTGGAAACTCAATCTGTCAATTGCTTAAACATATTCGTAAATGTTTTAAACCCACAGTACAGACTGGTTAGTGCAGTTGAGTGGAATCTACCCATCTACTCTTTATTGCACTTGTATTCAGCTCTAAATCTGCAGAAACAGATAGCCAGACAGACAAATAAATAGCCTGGTGGTTAGAGTGATGCGCATTGCGCTCTTGATCTGCTGACCCGGGTTCGAATCTCCTTCAAGAGGCTGTTTCCTCTGGAGTTAAGATCAGTGTCGACTCCACTTCCCCTAAAAGTCCTTCGGATGAGACTATAAGCCGAGGCCTCGCGAGTTAACGCACGCAGAACATCTCACGCACACGTTAAACCCGTTCCGCTTTTTGGAAGAGTAGGCCATTGTGTGCCGGTGGGAATCGATGACAACATTGACAAAACTGCATACACACGGTGAATGGACTTTTTTTAAAAGCCATATGGGTGTTGATTCCATTATCTTCGAAATAAAAGAATAAATTGAAAAAAAGAAAAGAAACATACAGAAAAAAACTCAGATGGAGGGTAAAGGCAGATGAAGCTATGGACACAAACACCCAGAGGCTCAGAAAGAAAGACAGAGCAAAAACTCATGAATGCCGAAGACACAGAGAGATCACCAGCAGCCATGAACTATGATTTATCATGTCACTCCGATGATGACGCTGTTCCATAAATCTCTCACAGGAGGACACAGAAGGCTAAACGGCAGCCCCCTTTCCCCGGTTCCAGAGGCCAGGGGTAAATTTCACCCCCACTCCTTTCTCCCTGATGTAGAGGATCTCGTGAGGGCATGGGTTGTTTGAGGAGGGTGAACCCAATAACATGATATTAACCCATGAACAGACAGACTCACTGCACATCATCGGTGTCTGGCCGGTCATAATAGTGACTTGAACTATCCTCACCTCCATTTCATTTTCTCCTGACTTGGGCGTTAGTTGAGACGAGATTGGTTCTGTGTGGGGGCCACTCCAACAAAGAGCTTGTTAGCAAAAAGAATTGATTGTATTATTCTGAGTTGTGAATTATTTTTCTTTCAGTGTGGTGTGTGTTGTGTGTGTGTGTGTGTGTGTGTGTGTGCGTGTGTGCGTGTGTGTGTGTGTGTGTGTGCGCGCGCGTGTGTGTGTGTCCCCGTGCGTGAGTGTGTGTGTGACATCTTCAGTTTAGCCTCTATTCACATTTAGTGATTTTATACGGGAAAAATCTAACAAGAAAAAGCAAACGATAACTGATAAAATATCAGATAACAGTATCGATTAAAAACTAACTTTAACACACTACAAAAACTGAGTTATCGGACTTTTTATCAACCCTAAGACAATGTCCAACAGTAACGATGGTTCAGAGAGAATCTGATCTATTGATGAACTAGGTACAACATGTAAAATTGCTTTTAAATGTCCACAACCAAAAATAACATGACTATTGGAAATCTTCTCCCCACAATTGTAGTTTACATCTTTCACGTATTTTGTCCTGAAAGCGTTTAGCTTAAACCTGTACATGAGGGATAACGTATTTCAGCGATTACACCAACCACAGATTTTGTCAGAAATAAAAGCGTTTTGAAAATCAATCACATGTGTGTGCGTGCGCACACGCGTGTGCGTGCGCGCGCGCGTGTGTGTGTGTGTGTGTGATTGTCTGATCATGTCTTTGCAGTTACGTTCTGTAGGTAATTATTTGTTCAAGATATAGAATGTAAAAGAAAAGTAGATGTTACTGTTTTTGAAATTATCTTGTACACGCTACGTGTATTAACAGAAATATGATCTTAAGTCTGGTATTATAGCAAGGATGCAATAATCCCTAGACAAAGAAATGATAGTACTTTGAAAGTCTTCCTAATCATACAAAAATCAATAATCCATCCATCCACAAACCTATTTCCCATTTGGTCACCGAGTTCTTTACTCCTCCCATAATCACATGAGGACTTAAACCAGCATGACACTGAAGCCTTCAGACACTATCTTCATGGCAAGTGAATGACACTTCAGACACTATGTTCAGGGCAAGCGAATGACACGTAGACACTAGGTCCATGGCAAGTGAATGACACGTGAGACACTAAGTTGAGGGCAAGTGAATGGCACTGAAGTCTTCAGACACTATGTTCAGGGCAAGTGAATGACACTTCAGACACTAGGTTCAGGACAACCAAAGGAACCAAGCTCAACGCTGATTAACCTTAGTTTGGAAAGTCATTCACACACTATGTTCAAAGCAAGTGAATGACACTTCAGACACTATCTTCAGGGAAAGTGAATGACAATTCAGACACTATCTTCAGGGAAAGGGAATGACACTTCAGACACTATCTTCAGGGAAAGGGAATGACACTTCAGACACTATCTTCGGGGAAAGGGAATGACACTTCAGACACTATGTTCAGGGCAAGTGAATGACACTCAGACACTAGGTTCAGGGCAAGTGGATGACACTTCAGACACTGGTCTAGGTGGATCGGTGGTCTAGAGGTAACGCGCCTGTCTAGAAAGCGAAAAGTCCGGGTCGGAAGTGTGCGTGGTTCGTATCCCGTCTGGGCCCGAAACTTTTCCCCCATCCATTAGACCATGAGTGGTGGTCTGGGCGCTAGTCTTTCGGATGAGACGATAAACCGAGGTCCCGTGTGTTACAGAAAATTATGCAGCGCACGTAAAAGAACCCACGGCAACAAGAGAGTTGTCCCTGGCAAAATTCTTAGAAAAAAGCCACTCTGATAGGGAAAGAAATACAATTGCAGACCCAAAAAAAAAGGGTGGCGCTGCTCTTGTGGCGACGTGCTCTCCCCGGGGAGAGCAGCCTGAATTTCACGCAGAGAAATCTCGTGACTTAAAGTGGTATAAATGAAATGAAATGAAACTATGTTCAGGGCAAGTGAATGACACCTCAGACACTATGGACAAGTCAATGACACTTCAGACACTATGTTCAGGGCAAGTGAATGACACTTCAGACACTATGGACAAGTGAATGACACTTCAGACACTATGTTCAGGGCAAGTGAATGACACTTCAGACACTATGTTCAAAGCAAGTGAATGACACTTCAGACACTATGTTCAGGGCAAGTGAATGACACTTCAGACACTATGTTCAGGGCAAGTGAATGACACTTCAGACACTATGTTCAGGGCAAGTGAATGACACTTCAGACACTATGTTCAGGGCAAGTGAATGACACTTCAGACACTATGTTCAGGGCAAGCAAATGACACTTCAGACACTATGTTCAGGGCAAGTGTTGACACTTCAGACGCTATGACTGGGGCAAGTGAATGACACTTCAGACACTATGTTCAGGGCAAGTGAATGACACTTCAGATACTATGTTCAGGGCAAGTGAACGACATTTCACACACTATGTTCAGGGCAAGTGAACGACATTTCAGACACTATGTTCAGGCCAAGTGAATGACACTTCAGACACTATGTTCAGGCCAAGTGAATGAAACTTCAGACACTATCTTCAGGGAAAGGGAATGACACTTCAGACACTATGTTCAGGCCAAGTGAATGACACTTCAGACACTATGTTCAGGCCAAGTGAATGAAACCTTCTGACACTATGTTCAGGCCAAGTGAATGACACTTCAGACACTATGTTCAGGGCAAGCGAATAACACTTCAGACACTATGTTCAGGCCAAGTGAATGACACTTCAGACACTATGTTCAGGGCAAGCGATTGACACTTCAGACACTATGTTCAGGGCAAGCGATTGACACTTCAGACACTATGTTCAGGGCACAGGAATAACACTTCAGACACTATGTTCAGGGCACAGGAATGACACTTCAGACACTATGGACAAGTGAATGACACTTCAGACACTATGTTCAGGGCACAGGAATAACACTTCAGACACTATGTTCAGGGCACAGGAATGACACTTCAGACACTATGGACAAGTGAATGACACTTCAGACACTATGTTCAGGGCACATAAATGACACTTCAGACACTATGGACAAGTGAATGACACTTCAGACACTATGTTCAGGCCAAGTGAATGACACTTCAAACACTATGCTCAGGCCAAGTGAATGACACTTCAGACACTATGTTCAGGACAAATAAATGACACTTCAGACACTATGTTCAGGCCAAGTGAATGACACTTCAGACACTACCTTCTTGCCAAGTGAATGACACTTCAGACACTATGTTCAGGCCAAGTGAATGGAACCTTCTGACACTATGTTCAGGCCAAGTGAAAGCTGATGGACTACCTCTCCCTCTATGCTGCAGATTGCATGCTGGCTATGTCTGTGTCATTAATGTGCTGGCCATAACTGGACTGGATGTTGAAAGAAAAAAAGTCCCATAACCTATGTAGTCATTGGAGAATGAAGTGTCCAAGACCTCAGTTTCTCCAAGGGCCAGCATTTTAAGGCTGGCACCAACTATCCTCTCCCTCGCTGCTTTACTTTCCCTGACCCTTAAGAGAGCAGGCATCAATTTACAGTTGGGTGAACTGAAGGACTGTACTAAAATCGAGATGCACTAAGGTCACCCTTTCCACAAGGCAACCACGCTCAACGCTGATTAACTTTAGCTTGGAAAGTGCCGGTGCTCTGATCTCTGGGTTATTCCATCCCTGAATGAGTATGTAGGAGTGCATAAAATGTGATACATAATTATGTTCATCTACAGAGACTTCGTTTAGAATATGTGAAAGACTGTCAGGAAAATGAAATTTGTACTCTACAGAGAGAAAACATTTCTTCTTCTTCATGTGCCAGGTCTGTTGCAGACATCGGCGATCATGGCCTTCCATTCCTCTCTGTTGTCAGTTCTCCTGATGAGTTCATTGTTGGGGGATTCTTTCCTCGTTGCGTAGCTATTCAGACTGTCTGTGTATTTTGTGCGTTGTCTTCCTCTGTCTTTGGTACCACAAATCTTTCCACACAATATTTGCTTTTCTATCCCATCAGTTCTGTTTATGTGCCCAAAAAATTGTAGTTGTCTCTTTCTGATGGTGTTGAGTAGGGATCTTTTGAACCCGGCCATTTCCATTACTTCTTCGTTTGACTTCTTTTCAGTACATGATATTCTCATAATTCTTCTGATATACCACATTTCTGCTGCTTCAAGTCTTCTTTCGAGGTCTTTTGTCAGCGTCCAGCATTCACATCCATACAGAAGGATAGACCATATGTGGGCTTTCAGAGTGTTGATTTTGCTGCTGAGTCTTATACTTCTGTCAGTAAAGATGGGCTTAATCTTGGTGAATGTGTCTTTAGACAAAGCGATTCTCTTCTTTATTTCTGTGTCGCATCTGGCGTCTGGAGTTATTGTGAAGCCCAAGTATTTAAAGGTGCAAACTTGTTTTTTTTCTTTTCTCTTTGCATAAAGTGTTACATACAGGCATGTCTGACTGTTTTGAGATTATCATGCACTCAGTCTTCTTTGCATTCAGTTGAAGTCCTTTGTTTTCACTTTCGATTGTGACTGTTGTAAGGATATTTTGTAGTTTTTTCCTCCGAGTCAGCAATTAGCACTGTGTCATCCGCATATCTTAGATTGTTTATGTTGTGACCTACTTTGACACCTTCATGCTGGTCTATGTTCCGTAGAATCATTTCGCTGTAGATATTGAAGAGGTCTGGAGAAAAAACGCAGCCCTGCCTCACTCCCCTACAGATCGGTCTGTACTCACTGCAGTCATTATCAACTCTTATTGCAGCTTCTTGTTCCCAGTACAAGTTTCTGATCACTCTAAGATCTTTTCCATCACAGTTATGTCTTAGTAAAATGTCGAACAAATCGGAATGTCTTACTTTGTCAAATGCCTTAGAATAGTCAATGAAGCAGAGGTACAAGACCTTTTGTACCTCAATCGCCCTTTCCATGAGGGTCCTCAGGGCTGGTACCTTTATCTGCCATAAATCCAAATTGGGTTTCAGATATCTCAGGTAGGATTTTATTTCTCATTCTGTTCATCAGCACTCGTACCATGACTTTTGTGGGGTGGCTCATAAGACTTATTGTGCGGTGCTGATCGCATTCAACTGTGCCTGGTTTTTTGGGTAGTGCAATGTACACCGACTACAAAATTTTAATGAATACATCAGCAAAGGCCGGAGCCTTTGCCTTTAGATAACCATATGGTTACAAATCTGACACTCGGACCATTCAGCATTTCCACCCTCATTACTAGTCAGACATACACCATAATGTCTTTACTACAGTGTCACATAACTATGTTCTTTTGCTTTCTAAGGGTATGCAAGGTTTGGTCTAAGAATATACGATACAATGTTTTGAATGTACGATACAATGTTCTGAAGGTAAGTCTTAGAGTTAGCTGTCTATAAAAGCTCATTATCGTAGTGTGAAGTGTATGGTCTGTTCATTCTACTCTTCGGCAAATATATTTTGATGAAGTGCTTAAAAAAAAAGAAGTAGAAGAAGAAGAAGAAGAAGAAGAAGAAGAAGAAAAAAAAAAGAAGAAGAAGAAGAAGAAGAAGAAGAAGAAGAAGAAGAAGAAGAAAAAAAAGAAGAAAAAGAAGAAGAAGAAGAGCGGACAGAGAGAAAGGCACACAGACAGACAGTCATACAAACAAATAGTCAGAGCGACGGAGTGAGAAAAAAAAAGAGAGAGATTGAGACAGACAGAGACAGATAAACAGATAGACATTCAGTAACATAGACGAGAAAAGCCGATAGAGACCAACAACAAAAAACCGAGATTGCAATCTCAATAAACCATGATCCATCACGTCATCATGATGATGCCTTTCCATAAATCCGCCCCACTGGACACAGGATGCTGAAATTAATGGTAGCCCCTACTCTCCCAGTTCCTGAGGCCAGGAGTAAAGTGTTCTCACTCCTGCTGGCACACCGTTGTTCAGGATGCTATGAGGACAGGAGATGCTTGACAGAGGGGAAACCTGATTACATGCTGTAGTTAACCCTGGAGCAGACACGTTTTACTCTGCGTCATCAACAGTTTCCTTGTCGTAACATAGACTTGATTTGGTCAACTTATTTTGGTAACTTTTCCTGTAAGTTCAATCTGTGTGTATGTGGTTTTTGTTGGGTTTTTTTGGAAAGAAAACAATTTGGTCAGTGAGATGTTTGTAGTCAATCACAATGTTTGTAGTCAATCACCTATGATGTTTGTAGTCAATCACCTAAGATGTTTGTAGTTAAAAACCTATGTTTTTTTCTTCTTTTTAATAGCTATCAACCACCATCCAAAAAGCCGCACCCACACCTTTTTTTCTACTTCTTGCTAGATTTTTCCCCTGCTCTACTCTGTTGTTTGTTGGGGGTTTTTGTTTGTGTTTTATTGGAAATTTTCCAAATGGATCTAAGTTCTCAAAACCTTTTGCCTTGTTTTCCTTGCTGTAAGTCATGAGCAATGGATAACTTTCTGTAATAAATATAAATTTGAATCCCCTATTCCTTTTTACCAATTTTGAATTGTTTTATTTTGAGGAGAAAGAATAAGTACTCAGTGCAACTTTTGCTGCTTTTATACAAAACCACAGAAAATTATTCTGCTATATTTATGTTCAATCATATCAGACTAAAGAAAACACTACCAAGCCTGGATTCTGCCTGTCCTTTCTGAATGTAACATGTAAAATCTTAAAAGGCAAGGTAACAGTAAAAAGGTAAAGGTGTTCCCATAACCTATACAGTCGTTGAGGAGCGAGTGTCAAGACCTCCGCTTCTCCATGGACAAGCATATTAAGGGTGGGGCCCATCTCCTCTCCCTTGCTGCTTTACCTTCCCTGACCCTAAGAGGCCAGGTACCCATTTAAATCTGGGTGAACTGGGGGACTGTACTGAAGTCAAGGCGCACAAATAGTAACCCATCCATTTGGTACCCATGCTCGAGGGCAGGCACCCATTTACAGCTGGGTGAAGTGGGGGAAACTATATTGAAGTCAAGGCGCACAAATAGTAACCCGTCCACTTGGTAACCATGCTCAATGCTGCTTAACCTCAGCTTGTGGAAGGAAAGCAAGTGATTTGAACACAGAGAAATCCTGTCCCCTACAAAAATGGCAGACAGGCTAAAAAAAACCCCAAAAAACCCAACAACCTAAGATGGAGAGATAAACACACAAGCACAATTCATTCTAATACTAATTCTAATAAATGGAATTTATATAGCGCTGTATCTTGCACAGATAAATCAAAGCGCTTGCGCTTGCACTCAACTCATTCTTACACAGTCATGCAACCAATAGCAAGTAAGAATTTAGTTCCCCCAAATCTTGTCCCATTAAGACAGAAATATTGAAGAAGAAAAAAAAAAACCCAACACGACACAGAGGTGCTGACGACGGCTCAAGCTATTACCAAAGCTGGCGAAAGGTTTGGGGATGCACGATGTGTTTGCCTGCTCATGGGTTAATGGCATGTAATTGGGCTCACCTCTCCCCCAACAAATGTGCCCTCCTGCGATGGCACACAATACCCCGCGTGGAAGTAGAGGGGGGAAATTTATTTCTGGCCTCTGGAACAGGCAGAGAGGTAGAGGGCCACCGTTTAGCCTTCTGTGTGGTGCGGGGAGATTTATGGAACAGTGTCACCAGGGCGACCTAGTAAAGCACGGTTCATGGCTGTTGGTGATTTCTTTATCCCTCTGCCTGTCTGTTCAACTGTATGTCTGCCTCTCGGTCTGTCTTTTCTTCTTGTGTTTTGTTCTCTCTCTCTCTCTGTCTCTGTCTCTCTCTGTCTTTGAGTATGGGCCTTAATTTCTCAAATAATTTTTTGGGGTTGTGTTTTAAGGCATACCTCATGCATGAAAAGGGGAATTATCTAAGACGAAAAACTGAGTTAGAGTCAACAGCTCTGTGAGGTATCTTTAATGAATGATCAGTTTTGTCATTTCTCCCCCCCCCCCCCCCCCCAAAAAAAAAAAAAAAAAAAGCTCCCTTAGTTCTTTGTGCTATTGTTATGATTACTTCAGTATGTACATTTTGTTAATCAGAGCCATGTGCGCTGATCTCTTATCACCTATCTTCATACCATACACTGAAGCTGTTGGTCAAGATATCTTTTCTGTTGTCCTGGTTGTCGAGGGTAAGGGGTGGGACAATTTTTTTCTTCTATTGTTACTTTGAAGTTTTCTACTATGATCAAGTCCTTGGGTTTCTCGAGACTGAACTTTATCCTTCAGTTGTCCTGCTCTAAACAGAACAGAAAGATACAAAAAAGAATTAGAAAGATGAAGACTAATACACATCTGGCTACCAATTCCTTACTTGCTGGTTGGATAGATTGTTGATAATTATATGAATGAATGGATAGGTTGTTTTTTTTTCGAGTCCTCAGAAACATATATTGGGAACAGGAGGCAGCCATTAGAGTCGACAATGACATCAGTCAATATAGACCAATCTGCAGGGGTGTGAGGCAGGGCTGCGTGTTCTCGCCTGATTTATTTAATGTATATAGTGAAATAATTCTACGAAATATTGAGAATCATGAGGGAATTAGTGTAGGTGGCCACAACATCAACAACCTGAGATATGCAGATGACACAGTCCTTATCGCCGACTCTGAAGAAAAACTGCAAAAGATTTTAACAACAGTAACAGACGAAAGCGAAAAGAAAGGATTACAGCTCAATGCAAAGAAGACAGAATGCATGGTGATCTCGAAAAAAGCTGTTATACCACAATGCAACATAGCCTGTAAAGGAGAGAGAATCAGACAAGTAAACACCTTTAAATACCTTGGTTGTACTATCACCCCGGACGGCAAGTGTGACACAGAAATCAAGAAGAGAATCGGTCAATCTAAGGCAACTTTTAACGACATGAAATGCATTTTTACCAACAGTAAGATAAGCCTCAAGACAAAGATCCATGTTTTGAGAGCCTACGTATGGTCCATTCTTCTGTACGGATGTGAGTGCTGGACCCTAGCCAAGGACACAGAACAGCGACTAGAAGCAGTGGAAATGTGGTTTATCCGGAGAATCATGAAAGTCTCATGGACAAAAAGAAAAACAAATGCAGAAGTAATGGAAATGGCTGGGTACAAGAGATCCCTTCTCAACACCATCAGAGAAAGACAGCTCAAATTTTTCGGCCATATAATCAGGGCTGACGGACTAGAGAAACTGTTATGGAGTGGCAAAATCTGTGGAAACAAGAGCAGAGGAAGACAACGCACAAAATTCACAGACAGCTTAAACAAATTCGCAACGAATAAAGAGGGCACCAGCAATGAGCTCATGAGAGAGACCGAGAACAGGGAAGAATGGAGAGCCATGATCGTCGATGTCTGCAGGACCAGACCGGACACTTGAAGAAGAAGAATGCTTACAGGCATTGGCAAACAAACAATAACAACAACAATAACTATTTCTTGATCATTTAGATCAGATGAAAATTATCCTTTACATTTTGTGCTCCACTTTTGTTATAGTAAATTTTTGATCACACACACGCAATTCGCAAGAAGTAATAAAAAAAGAAAAAAGGTATAACCTGTCTCCTCTTCTTGTCTTTTTCGGCCCGAATAACGCAATATCTGTATTGTTTACTAGAGAGACACAGATAGACTGTCAGCAAAATAGACACCCAGAAACTGACAAAAGGGAAAACAAGGAGAAATAAAGAATCGGAAGCGTGACAAATAATCAAGGTTTTGCCAGAAACTTCTTTGTTGGAGTGGCCCCCACACAGAACCAATCTCGTCTCAACTAACGCCCAAGTCAGGAGAAAATGAAATGGAGGTGAGGATAGTTCAAGTCACTATTATGACCGGCCAGACACCGATGATGTGCAGTGAGTCTGTCTGTTCATGGGTTAATATCATGTTATTGGGTTCACCCTCCTCAAACAACCCATGCCCTCACGAGATCCTCTACACCAGGGAGAAAGGAGTGTGGGGGAAAATTTACCCCTGGCCTCTGGAACCGGGGAGAGGGGCTGCCGTTTAGCCTTCTGTGTCCTCCTGTGAGAGATTTATGGAACAGCGTCATCGGGATGGCCTGATAAATTGTGGTTCATGGCTGCTGCTGATCTCTTTTTCTGTCCTCGGCTTTCGCTGGTTTCTTCTGTCGTTCTCTGGATGTCTGCCAGTCTCTGAATCTTGCTGTCTTTATTTTTGTATTTATCCATCTGTAGTTTTGTGTGTGTGTGTGTGTGTGTGTGTGTGTGTGTGTGTGTGTGTGTGTGTGTGTGTGTGTGTGTGTGTGTGTGTGTGTGTGTGTGTGCGTGCGCGCGCGCGCGAGTAATGCACTAAAATACAATAAAATTTAACACAGGACAGCACAGCACAGTGCAATATGGTAAAATACAATAGAACACACGACACTGCAATACATAACAACACAGCATTGGTTCCACACTACTACAGCTATTACTACCATTTCTTCTCTCGCTGTACACTTTTTCTTTTACCAAGAATATCAATCATTTACTTTTTGCTACATGTGACATACTATTTTTCTTTTTCTCCCTGCCTCTGTCTCTCTGTTTGTCCCTCAACAAAATTGTTTGCATGTTTTGTATCTTTATAACCGTGCAATGCAAAAAATGAAAGAACTAAAAAAGTTTGAAAAACCCAACTTTTTGCTACCTGTGTTATGCGAAGCCATTCATGAAGTGTCAGGGACTTTTAGAGCAAACAGTTTTTGCATTTACCCTCTTGATCCTCAGAAGAACAGCTATCACGGTAGATAACCCGCACCCTGAATGACCACCCAGGAGTTGTGTTACTTGATCTGCTTCCTCTTCAGATCCCCTTTCCCCTGGCTGTTTGAGGAACTGGGATCTTCTGTTTGGTCTCCTCTTCACATCTTATGTACTCATCTTCTTGTAATATGCCCAGATATTGCTAGTGATTGTACGTAGTGAAGGGACATAACAATATAGAGAAAAAAATGTCACTGTGTCCAGTATTAAATAAAACTGTGTGCAAATGTAGTCATACTTATGTGTGTGGTCTGTAGGTAAGTGGTCAGTTAAAGAGATTTCTTGACCATCAAGTAAGTGCTGCAAGCATAGTGCCTGTGAATGAACCAGGTCTGTTTATACAGTCCAAATTCTGTTATATCTCTCAGGTTATGAGCTGCTGTGTGATATTAGATAACTTTTTGGAGGTCTTTATATATCATTTGGCAGTGTACTCACAGATAAAGGAGGCAGGCTTAAAATATATGAAGTTATCATGTAAAAGGTATGATATAAAACAATTCAATGTCAAACAAAAGACTTTTAGAAGACAAGAGGTTTGGGAATGTGAGAGACTTGGGGGGGGGGGGGATGCATACAATAGATTACATTACAACATTATACAATACAGCTTAATGCAATGAAATCTGATGCAGTACAATACAATACGACACAATACAAAGAAATATAATGCGCTACAATACAATAAGATACAACACAACACATACAGTGCAATATGGTAAAAAATACAATAGGGCACACGACACTGCAATAATCATATTATGATATCAAAACACAGCAATAGTTCCACACTCCTACAGCTATCACTACCCTTTCTTCTCTATCTCACTGTACCCGTGTTTATTCTTTTACCCAGAATATCAATCATTAACTTTTTTCGCTACCTGTGTTGTGCGAAGCCATTCATGAAGTGTCGGAGACTTTCAGGCAAACAGTTTTTGCATTAATTTACCCTCTTGATCTTCAGAGAACAGCTATCACGGTAGATAACCCGCACCCTGAATGACCACCCACGAGTTGTGTTACTTGATCTGCTTCCTCTTCAGATCCCCCCTTTACCCTGGCTGTTTGAGGAACTGGGATCTTCTGTTTGGACTCCTTTATCCCTCTCATACTTTATCGCAATCACATTCCAGCGAAAAAAAAGAAGATAATCCGTATATCATCAAAGAGGGTACATAGTTCAAAAAGGGAAGAACTTCTCTGAGTTTCGTATTAGTAGAAAGTGTGTTCAAATGTATTAGCCCTTGTGTGTGGTCTGTATTTAAGTGTTCAGTTTAAGAACCCACTTGACCGTTTAAGAGGCTCTGTGTGTGTGTGTGTGTGTGTGTGTGTGTGTGTGTGTGTGTGTGTGTGTGTGTGTGTGTGTGTGTGTGTGTGTGTGTGTGTGTGTGTGTGTGTGTGTGTGTGTGTTTTATAAGTGGCGTATGAGCTCTTGTTAGTTTTTCTATCCAACGACTTGGTGATTTCACTCTGCCTGACTGTTTGGTTTAGACATTATGTATTTCCTGAAGCTTGTGGCTGGGATTTGACGCATGACTGTCAGAAGGAGGACAAGGGATGACGAATATGAGATACCAAAAATTGTGAAAGAAGGGCACGAAAGCCGAGTGGAGAGAATTGCCAACTCTTTGACTGAATTGGCATTTTGTGGAGCTCCCTGCAATGACAGCGGCGATGGAGACAGATGACAGGTGATGACAGTGGAGGTACAGAGACATGAAGAAAGTTTCAAGCTTTCTGAAGGAGGTGTTAGATCATAAGGAATATTTCATACCTGCTACAAATGTATCTACCAAAATAAAAACTCCATGGAAATGTTTGCATATCAAGGTTTATCAGCCACCAACCTTCACAACACACAGATGCAGCCATGGATAGAGTCTGAGATTTGTGTATCTGAAACAATGCTATCTATTTGATTAATTTGAATAAATATTAATGCCAGTTTAATCTTTCGCATAAATGTATACTTACTGGGAGATAAGGCAAGAGAGAGAGAGAGACAGACAGAGACAGAGAGGCAGGGACAGAGAAAGAGAGACAGGGACAGAGCGAGACACACACGGAGACAGACAAACAGACAGACAGACGGACAGATACAAAGACACAAATGCACACACACACAAACCAATATGCACACAGGCAAAAACATGATCAGAAAGGCTCGGGGACACACAACACACAACAAGTCACACACACAACACACACACACACACACACAGTCACACACACACACATCACACACACACACACACACACACACACACAACACACACACACACACACACACACCACTCGCAGAGGGAGCAGAAAGCAACATTCCAGCCTTTCTTTACTCAAGGCTCTGCTTTTAAGACAGAGCGCAATCAAATTAGAGTGAGTGCTTGAGAAGCTTTGTCCCTATCAGCCCGGCAGCGAGATACGACCGTTGCTATTTGACGTTCTGATCAGCCTGTGCCAGTTCTCTCCCTTGCTAAATTGCTTCCCTTGTAAGGAGACCCCGGATCGAAGACATTGCAAGATAAACTGAAGTTTTCGTCCGCCGTTGCCTTCTCCGCCACAAACACTGTGAAGATCAGAGCCACTTTCTGATTTTGGATCAAAGAGGGCGAGGAAGGACTTAGGAGGAGGAGAAGAAGAAGAAGAAAGAAGAAGAAGAAGAAGAAGAAGAAGAAGAGAGAAGAAGAAGAAGAAGAGAAGAAGAAGAAGAGGAAGAGAAGAAGAAGAGAGAAGAAGAAAAGAAGAAGAAGAAGAAAGAAAGAAGTAAGTAAGAAAGAAAGAAAGAAAGAAAGAAAGAAAGAAAAAGAAAAAGAAGAAGAAAGAAGTGAGTTAATACTACACTTTGAAAGTGTGTCATTTCCCCTGGCCAGAAATTTTTGTTTTTGGGTTTTTAGTTGTTGTTTGTTTGCTTGTTTGGGTTTTTGTTGTGTGTTGGGGGGGGGGGGGGGGGTCCTTGCTACTGTAGATTGAGCGCGGTACCCAGTAGATTTGGTAGGGGGAAGGGTGTTTCTTTTATTGATAGACTTGTATCTAACTTCTGATAGACTTGTATCTAACTTCTGATAAACTTGTATCTAACTTCTGGTTGCGATTTTGTTGGTTGGTTTGTTAATATATTCATCTATGGACTTGTTTTGGGGTGGGTTTTTTTTCCATGTATGACATATTCACTCATTCGTTTTTCGTTTCTTCTTTCTTAAAGCGCTTTTTTCATGTACTTGTTTATTTTGTATTTTTCTTACTTGATTATTCATTTTCTGAGGAAATGGAACTTTCATAACGTTTACTTAAACTGTCTTGGCAATTTTGATCGGCACTATACGTTCCCAGCATACATGCATTCCTGAGGCTTGTTTTACATTAAGATAATGTTATATTAAAAAAAAGTAGTATTTCATTAAGAAGGTAGGGTCTGCCTATAAGAAAACTGCTTATGGCTAGTAAACCTCAGCGTCCAAAATGAATGAAAGGGATGGTTGATCAAACAGTCAAAGGTGAAAAGCATGCATCCCGTAAACAACCAATCAATCAAACATACACACAAAAAAGAGAGAGAGACAGGAGGAGCGAGTAAATACGCACGCACGCGCGCGCCCACACACACACGCGCGCACGCGTGTGCGCGTGCATGCACACATACATACGCGCGCGCGCACAAACACAACACACACACACACACACACACACGCACGCACGCACTCAGGGAGTCCAAAGCGAACAACTTCAAAAGAGGAATGAACGAAGGAAAGAGAAGAGAGAGAGAGAGAGAAGAGAGAGAGAGAGAGAGAGAGAGAGAGAGAGAGAGAGAGAGAGAGAGAGATAGATAGAGAGAGAACTGAACGAACTGCACTTATGATTGCTTGCACTGATCCCCTCTTCTTAAAGGATTTTAGCTTATCTGGGCAATTGCACTCTCAACCCCCCCCCCCCTCTCTCTCTCCTCTCTCTCTCTCTCTCACTCCCTCTTTCTTTCGGGAGGACGGGCTAGCCTAGTGGTTAGAACATTGCGCTCGCAATCTGATGATTCGGGTTCAATTCCCGTTCAAGGGGGATATTTTCTCCTGGAGTTAACATCAGTGCAGACTCCACTATCCCCAAAGTCCTTCGGATGAGACTATAAACCGAGGTCCCGTGTGCGAACGCACGCAGAACATCTTGCGCACACGTTAAATCCTGTTCCGCTTTTCGCAGCTGGAAGACCTGGACTTCGCAGACGACATCAGCCTTCTCTCCCACAGGCAACAAGACGCACAAGAAAAGCTTTGTCGTGTTGCTGACGAAGCTGAAAAGACTGGCCTCCAAATCAACATCGGGAAGACGGAGGTCATGTGGGTGAACAACAAAACACATGACCCAGTGCGACTGCAGCAAGAAACCATCAAAGAAGTCAGCAAGTTTATTTACCTGGGCAGTGTCGTCAGTAAAGATGGGGGACAGATGAAGACATCAAGTGCCGAATCAACAAAGCCCGTCACGCCTTCAACACCCTTCGGCCAATTTGGTGGTCAACAGCCCTCTCATTTCAAAGCAAGATTCGGATATACAAAACCAATGTCAAATCGTTCCTACTTTATGGCTCAGAAACCTGGCGGGTAACAAAAACAACACCCACAAACTCCAGTCTTTTACCAACAAATGCCTCAGGAACATCCTCAACATCAGGTGGCCTGAAGTCATATCCAACAAACAACTGTGGGACAGGACCAGACAAACCCCAATCGACTCCATTATTAAACAAAAGAAGTGGGGATGGATCGGCCATACACTCCGCAAGCCTGCGTCAAATGTCACCAGACAGGCCCTTGACTGGAATCCACCAGGGAAGCGGAAAGTTGGTCGACCAAAACAGATCTGGCACAGAAGTGTTGACGAAGAAACGAAGGCAGCCGAAATGACATGGGCCGAGTGGAAGAGGATCTCCCAAAGCCGAGTTCATTTGAGGGGTGTTGTTGCAGCCCTATGTTCCCCAAGGAACCAAGAGGCATAAGTCAAGTAAGTCAAGTTTTCGTAAGAGTAGGCCATTGTGTGCCGGTGGGAACAGATGACAGAATTTACAAAATCGCATACACACAGGGATGGATGTAAAAAAAAAAGCAGATAAGTGCTTATTCCATTATCCTCGATATAAAAGAAGAAATGAAATAAAATACAAATCTCTTTCTGCAGACCTTTTTTATGATAGCTTTATCTATCCATCTTTGCACTTTTATTTTCATATTTGGCAGAAGTACTATTCGTTGTTTCTCTCTCTCCTTCTACACATTGCCTTACCGAGTGAAGTGCAGAGAGTGCCTTGTCTTCTCCTGTGTTCGTCATTCTGCAGGAAGTCTTCCTGCTAGACTCAGCCGACACATTCCCACCTCCGAGCAGCTCACTTCATTTTGTACATTTTGGCTGCATGCTGAGTATGTTCGCGTTTCAGGAACAACCCACCGAATGCTCACGTGAATTACAGGATCTTTAACGTGTAGTTTTGACCTTCTGCATGTGTATAACCCATGAAGGGAATAAAATAAATACTTGCAGGCATGCACTTGAGGTTGATCTGGGAGATCGTAAATATCCCCACCATGAATTCACCAGAAGCAGCCACCGAGATTCGAACACGTAACTTGGTGAACCCACGGGACTAAAGTCAAACAGTCTTAACCACTCGGCTATAACGTATGGTCTATCTATCTATCTATCTGTCCCGTAGTCTGACGACCGTGGGGGCACCCTCAAAGACTCAGCAACCAGTTCCCTCCATTCTTCTCTCTGTTCTGCCTTTCTCAGGGTTTTGTTGAGTTCTAGGCCTGTCCATTCACTGATGTTATCCTCCCAGCTCTTCCTTGGTCTGCCTCTTCTTCTTCCTCCTTGGACAGTGCCTTGCAACAAACATTGTGTGCCGTTGTAACGTATGGTATTCTGTGTTTAATCTTGACCTTTCTTCTTCTTCTCTTTCGTCTGTGTCTGTCTTTGTAAAGACTGAATGGAAAAAAAAGATAATGCAGGAGGAACACCCCCCCCCCCCTCCCCCACCAAATTATGGGAGACAAAAAAGCAAAT
>CM054155.1:48727647-48730147 GCA_028751875.1 Rapana venosa
GGCCACGGGGGAGGAACCACGGCGGTGCGGGGCCCCACTGGCTGGTACTCCATGGCAGCCTGACAATGATAAACTCCCCCGTTGGGTTCTGGCCCTGAGGAAGCGCAAAAACCGGGGATGGGTGGGGGAGGAGATTGAAAAGAGCAGCGTGGGACCAGCAGGGGGGAAAAGTCACAGAAGTTTAAGGCCCCACGAAAAAAAAAGCAATCTAAGGGAATTGAAATAAAATACATTATTTTCCCTTTAAAATCACTATTCAATTTAAAAAGGTAGTCTGGCAAGTGTGTGAAAGTTTTAAACACAAATAACATTTTCGATTTAAAGCAGTGAAAAATAGCTACCGTGAAAAAAATGTTTTTTAAAAAAAAGAAACCCTGCAGACTTTTTTAATTGTTCCTTTTCTTCATCCCAAAGCAATTGAAAACACTAAAAAAACTAGATAAAAAAAATCATGCGAATTTTAAGCAAGTACTGGCGTTTTTAAAGTATAAGAAAAAATATATTTTGGGTTTTCTTTTTCTCCCTCAAACACACACACACACCACCCCCAACCAAAACACACACCCCAAAACAAAACACACACTCTCTCTCTCTCCTCTCTTCTCTTTTCTCTCTCCTCTTTCTTTCCCCTTTTTCTCTCTCTCTCAACCGCTTGGCGCATTAAAGGCGACGATATATAGTAAATAAACACATTCCAAAAATACAAAAGAAGAATGATAGATGGACCGGGGATTCGAGTTTCAATTTACCCCTGGCTTTCCCACACCACCTTTTGACAAAATCAAAAACCCCCGTAGCGATATCCCAGGGCCCCTTTTTTCATTCATGGGTATGGCATCTTTTTTTTAGACCCCTCGCACCCCGAAAGGGAAAGTGGTATATTAAAATGGTGGATGGGGAGGGGAAGGAAGGGGGGAGGTGATGGGTGGGATGGGGGAAGGGGGGGGGGTTGGTATTTTTGGTGAGAAGGAGTTTGGTGTGTGGGGGGGGGGGGGGGGGAGGGGGGGGGGGGTTGGGGGTTGGAGGGGTGTATCGTGGGTGTGCCGAAAGGGTGGGGTGATGTTGTTTACTACGATCAAGGTTACATAGTAGGTGGACTAGTTTTGTTGTCAGGGTTGTTGTTGTTGTTGTTGTTGCTGTTGCTGTTGTTCATGGGGGTTTTGAGGTGGTTTTTTTCGGGATCCTTTGTGAGAACATTGAACAATGATATTTCTGCTTATCGTATCCCTTTTTTTCCCCATTTTTTTGTTTTCTTTTTTTTGTATCAGTATTACCTTCTATCTTCATCCTTTCTTTCTGTCTTTCTTCTTTGTTTTTCTTTTGCTTTTTTTAAAAATATCTTTCTGTCTTCTCTTTTCTTTTTTTAATTTCTTTTCGGAGTAGCTTCTCTTACTTAGCAGCCTTCACTTCTTTCTTTCCTTCCTTCCTTCCTTTCTTTCTTTCTTTTTTCTTTCCTCTCTTTTTTGAGTAGTTTCTCTTGTCTGGCAGCCTTTCTTTCTTTCTTCTTTTCTTTCTTTTTCTCTTTCTTTCTTTCTTTCTTTTGGGAACAGCTTCCCTTGTACGGCAGCCACCAAGATGTCTTTCTCACAAGGAGTAAACAACATTTATCATAGGGTGTTCTTTTTCGGGAATAATATGCATATTCAGTATGTATGCCTGTTGAAGGACTAACAACCAGCGACTTGGGATTGCATGTTTACTGCTGAGTATCAGAATAACACGACTCATCTCATCTGCTCCCGTAACCCCCCCCCCCCCCCCCTCCCCCCTCGGAGTTGAAGGGGCACTGCAGTGACGAAAGTTGCACCAGTTGGCTCCATTTGAGGCGGTTGTGGGCAAGTGCCTGGGTTGTGTAGAAGCTCTTCCCGGTCCATTCAGTGATGCTGTCTGCCCATTTCTTCTTCGGCCTGCAAGTTCCAACAGTCGTGAGTCCTCTCTCGTTGGTAGCCGCATTACAGGAGGGTCCACAGAACTTGCCTTAGTCTTTCAGTGCTACGCCATTATTTTAAAGTCAACGGTACAGCCGAACAAACAGTTGTCATACTGAGACCGACAATAAACTCTAACAGGTGACCCTTCGTAACTGAATACAACTGCGCAACGTTTATTGTATTTTATTGTATACCACTTTAAGTCACCGCAGATTTATCTATGTGAAATTCGGGCTGCTCTCCTTGGGGAGAGCGCGTAGCCACAAGAGCAGCGCCACCCAATCATTTTTTTTCTGTTCCTGTCTGCGTATGCATTTGGTTTTCGATCGGAGTGGCTTTTCTTCTGAAGAATTTTGCCAGGGACAACTCTCTTCTTGCCGTGGGTTCTTTTACGTGCACTAAATGAGTACTGCACATGGTTTTTCGTCTCATCTGAAAGACTAGTATCCAGACCACCACTCACGGTCTAGTGGATTTTTCGGGCACAAACGGGGATCGAACCCCCACACACCTCAAACCCCAGGTACGGAGAGACAGGATAAGGGCCGCGGTGCCAGGCTTTGAGTCTG
>CM054155.1:48735147-48752647 GCA_028751875.1 Rapana venosa
GTCTATATCTTCTCCACTTTTTTTTCTTTTTATCTTTTCTTCTTCTTCTTCTTCTTGTTTTCTCTTTCCCCCTCTTATCATCCTTATACCCCCTTCATCCTTCTCCTTCTCTGAGTATCTGTCTGTCTGCGTATCTCTTTATGTTTCTTTCCCTATCTGTCTGTCTCTGCTTCTTTGACTGTCTCTGTTTCTCAGATCATGTATGTCTGTCTGTCTGACTTTCTGATGCCTGTCTGGTGGAGAATAGCTCTGTCTGTTTGTGTCTTTCTGTCTCTGTTTCTGCTTCTGTTATCTGTCTGTCTCTTTAGTCGTGTTTCTATCAATGTCTCTGTCTGTGTGTCTCTTACGTTCATCTATATGAGTGTGCTTTTTGTTCTCTTTGCATGTCCCGGGGACACCTGTGCCCATTTCTTCGTCTGTTGATGTTTGCCTCTGTTTCAACACTCCCACAGACAGACAGATTCAGACAAACAGACAGACAGGCAAACAGACAGACAGAGAGTCAGGGACAAATAGATACAGAGACAGACAGACAGGCAGGCAGGACAGACGGACAGACAGACACACGCACACAAACACACTATACTGCATCACACTACATTTCACTGTGATAACAACACTTCACTACATTACACTACATTATACACCCACCACATACGCACACATGCACGCACGCACGCACACACACACACCACACACACACACACACACACACACACACACACACACACACACACACACACACACACACACACACACACACACTCAAACACACACGAATTGATTCGACTCTTAAAAAGGCCTACTAACATCAACCAACCCCAAATCAAAATTTTCTAAATTGCGCCGTACAATCACCACATTAGCTTGGGTCTTCCCTCCACCCCATACCCCCCAAAAAAAACACAACAACAACAACAACAACAACAACAAAACCCTACCCAAAAAACAAAACACCATAAACTAAAAACAAAACAATCAGTCATAAAACCAAACAAAAACAAACCCAAAAATCACAAACAAAAATAAAACCCCAACTTTTTTTTTCAAGGCACAGGTCCAGGGTAGAAACAGAACGGAAAGATGGGATGGGAAGAAGCGATCAGAGAAAGAGAGGAAAAGACAACACCAAAAGTCAGACCTACTTGATTTTTAACCCCCAAATGTCCGAGAGTAGCAGAGGACAGAATCAGAGATGGCAGAGGGTTTGCTTTGCAAAGTCTTTTTCCCAAGACCCAGACTCCTTTCTTTTTAGTGACAGTGTTATATTTTATTTTCTCCCAAGAAAGTCCATTCCACAATGCTGACAACCTTTTGCTGTAATTTCAACAGCGACTCAGAAGAAACAACAATGCTTCTATGTCTGTACTGTCTGCTCTGCTCTCTGACTCTCAACTGACAAACATAGACGTTTGACAAGGAACAGCAACCGATTGTACAGTTTACTCAAATATCATCCCCTACTGCTTTACAGCAGATCGATTACTCTCACCACTTGTCACACACATTCATATCGTTTATGTCAATATACACACACATACACACCTGCCGGTAAATTTGAACAAGATTTTGATTTATAGGGAAACAGCTGACTGAAAATAGCCTAGGTTTGACTGGGATAAACAAGACCGCCGATCTGCACCCATCCGAGAAGTTATTTGTAAAAGCTGTTAGATTATGGATCGTGGACACATAAATAGAAACATGGGCAGGGAAAGGAAAACAAACATGCAAGAGCTGACCGAGCGACTGACATTCCCAAACAGCACAAACAAACACGGGCAAAACGAACCCTCCCCAAAAACTGTGCAGACACAGCAAAACTGCCAGACAAGGCAAGAATAGCCACCAGTGAGAGAGAGAGAGAGAGAGAGAGAGAGAGAGAGAGAGAGAGAGAGAGAGAGAGAGAGAGAGAGAGAGAGAGAGAGAGAGAGAAGAGAGAGAGACAGAGAGAGAGACAGAGAGAGAGACAGAGAGAGAGAAAGAGAGAGACAGAGACAGAGAGAGAGACAAGAGAGAGACACAGAGACAGAGAGAGAGAGAGAGAGAGAGAGACAGAGAGACAGAGAGAGAGAGACAGGAGGCACACTGAGATCTGTAATTAGACACAAAGAAACAGCCACCTTGGTGCCGTGTTCAGTACCATGGATTTTTGTTTAGGTGGAAGCAAGTTCGATCTATGCCTGCAGAGAGAGTGTTGATGTGCTAGTGTTTCTGGGCTAGGATCGGCTCCCAACATCGGGTTGAGTGTCCCCGTGGGCTTACTGGAGATAAAGAAAACAAGACCCCCCCACCCCCCACCTCCCTTCCTCGAAAAAAGGCCACAAACCAACCGACCAGCCGACAAACAACCCAGCAAACAAGCAAGCAGGCAACCAAACCACAACCTAGGAAAACTCGGTAAAGTACCATCCACCATTCTGATGCAGATTTGCTCGGTCCTTTTCTCTTGTCATGATTTTCATAAACTGACTCTCAGATGCTACGAAGTGATAACGGCTGAATCATCACGACTTTATCTTTGTTATCATGACTTAATGAAGCGCCCTTCCACTGTGACAGTGTGGCTGGTTTTGGTATCAGGACCTAATGCGATGAGGGAACCCGTTTTTGTGAAAACGTAGCAACATGTCTATGATGACCTGATGGTGGGTGGGTTTTTTTTCTGTTGTCACCTTTTATTTATGGTTAAGTCATACAAAAAAGTATGTCTATCAAAAGTAACAAGAGCTTTGCAGAACCGCTTTTTGGTGATTGATCAAAGAAGACCTCTAAGTGATGTTACTCGAATTTGGCAGTCGTAATGGTAAAACAAGAGATGTTCACTGCCCTGGAGAACAGTGTTTAGTATGAATGAGGGCAGGAAGAACTGCAATATCAGGACCACCCCTCCCTCCCCACAAAAAGAAAAAAAAGCCCTAAAATTAGGTCAAGGAGATGGAAAGTAGATGACTGATGAATAAAAAGAACGAATGGCTACGTGAATAAATAGGAAGATAGCAAAGACGTAAAATAACTAAAAAGAATTGCACACACACACACACACATATATTATATATATATATATATATATATATATATATATATATATATATATACACACATATATATGTATATATATATATTATATATTATATATACATATATATGTATATATATATATATATACATATATATATATATATATATATATATATATATATATATATATATATATATATATATATATGTGTGTGTGTATGAGAATGATCAGAAGGAATTTGAAACGAGTTACCTGCATATGCTTTTCCCCATTATACTTTCTCAAATATATATATATATATATATATACAAAATCAATAAATGGATAACAATAATATGCAAGAAACCAAGACAAACATACAAAACAATACCAACATACATTCTCTTTTTTCGTTTTTCAGCTAGAGTTCCAAAGTTAACCAATGGCTTTTTTAACCCACCATTAAGGTAGCTGCATTCTAACTTCAGGGATGGTGTATAAACACCACACCTTTATGCATGCGGTTTTTTGTTTGTTTTTTCTTTAAAGAACTGGCCATCCCTTTCTACCGGCACGAAATGGCCTACTCTTCCTAAAGGCAGTGTGTTTTTAACATGTGCACAAGATGTTCTCTTTGTGTTCAAACACGGAGCCTTGGTTTATGGTCTCATCCAAAGGCATTTGGGTGGAGTGGGGTCAGTACTAATGTTAACTCCATGGTAAAACTTCCTGAAACGGGCACTTCCATGGTGGCTCGATCCCAGGCCATCAGATCACAAACACAACGCTACTACTAACCACTATCCTCTCCTGCTTTGGCCCCCTTCAAACAAACAAAACTGACAGACACAAACCCACTTTCACAGACAGACAGACAGACAGACCCAAAGTGACAGAAGAGAAAAGATAACTGCACACAGAAAGCAGGCAGCCAATCAAGGACTGAGGCAGACAGGCAAATAGACAGAAGGACAGCAGGAGGAGGAGGATGAGCAGGAGGAGGAGGAGACCAGAAAGTTCCAGAACAAGACAAGAGAACGCCACTTTGTCATGGCAGCACACACACACACACACGCACGCACGCACGCACACACACACACACACACACACACACACACACACACACACACACACACATGTCCTGCCTTCCCTCTCTCCCTCCACTCCACTCCACACACCCATTGCCTGCACGTCACACAGTGACACTGGTGTGACACTTGTCATGTTTGTGGAGTGATGGTGCTTTTGCCAGGAGATAGAGCTGATCGGGTGAAATAAATGAACAAGCCAATAAACGAACGAACTTAATAAAGAACTAACTGACTGACTGACCCATTCACTGACTAAGAATCAACCAACCAACCAACCAACCCACAAACTAACTAACTAACGACTGTCTGACTGACTGACTGACTGACTGACTAACTGAATAACTGACTGAGTAACTAACTAACTTACTACAAAACTAAATCAGCGCACAAATGAACAAAAACCAAAAAAGAAAGAAACACAGACAGAAACACACAAATGAACAAATGGAGAAACAAACAAAGAAACAAAAACTGATTCAACGAATCAACAAATGGAAAAACAAAGAAACAAAAAATGAATTAAATAAACAAACCAATAATTAAACAAATAAAGAATTAAACAAATGAACAAAGAAACAGATAAACAAATTATTGAATTAATCAGCAAGCAAAGAAACAAACTCCCAATTATATAAATGGAAAAAAAAACACAAATAAGTGACTAAACAACCCCCCCAACGCCCAACTAACTAAAAGATGAATCTACCAACAGATTAACAAGAATGATTTCAAGATTAAGAAAAGCAGACGACAGTTCATCAGCTGACAGATATAACTGACAGAGACAAACGCACTCCCACAGACAGACAGACAGACAGACCAAAAGTGACAGAGGAAAAAAGATAACTGCACACAGAAAACAGGCAGGCAATCAAGGACTGAGGCAGACAGGCAAATAGACAGAAGGACAGCAGGAGGAGCAGGAGGAGGAGGAGGAGGAGGAGGCCAAAAAGTTCCAGAACAAGACAAGAGAACGCCACTTTGTCATGGCAGCACACACACACACACACACACACACACACACACACACACACACACACACACACACACAACACACACACACACACACACACACACACACCACACAGCCTGCCTTCCCTCCCTTCTCCACTCCACTCCACACACCCATTGCCTGCACGTCACACAGTGACACTGGTGTGACACTTGTCATGTTTGTGGGGTGATGTTGCTCTTGCTAGGAGATTTAGCTGACCTTGTGAAATGAATGAACAAGCTTATAAACGAACAAAACTTAACCAAGAGCTAACTGACTGACTGACCCATTCACTGACTAAGAATCAACCAATCAACCAACCAACCAAGTACGTAAGTAACTAACTAAATAACTCACTAACTGAGTGAGCAACTGACTGAGTAACTAACTTACTACAAAACTAAATGAGTACACAAATGAACAAATAAACATAACTAACTCAATGACTAAGTCACTGACTGACTGACTAACTGACTGACTAACTAACTGAACTGAGTAACTGACTAATTACTACAAAACTAAAAAAGCACAAAAATGAACAAATGAACAAAGAAAAAAACAAAAGAAAGAAACAAAGAAACATAGACACAAACACACAAATTAACCAATGGAGAAACAAAGAAACAAAAACTGATTCAATGAATCAAAAAAATTAAAAAACAAAGAAACAAAAAATGAATTAAACAAATGAACAAACCAACAATCAAACAAACAAAGAATTAAACGAATGAACAAATAAACTGATATACAAATTATTGAAAAAATGAACAAACAAAGAAACAAACTCCCAATTACATAAATGAAAAACCAAACAAATAAATGAATAAACAACCCCATCCCCAAAAAAACAACCCCACCCCCCAAAAAAACCCACCCCAACTAAGTAAAAGATTAACCTACCAACAGATTAACAAGAATGACTTCAAGATTAAGAATAGCAGACGACAGTTCATCAGCAGACAGACATAACTGACAGAGACAAAAGCACTCCCACAGACAGACAGACAGACCCAAAGTGACAGAGGAGAAAAGATAACTGCACACACAGAAAGCAGGCAGGCAATCAAGGACTGAGGCAGACAGGCAAATAGACAGAAGGACAGCAGGAGGAGGAGGAGGAGGAGGAGGAGGAGGAGGAGGAGGCCAGAAAGTTCCAGAACAAGACAAGAGAACGCCACTTTGTCATGGCAGCACACACACACACACACACACACACACACACACACGCACACACACACACACACACACACACACACACGTCCTGCCTTCCCTCTCTCCCTCCCCTCCACTCCACACACCCATTGCCTGCACGTCACACAGTGACACTGGTGTGACACTTGTCATGTTTGTGGGGTGATGGTGCTTTTGCCAGGAGATAGAGCTGATCTGGTGAAATGAATGAACAAGCCAATAAACGAACAAACTTAATAAAGAACTAACTGACTGACTAACCAGTTCACCGACTAAGAATCAACCAGCCAACCAAGTAATTATGTAAGTAACTAAGTAATTCACTGACTAACTCACTGACTAATGACTGACTAACTCACTGACTAACTGACTGAGTAACTGAGTAACCAACTAACTTACTACAAAAACTAAATGAGCACACCAATGAACAAATAAACATAACTAACTCACTGACTAGCTAACTCACTAAATAACTGACTGACTGACTAACTGACTGACTAACTAACTAACTGAACTGAGTAACTGACTAATTACTACAAAGCTAAATAAGCACAAAAATGAACAAATGAACAAAGAAAAAACAACAAGAAAGAAACATAGACACAAACACATAAAGGAACAAATGGAGAAACAAACAAAGAAACAAAAATGAATCAAACAAATGAACAAACCAACAATCAAACAAAGAAAGAATTGAACAAATGAACAAATAAACAGATATACAAATTATTGAACAAATGAACAAAAAAGAAAGTAACTCCCAATTACACATATGAAAAAAACAAACAAATATATGAATAAACAAACAACCCCCCAAAAAAACAACAACAACAAAACCTAACTAAAAGATTAATCTACTAACAGATTAACAAGAATGACTTCAAGATTAAGAAAAGCAGACAGCAGTTCATCAGCAGACGGACATAACTGACAGAGACAAATCCACTCCCACAGACAGACAGACAGACCCAAAGTGACAGAGGAGAAAAGATAACTGCACACAGAAAGCAGGCAGGCAATCAAGGACTGAGGCAGACAGGCAAATAGACAGAAGGACAGCAGGAGGACGAGGCGGAGGAGGAGGAGGCAAGAAAGTTCCAGAACAAGACAAGAGAACGCCACTTTGTCATGGCAACACACACACACACACACACACACACACACACACACACACACACACACACACACACACACACACACACACACACACACACACACACACACACACATACAGACACACACACACACACACACACACACACACACACACACACACACACACACAGCCTTTGTAAAATCCCTTTGTACAGCAGCACAGAACATGGGAAAAAACCCAATCATGAAGTCATTAGAGCACTTGAACCTTCTGATGTATAAACTAGAACATAAACAATTTGCCAAGTGCCAATGGCTGTACAAAACCACTTTGGAAATAGAGAAAAAATGTATTTAACCATTATTGTACGCATGAAGGAAACAAGCTTCCGAAGCATCTGCAAAAGGGCCAAAGATGTTGCAGTGTGACCTCAGCACAGGAGCAGCCAAACATTCATGTTCCCACAAAGTCTTCCACATCCCCTATTCCACCTAGTCATCACCCTTCAGGGCAAAGTGTACAGATCTACAGTTTCTCCCGATCATCTACCATCATCATATTGATGAACACCACAGAAACACTGCTGCCATACTACTTTGCTGCCTGAGGGGGAGAAGAATCCACCGAAACATCACTGATTCATGGTAAAGTACACTCCCCACAAAACCAGAAAAGGACGCGACACATACTGGCCCTTGTACTCAGACCAAGGACGCAGGGGATGGATACCTGGCCATGTTTGGTGAAGACTTCAGCACTGATGAGTGTTGGGCCTTGTGGGGTGTGGGTGAGCTTCACTCTGTGTGCGCTAAAGGCTCAAAGCTGTGGATGAATGAAGCATAGTTTGGTCAAGGAGAGGGGGGAAAACTACTTGTCTGGGCACAGTGAAAATTTTGCGGCGATTTTTGTATAGGTTATATCCATTTGGTTGATTTAAATGGTGTTGTGCGGTGTGTGTGTGTGTGTGTGTGTGTGTGTGTGTGTGTGTGTGGTTGTGTGTGTGTGTGTGTGTGTGGTGCGGCGCGCGCGCGCGTGCGTGTGTGTGTGTGGAGACTGAGCATTCACCCAGTCTTAAGTTTGGATTGTCAGACATATGAGTGCGTTGCGATGTCTCAGTGCAAGACTGCATGCACACACACACACACACACACACACACAACACACACACACACACACACACACACACACACACCACACACACACACACACACACAGCATATCCTTAGGCACATTCAGAGCTGCCAAAACGAATAATCTATCCCTGAAATCTGAAATAATCTCAAACCTTCCCCTCCATTCCTGCATCCAGGCTCCTCGGGGCTTTGTGTGTTCACACACACATACACACACTGTTTACAGCACCTCTTGAGCAGATGACCACCACAGAAACACTTCTGCCATAGTACAGTATGCTTGATGTAGATAGGTTAAATGAAACATCACCCACTCCTGGCATAGTACTTTTTCTGCAAAACCGAAAAACCCTCTTCAGGTAATGAATCAGCGACAATGACATACCCGTTTTCAGTTTCCTCTCTCTTACTTTTTACCCAGGTCCCTAACATACTGCCCACAATTCTCATCATCAACACACACAATCTTTCATGACCCAGAGCAATATCAGTCATACGCTCTTGGAAAATGTGTGTCCTCAGTCTCTTCATAATGTATCTGGTATTATACAGATAATGCCTAAGAGACACACTACAACCAAACATCACGCTGCCTGGGGCAGAGGTCCACACAAAACATTTCTGATTCATGGGAAAAATGCTTTTCCCCAAAGCAGAAAGAAATACCGCAGGTACTGCCACTTCTATAGATACCACAGACACAGAGGACACTGGACCACAGTTGGCACAGACATCAGCTCTGGGTGTGTGTGTGTTTCCCCCTCTGGGGGTGGGGCAGGACAGGGCAGGGCAGGATGGCTGGGATGGAGTTTACACAGTTTGCTAAGTGCTGAGAACTGTGCATGAAAGACGTGTGTTTTAACACAGAGAGTGGAAGTTACTTGTCTGGACACAGAGGGGGCTTTAAAAAAAGATCGCAGGAGGGATTTTAATGTTTGCTAAATGTGGTGTGCTTTGATTCTTGGAATTGTGTGTGTTGTGTGTGTGTGGTGTGTGTGTGTGTGTGTGTGTGTGTGTATGTGTATGTGTGTGTATGTGTGTGTGTGTGTGTGTGAGTGTATGTGTGTGTATTTGACTTTCATTTCTTTCTTTTTTATTTTTTGTTTTGGGGAAGTATTCGTTAACACTTTCAAAAGCATTTCACAAATTGATGACCAAGGAAACAATACTGTCACACAACTCGCTGCATGGGGTAAAAAGATTCACAAACAAAAAAGGGTTCATAGCCAAGTACTTTTCTACAAAACCACAAACTATTTCTGACAAAGTAACATTCGTGACCTACAAGGTTTTGGTTTTAAAATTTCCTTTTTCTTACCGTTTATGAAGGTTTCTAATATCTTTTCAAAACTTCTATCATTACATCAGTGTCCCTTATGACCCCAGGTAGTATCAGCCATGCGCTATAAGACATTGTTTTCCCTCAATCTCTCTTTAACATTCCTGGTCTTGTACAGGTGATTCCCAAGAGACGGACTTCAATCAAACATCATGGTGCCTGGGGCAGAGATCCACGAAAAAAATTTCTGATTCATGGGAAAAATACTTTTCCCCCAAAGCAGAAAGAAATACCACAGGTACTGCCACTTCTATACATACCAGAGACACTGAGAACAATGGACCACAGTTGGCACAGACATCAGCACTGTGTGTGTGTGTTTTCCCCTCTGGGGGTGGGGCAGGGCAGGATGGCTGGGATGGAGTTTACACAGTTTGCTAAGTGCTGAGAGCTGTGGATGAAAAGACGTGTGTTTTAACACAGAGTGGAAACTACTTGTCTGGACACAGAGGGAGCTTTTAAAAAAGATAGCAAGAGGGATTTTGTTGTTTGCTAAATGTGGTGTGCTCTGATTTTTGGAATGTGTGTGTGTATGTGTGTGTGTGTGTGTGTGTGTGCGTGCGTGCGTGCGTGCGTGCGTGCGTGCGTGCGTGTGTGTGTGTGTATTTGACTTTCATTTCTTTCTTTTCCATTTTTTTGTTTTGGTGAAGTATTCGTTGACACTTTCGAAAGCATTTCACAAATTGATTACCCAGGAAACAATACTGTCACACAACTCGCTGCATGGGGCAAAAAGATTCACACCCAAAAATGGTTCATAGCCAAGTACTTTTCTACAAAACCACAAACCATTTCTAACAAAGGAACATTCGTCACATACACGGTTTTTATTTTAACATTTCCTATTTGCTACTTTTTATGAAAGTTCCTAAAAAATTTTCCCAAAACTTCCATTAATACATCAGTGTCCTTTATGACCCCAGGTAGTATCAGCCGCACGCTGTAAGACATTGTTTTCCCTCAATCTCTCTTTAACACACCTGGTCTTGTACAGGGGATTCCTAAGAGATACACTACAACCAAACATCATGCTGCCTGGGGCAAGGATTCACAAAAACATTTCTGATTCATGGGAAAATACTTTTCCCCAAAGCAGAAAGAAATGCCACAGGTACTGCCACTTCTATAGATACCACAGACACTGAGGACACTGGGGCACACTTGGCACAGACATCAGCATTGTGTGTGTGTTTTCCCCTCTGGGGGTGAGGCAGGGCAAGGCAGGGCAGGGCAGGGCAGGGCAGGATGGCTGGGATGGAGTTTACACAGTTTGCTAAGTGCTGAGAGCTGTGGATGAAAGACGTGTGTTATAACACGGAGAGTGGAAACTACTTGTCTGGACACAGAGGGGGCTTTAAAAGAAAGGATGGCAGGAGGAATTTTGTTGTTTGCTAAATGTGGTGTGCTTTGATTCTTGGAATGTGTGTGTGTGTGTGTGTGTGTGTGTGTGTGTGTGTGTGTGTGTGTGTGTGTGTGTGTGTGTTTTGTGTGTGTGGTGTGTTTGACTTTCATTTCTTTCTTTTCCATTTTTTTGTTTTAGGAAAGTGTTCGTTGACACTTTCAAAAGCATTTTACAAATTGATTACCAAGGAAACAACACTGTCACACAACTTGCTGCCTGGGGAAAAAAAAGATTCACACACAAAAATGGTTCATAGCCAAGTACTTTTTGACAAAACCACACACCATTTGTGACAAAGTAACTGTCATGACATACACGGTTTTTAATTTAAAATTTCCTATTTCTTACCGTTTATGAAGGTTTCTAATATATTTTCAAAACTTTCATCACTACACCAGTGTCCTTTACGACCCCAGGTAGTATCAGCCGCACGCTGTAAGACATTGTTTTCCCTCAATCTCTCTTTAACACACCTGGTCTTGTACAGGGGATTCCCAAGAGACACGCTACAACCAAACATCATGCTGCCCGGGGCAGAGATCCACACAAAACATTTCTGATTCATGGCAAAAATACTTTTCCCCAAAACAGAAAAGAAATACCACAGGTACTGCCACTTCTATTGATACCATAGACACAGCGGACACTGGGGCACACTTAGCACAGACATCAGCACTGTGTGTGTGTGTTCTCCCCTCTAGGGGTGAGGCAGGACAGGGCAGGGCAGGATGGCTGGGATGGAGTTTACACAGTTTGCTAAGTGCTGAGAGCTGTGGATGAAAGACGTGTGTTTTAACACGGAGAGTGGAAACTACTTGTCTGGACACAGAGGGCAGTTTTAAAAAAGATGGCAGGAGGGATTTTGTTGTTTGCTAAATGTGGTGTGCTCTGATTCTTGAAATGTGTGTGTGTGTGTGTGTGTGTGTGTGTGTGTGTGTGTGTGTGTGTGTGTGTGTGTGTGTGTGTGTGTGTGTATTTGACTTTCATTTCTTTGTTTTTTGTTTTTGTTTTGGGGAAGTATTCGTTGACACTTTCAAAAGCATTTCACAAATTGATTACCAAGGAAACAATACTGTCACACAACTTGCTGCCTGGGGCAAAAAGATTCACACACACAATGGTTCATAGACAAGTACTTCTCTACACCAATACCATTTCTGACAAAGTAACATTTTTGTCATACACCGTTTTTGTTTTAAAATTGCCTATTTGTTACCGTTTGTGAAGGCTCCTCATATCTGTTCAAAACTTCCATAAATACATCAGTGTCTTTTATGACCTTAGGTAGTATCAGCCACATGCTATAAGACATTGGTTTCCCTCAATCTTTCTTTAACATACCTGGTCTTGTTTACAGGATTCCCAAAAGACAGACTACAACCAACGATCATGGTGCCTGGGGCAGAGATCCACAAAAACATTTCTGATTCATGGGGAAAATACTTTTCCCCAAAGCAGAAAAGAAATACCACAGGTACTGCCACCTCCATAGAAACCACAGACACTGAGGACACTGGCGCATACTTGGCACAGACATCAGCATTGTGTGTGTGTGTTTTCCCCTCTAGGGGTGAGGCAGGACAAGGCAGGGCAGGATGGCTGGGATGTAGTTTTACACAGTGTGCTAAGTGCTGAGAGCTGTGGATGAAAGACGTGTGTTTTAACACGGAGAGTGGAAACTACTTGTCTGGACACAGAGGGAGCTTTAAAAAAAGATGGCAGGAGGGATATTGTTATTTGCTAAATGTGGTGTGCTTTGATTCTTGGAAAGTGTGTGTGTTTGTGTGTGTGTGTGTGTGTGTGTGTGTGTGTGTGTGTGTGTGTGTGTGTGTGTGTGTGTGTGTGTGTGTGTATTTGACTTTCATTTCTTTCTTTTTTATTTTTTGTTTTGGGGAAGTATTCGTTGACACCTTCAAAAGCATTTCACAAATTGATTACCAAAGAAACAATACTGTCACACAACTTGCTGCCTGGGGAAAAAGGATTTACACAAAAATGGTTCATAGTCAAGTACTTTTCTACAAAACCCTAAACCATTTCTGACAAAGTAACATTCGTCACATACACGGTTTTTGTTTTAAAATTTCCTATTACTACTTTTTATGAAGATTCCTTATATTTTTTCAAAACTTCCATCACTACATCAGTGTCCTTTATGACCCCAGGTAGCATCAGCCACACGCTATAAGACATTGTTTTCCCTCAATCTCTCTGTAACATAGCTGGTCTTGTACAGGGGATTCCCAAGAGACACACTACAACCAAACATCATGCTGCCTGGGGCAAGGATTCACAAAAACATTTCTGATTCATGGGAAAATACTTTTCCCAAAGCAGAACGAAATACCACAGGTACTGCCACTTCTATAGATACCACAGACACTGAGGACACTGGGGCACACTTGGCACAGACATCAGCACTCTGTGTGTGTGTGTTTTTTCCCCTCTGGGGGTGAGGCAGGACAAGGCAGGGCAGGACAGGGCAGGATGGCTGGGATGGAGTTTACACAGTGTGCTAAGTGCTGAGAGCTGTGGATGAAAGACGTGTGCTTTAACACAGAGAGTGGAAACTACTTGTCTGGACACAGAGGGGGCTTTAAAAAAAAGATAGCAGGAAGGATTTTGTTGTTTGCTAAATGTTGTGTGCACTGATTCTTGGAGTGAGTGAGTGAGTGAATGTGTGTGTGTGTGTGTGTGTGTGTGTGTGTGTGTGTGTGTGTGTGTGTGTGTGTGTGTGTGTGTGTGTGTGTGTGTGTGTGTATGTTTGACTTTGATTTCTTTCTTTTTTTATTTTTTGTTTTGGGGAAGTTGACACATTCAAAAGCATTTCACAAATTGATTACCAAGGAAACAATACTGTCATACAACTTGCTGCCTGGGGAAAAAAGATTCACACAAAAAATGGTTCATAGCAGGTACTTTTCTACAAAACCTAATACCATTTCTGACAAAGTAACACTCGTGACATACACGGTTTTTGTTTTAAAATTTTCTATTTGTTAATTTTTATGAAGGCTCCTAAAAATTTTTACAAAGCTTCCATCACTACATCAGTGTCCTTTATGACCCCAAGTAGTATCAGCCACATGCTATAAGACAATGATTTCCCTCAATCTCTCTTTAACACACCTGGTATTGTACAGGGGATTCCCAAGAGACACACTACAACCACACATCATGCTGCCTGGGGTAGAGATCCACACAAAACATTTCTGATTCATGGGGAAAATACTTTTCCCCAAAGCAGAAAGAAATACCACAGGTACTGCCACTGCTATAGATACCACAGACACAGAGGACACTGGACCACACTTGGCACAGACATCAGCACTGTGTGTGTGTGTTTTTTCCCCTCTGGGGGTGGGGCAGACCAGGATGGCTGGGATGGAGTTTACACAGTTTGCTAAGTGCTGAGAGCTGTGGATGAAAGACGTGTGTTTTAACACAGAGTGGAAACTACTTGTCTGGACACAGACGGGGCTTTTAAAAAAAGATGGCAGGAGGGGATTTAATGTTTGCTAAATGTGGTGTGCTTTGATTCGTGGAATGTGCGTGTGTGTGTATTTGACTTTCATTTCTTTCTTCTTTTCTTTTGTTTTGGGGAAGTATTCATTGACACTTTCAAAAGCATTTCACAAATTGATTATCAAGGAAACAATACTGTCACACAACTTGCTGCCTGGGACAAAAAAAAATTACACAAAGAATGGTACAAAGCCAAGTACTTTTCTACAAAACCCAAAACCATTTCTGAAAAAGTAACTTTCGTGACATATATGGTTTTTATTTTAAAATTTGCTATTTACTACTTTTTATGAAGATTTCTCATATCTTTTCAAAACTTCCATCACTACATCAGTGTCCTCTATGACCCCAGGTAGTATCAGCCACATGCTATAAGACAATGTTTTCCCTCAATCTCTCTTTAACACACCTGGTCATGTACAGGGGATTCCCAAGAGACACACTACAACCACACATCATGCTGCCTGGGGAAGAGGTCCACATAAAAACATTTCTGATTTATTGGGAAAATACTTTTCACCAAAGGAGAAAGAAATACCACAGGTACTGCCACTTCTATAGATACCACAGACACAGAGGACACTGGACCACACTTGGCACAGACATCAGCTCTGGGTGTGTGTGTGTTTTCCCCTCTGGGGGTGAGGCAGGACAAGGCAGGGCAGGATAGCTGGGATGGAGTTTACACAGTTTGCTAAGTGCTGAGAGCTGTGGATGAAAGACGTGTGTTTTAACACAGAGAGAGGAAGCTACTTGTCTGGACACAGAGGGGGCTTTAAAAAAAGATCGCAGGAGGGATTTTAATGTTTGCTAAATGTGGTGTGCTTTGATTCTTGGAATGTGTGTGTGTGTGTGTGTGTGTGTGTGTGTGTGTGTGTTTGTGTGTGTATGTATGTGTGTGTGTGTGTGTGTGTATGTGTTGTGTATTTGACTTTCATTTCTTTTTTTTATTTTTTGTTTTGGGGAAGTATTCGTTAACACTTTCAAAAGCATTTCACAAATTGATGACCAAGGAAACAATACTGTCACACAACTCGCTGCATGGGGTAAAAAGATTCACAAATAAAAAAGGGTTCATAGCCAAGTACTTTTCTACAAAACCACAAACTATTTCTGACAAAGTAACATTCGTGACCTACAAGGTTTTGGTTTTAAAATTTCCTTTTTCTTACCGTTTATGAAGGTTTCTAATATCTTTTCAAAACTTCTATCAATACATCAGTGACCCTTATGACCCCAGGTAGTATCAGCCATGCGCTATAAGACATTGTTTTCCCTCAATCTCTCTTTAACATACCTGGTCTTGTACAGGGGATTCCCAAGAGACACACTTCAATCAAACATCATGCTGCCTGTGGCAGAGATCCACAAAAAAACATTTCTGATTCATGGGAAAAATACCTTTCCCCCAAAGCAGAAAGAAATACCACAGGTACTGCCACTTCTATACATACCAGAGACACTGAGAACAATGGACCACAGTTGGCATAGACATCAGCACTGTGTGTGTGTGTTTTCCCCTCTGGGGGTGGAGCAGGGCAGGATGGCTGGGATGGAGTTTACACAGTTTGCTAAGTGCTGAGAGCTGTGGATGAAAGACGTGTGTTTTAACACACAGAGTGGAAACTACTTGTCTGGACACAGAGGGAGCTTTTAAAAAAGATGGCAGGAGGGATTTTGTTGTTTGCTAAATGTGGTGTGCTCTGATTTTTGGAATGTGTGTGTGTATGTGTGTGTGTGTGTGTGTGTGGTGTGTGTGTGTGCGTGTGCGTGTGTGTGTGTGTGTGTGTATTTGACTTTCATTTCTTTCTTTTCCATTTTTTTGTTTTGGTGAAGTATTCGTTGACACTTTCGAAAGCATTTCACAAATTGATTACCCAGGAAACAATACTGTCACACAACTCGCTGCATGGGGCAAAAAGATTCACACCCAAAAATGGTTCATAGTCAAGTACTTTTCTACAAAACCACAAACCATTTCTAACAAAGGAACATTCGTCACATACACGGTTTTTATTTTAACATTTCCTATTTGCTACTTTTTATGAAAGTTCCTAAATTTTTTTTCCCAAAACTTCCATTAATACATCAGTGTCCTTTATGACCCCAGGTAGTATCAGCCACACGCTGTAAGATATTGTTTTCCCTCAATCTCTCTTTAACACACCTGGTCATGTACAGGGGATTCCCAAGAACACACTACAACCAAACATCACGCTGCCTGGGGCAGAGATCCACACAAAACATTTCTGATTCATGGGGAAAATACTTTCTCCCAAAGCGGAAAGAAATACCACAGGCACTGCCACTTCTATAGATACCACAGACACAGAGGACACTGGGCCACACTTGGCACAGACATCAGCACTGTGTGTGTGTGTTTTCCCCTCTAGGGGTGAGGCAGGACAAGGCAGGGCAGGGCAGGGCAGGATGGCTGGGATGGAGTTTACACAGTTTGCTAAGTGCTGAGAGCTGTGCATGAAAGACGTGTGTTTTAACACAGAGAGTGGAAACTACTTGTCTGGCCACAGAGGGAGCTTTAAAAAAAAAGATGGCAGGAGGGATTTTGTTGCTTGCTAAATGTCGTGTGCTTTGATTCTTGGAATGTGTGTGTGTGTGTGTGTGTGTGTGTGTGTGTGTGTGTGTGTGTGTGTGTGTGTGTGTGTGTGTGTTTGACTTTCATTTCTTTCTTTTCCATTTTTTTGTTTTAGGAAAGTGTTCGTTGACA
>CM054155.1:48755147-48777647 GCA_028751875.1 Rapana venosa
ACCTAAACTGATAGAGAAACGGACAGATTGAGGAACAGATCCTAGGACACTATCACTGCTATGTTGGTATGACTATAGCTATTTGTATCATCTCATAGTCTCAAAAGGGCAGGATTTTTTTTCCTGACATACAAGGAAAGATACTATCCAGTGAATTCTGCAGACTTTATCTCTAGTTTCTAATTATTTTGGTTTTTTTGTTTGTTTTATTGCAGACGTGGTCTGACACACATGAATTACCTTGCACGTTCTGAGACATTAAAAAAACAACTGGCAGAAACTTTCAGTTCACATATTAGTCCAACCCCTTCCTCCCTTCTCCTCCTAAGCATTGACTACAGAATAACGAAAATAATTTAGGTTAGCAATAAAAACTCATAACAGCAGCAGAGTTCGTATGAAAGTATTCATAGTGATGATTTTTTGGTGGTATGAATGAAAGCCTTCACACAAACAGAAAAAAATGGTAAAAGATGACTGGCGTATTGCTATAATGACGCCCTTTTCGGGAATTTAGGTGAAGAACTTTATCGAAGTCATACTGTAACACAATGAAACTCAGCACTGTGCAATATATTGTGTGAGAAGACGAGAGAAAGCGAAACCAGAGAGGGCTGGACGGGACAGGATAAAACAGAATAAGACAACAGAAGACCACACACACACGCACGCACACACACACACACACACACACACACACAACACACACACACACACACACACACACACAGAGAAACACACGCTCACTTGGGCATGTGCACACACACACACATACAGAGAGAGAGAGAGAGAGAGAGAGAGAGAGAGAGAGAGAGAGAGAGAGAGAGAGAGAGAGAGAGAGAGAGAGAGGCTGACAGACTTACAGACGGGCAGAAAGAGAAGAGAGAGAGACACATAGATACAGAGATAGGTAGATAGATAAATGTAGAAACAGAGGGAGAGAGACAGACAGACAGACAAAGACAGACAGACAGACACAGACAAACACACAGAGAGAAAGTCATAAAGAGTATTCATAGAAATAAAACACCCACCCTAAACAGACAGAAAAACAGAGACAGATCGACAGACAGACAGACAGAAAGATACCGACAAACAAACAAACAAAAGATAGATAGATAGATAAATATAGAGACTGAGAGAGAGACAGACAGACAGACAAAGACAAAGACAGAGACAGACAAAACCACAGACAGAAAGTCATAAAAAGAATTCATAGAAAAAAAACCACCCACCCTAAACAGACAGAAAAACAGAGACAGATCGACAGACAGACAGACACAAAGATACCGACAAACAAACAAACAAAAATCCAAACTCAGAAACCTTGCCATTTCCAATCACAACCTAACTCCTACCCCCCCAAAAAGAAGAAAAAACCCCAAAACCCGCAACAAACAAACAAACAAAAAAACCCAACCAAAACCCCAAACTCAAACTGAACCCCCCTTTTTTCCCCCCAAAACACCCACTCGTAACCAATCAACGTCAAGCTAACGATCCGCCAATGGCGGCGAGCTAGGTGATGAGAACAGACAAGAAGAGAACAGTGAAAGAGAAAGAGAGAAGAGGAGGGCCTCCCTCCCTCTCTCCCTCCCCCTTCCCTTCTCCCACCACCACCACCAACCACCTCCACACAAAGGAGCCTATTGTTTTAGCGCAACCAAGATGGCGGTGAAATTTGGCGAGAGGATCGATCCGGAGGGCCAATCCAGCACTGCCGCTGCCGCCGCAACAGGCCCGCTGCACAGCAGGAGCGCTACGGATTCTGGTTGGTTGCTGTGCCCAGTTTTGTCGGCGTGCAGCGGGAATGTCAGTGCGTCTGCTTTTCTTGCTTTGCTTTGCAGCAGTAGCAGCAGCAGCAGCAGCAGTCAGAAGCGGTGATGACAAGGAAGAGAGAGAGAGAGAGAGGATGGGGGTTAGTGAGTGAGATTTCTGGGAGGGAGGGAGGTGAGGGGGGTGAAGTGGGTTAGGAAAGGGTAGGGTGGTGGTGGTAAGAGGGAAGGGGGAGGTGGAAGGAGAACTGAGGAGGAGGAGGAGATAGGAGGATGTTGGGTGGAGGGAGTAGGGGAATAAGAGGAATAGTAAGAGGAGAATGGTGACGAAGACTAGAGCAAAGAGAACAAGAGGCTGAAAGAGAATGCAAATGTCAATATTCATTTATTATAAGCCACGGTGTTTCGGTGTTTCGGGGGAAAGGGGTTGATGAGGGCGTACACGGTACAGGTCATAAATATAACAACTTGTCCCATGTCACAGAGAGCTTTGATTCCAAAAAATGAGAGAGAGGGGAGGAGAGAGAGAGGGAGAGAGAGAGAGAGAGAGAGAGAGAGAGAGAGGGAGAGAGAGAGAGAGAGAGAGAGAGAGAGAGAGAGAGAGAGAGAGAGAGAGAGAGAGAGAGAGAGAGAGAGAAAGGAAAGAGAGGGGAAGAGAGAGAGAGAGAGGTCGAGGGAGGGGGGAGGGGAGGGAGAGAGAGAGAGCTCAAATGATTTAATGTTCATAAGTCTTCAGACTCCTAACACTTTCCGCTCTTAACTCGTACAATATCCAGGTATAAAGTGTGTGTGTGCGTGCGTGCGTGCGTGCGTGCGTGCGTGCGTGCGTGCGTGCGTGGTGTGTGTGTGTGTGTGTGTGTGTGTGTGTGTGTGTGTGTGTGTGTGAGAGAGAGAGAGATAGAGAGAGAGAGATGTTTACCCATAAAAGCCACAGCCCCCTAAAAAAAAAAAGGTGTGCAAACATGATGATAATAAACATGCAACATAACCCTACACTAACAGAAACCACGTTCGCGTCAATACAACACCATCTTATTGTAATGCCTTGATTACCGAAGTGTTAATTGCTTCCAGGTTGTTTGGGTCGTAGCAATCAAAAGCTTCATCAGTTTAAACTAACAGCATTTGTAAAGGGTTACCTGTTTGCTATTGTAACCTATTACAGGACGTGTAAAGATGAAAAAAACATGACTTCATTTAACTTGTTTGATTCACGACATAGGAGATAGTTATTTCAAATTACACGAGAGAGAGAGAGAGAGAGAGAGAGAGAGAGAGAGAGAGAGAGAGAGAGAGAGGGAGAGGGAGAGAAAGAGAGAGAGAGAGAGAGAGAGAGAGAGAGAGAGAGAGAGAGAGAGAGAGAGAGAGAGAGAGAGAGAGAGAGAGAGAGAGAATGAATGAATGATCTTTATTTTTCAAGGGTTTCAGATAAGGATTCACATATTTTGTTCAGCTTGTTCGAATTAAGGCATAGAAGATAATTATTTCAAATTACGAGAGAGAGAGAGAGAGAGAGAGAGAGAGAGAGAGAGAGAGAGAGAGAGAGAGAGAGGGAGAGAGAGAGAGAGAGAGAGAGAGAGAGAGAGAGAGAGAGAGAGAATGATTTTTTTCATTTTTCAAGGGTTTCAGATCTGACCCTTGCCCTGATTAGGGTATGTCAAAACATAAGAGAGAGAGACAGTGACACAGAGAGAGAGAGAGACAGAGACAGAGAGACAGGCAGAGAGAGAGAAAGGAAGACAGACGGACGGACAGACAGATATACTAAGAGCTTCTACGAATAGGTTTCGGGGCAGAGAGAGAGAGAGAGAGAGAGAGAGAGGAAGACAGACGGACGGACAGACAGATATACTAAGAGCTTCTACGAATAGGTTTCGTAATGAGTTTGAAATGTTGTGTGTATGACTATGGTATCTCTTGTACGAACAACATAACAAAAAAAAACCCCCATATCTATAGCAAAAGAATTGTTAAAAAACAACAACACTTTGAGGCCTTCTGTACATGAACAAAAAACCCACAGCTTGACATTCAGTTTCACCATAGAGGCGTCATCCCCCACCTTCTGGAAATCCCGTGCCAGAAATTCCCTCTTTTCCATCCCCCTCTTCATTGCTGCCTTGTTCTTTTTCTTACTGTCACCTTCTTCTTGTCTATTTTCTGCCTTCTTCGTCCATTTTCCTGCCTTTTAAAAAAATTTCCAAAAAGACTCCAAATATATTTCTCTCCCACGCTGAAGTCGGATGTGCTGGGCATGACTTGTCAGTCGCTTAACGGCAGCACAAGGTATTTTTGCTGATATGTCAGACAACAATAGTTGCTGTCTGAGTGTTCGACGACGAAGAACAAGAAGAATTTTGCTTCACAGATTCCATTACATGCACACATATAAAAGTGTCGCTCGGTGTAACATTTGTTACAGTAAATATGAGTAAACCACCACTTGGCATCTGAATGTAAGCTGGCTATTCTTGAGGGATATGTTATGTCCACCAGTCGTCCCAATAATGATATTCTCTTTTGTAGCCGAGCACGAAAGATACTTCAAGCTTCTTGTTACTATACTCCTAATGCTTTTGTTCGTTACCCTGTACCATGATCTACTGAATAAAAAGAATTTAACCTGTCTTTTTTTGTTTGTTGCAGTGCCACGTGAATATCCGCTGGTATCTGAATGGCGGTACATACCTGACAGCTGAGGGTTGTGGTCATGTACAATTTTAAAAACTTTCAGAGATTCAGAGCTCAACAATTTGAAACTTTCAATGTCTTGGAGAGTGGAGGACACGTAAACGTACGCTTATTACATACAGCCTGTGTATGTAAAGATAGACAAAAAAACACAAGCAAAAACAAAGCCAGAAAACTTCTAGAACACACATACACATTTACAAAACAGCATAAACACGGAGACAGGATGTAAAATATAAAAAAAGCACACGGGCGCTTATTCCACTGTCCTCGATATAGAAGAATAGATAAATAAATAAATAACACACACACACACACACACACACACACACACACACACGCGCGCGCGCGCGCGCCTGTACAAAATACTCTCAAAAGTTAAACTAATTTCCAGGTTTACTCTTTCTTATTTGTCTTATTTCTTATTTTTATTCTAATATTTTATATCGAGGATAATAAAATAAGCACTCATGTGCTTTTTTTTTTTATACATCCAGTCCCCGTGTGTATGCGGTTTTGTAAATTCTGCCATCTGTTCCCACCAGCACACAATGGCCTACTCTTACGAAAAGCGGAACAGGATTTAACGTGTGCGCAAGATGTTCTGCGTGCGTTCGCGTGGGAAGAAACTCCTACTACTTCTCCATGTTTGCTTATTTTTTCCCTTCCTTAGCCAGAGCCTCGCGCGAGGTTCACCAATGATGAGATTTGCGTACGCGACCGTTTTTGCCCACCATTAAGGCAGCCGCAATTCGACTTCGGGAAAAAATGTTTGATTTAAATGTTACTTAGTGTACTTTGCAGTCGCTTATAAGTGATATTTTCCACTAATATTCATGTTTGTTTATAACGAGGTAGTTTTAACCAAAAGAAAAATGATAGAAGGATACTTTCCGTTATATTTGTGTGTGTGTGTGTGTGTGTGTGTGTGTGTGTGTGTGTGTGTGTGTGTGTGTGTGTGTGTGTGTGAGGGAGTGAGTGAGTGAGTGCGAGAGAGAGTGTATATATATATATATATATATATTATATATATATATATATATATATATATATATATATTGTGTGTGTGTGTGTGTGTGTGTGTGTGTTGCATATAGCTCGCTCATTTATGTACTGTCTGTCTACCTATATTTTAAAAAAAGTGCAATTACGATGACTTTTTTCTTCAGTGGCCGAATTAAGCAAACATCCACAGTTTATAAAACTGCTTTATGCCTAGAAACTTAAAATGCAATAATTTATTTCCCAATGAAGTAACACACACGCGCACACACACACACACACACACACACACACACACACACACACACACACACACACACACACACACACACACATACACAGAGCAAACAATAAAAGAAACAACAAAAAGCCCCAACGACAACAAAAAGAACTGAAAAACGAAATCAGAACAGAACAATGGCTACAAAACAACCAAACAAACAACTGGGCGGCCAACCAACCAAACAAACAAAAACAAACAAACAAACAACAACAACAGCAACAACTTCGGAGTTTTCTTCAATACCTTTTTTCTTCTTTCTCTTTGTTCTTTTTCTTTCCTTTCCTTCTTTCGTTCTTTCTTTTGCTTTAATGATGCTTTTGTATACATTTGCAAGTTTGAAGCAGTTTCTCTTCTGCTTGAATCTTTCCCTGTATTTAAAAAAAAATCTTTGTGTGCTAGTCTCTGTCTGTCTGTCTGTCTTTCCTTTAATCTTTCCTTTCATCTTCCCTTCTTGCTTATTTTTCTTTGTTTTCTCTCTCTCTCTCTCTCTCTCTCTCTCTCTCTCTCTCTCTCTCTCTCTCTCTCTCTCTCTCTCTCTCTCTCTCTTTCTCTCTGCGTATGTGTGTGCACGCGCGTTGATATGCGTGTGCGCGCGCGTGTGAGCCTGCCAGTGTGTCGATATACGTTTTAATAATTGAAAGAATTTAGTGCAAGAATATTATACAGATAAAAAGTTTGTGATGTTTTCGATCATTTCACGCATATTGATCAATATCGATGGTTTTCATATGGGATTTCGATGTAGCGCTTTCCAATGACAGATTTGTTTCTCCGTCACTTTTTAATGATTGTGTTCTTGAAGTCTGAGAGGGCAGAAGTTAGGCATGCCTGTATTTCAATAAAAAATTGTTGGCGAGTCCATGCTACTTCTTCAGGCTTGATTAAAAAGTGTTTTCTTTTAAGTTAAAACATTTATTTTCTACGCTTTATCATTTTATGGGTTTGCGCAATGATGATTGATGTTATAGTATTATTAACAAAATGAAAAAAATGCGTAATAATCACCATCATCACAACAACAACAATGACATCAACAGATTTTAGCACAATAATTGTAAGCTTTAAGCTTGTTGTTGCTATGATGTTGATGATTGTTGTTCATATAATTAGCCTATATGTAATATGCTCTGTTAAATAAAACCTGTTTAAACACCAATGACTACAACAACCAAAACAACAACAATAACTTGCGGTAATATCACTCACACACATTCACGCGCGCACACACATACACACACACATACACACACGCGCGCGCACACACACGCACGCACGCACACACACAAACACACACATACACACACACACACACACACACACACACAGAGCGCTCAAAGTCCCCAGTCTTCAGACCAAACCAGACGTCACCAAGTCAAGAGTATGGTATTTTAGACACACCAGGCAGTCAGCGAAATGAGAAGGGACATAACCCCCTGAAGCTGTTTGGCCAAGGACCCTGTGTCGTGCTTCCGACACAATTTGTGGTTTGGTTGGGAGGGGCCTTTAAGAGCAGACGACAGGCCAGCGGAGGGCCGAGTGACTTTCTTCTGCTCATTAAAACAATGATTTTGCTTGAAGCAATACTCCATGTTAAGCCCGTCAGTTTTTGAGGCGTCGTTACTAGTCAAAGATGAGAGAGTAACAGACAGTGTGCATGTGTTAATGTTACTGTCGTTACTGTCAAACGAAAAAAACAAAACTATGTGTAGATTCAGACATTTTAAGGTAGTGTGTGTGTGTGTGTGTGTGTGTGTGTGTGTGTGTGTGTGTGTGTGTGTGTGTGTGTATGTGTGTGTGTGGGTGTGTGTGTGTGTGTGTGTGTGTGTGTGCGTGTGTGTGTGTGTGTGGGGGTGTGTGTGTGGGTGTGTGTGTGTGCCTGCCTTACTGAATGGTATGGCGCTATTTTTGCTGTAAATGCATATACATTTTCCTCGGCTTTTCTTCTTCAGATACAGTTCATGTTGCTGAGAATGGTCGTGCTTATATTAAATAAAGCATTATAAACTTTTACGTGTTCTTGTAGATATTTTCACAGACCACAATGAAGTGCCTACCAGAAGGGTGGAGAAAAACAAGTACGTTTGTAATGAAAAACAGACAGAGAGACAGAAAAACAAACACAAACAAACAGACCAAAAAAACAAACACACAAAAAAAGAAAACACACAAAAAAGAGACAGAATAGCGTAACAACCAAACATCCCCAAATTTTAAATTGTACTGCTTCATGAGTCCATTGATGGGATAGTTGTTTCTGATTTTTCATTTTTTCCCAAGAAAGTGTCTGTTGCGCAGAGCATCAGTGCATGCAACACCACCTAATTATATCAAAGACTTTGCTGAGGAAGCTCTGTCACTTGGCATCATTATTCACTTTCGTCTGCAAAAGTGTGATGTGCTTAACGTCGTCAAATTAGACAGTTCAAGATAAATACAGCATCCTCTCACAGATTAGTGCAATAATTGTATAAAAGCACAAAACGCAATCTTTATAACAGGTGTTAGTTACAACAATCACATAATATCTGACCAGCTCCCTTTTTTCAGTTAGCATTACTTGTTGAATGTCGTTCAACTGATTGATGACGTCAAGAATCACACATGGAGCATACTCAAGGAATTTAAAGTAGGTAAACGGAAGATGAACTATCTCTTTTTTGTCATACAATCATGCGTTTAAATATTGTAACTGAATGGTGCGTGTCAACTATAGCTGTTCATTTATGATTTTGTTTCTTGGTGTTTGTATGATTCTCTGGAGGAATGACAGGAATTTCAGAACGGAATTGTGTATTTCAGTAACATCAGAAACCTGTGTTTGCATCTTGTTATACATTCCCAGTTAAAGGTGTTATAGGCACCATGGACAGGCAAGGGAAACACATCAAATTTCTAGTACTTACCAGTCACCGCACTGCAGCAGTTAGCTTCTGAGACTCCTGGCTGGAAGGTCCCGTGTTCAAATCCCAGATGGCCTCGCGTTTTTATCAGAATTTGACCAGTTCCAATCCAGAGTGGGTTTGTTTTGTGGTCACTGGAAAGACTGGCACCCATCAATCGAGCTTCATCCACTTTCTGAATGTAATTTTGAAGGATTTGCTCATATTACTTGACCAACAATGCGAAGGTCCACTTTGTATCTCTCAAGTCTGACTGATGCTGAAATATACAGTGAAAAGGAACATGGCATACAACCTAATCATCTAATATTCATGTTATCTGGATCTCTACAGTTCTTCCATTGTCATCCCCATGCACTGTGCTCTCGCACACACACAAAAGAAAAGTAGTTGCTTCTGATGTAGTGTCCTTTGGTGTTATGGTCTCACAGTGACTTCAATACCTGTTTTCTCCTCTGTTTCCATTTATGCTATGAGTTAATACTAAAATCATAAGAATTGAGAGTTTCATCGGGGACTGTTGTTGGTAGGATTTAATGATGGTCACCATTCCACAGTGGGCGATCTACTCTGGCTATGTCACTGAGTCACTATCACCAGCAGTTTTAGGTTTAGGAAATGGTCTCTGCATACGTCGGATCACATCAATCTTCATAAGCGCCTCAGAAATACCCGGCATCAGTGCAGAGTACCTTCTGCCTGGTGGCCTTATAGCAGGCTGACAATTGGTGGAGAACTTCTGGGTCCAAGCATATTGCAAATCAACTTCTGAACCGATTTCTGTGGAGAGACCAGCAGGAGCGGCGTGGAGGCAGCGGCCTGAAACCACAAAAAAGGCATCAAAATAAAATTACAAAAACAGAAAGAACATAGTGATAATAATAATAATACATGGAATTAATGCAGCGCTCTATCTTGTAAAAACAAATCAAAGTATTTACACAAAGAACAGAACTGTTGCAACAAAAACACACACTCAAAGTGAACGATCACCAAATAAAACGACTTTGAAATAAAGACTATGTTGAATGATTCTATTAATCTACAAAGCTAAATATCACAGGTGTAAAAAATGAAAATACTGTTTTCATAAATGTTGTGGTTAAACCAGTGTGAGGGATGCATGCATTCAAATAATCTAGCCACCCACGAAAAGAAAAACAAACAACGACAACAAACAAACAAAAACACTAAAACAGCTAAATCTGTGGACAAAAAGCAACCCCTCCCTACCCCCTGAATATTGATTTTTTAAAAAGGAACAGAATAGAACACAACATGATGAAATGTAACATAAAACAGAGAAAAACAAGATAACAACATCATAATTATTATCAAACCAACATGAAACAAACTAGAACTGAAAACAACACAGGCTTAGAACACAGTATCAGTGACATTTGATGATCATAATCAAGCACACATCACCCCCTCAAGGTACAGGTAGGTCTCAGACTACAAAGATCAGATGTCACCATACATATTGGGCATTATTTCAGTCACTCTGGAATGTAGGTCACAGACAGAAACAGAGGGGACATAACTCCCCGGAAGCAGTAGGTCACGGATAGAAACAAAAGGGACATAACTCCCCGGAAGCAGGAGGTCACGGATAGAAACAGAAAGGGACATAACTCCCCGGAAAAGGTGGGTCCCGAATAGAAACATAAAGGGACAATACTCCCCAGAAGCAGTGGGTTACGGATAGAAGGGACATAACCCCCGGAAACAGTGGGTCATGGATAGAAACAAGGGACATAACCTCCCTAGGAGCAGTGGGTTAGAGACGGAAGGGACATAACCCCCGGAAACAGTGGGTCACGGACGAGACAGAAGGGACACAACTCCCCGGAAGCAGTTTTTGCCAGGATTCTGTGTCGTGCTGTCGACATATTAATTAATATTGCGTGCGTGTGTGTTGTGTGTGTGGTGTTTTTTTTAAAGTTGGAAGAAGAGGGAAGAAAACAGGGGAGGGCTGGGGTGAGGGTCAGGTGCTTTTGTTCCGCTCATTAAAATCACAGCTTTCCTTTTGGCAACTTGGCACTGAATCCATTACTACTGCACTTCTGGCCGATTTTCTTCATTCTGGATTTAGAAGCATAATGGCTTTTGTTTGCTTAGTTTTTCTTCTATTATTGATTGGCATGTTTGTTGTTGACTTGTGTGTCTTTGATTTTGTTCTTCAATACATACAAAAAAAGACAAGGAGAGAAAAAAGAAGGGAGAGAGAGTGAGGGAGTGAGAGGGAAAGAGAGAGAAAGAGACAGAGAAAGAGAGAGATTTTTTCAAATTGATGTAATGAAATACGTGTGTACATACAGCTCTTATTTTCTCATTGAGCTCTCAACCAAGACAAAAATCGAATCTCGCCAAAGACGATAAGATTAATCGGACAATAAATGGAAGGGAAGAAAAAAAAGGAACAATCAGACATTCCATCTGATCCAAAAATATCAAAGGGCATAAAATTGATTTTACAATTAACGAGGAAAAAGGTAGAGTAAGCCTTTCCATTTAGCTAAGCGATCAAAAAACAAAAACAAAACAAACAAAAGAAAACAACAGTCAACCCATTAAAAAAAAAAAAAGGGAATTAGTAAATAAAAAGAGGGATGGGTGGGGATGAAGAGTGCGGGAAAATGGGAGAAGAGAGAAAGAGGAGGAAACACACGAGAGAGAGAGAAAGAGAGAGAGAGAGAGAGAGAGAGAGAGAGAGAGAGAGAGAGATAGAGAGAGAGAGAGAGAGGAGGCGAGGGGAGGGTAGAAAGAGAGAGATAGAGACACAGAGAGAGAGAGAGAGAGAGAGAGAGAGAGAGAGAGAGAGAGAGAGAGAGAGAGAGAGAGAGAGAGAGAGAGTGAGAGAGTGAGAGAAAGAGGGAGGGAGAGAGACACACATACACACAACGCGCGCGTGCACGCGCGCGCGCGCACACACACACACACAACACACACAGAGTCAGAAAACAAACAACGATAAAAAGAAGAACAACAAAAAACCCCGGAGACAGGCAGATAGACAGACAGACAGACAGACGGGAAGCACACACTAGCATCTTTGTTGCTTAGCGACCGTTTCCCTGGAGGCAGGCGGCCATGACAGTTGCAGGTGTTATGGGACACAGTCTCGGCTAATTTCCGGTGCTCTTCCGTCTCGGCTATCCACAGCACACCCACTGCCCCCCTTAAGTTGGCGCTACTGTCCCTCCCAGCAATTACTGTTTGGTGTAGGAGGGAGTGGGGGGGAGACCCTTGTCCAAAGAGAGAGCGAAAGAGAGAGAGAGAGAGGGAGAGAGAGAGACAGACAGAGGGAGAGTGTGTGTGAGAGACTGAGACATAGAGAGAGAGAGAGAGAGAGAGAGAGAGAGAGAGAGAGAGAGAGAGAGAGAGAGAGAGAAGGAGAGTGTGTGAGACTGAGACATAGAGAGAAAGTGAGAGAGAGAGAGAGGGAGAGAGTGAGAGTGTGTGTGAGAGACTGAGACAGAGAGAGAGTGAGAGAGAGTGAGAGAGAGAGAGAGAGAGAGAGGGAGAGTGGGTGTGAGAGACTGAGACATAGAGAGTGAGAGAAAGAGAAGGAGAGTGTGTGTGAGAGACTGAGACAGAGAGAGAGAGAGAGTGAGTGAGAGAGACAGAGGGAGAGAGTGAGAGTGAGAGAGAGAGGCAGAGGGAGAGAGTGAGAGAGAGAGTGAGACAGAGGGAGAGAGTGAGAGAGGAGAGAGACAGAGAGAGAGAGAGAATGAGAGAGAGAGAGAGAGAGAGAGAGAGAGAGAGAGAGAGAGAGAGAGAGAGAGAGAGAGAGGAGAGAGAAGGGGGTGGGGGAGAAAGAGAGAAACAGAGAAAGACAGAGACAGAGAGAACTCGAACGCTTTATTCACAAAAAGGCCATTGGCCCATACATGAACCATGAGAGAGAGAGAGAGAGAGAGAGAGAGAGAGAGAGAGAGAGAGGAGAGAGAGAGAGAGAGACAGACAGACAGACAGAGACAGAGAGGGAAGGGGGAGGGTAAGGGTAGGGTAGGGGAGGAATTGTTCTAGAAGAAGAGGGGGGGGGGGGGTAGATGGGTTATGTCCCTTCTATTTCTGTCGGTGACCTACATTCCATAGTTGTGTAAAATAATGCACAATATGTATGGTGGCTTCTTTGTCTTTGGAGTTTGGGACCTGCTTGTACCTCGAGGTGGTGATATGTGTTTGATTATGATTACCAAACTGAGCTTCGGTTTGTTTGCTTTAAAAGATTCTGCGCTATATAAATTCCGTATATCCTCCTCCTCCTCATCATCATCATTACAAAATGTCACGGTTACTATCTTCTTAGTTTGTTGTGTTATGTTCAAAATTCTAGTTTGTTTCATGTTGATTTGATATGATATTACTATTTCGCTTTTCTCTGTTTTCTATTATTTTATTTTATCTTATCCTCTTTTGCTCTCTTCTAAGATGATTTATACCATCAAAGAAAATCAAACATTCTATGAAACATTATGTCCACGTTTGCTGGGGTATGTTGGCCCCATTCATTTTGAGATCAGTTGTTCGAATCTGTGCACAACAGTAGATTTCTCCGTATTTCCAATAGACTTTGAATGAGGATGATTACGTGCTAAAGTGTTGGGGGGTTTTCCTGATAGGACAACAAACCGAAGTCTTGCTCGAAACTTACAGACAATGCCAGTAATTTATTGCTTTAAGCTGTTAAGCCCATTCACAAGGGAACAGCAGGGAGGGAGGTGGGAATAAAACATATATATATATATATATATATATATATATATATATATATATATATATATATATATATATATATATATATATATATATATATATATATATGAATTTGGATACCATAAAGAACGTACAAGAGCCCAAAACAAACATCATGGCATGGATTCCATATCATGGTCTTTGATTTATTACAAGGATTCAACACCATATGTACAAATACAATCATGTATTTTGAAATCGGGAATTTTCACACTTACGAAACTTACAGAGAAAGCAGTATCAAAGAATGAGCCAACTTAGATATAGCAGTATACTGCTAAAAAACTGCTGAAAACAGACCAGCATGGAATTTTTTTTTAAAACAAAAAATAATGCACCTAATGTGAGACTCGTCTTCTCTGAACGACCATTAAGGTCAAGAGACAGATGATTATGATGACAATGACGACGATGATGACGACGACGATGCCGATGATAATGATGATGATGGTGATGAGGATGACAACGACGACGATGTCGACGACGACGATTATGATAGCTTAACAGAGACTGCAATTTTTTTTTTTTTTTGGTGAAGAAACTCATGACCATATCGTTTGTTCTTTTGATTTAACGTCTTTTGACTGTAAAGTGATATTAGACGAAAGTTATTTTAAATTATATTTATCAAATCATATTTTTAGTTATGTATGAGAGATTATTATATTTGCAACCAGACTTATACCCAAAAAATACCATTTTAATTTCAGTCAACAGGCTCTTTCCCACTGACGCTGCGAAACCATATAAAGTTTCAAATAGTCAGAATCTCTTTGTTCATGTAGATCTTTAGTGAGCTATTTTCTCACTTACTTTGCAAGATCTCGGTACTTACTGACCTACTTAATCATCCAGTCAATCAGCTGGTTAGCTAGTTGGTTGGTTAGTTAGTTGGTTGATTGGTTGGTTGGGATTAGTTAGAGAGACAGTCAGTTACCTAGTTCAATCCTTTTACACATTACATATAATTAAGCATAAACTGCACACACACACACTCAACATCACGCCCCCCCCCCCCCACACACACACATATCACACCCCACCACCACCACCACACACCACACACCCCCCCCCCCCCCCACCACACACACACACACACACCCCACCACCACCACCACAATCACCACACACACACACACACCACCCCACACACACACACACACACACACACACACACACACACACACACACACCACCACCACCACCACTACCACCACCACCACCACCACCACCACCACACGTGCACTACCTCCTGCGCACCTGTAATTCTTCCAAAAAGAGCTGTTAACATCCCAACCCACACACGCTTTTTTTATTTTTATTTACCGACTGCACTCGCACTATAATTATTTCCTGGCCGCACTAACTGACCCCCTTTGACTTGAATACCCAGACATTACAGGTTCCCGCACTGTCGCTTCTCTCAGCACCAAATCGAACATTAGAACTTGCACCCGAATTAATTTGTTGCTGACGTCTCCCACCCCCATCCCCTCACACACACACACACACACACACACATACACACACATCCCCCTCCCCCCGTATCAGACTTTTGCAGTGCGGCCAGCATTACCTCCCTTTGCCTGCCTAGGTGTCGCTGCACGCGGACAGGAAGGTGAAATGCATTCTGGGACTGATGGAAACCAGCGGGCGAGGATATGAGAGAATCGAACGGGATATTGATAGCTTTCAGGAAGGTTTTCTTTTTTCTTCTTCCTTTTTTGGGCGGGAGGGGGAAATCAAGGCGCAGGAGACTATGAGGCTTTCCTTCTTTTGCTTTTGACTCAACCACCCGAATCTAGGGGAATTAAAGGATGGTACTGTCGACCGGGTGGGGCAGTGCAGAGAGAGGGAGGGAGGGGGAAGGGAGGGAGAGAGAACTCATTTCACAGTTATTAGCTGACACCACGAACATTTAGAAAGAAATCTTTTCAATTTTTAGATTAAGTCAAAACAAGAAAGAAATTGGGAAAGGGGGGAGGGGGGGGGGGGGGGGGTCTGTGAGAAAGAATTCGAGATAAATTAACTTTACAAACATTTAACATGTAGAAAACAAAATCACCACCCAATAAAAATACTTCTATAACAGTTTATGTCACACTCCCCCCACCCCGCACACACCAATCAATGACTACTTTTTGTAAAAGTAATGTTTCCTAAATATCACTTTCACCTTATTATAATGCATTTTGAAGCAGGGACTAGATTGGGCAACATTTTGGTGCCATCTTAGAAACTGATTGGCAGTTAGGTATCCAGGTGTAACTTTGTTCTAATCATCAACAGTTGCAGTATCGTTAACCCATTCTATACTACGTGTGGACAGCTTTGAATAGTGTAATATAGTCTAAGGATCCGTGCACACTTTCTTCAACGATCCATTAATGCAAAGTTGTCATTGCATTCTTTTTCTGGACATATGTGCATTTCTATGTTACGCTAAATCTTAAATCTGCTCTAAACTAAAAATGAATCTGATGACCTTAAAACTTGACGTCCACTATGATGAACACTAGGCGATAAATAGCTTCGGGCTTTGCACTCAGGCTTTATGATCGAAGCATAAATTTAATCAAGAAAAAAAATCCATAACTTTTAACTTTCAAACAAGACGCTTTTTCCTCATAATTGCAGTAATCCTCAAAGTATTGACAAGCAGGTCTTGTGGTAAAAGTACCTGCAAATGGAATGAATCCATACAAAATATGATTAAATCAATGATTACGTTGCTTGTCTGCTTTACGTTAGAAAAAGCTGCAAGTATAGATTCTAACAGGGAATCTCTTGTTATTCAAGTCCTTCATATCACCTAACTTCGATTACACTGACGTTATCTGGAATAACTGTTCTGATACACAAGCAAATAAATAATTTACAAAATGTACATCTTGAAGCATGAAGAATAAATAATTGTAGGCGCTGTTCGTGGTATTAGTGATGAAAAACAGGCAGGGTTTTAGAATTTAAAGAACAAGGAAAATGGCATACAAACTGTATACTATCATGAAACGGTTGCTGGTTTTTCCCGTGTGGGACTGGCCAGCCACAACCGACGCTGTACCAGAATGAACACCTAGAGCGCAGCTCCATAGTCTTCTGAGACTGAAAGATGCCAATAACATTTTCTTAGCAGATTATTCGTAAGATCTTGCTTCTCAAAGTAGTCCTAGCCATCGCCGTAGACCCTTAGAGCGTAAAACATTCATTTGCAACCCAGAAATTTATCGTGAATCTTTTCTCCCTTCTGCCACTTCCAGTCTGCCTGACTGAATAAAGAATACCAAGCAATTCACCGAGTGCTCTTAAGGACTGTCTGTTAGGAGATCCTGTGGTGCCTTCAAAATTTTTTATTATTATTTTACCTTAGAGAAAGACGAGAACAAATCATCAATTGTACACTTCGTTTTTCTACTCCTACCAAGAATCAAAAAGATAATCATAAAAACATTGTGTTGGAGTTGTCTTTTCATTGAAGACTTCAGGCGATATCTAGGCAAGACTAAGATCGCCAGACCCTGCAAGGAAAGATAATACATTCAAATTGTCTCTCTTTGCTTCGTATTTTCCTTCATGTCTTGAGCAAAAGTGTTCAACGGTTTATTTGCGATGTCATAATTTTTCAGGCGATATCTAGGCAAGACTAAGATCGCCAGATCCTGCAAGGAAAGATAATACATTCAAATGGTCTCTCTTTGTTTCGTATTTTCCTTCATGTCTTGAGCAAAAGTGTTCACCGTTTATTTGCAATGTCATCATTCTTTTTTTTCTCATTGTTGGTTCCAAAGAGATATACATATTTTGGGGGGTTAAAAAAATGGTCTGCATCTCTCTCTCTCTCTCTCCCTCCCTCCTCTCTCTCCCCCCCTCTCTCTCTCTCTCCTCTCTCTCTCTCTCTCTCTCTCTCTCTCTCTCTCTCTCTCTGTCCCCCTGCATACTTGATATCGCCATTATCAGATTACTGGAAAGTTGTCAAAAATGGAGTAATACGGTTACGTTCACGGTCAGTGGATATAATTTCAACAACACAAGCGGCAGCAGCAGCAGCAGCAACAGCAACCACAAAATTAGAAGCAGGGGAAAACAGGCAATTCAAAACATCAACACAACACAACACACACACACACACACACACACACACACAACACACACACACACGCAACACACACGCGCCACCAAAATCAACCCACTAACCCATTAACCAACCAACCAACTAACCAGCCAAAACCAACCAGCCAGCAATCTCACAGTAAACAAACGAGCAAATCCTGGAGAGAGAGGAAAAAACAACAACAACCCTAACGGCACAAGCTTAAACCACAAAGCTCTCGAATACACACACACACACACACACACACACACACCAGAGGATTTTTGGGTGGGGGGGATGAGGTGGTGGAGGGGGGGGGGGGGGGAAGAGGGGGGATTCCGCGTAAATAAATAAAGAACCAAATTCAGAAGGCTGGAACAATCGTTAAAGTCCCAAAGGGCAATGTATGTTTGATGGCCAGCTCGGCAGGACCTGAATGGCTGCGACTGTGGTGATTTCACGTCTCTTGCTCTCCCATGGCCGGTGCCCTGGGGTAGGTTTCGCAACGGGGATGAAAAATTTACACGTCGCCGGCTCCCGAGCGTTGTCAACAGTGTGACCGCGGCTTGGCACTGAAAACGGTGGGCAGGCTGAAGTCATCAATGTTTGATTCTTGCCAATCTTCAGGGTTTGTGGGTTTTTTCTTTTTCTTTTTTTTTTTGCTTTCACGCTCCACTGCAGAGCACCGGACCAAATATTTTTTCTTTTACATTTTTTTAAATTTTATTTTTGAATTTTTTAAAAAAAAATTTTCGGGGGGGGGGGGGGGGGGGGGGGTATCTAATGTTTTTTCCAGAGTTGTGAAATTATTCTTGTTGGGAGTATGCACTTCGGGGTGTTTCTCTCTCTCTCCTCTCCTCTCTCTCCCCTCTCTCTCTTCCTCTCTCAATGTTTTCAAGAGTTGTGAAATTATTCTTGTTGGTTGTATGCACTGCTGGGATTCCGCTCTCTCCCCTCTCTTCTCTCTCTCATCACTCTCTCTCTCTCTCTCTCTCTCTCTCTCTCTCTCTTCAATGTTTTCAAGAGTTGTGAAATTATTCTTGTTGGTTGTATGCACTGCTGGGATTTTCTCTCTCCCTCTCTGTCTCTGTCTCTCTCTGTGGGGATATTGTGATTGTGAGGTGTGAATATGTTGCCAGTTTTTCCCATTCTCTATAGTATTGTTTCGAGTGTTCGTTTGTTTATTTATTTATTTATTCATTTTTGTGTGTGTTGGTCTTTTATTTTATTTTTTATTTCTCTCTGCCTCTTTCACAACATTGAAAAATGCTCTGGCTGCTAGATCCAGCTCAGCATAAGTTCAAAGAATCTTTATTTTTCTATGAACAGGCTACGTGTTTGTATAGTCATGGTCGTCTTCTTTTTAAAGCAATTTTTAAAAAAGCAGAATATGGTATGGACTAGGTTTTTATTTTGTTTTTTTGTCAGCATCTCTTGCTCGAGTTCTCCTTTCCGTCTGTATGCCCCCCCCCCCCCCCCCCCAATCTCTCTCTTTCTCCCTCCCCTCCCCTCCCCTCTCTCTCTCTCACACACATGAATTACGAGAGGTCCTGCTGAATGGCTGGTTAAAGCTTCAACAGTAATAAATTTTATCCATTGTTTTATCTCTGCTAAAAATCATAATAATCATAGTTTATAACAATGTACCTGTGTTTTGGTGCAGCTGTTATACCACGATGTGGGATCCATGTCATGACGACTATTTTGGCTGTTGTGAATTATTTCTACTTTTTTTTGGTTAGAATACTTATGTGTTTGTGCCCAGTCCTCTTCCCACTGTCCCCTTGAAAATGGGTTTGAAGGATTACCACAATAAAGCAATGTCACTGTCATTCTCTCTTTCTCTCTCTCCCCCCTCCTCCCTCTCCTCTCTCTCTCTCCTCTCTCTCTCTCTCTCTCTCTCTCTCTCCTCTCTCTTTTTCCCTTTTTCGGTGCCCTTCTCTCTCAGTATCTATTCACCAAGAACAAGACCAGCTATCCAGAAAAAAACAACAAAGAGACCCCCCCAAAAAAAACCACCCCAATAACAAACAAACCCAAAACAAACCTTGTCTACATATTTACTAGTTTTCTTATGAAAGTAGTTTGTTGTATTTTTAAAACATAATTTTGCCAGGAACACATCTTGTGTTTTCCTTTGGGGCTCATTTACGTGGGTATTGTATACCACTTTAAAGTCACGACAGATTTCTCTACGCGAAATTCGGACTGCTCTCCCCGGGGAAAGCATGTTCCCACAAGAGCATCGCCACCCGTTATTTTTCTTTTTTCCTGTCTGCATGTGTTAGCACACATGTTTCCCTATCAAAGTGGCTTTTTTCTACAGAATTTTGCCAGGGACAGTTGTTTTTTTTGCTGCCATGGGTTCCTTGACGTGCGCTAAATGCATGTTGCACACGGGACCTCGGTTTATAGTCGCTTCTGAAAGACTACTACTCAGGTCACCATTCACGGTCTCGTGAATGGAAGAAAAAATTCGGGCACAAACCGGGATTGAATCATCACATAATTATTTCGAACCCACACTTTTCGCTTTCTAGGCAGGTGCGTTACCTCTAGACCACCGATCCACTAGACCGTGCATGACTGTGTTACCCATTATGACTTTAGTTTCTCGTCTCATCTGAAAGGCTAGCACTCATGCCACCACTCGATGCCTACAGGATGGATGGGGAAGGGGCGGGGGGAAGGTTTTTTATTTTAAATTTTATTCTTTTATATCGAGGATAATGGAATAAGCACTTATGTGCTTTTTTACATCCAGTCCCCGTGTGTACGCGGTTTTGTAAATTGTAATCTTTTCCCACCGGCACATAATGGCCTACTCTTACGAAAAGCGGAACAGGATTTTAACGTGTGCGCAAGATGTTCTGCGTGCGTTTGCACACGGGGCTTCGGTTTATAGTCTTGTCCGAAGGACTGTTAGGGAGATTGGAGTCTGCACTGATGTTAACTCCAGGGGAAAATATCCCCTTGAACGAGAATCGAACCCGGGTTGTCAGATTGCGAGCGCAATGTTCTAACCACTAGGCTACCCCGTCCCCCTAGTTTCGGTTCAAACGTACATTAAATCACAAGTTCTCGATCTCCAGATGAAGGTCTTACTTCTTAGACCACCGATCCACCTTTCTGGTTTTGGTTTTGTTTTTTGGGAGGGGGCGGGGGTCTGTCTCTCCCTCCCTCTCTACCTACCCCCCTCTCACTCTCTCTTACCCTCCCTTCTCTCTTTCTCTCCTCCCCCCCCCCCCCCCCCCTACCCATTTTCACCGTGCATGTGTTTGCGTATGCATGAGGAGGAGCTTGTATGCTTAACACCGTAGGCGCACAGCCTGGAGGGGGGAAGGGTGGGCGGGCATCCATATGCGCGCACAGCCCACCCTCACGCTGCGGTGAAAGCGAGAGGTGAACCTTTGCCCACTTCAGAGGCCCCACAACTAACTCTCTTTTCACCTAGTTGCACAACAAGCCTCACTCCCCACCCCCTTTCCGCATCCTCCCTCTGTTTTTCCCCATCATGCCAGTTCTGCCGTTTTTGCTGCTACTGCTGCTTTGGTTGTTGCTGCTGCTTGTGCAGCTTGTTTGTTTATATATATATATATATAATAGATCTACATTTTGTGGAAAAAGCTCTTCCTCTCACTCACTCTGTTAAAAAAAACCCAGCAACACCCTCCCCCTTCCCAACCCATTTCTACTTTCTTTCCTTCCTCTCTTCTTCCTTCCTCCATCCTCCTCTCCATCCTCCTCCTCCTCCCTTCTCCTCCTCCATCCATCCTCAGCAGCCTCCAGGGAAGCAGCTAATTAAGGCAGAGGTCCGAGAAGAACGGTGCGAGTATGCAAATGGCGGGACCCGCCGCCATGCCGGAACACGCGTTGCATGCCGGGAAAGGCCTGCCAGCACAATGGCGGCTGCTGGCACTGTCAAGATTGCCTGGCCAGCCATCAAAGACGATATTGAAGAGGAAAATAGCGGACGGTCCGTCCCCGCGGACCCTAGGGGCTCGGGGGTAGAGAAGGAAGGGGTGGGTGGGTGGATGGGTGGTGGGGTGGTTGGGGGGGGGGGGGGGTAGGGGAGGGGGGGGGGGGTTGAGGTATAGGCCTAAGCTGTTGTGGAAGCCGAGGTTTAGGTTTGGAGAGAGGTGGTGGGGGTGGTGGGTTGGGAAGATTTGGTGGAGGGTGGTGGAGGTGGTTGGTGGGGGGGAGAGTTTGAGATGGTGAGTGGGGGGGGTGGGGGGGGGGGGGGGGGGGCGGGCGGCAAGAGAGGGAGGGGGGGGGGGTAGCGGAGGAATCAGAGGGCTAGCTAGCGGCTTGTGCCCCTTGTGGACTGAAGAGAGAGGAGAGTTGTAGAAAAGGGAGCAGGGTTGTAGAGTTTACAATGATGAGGCCCGTTTTGAGGGGGTGGGGACAAGGGGATGGGGGTAGTAGGATGGGGTAGAGGGAGACTTTGGGGGGGGGGGGGGGGGAGGTGGAGAAGGAGGGAGGGGGGTGAGTGTTTCAGAAGAAGGAGGAGGGGGTTGGGGGTCGGTGTGACGAGTTCGTTTGGTCATGTAGCCTACAGGGTGGCGAAGTGTGTGGATGATGCAGAAACAGATCATGTCACTGCCGGCACTTTTCAGTACAGGCTGGGTTAAAACGCCTAAAAAGTTTGTTTTTTTCTCTCTCCCTTTTGGGGGTTTTTGTTTCTGTTTCATCATTGTCCTCGTAATTTGTCCGTATTATCCACGTCAATACTGCTAACTGAAGCTTCAACATGAACATTGTTATTTGTTTGTTTGTTTTTCCTGTCTCTTTATATTCTGCCAAGACTCGTTCATCTGTTTATTGTTTCAGTCATTTCAAAGTGATGAAAAAACTCAGAAATTCACATTTTTAGATAACATATTCAGATAGATACGTAGATAGATAGACAGACATGTAGACATATAGAGAGATAGATAGACAGACAGAGAGACAGACGGATGGATGGATGCATGGATGGTCGGATAGATAGATTGACAG
>CM054155.1:48782647-48797647 GCA_028751875.1 Rapana venosa
GTGGAGTGGAGTGGTGTGTGTGGCGGGGTGTGAGTAGTGTAGTGTAGTGTAGTGTAGTGTAGGGGTGTAGTAGTTAGTGTGAGTGTAGCGTAGTGCAGTGTAGCATAGTGGAGTGTAGAGTAGTGTAGCATACCATAGAGTAGAGCAGGGCAGTGTAGTTAGCGTAATGAAGTACAGTGCAGTGCAGTACGGTGCCGTGTATAGTACTGGGCAGCAAAGCACAACACAGCGTAGCGTAGCACGTTGCAATGTAATGCAGTGCATAGCAGAGCAGCGCAGTGCGGAACAGAGCAGCACAGAGCAGTATAGTATATTGTAGCGCAGCGCAGTGCAAGCAGTATAGTGTAGCGGAGTGTAATGTAATGTAAATTGATAGGGCATGAGGGAATTGTAAGGCACATCTTCCTGCCCTATACATATGCAATGTAATCTGCGATATCTCCACCTTTTTTTTCCCATTCCAGATCATATTTTGCAATTCTGTTTGTTGTGGGGTTGTTTTTTTTAAAGGGGCTCCAATTTGTCAGTTCCCAGATTCCGATTTCAATTCCTGCTTCATTATTTTATTTGTTAATTTATTTGTTGGCGGTTTTTCTTTAAGGGGTAGGGGTGGGGTGGGAGTAGGGGAAGGGTGCAATATCTTCTGCTATTGTCAAGCACTGTTACTCCCATACCAGTCATCCTCGCACTCAGGGCCAACCAATGCCTAGCTCTGTTTTCACACTCTCAGATACAGCAGGCCAGAGAGAGGGAGAGAGCGAGAGAGAGAGATTCAGAGAGAGAGAGAGAGAGAGAGAGAGAGAGAGAGAGAGAGAGAGAAGAGAGATAGAGAGAAAAGAGAGAGAGAGAGAGAGAGATATTCAAGAAGAGAGATGAGGAGAGAGAGAGAGAGAGAGAGAGAGAGAGAGAGAGAGAGAAAGAGAGAGAGAGAGAGAGAGTGAGAGAGAGAATTCAGAGAGAGAGAGAGAGAGATTCAGAGAGAGTGAGAGAGAGATTCAAGAGAGAGAGAGAGATTCAGAGAAAGAGAGAGAGAATTCAAGAGAGAGAGAGAGATTCAGAGAAGAGAGAGAGAGATTCAGAGAAGAGAATTCAGAGAGAGAGATTGAGAGAGAGAGAGAGAGAGGGGGGGGGGAGAGAGAGAGAAAGAGAAAGAGAGAGGGAAGAGAGAGAGAGAAAGAGAAAGAGAGAGAGAGAGAGAGATGAACAGACACATGGACAGATTGAGAGAGAGAGAAGAGACAGAGAGAGAGAGAGAGAGAGAGAGGGAGAGAGAGAGAGAGAGAGAGAGAGAGAGGAGAGAAGAGAGAGAGAGAGAGAGATATGAATAAAGGAATGAATCAATGAATGGCGCATGCCACTGACTCGCGCTCTAAAATGGGGGTGTGTACATTCTCCATCCCAACAAAAAAAGGATTAGCAGCTAATTCAACCAATCATTGCGACAAGGACATTATTTATACCCCGGTAATAGCGATGAGCAATGGCCACATTAATTAACAATGTCACGATTACACTGTCATCATCCGAACACTTTCTTTTCACTTCTAACGCACTAATTATGACAGTCCAGGTCAAGATTCACTTCTTTGCAAATCCAGCAGTAGCAGGCTTTGTCAAGTCGTCAAAGTCAAAAGCACTTTGATAAGTCAAAGTCAAAAGCACTTTGATCATTCCATGAAGGGCACTTACTTGACAGGTCAAGTAACCCGACATGTGCTATATTTTCAAGACATGTTGATCTAATGTAATACACATTTCATTCATCCCCTGGTCGGTTTCCTGTGATGCTTCACACTTAACATGATAATTATATTATACATTTGTCTTTTTGTTCCTAATCTATACACTGGGGATGGGATAGCTCAGCGGTCAGAGCGCTCGCTTTCTCCCAGCCAAATTAAGCAGCTTCCAGCATGGTTACCAGTTGGATTGGTGACAGTTTGCCTGCCTTGGCTTCAGTACAGTCCCCCAGTTCACCCAGCTGGAAATGGGTACCTGCCTCTTTAGGGTCAGGGAAGGTAAAGCAGCGAAGGAGAGGAGATGGGCTCTGCCCTCAATATGCTGGCCCCTAGAGAAGTGAGGTCTCTGACACTTCGCTCCCCTACGACCTTATAGGTTATGGGGCACCTTTAAGTTTTTACTTACTGACTCGTTGATCTATTTACTTACTATTCAGGATCACTGTCTACATTTAATTCCTCCTTGCTTACAAATGACAAGCCCTTTTTACTGTCGATTCTGTCAGCTGCAGAAGTGTCTTTTTGTACTAGTGTCACACAGACTGTGGTGTTGTAGTCACTGGCACATCGACCCACTTACCAATGTCATTGCCTGTTTATTTTTGTAAGGTTCAGTCACACGCTCTCTTCTAGGTCATGAGTGCAGTCCTCTTCACAACCACTGTCACTTCTATGAGGAGTGACAAAGGCTGTATGTAGCATTGTCTGCAAAAGTAAAGGTAGAGGTGTCCCATAACCTGTGTGGTTGTTGGGGAGCAAGGCATCAGAGACCTCAGCTTCTCTAGGGGCCAGCATATTGAAGGCGGCGCCCATCTCTTCTCCATCATTGCTTTACCTTCCCTGACCCTAAAGAGGACAGGTACCCATTTACAGCTGTGGGAACTGGCAGACTGTACTGAAGCCAAGGCATGCAACCAGTCACCCATCCCATTCGGAACCATGATCGACGCTGCTTAACTTTAGTAGGTAAAAGGTGGTAAACCTTTTACTACTAAAGTTAAACAGCGTTGTAAAACAAACTTGGAAAAGAAAAGAGTTGGGAGAGTACAGGGAGGAAGGAGAAGAGCTTGCCTGTTCATTCTGCAGTCTTGTTCTGTGCAGCTCAGCTCTCCTTCTATCTCTAACTACCTGTGATGGAGATTTGCCACTAAAACGTTATAATGTCTTCGTGGTATGTCAGTTGTGACCTAAAAGGTCGGCACACTGTGATATCAGACGGGATACCATCAGGGTTTGATGTTTATATCATTCTGTTCATTTTTGAAGAAAGGCAGACACAAATCTTGCATCATCAGCGTGTTTAGAATATTTTGTAAAGGAAATTCCAGTCCACTGTGCATTGACCTAACAACTGGGAACTTTGGGTGAAAAACGCGTGATTTTCGTCCGCTGGCAACCAAGCACGGGAAGCCGCTCTGAGAAAGCCCCGTGCTCTCAGAAAGTCCTTGTGTGTGTGTGTGTGTGTGTGTGTGTGTTTGTGTGTGTGCGTGGTTGGCGTGCGTGCGTGCGTGCGTGCGTGCGTGTGTATGTGTGTGTGGGTATTTGTGTTTTGCGCGTGCGCACGTGGGAATGAGTGCGCATATCTATATGCGCGTGCGCTGAGTGGTAGGGGAAGCCATAGGCGCGAAGAGGACAAATGAGGTGGTTGACAAATAAATACAAAATTAATGAGGAATATGATTCCAGCTCCCCCCCCCCCCCCCTCCTCGCCTTTAAGGCTTATGTACTCAATATTTGTCGTGTTAGGTTTCTGAATATATCAATATGCCTTATGATCCACTGAATCATGATTGATTATCTTAACAAGCTTGTGGAGAAGATTATGATGATGATGATGATTATTATTATGTTCTTCATCATCATCATCATCATCATCGTTATTATTATTATTATTATACAAGACATGATCTTAACAATGAAAGATTTTTATTTTGGCAAAAATTACCACCCAGCATAAGAACGATACACAGATCATAACAACAAAGAAAAAACATATCAAGTTTTTGTCTTTTAGATTATAGAAACCACTTGCCATGATGAACATCTTGTGCACACGTTAAAACCCGTTCCGCGTTTCGGAAGAGTAGGCCATTGTGTGCCGGGGTGGGGGTGGGGGGGGGGGGGGGGACGGATGATCAAAATTGCATACACACGGGGACTGGATGTAAAAAAAAAAGCATACGAGTGATTATTCCATTATCATTTTAAAAAAAATTTAAATTCTATTTTATTTATTTATTTTTTATTGTATTATTTTATATCGAGGATAATGGAATAAGCACTTATGTGTTTGTTTTTTTTACATCCAGTCCCCGTGTGTATGCGGTTTTTGTAAATTTTGTCATCCGTTCCCCACCGGCACACATGGCCTACTCTTACGAAAAGTGAAACAAGGATTTAACGTGTGCGCAATCGTCAAAACAAAAGAACAAAAATAAAATAAATAACCATTTTTAAACGAAAGAACAGAAGAAGATTTCGTATAGTCTGACCGTACCTCACCCCCTCTCTCTCACACCCTCCCTCACCCCCCTTCCCCCAAAACCCTCCCCCCAAACCCTCCCTCCCACTCCCTACCCCATCCCCTCTCCCTGTCTTCTCAAGGTCCGCTTGGCCCCCTCCTCCACGGCGGGGAGACTTCAGCGAGGAGCCCTGGGTCCCAGGAGAAATAGCAGCAGGCGCGGAGGAAGCTGGATTGCCCTCCGCTGATTAGAGCTTAATTGGGGCGTCCTAATGAAATCAGGGGAGGAGAAAAAAAGCGCTCAATAGAATTTGCTGTGTCAATCGCGTGTCCGCGGCGAGTTAGGGCCCTGGCGAGGGGCCCCGCGATGTCAGTTTTATTTATCGCATTTTCATTCATTTCTCTCGTATTCTTTCTGATATTATGGCCAATTTACAAGCTCATCGGGACCGGGCTTGTAATGGATCTTGCGAAGGGGAAGCAGGGGCACCCGTGGTAGGGGGGTGGAGATGGGTTGGGGTGGGTGGGTGGGGGGTGGGGGGGTTCTGCTGAGTGGAGAGAGACAGAGAGAGAGAGGGAGGGGGAGGAGGTGAAGATGCAGAGAGAGAGAGAGAGAGAGCGAGAGAGAGAAGAGAGAGAGAGAGAGAAGAGAGAGAGAGAGAGAGAGAGAGAGAGAGAGAGAAGAAGAGAAGATGCAGATTGAGAGACAAGACAGGACTGGGGGACAGGGTGGCGAGAGAGAATGAAAGGGAAAAGGTCCGGGGGTTAGGGGCAATAGGATTATCCGGGGTGCTTTTGGATCTGGGGCTTAAACAGTAGGTAGTTCATCCCAGGCACGTTCCTGCTCTTTGGGCTACCTGCTGCGTGATCTGAAACTAGACATGAGGGCGGGTGTCTTCCGGGGATTACAAGAAGAGCAAAGAAGAGAAGAGAAGAAGAGGAGAGAAGAGAAGAGAAGAGAGAGAAGAGAAGAGAGAGAGGAGGACGAGCATCTACTCCCCCAACTCTGTCCCTTTTGTGCTTCATTCTTCTCTCTCTCTCTCTCTCTCTCTCTCTCTCTCTCTCTCTCTCTCTCTCTCTCTGTCTCTCTGTCTCTGTCCTAGGGTTCATTGTGAAACTAGTGAGAGCTCATTTGAAACTTGTTCCAAGCTCATAATACGAGCAATCAAAATAATACTGGAGAGTGACGCGCATCACTTTGTTGGAGCTTCATTTTTCTTTCCGTGTTTAGCTGGGTCAGGTTGCAAGAGGCAGGAAGAAACCCAGTGGGAAAATAGCGTTTAGAGAAAGGGGAGGACAAGAATAAAATCGCAAATTCGTCATTAAAGCGGCACTGAAGTCGCTACCATCACAACTACCACCGCCATCACAACTACCACCACCATCACAACTACCACCACCATCACAACTACCACCACCATCACAACTACCACCACCATCACTAACTACCATCACAACTACCACTACCATCACAACTACCACTACCATCATAACTTCCACCACCATCACAACTACCACCACCATCACAACTACCACCACCATCACCAACACCAACACAGGCACTACCAGGGAGGGTCACCTACCGCATCAGCAGCAGCAGCACCACAACTAATATCGATAATACTAACAACAATGGTAATGGTAAAAATCATAATGGTGAGAATGATAATGGTAAAAACGATGACGACAACGCCGATGATGAAAAGGAGGAGGAGGAGAAGAAGAAGCTGATGATGTTGATGATGATGATACTGGTGGTGATGATGATAATAATAATAATGATAATTTGTATAATGGAGGGACTAGAAATAAATAAATAAATAAAAATTAAATAATAATTGGTCTAAAAGATAACACATTTCAAGTCAGAACAAATCGAGAGGAGAGAGAGAGAGAGAAGGGGAGAGAGAAGAGAGAGAGAGAGAAGACAGACAGACAGACAGACAGACAGACAGACAGACAGACAGACAGACAAAGATTTATTCGCTATGCACATCACTGAAACCCGAATAACGTAGAGACACTCAAGGGCAACTTTGGTTTGTTACGTTCAAAACGCCAAATTTTGCAACTAAATACCATACCAGATGGGGCGAATTAAAAAAAAACCAACAACCCCGAAACAATGTGTCGCCACAGCAAAGTGCCACACAATTCCTTGCTTTTAAATCTATATACCGTCAGTGACTAACAGAAAAGAAAAAAAACAAAAACGTATTTATGTCTATTTTCACCCTCTCTATCCCCTCCCTCTCTCTCTCTCTCTTGATTGATCTGGATTTTTTGTTTTTTTTGTTGTTTTTTTTAGCTCTTTTATTTCATTCTTGCTTTTCTTTCTTTTTTCTATCTTGTTTTTCTTTTTTTCCTCTCTTTTGATGCTTTGTGAAACTTTTCTAATCTTGTTTTCAATTTTTCTATTTTTTTCCTGGCGTTTTTAAAAATTAATATTGTGCTCTTCTCAGTTTTCCGTTTTGCCTTTCTGCTTAATTAATTAATTCAAATGGCCGGCACATTTGATTGATTACTGTTTGAAGTTTTATCTTTCCAAAAAGTCTTGGAAAATTTTAAAACAGAGAAAACGCGACGTATTGCGGCCAACTCATTGAAGAAAAACAACACATCTCATTAAATATTTTACGCGCGCGCGCGCGCGCGCACACACACACACACACACACACACACACACACACACACACACACACACACACACACACACACACACAGCATCCACATCTTTTTGTTTCTCTTTTTCTTCTCCTATCCGTTTTTCTTCATCAGCATCATTATCATCATCGTCGTCGTCGTCGTCTTCGTTGTTGTGACTGACATTATCATCCATCATCATCATCATCTTCTCCAAGTTTTTCTTCTTCTTTCTCTTCAAATTCTTCTTCAGATCCTTCCTCTTCTTTTTCTTCCTCTTCTTCGTCTTTTTTCTTCCTCTTCTTGCTCTTGTTCTTCATACTCTGCCTCTTCAAATTATTCTTGTTCTTCAAACTCTTCCTCTTCAAATTCTTCTTCTTCAAACTCTTCTTTCAAATCCTTCTTCTTCGAATTCTTGCTCTTCTTCGTCAAATTCGTCTTCTTCTTCAAACTCTTCTTCGCCTTCAAATTCTTCCTCTCGTCCACAAGCACATCTCGTCTGCATCATTTATCTTCTTCTCCTTATCTCCCTCCTAATCAATATCGTTATCACCATCGGCGTTGTCGCCTTCGTTGTTATGGGCGCGGTCGCCGTCCTCACTTTCTTTTTCATCATCATCATCATCATCATCATCATCATCATCATCATCATCATCATCAGTAGCAACAGCAGCAGCGTCAGTATCACCACCATTCTTTTTCCCATCTCCTTCATTATCATCATCATCATCATCATCATCATCATCAGTAGCAACAGCAGCAGCGTCAGCATCATCACCATTCTTTTTCCCCTCTCCTTCATCATCATCATCATCATCATCAGAAGCAACAGCAGCAGCGTCAGCATCATCATCATTCTTTCCCCCTCTCCTTATTTTTCATCATCATCATCATCATCATCAGTAGCAACAGCAGCAGCATCACCATTCTTTTTCCATTCTCCTTCCTCTTCATCATCATCATCATCATCATCATCATCATCATCATCATCATCAACCTGATTGCCCCTACCCGCCTTCCCCTCATTTGAAACCTCAACGCAGAACTGACTAGTCTACCTGGCTGTCATCGGACAGACAAAGCAGTGACGAAAAAGAAGTGACCAACTCTTGCTCCCCCCCCCCCCCTCACATCTTTCTGATATCAGACAGACATATCCATCAGCTTGTCAGTCGGGATTTTCCAACATTTTGCCTCCCCCCCCCCCCCCCCTGCAACCCCCCCCCCTCCCCCCCCCCCCCCCCCCCCCCTCTCTCTCCCCTCCTCTCGACAGGCTTTCCCGAATGTTACTAGGTTGTGTCGTCTGCCCAGACATCTTGTCAAAAGACTGTCTGATGATACACAGTGGAGGAGTGAGAGAGCAGGACCGCAGAGTCAGGACGATGGTTCCAATATAACGGTAGTCGTTTCGGAAAGAACGAACGCTGTAGCCGAGTGGTTACGAGCGTTCAATCCCACGAGTCCAACAAGTCGTGGGTTCGAATTTAGGAAGCCCTGTCTGGCAAATCTTCTTCGAACGCTCAAGACTGTTTTCTGTCATGTGAGTGAAAATACGTTGCGCTGCCGGTGAAGAGCCTAAAACCTCAGGACCTGCACAACCAGCTTCGGCAAGGTCTGGTGAATTATGAGTGGAGATTTTTTTTTATGATCTCCAGGGTCGCCTTGAAGTGACGTCTTGCCATCGCATTAATTATTCTCTTTGGGCACACGCAAGAAGATGAAATATGCCACGTTAAAGATCTCTCAGTTCATGTCAGCGTTCGGTGGGTTACGGAGACACAAACGTACCTGAGGATACATCCAGTATCTGGAAGGGGGGAGGGAGGGGGCTCTAGCAGACTCAATTTTCCCGAGAGACATGACCTGAACAATTCAGCAGCGTGCACCAACGACTCCAAGGGGAGATAAGAGAGAAGTTTGGGAAGACGTTCTTGGCTATCTAGCCATGATGTTGTGTTTCGAAAATTTCGGATTCATCGATGATACGGTTGTTGGTAGTGTTTGCTTTCTTGTGTTTATCTAAACTGAGTTTCAAAGATTTTCTGACTTTGATACCTTGCGGAACTTGATGAAAAAATTAATAGAGTTTGAAGGGTATAAGATGGGACAGATTGAACGTTTGTGCAAATGCGCACAGTGTACTTGTACTGGGAAAGAGGGGTTCTCTCTCTTCACGTAGGGATACTGTTCTGAGGACCGAGTTTCAAGGATAATTTTATTGTTATGTACAGCGTAGTTTTGCTTCGAATATAGTTTATAGGGAAAAGATTACGGTAGACTGTTTAAATCAGAGTTTTGATCCTGTTCTAACTTTCATAGTTACGTTATGTGTAACTTTGTGTCGAATAGCTGGGGCTAGATTGTCCTGCTCGGAAAAACTTTGTCAAGTAAAGTTAAAACTGGGGCAGATTCGGTTTATCAAAGTTGGGCTGGGCTGCACTGACTTTTAAAAGATGAGCTTACATTGGACAGTTTTCTGTGTTCAGAAAAAATAAGTCAAGTCTTCTCCTACTTTACAGGAAAGTGCACAAACATCAATAGTACCTTTTCCCCTGTTCTTTATGTTTCATGAAGACTAAAGATTTTAATCTGGCACAGGAGAGCAGAAGGGAGATGCACAGATATGAAAAAAATATACGCGCACCCACAAAACACAAACACAGCAAAATTGTTGTGGTAGGTACTTCTTATCAAAACTGTGTGAAAGATCATTAGCAGTTAATACAATGTTTATAGGACAAAGACACCCACTGCTGACTGACAACCTCTGCAACTCAAGGAAGGGTTAATCAGAATCAGCTCCCCAGGGGGTACAGAAAGAGACCAGTTGGTGATTTACGCCGATTTGCAAAACCCGGCCAAGTTTGGGCAAAGGGGGCCGAACTGCATGCTGGGAGTTGAGATTGCTATTCCTCTCGACCGCCAGATGGCGCAAGGGGACGCCATGATGGAAGCCATGTTTGTAATTGGTATTTGCAACACGGTTGCGCTCCCTTTTTACTGGCATGAAAAGAGCAGGTAATTCAATTGGAAAGGTTGCGGGACGCACGCCAAGAAGGCCGGATGAGCTGAGATGGAGTTAGCAAATTGTTTTGAGCAGCAGCGAAAGGGGAGGAGAACACAGACCAGGGGAAAAATAAAAGAGACGAAAATTGGAAGAGAGGAGAGACGAATGCTGACGTGTTTTTATGACAGATTTGATTTGTTTGTTCTATTCTTTTGGCCAGCCTCAGTTCTGATGTCATTTTATTCCAATACGACGATTCGATTTTTTCCCCTTGCTGAAGCATGGAGATGCGGGTTCTCTTTTAGATACATGCCTACGCCAGTGGAATTCCTGATTTGAAAATCGTGTTAGTGTTCCTATTCAGTCTCTGTCCATGTTGTTAAATCGTCACCTGGGCGTTGTAATGGAATTCTCTACCCCTCTTCTTTTTTTAAGTTTTAGAGACTTAAGGGGAATAGAGATTGCCATGCGATTGTACTTCTAACTGCTTTTCTTACATTTCTCTCTCTCTCTCTCTCTCTCTCCTCTCATTCTCTCACTCTCTCTCTCTCTCTCTCTCATCTCTCTCCTCTCTCTCTCTCTCTCCACACACCATTTGTTTTTTCTGTTCTTTCTGTTTTTCTTTCCAACTTCTTTTAGTATGCCAACCTAGTTTTCAATTCTTGAAATCAAAATCTACAGCGCTTAGAACTAGAGTTCTAGCACACCAATCTAATCCAATCCCGTTGTTTACAGCCCCGCCGACCACAAAGGTCACATCAGGGCTGTCATATCGCCAAATTTTAAATCTCAGAATAAAACTGTGCAACTATATACAGATTACAACAGGGTATAAAACCAACTCTACTGTCGTTCCTTGTATCAACGCCCTGGCCAACCATAAGGGTCAACCCAGGACGGGCACAGCGTTGTGGGAAAACCACATCAACCACACACAAAATGAGATAAAACCCAAACCAGATTTCTTAAAACAGCCTTGTGTTAGTGACCAACTATAACACACTTTCATATCAGACGGGAAAAGCACGATACTTTCAGGAAGTTAAAAATGGTGTCCGGTGGAACATCACGAAAAAGGATCTTTAGGGACTCTGCAGTAAAAGGTTTGAGCCTAATATCCTGGACATCTCGACACACGAAAAACCTAGACACAGCAAAGATGTGCGTTTGTTACATAGGAATCTATCCCCCAAATACCCCAAATACAGCATATTCAGGGTAAGCACGCTATTTGCCTGTTAAACTCTCCCCTACTCTCTGTCTCTCTCACATCTTAGAGTTTATCCCACCCAAGTTCTATAGGCAGTATTGCTTGTTTTCTTTGGTGGTTTTCTGGTCTCAATAATTATAACAACCACTTCTAAAAAACACCAAAAAATCCCAAGAAGCCCAGGGTTCAAAATCCATCTGAACCGAGAAGGTTACCTACTTCTACACCCTACATGCTAAATCGTGGTCTGGGGACTAGTCTTTTCGGATGAGACAATAATTTAAAAGCGGCACGCAGTTTGTGCTTGAAAGAGAATGGAATCGGTACAAAAGTTTCCTCTCCTAGGGAAATAGGATTAAGTAGCAAGAAGGCTGGAAGAAAGGATGAATGAAACGGTTTGTGAAAAATGAACAACAGGGGCGCACTCTCCATTATGACTGGCGGCTCAAATTTCATGCAGAAAAACCTTTCTTACTTATGAGATACTACACAACACTACACTACACAGGACTGCACTACACTACACTACGCTACACAAAGCTACGCTATGCTACACGACACTACGCCACACTACACTACTCCAGCTATACTGCCCTCCACTACACTGCACTACATTACGCCACGCCACGCCACACTACACTAGGTTACGCAACACTACACTGCACTGCACTACACTACACTACACTACGCTACACACCACGACACTACACTACACCACGATTCAATGCACTACACCACACTACACTACACTTCACTACACTACACTGTACACCATACTGCACACTGTACTACACTACGCCACACCACACTACACTGCACTAGGTTACGCTACGTTACACTACACTACACTGCACTGCACCTCACCTCACAACACCAAACTTCACCACACCGCATTAACACTACACATACAACACTACAGAACACGACACTGCACTAAGCTACGCTACACTACTATACGCTTTGATTTGTCTTTGCAAGATATAGCACTATATAAGTTCCATTTATTATTATTATTATTATTATTACTACTACTACTACTCTACACTACACTTCACTATACTACACACTTCACCACACTACACTGCACGACACTACACTATCCTTCACCACATTGCACAACACTACACTACTCTGCACTGCACTGCACTATAGGTCGACTTGGTGCAAAATAAGCACACGTGTGCATATTCATTATCCTCGAAATAAAAGAATCTCAGTTCTCAAAAAACACACAAAGTCTCACCCAAAGAACTGTTTGGGGGACAAGAGTATATAAGTCAGTGTCAATATTAATACCAGAAGAAAACTCCCTTTTGAACGAATACCTTAATGGATACTTCATCCCACACCACATCATAGTTTGTCTACTCCTTATGGTCGATAGGGCTAGTAACACATTGAGCATCTCCCTCAATAAACACACTCTTTATTTATCACACACACATAATTATCATATAAATGTTTTTATATATAGTATTTTTTATTGTTCCTCGCTAACATCCAAGGCTCAGCCAATGCTGTCGAGATTTTGGCGTATGGACTGTTTCTGACCACCATGAAGCACCCCCGCTCCCAACCATGAATGTTTGTTGCGATCCTGTATCGTTACTTTGTATACCATATAATTATCATTTATGTTGTGTGGTGGTATGGTGATTTTGCTATATATATATATTCCAATAAACATAATATATATGTTATTATGTATTATTATTATTATATCTATATATCATCTATCTATATATATATTTTTTATATATATATATATATAATATATATATATATATATATAATATATATATATATATATATATATATTTGGTGGATGGTGATGTGTGTGTGTTGTGTGTGTGTGTGTGTGTGTGTGTGTGTGTGTGTGTGTGTGTAAAATAGACGTCAACTATAAACATTTTGTAGGTAAAGTTGTCTACACGCATACACACGGGACTGATGTAAAAAAGCACATGAGTGCTTATTCCATTATTATCGATATTTTTTTTTAAATGTCATCTGAGCGCTTTGATTTGTTGCTTTACAAGATTCAGCGCTATATAAGTTCCATACAATATTATTATTATTATTATTTTTGTTATTATTATTATTTATGCAGGTCAAAGAAGAGTGTGGTTTTTTCTTTTGGTGCTGGTCTCTGGTTTTTCAATCGGTCACATACTGACATCACCTTGAATTATTTTTTGACGACGATATCAACCATCATCCTACGAGACTTTCACCCAAGCGAGTAAAAATCATGAAGATGGGAAATGAAAACAGCATTTCTATGTATGAGCATTTGGAATGCAAACTAGCGACATTGACGGGTTGGGGCACTTCACCAAGAAAGTATATGAGCCATTGAAAGGCAGTGGTCTGGTTCATTTGAGTTTAATGTCAACATGGAAGGAATGGGGAAAGAGCTGATTGCCAGTGATATGGAAAATTTGAAGGAGATGTACCAGAAAGTGCATATCATTGTCGTCGCTTCTTTTCGTTCAATGTCACACTGATAATTAGTTCGTTCCTCGGTTAGAGCTCCGAGGTGCACCAATGTGAGTTTTTGTTGTTTTGTTGTTGTTTGTCTGGATTTTTTTCTGAACGCCAGTGTCTGATCAACATGAAGGTCTCTGCATTCCAACTGGGAGGAGGATGCCTATTTGAGCTGGTGCAGCTCAAGTCTCTTTAAACTTGGTGATAGTCAATTATTAGACACAACGATTGTTTTCATATCGGAGATGTCTGAATAAAAAAAGGAATACATGCCAAAAAACAACAAACTAACAAAACCCCACCACAACAAGCAACAACAAGAAACACCCCCCCTCCCCCCAAAACAACAACAACACAACAACAACAACAACAAAACCCACAAACAAAACAAACCCCAACAAAAACCCCACAAACAAAAGAAAAGCCACACCTAAACCTTGCCTGTGTACTGAAATACATGTAAGTTTGAAAGGCAGCCAGCGCTGGCTTCTATTTATTTTTACTTATTTCAACGTGCATTTTATTCAACATGAATTAGGATTGCGTATAGTAACCAAGTACATAACACTCAACTGTCATGATCTTCTTCTTCATCTTCTTCGAACGCTTAGATAGCAACTAATGTCTTTCAAATGAGCGAAAAAGCGTTGCACTACCGTTAAGCACCTGACAAGTCAGGCCTAGCTCATTACGACTTCGGCATGGAAGGTAACTGTTAAAGTCTTTCTGAAAAAAAGGTATGAGAATTGACAAGAAAAAGATGAGAGAAAGAAAAGGAATAAAGCAGAAACAAAGAGTGGGAAAGAAAAGCGGGAAGTCCTAGCACAGAATTTGTAGAAGGTGGGGATGCTATTTATGTTGACAGCCCCCCACCCCCTACCCCCACCTCCTATCCCAACAGGAAAACTCTTATGATCGAAACTTACCATTGATGCTCACATTTTTGTTTGTTTGAAGAAATATATAAATTGTTGCTTGTTGCTGCTATGCTAATTATGTTCATGATGCTATGCTTGTTTCATGCTTATAAATGAATAAACTTTCTTTAAACCAAAATCGTAGCAATGGTGAAGGACTGAATACTCTAAAACCAAATTCTGATACCCACGCTTTCCATGTTTCTTGATAGCTCTACAATTTCAAGAGCATTAAAAAAAACACCCATGATATCTCTAAAAAAATACAAACCAACCAACTAACTATGATAAGTACAATCTGATGATATCTAAAAGCAAGCAGAACGACTTCCGGTTCCGCTATCGAGCGTGGCAAAAAAACCCAAACAAAAAACACCCTCCCCCCCCCCCCCCCCCCCCCCCCCCACACACCAAAAAAAACCCCCCCCCCCCCCCCCCCCCCCCCCCCCCCCCCCCCCCAGAACCAAGTAAGGCAGGCAAAAGCTGTCCACGAGGGAGGCAACCACTTACAATCCATCAGACTCCCTCCCCCCCCC
>CM054155.1:48802647-48865147 GCA_028751875.1 Rapana venosa
ATTCATTGAAATAAGAAAGCGATTTAAAAACATCTTTCATTTTTTCTATAATTTCGAGGATAAGGGAATAAGCACTCATGCGCTTTTCTACATCCAGTCCCCGTCAGTAAGCACTTTGCTAAAAATACTGTCATCCGCTCCAACCGGTACACAATGGGGAGAGAGAGGAGAGAGAGAGAGAGAGAGAGAGAGAGGAAGAGAGAGAGGAGAGAGAGAGAGAGGAGAGAGAGAGAGATAGAGAGAGGAGAGAGAGAGGAGAGAGAGTACAGACAGAGAGAGAGAGAGAGAGAGAGAGAGAGATACAGACAGAGGAGAGAGAGAGAGAGAGAGAGAGAGAGAGATACAGACAGAGAGAGAGAGAGAGAGAGAGAGAGAGAGAGAGAGAGAGAGAGATATAGACAGACAGACAGAGAGAGAGAGAGAGAGAGAGAGAGAGAGGATACAACAGACAGACAGAGAGAGAGAGAGAGAGGAGAGGAGGAGAGAGAGAGAGAGAGTCAGACAGACAGACAGAAGAGAGAGGGGAGATACACAGAGAGAGAGAGAGAGAGAGAGAGAGAGTGTGTGTGTGTGTGTGTGTGTGTGTGTGTGTGTGTGTGTGTGTGTGTGTGTGTTATCGCTAAATTTACAACCCTATATTTTTATAATGAAAAAAAAGGACCTGTAGATTCATTCTCATATTACAAACTTCCAACACTTAAACGATTTGGGGCAGAGCGGGGTGGAAAACAATGTGGACATGTACAGATAATGTCACAAAGGATGTAAAAATAAGATGGCACCATAGCCTTCTTCACACAAATGAACAAGCAATAGATAAAAAAAAAAACAACAACAGAAAAACAGACAAATTAAACAAAACAATTCACAGCAGAGAGCCAGCAAGACTGCTTTTCTCAAAGTGTCCATAGCTGAATGCTCAGACTGCGTCTCTGTGTGAAACAAATAAAGCAACACACAGACAACTGGATAATATAAAACCAAAAAATACATAAGCAGTGATGATAATAAAAGACCCACAACAAGTAAACACAATTTGAATAAAGCAACAGACAACTGGATAATAAAAAAAAAAACCTAAATGAAAAGTGATAATACTGAAAGACTCACAAGAAGTAAACAGCTTAGAAGATAATAAGCCAGCTGGGTTAAACAAGCAATAGATAGATAGGCCTAGTAGTAAAAGTTTAAACGAAAATACGCAAAACGAAATAAACAAATAAGCAAGCAAGAAACTACCCCACCCCTGAAAAAACAACCCAACAAAACCAAACCACATCAACAAATAAAACATAAAATCCTGAGCATCCTAAACACGTTATTACCAAATATTGCCTCTGCAAGAGAGAGAGAGAGAGAGAGAGAGAGAGAGAGAGAGAGAGAGAGGGGGGGGGGAGAGAGAGAGAGAGAGAGGGAGAGAGAGAGAGAGAGAAGAGAGAGAGAGAGAGAGAGAGAGAGAGAGAGAGGAGAGGGAGAGGAGGAGAGAGAGAGAGAGAGAGAGAGAGAGGAGAGAGAGAGAGAGAGAGAGAGAGAGAGACAGACAGACAGACAGACAGACAGACAGACAGACAGACAGAGAAAGAAAGTCAAAGAAAATATGCTGGATACAAGAAATAAACAGAACCGAAATAAGAGTCCTTACGCAAATCATATCCTGGCAAACATTCATAAACTACTCGCCCCTTACCCCCCTCCATTCTTTGCATTTTCAGCTCGCTCTCTCCTCCAGTCCTCCGCCCTCTTATTTCTAACTTCTTCCCTTTAATTTTATCTCCATTATTTACATTTTCCCTCTCTCCCTCCCTCATTATCGTCCACTATCGTCATCGGCCGCCAATTTGTCAAAACACAACCTCCAAAGATAGGATTTAAACCCCCCCAGAAAGAAAAAAGAACAGCGCATGCGCGCCCGGAAGCAGCTTGCGCCTCCTACCGTTTGAAAAGCTGCAGTTCAGCGGCTGAATAGGAGAGGTCCGCACAGCAAACCAGAAACTGTCTCTCTCTCTCCCCCTGTCTCTCTCTCTTTTTTGCTGTTGTTCGTTTCTTTCTTTCTGACTCACTCCCCATTACCTTAATTGGCCTGTCCATTTCTTTACAAGTCTTTCTCATCTTAGCAATCCAAAGCGCCCATCTCCTAATCCGCTTTGCCTAGTGGCTTTTCCTCCACGAGGTTTGCCTTCCCTGGGCTCTGCCTTTCCGACATTGTGGCTTACTAGGCCTGGCTGCAATGGCTGGTTGGTTGGGTGGTTGGTTGGTAGATGCTTTGCTTGCCTGCCTGCATGTTTTGCTGCGTTGACTTGCTTGCTTGCTGCTATTTGTATTTTTTTTAAGGCAAAGATTTGTGAAGGCTTTCTTTCTTGGCAATGTCAAGGTCGCTGCTTTGAAAGGGGGGGGGGGGGGGGTGTTGAACGGCTGTTTGTTTTGATGGGAATTGCTGTCCATGGGTGAAAGGGTTTAGAAAATCGAATAGCTGCTGCTGCTGAAGCTACGGATGTCTGTGTGTTTGTGTGTGTGTCCATCCGTCCGTCCATTTGACGATCTGTTTGTTGGTCTCTTGAACTATCTATCTCCCTGTTCCACCCCCCACCCCCCTTTTCCCTCTTTCAAAAAACAAACCGAACCAAACAAAAGAAAACAAAACAAAACTGAAGGCGAGAAAGAGGCTATATAGAGCTAGAGGTGAGAAGAAGAAAAATGTGTTTGAGACAAGGGGTTCTGTAAATTAGATAAACGAATCTATGATCCATAAAGCGCATTAAAACCTCTACACGCAAAGACGTTAAATTAAAGAAAGAACGCAAACGAGTAAACATCTACACGTAAAGGAGAGCTCACAACGCTGGAAGAGAGAAAAGAAAAACCTTGAAAAGGTGGTAATATCACACACAGACACTCACACACATACACACACACACACACACAAACACATACACACACACACGCACGCACACACACACACACACACACACACACACACACACACACACACACACACACACACACACACACACACACGACTGAAAACAGAACAGTCTAAAATGGGTACCTCTGTAGTAAGAGGTACAGAATAGGTTGTCTTGTTGACATAATTATGTAATTTGGGTTCAACGAGATGGACAATGTGACTAACAAGGAAGAGGATAGAATGAAGAAGTAAGAATGAAGAAGTAAGTGTCTTTAGTGCTTCTTCCATTATCCTCGATATAAAAGAATAAAATAAAATAAAATAAATAAAATAAAGAAACTCCAAAGGAAGTAGACTGGCTCATATATACAGACGAGTGGACAAGTGCGAAATAAAAAATACAGGCCAAGATACAGGAAAACTGCAGACTGGTTGATGAAAAGGCATTCAACTAGGGGATAGACATGCAGACAAGCAGAAAATATGACTGAAGCATATAAACGGCCATGCAGGTATGTAGTTAGGTAGGTAGGTAGGTGGGTAGATGGGTAGGTAGGTAAGCAGGTAGGATGGAGGGAGGGAGGGAGGGTGAGAGGGAGACAGACAGAGACAGAGAGAAGAGAGAGAGAAAGAGAGAGTATGACAGAGACAGAGAGACAGACAGATAGATAGACAGATAGTAGATAGGTAGGTAGGTAGGTAGACAAACAGATAAACAGACAGACAGACAGAGACACAGAGAGAGAGAGGAGAGAGAGAGAGAGATGGAGAGAGAGAGAGAGAAGAGAGAGAGAGAGAGAGAGAGGAGAGAGAGAGAGAAGAGAGAGAGAGAGAGAGAGAAAGACTAACATATAGACATACAGCCAGCCAGATAAAAACACACACACAAACAAATTAATATCTTAGAAAAAAAACCAGAAACCTAGCTAGACAGATAGATGGTGACATGCACAAAAAAGGCCATCGACCTTCAAGGCACTGTACTTTTCATGGCCAATACGTCACTGAAGAAAGTGAACACAAGACAGGATTAAACCACACCACTCAGAAAGGATGTGTCCACCTTTCAGCCGCGCGAGACCCGACTTAATGCATAAGACAAACAAGAGCGAGTTAATCTCGGTGATAAACCTCACACTGTCAAAGACCCTGACAGAAAATAACGGCGATGTGATTTGAGTGCGTCTGGCCGCGTCCATGGGAAGAAATTGAGAAACAAAAAAAGAGAAAAATGGCCCCTTCCATCTTCCCACGACCTCCCCTCTCATCCATTCTCTCCCCTAGTCCCCCCTCGGCCTAAGAGTGGCCTCCCCTGGTGTCGTGACCGGATGTAGGTCACGCGCCGAACCTGTTTCCGCGCACGTGCTGGGCGCGAATGTTTGTGACACGAACATCCAACTTTCCGATTCACTGACTGACGGGAGTCTGGAGAGAGAGAGACAGAGAGAGAGAGAGACAGACAGAGACAGAGAGAGAGAGAGAGAGAGAGAGAGAGAGAGAGAGAGCTAACTCTGCAATGCAAGTCTAAGGAGATGAAGGAAGCATGAACCTTCTTCTCTGCCCTAGCAGAGTCGGGGATTCTTCAGTCAAGTTTCTGTTAAGATTTAGCTTAAATGGTGGGCAAAAAACGGTGGCACACGCAAAATCTCACCAACAGAGCTCTAGCCCAGAAGCAAATGAAAAAACTAAAAAATGCCATTTAATCTTAAGTCTTAAGGATACTGTAAATCGTATAAAGTCTGCAAAATAAAGTACACACGTCTGCCCTAAAAGAAAATCAATACTCATTTTGTACCAAATTTCACACCAGAATATTGAATTGGTAAAGTTGGGGTATATTAGTTGATACCTACCACATACACATGCCATCATCAACTAACTGACAACGGACTTGAAAACAGTGATCTTGCATTAACTTTCAGATCGTTTTTTCTGATAATAAGCATGTGCCACAGGTCAATGTAGGATTGATTATCGATTACAAAAAATATACAATTTTCAGAGAATTTTGCGTTAATTTGAGCAAGTGCCACAAGTAAGCGTAGGTTTATTCATCTATCGAGGAGATGTGATTTTTTTTGTGGAAAACATGATATAGGAATGTGAAATCTGCACATTGTACGCTTCACTAGAGAAAAAAAAATCAACCAATCAATCATTCATTCATTCCGACAGGACTATAAAATAACAAAAACAAAGAGGGAATTTGCTTCATACTGTCAAACCTTCAAACAAGCTTAAAACAAGAAATCAATCTATCAATCAATCAATAACTACTAACTCCAAGATCAACCAAAAAAGGACAAGAGCGAGATTCCCAAATGACCCCCCCCCCCCTCCTCTTTCCTCCCATCCCCCCCCCCCTTCTCCCATGGCCTCCACCCACCCACCTCCACCCTTTCTAAAGGCGCAAGCAGCTAAGTGACCTGATCACTACACTGTCATGCCACCAGTGTCACTGGCTGTCTAGGAGAGAGAGAGCGGTGACGAGGGAGAGAGAGGGGAGAGTTTAAGTGCTCCCTCATCAGTTACACTCTGTCATCCAGGCAGACTCTTCCAGCCCCCGACCCCCTGCTCACATGTACTGCTTTCCCCCTCTCTTTATTTCTGCCTGACCAGCTTTCATGTGTTCTGTTGTTTCCTATCATTAATTAGCATAATATCATCATGGTTTGACATAAAGAAACGCTTTTTGGGGGGTCGTGGTGCGTTGCAGATATAGAAATATAATAATATATGCATACATGCACGCGTGCGTGCGTGCGTGCGTGCGTGTGTGTGTGTGTGTGAGTTGTCGTGTGCATGCGTGTACGAGTGTGACATTTTCATCGTATCTTAACGAGCCATAATATGCAGAATATTGGCCTGCAATATCCCCATGTACTAGACATGTTCTACATACTACAGCACACAACGCGAATTTTCCTACAATCCTTTCATTGGCTATCTCCTTTCCTCGCAATAAAATGCTCATATTCTGACAACAAGCAAACTCATGATTCCTTTTTTTTATTTTATTTTCCCACTCCCTCTTCCATTTTTTTTCTTTTAAAAGAAGCAAACATGACATTCAGGAAAAGACGTTTCCTCTCTAATCTTGAAAAGTAACAGCCTCGTACTGCTCCTACTCCTACTACGATACAGGCCTTCAAGAAGCAAGCCTCTATCATTATTAGCAAACACCACTTGAAAACACGGCGCTGTTCGCGTCTTTGGCGCTCAATGGCAATCAGCTAAGAAGAGGTATTTTCCTCTCTGCCGATCGAAGACAGAATGAAAGGTTGCCATCCTTGGTAACTGCCATGTTGGGCCAACAAAAGACTGGGAGTAATTACTCAGATGGAGAGAGAGAGAGGAAGAGAGAGAGAGAGAGAGAGAGAGGAGAGAGAGGAGAGAGAGAGAGAGGAGATGAGAGAGAGAGAGAAGAGAGAGAGGAGGAGGTGGTGGGGGGGGGGGGGGGGGAGGAGATGGGGGAGGGAAGAGATGACAATCAGCGGTAAACACGCTGGTTTGATCTCAAATATTGATCTTTTCACTAATGCCTATTCCTTTTCTTTGTGCGCTGGTTTGCACAACTGTAACGAAAATAATTACACATATAACTAAAGGTGGGGAGGGAAGGGAGGGGGGACCCCTTATCGCCAGGGCTTTCATGCTAGTCAAACAGTGTGAGAGTGTGTGTGTTATGAATATTTGTGTATTGGGTTTTTATTGTGTAGAAAAGCAGCAGAAATGATACATTATTGTCGTACCTCTCAGTTGGTGGGATATTAATAAAACGCACTGTATTGCATACAGTAAGAACTGATGAATGCAGCTGTTCGTGAATTTAGTGCTGGTTACCGGGGTGGGAAATGTAGGACTTGCGTTTTGCAAGCATTCATTCAGTTTTATTTGACTTGACTTTCTGGGGGGGCTAATCCACCCATCGGAAAAGGCGAGGATCCATGGTTCAAACCTTCAATGAAGTCAGTTTTTAAAATTCTTTTTTTCCTCTTCTTTTTCTTCTTCTTCTTTTATTTTGAAGACAATTGAATAAGCATTCATGTGCTTTTTTTTTTACATTCAGTCCCCGTGTGCATGGAGTTTTGTAAATTTTGTCATCTTTCCATTAGACTTTTATTGCTGCTATTTTGGAGCTAGTCTTTCAGGAGTCCCCGAAGTCAATATGCGGCTGCCTTGATGTAAGCAAAATCAGTCCAAACACGAAAATCTCAGTGTTGGTGAACCATGGAGATCTAGCTCAGGAAGGAAAAATAACCTGACAGTTCAAGGCCGCGTAACATGCAACGCAGTTTGATAGAAGTTTTTTTTTAAAGCAAAAAAAAAAAAAAAAGTATACAAAAGAAGAGAGAGAGAAGAAGAGAGAAGAGAGAGAGAGAGAGAGAGAGAGAGGAGGGGAGGGGGAGAGAGAGACAGACACAGAGAGAGAAATAGAGTCAAAGAGACAGAGACACAGAGAGAGACAGAGATTACTTAAATGAAAGTTAGAATAAGGAAGGGAACTGCTAAAACCTCTACAAATAGCTTGGTTTGATCTCAAACCTAAATGTTTGCGCTTACGTGTATTCTATATTCATATATATTGATGTAGATAGCTGTTTATAAAAAAGAATAAAAGAAAGAGTAAAAACCATATCACAAAATTTTGAACATAGAGAAGACCAGCCCATAAGCACACACGTTATTTACTCTGCAGTTTTGACTGAGGGTAAAATAAATAAATAAATAAATGCTAAAATATATATTCTGCAATAATTCTTTTATGCAGAGTGTTACTTTAATCATTAGAATGCATGCTTTGAAGCATGTTTGAAACTGGATTATTCTCTCTTTAGTAATCAGATTCGAACCTGTGGCCTTAGTAAGTTAGTTCAGGATGAACCTATAAACCAGGGTCCCATGTGCAACAAGCATTTATGACCACAGGCCTTAGTAAGTTAGTTCAGGATGAACCTATAAACCAGGGTCCCATGTGCAACAAGCATTTATGACCTATCTCTTTTCTCCTTAAAATGCCGCTGGGTAATTGTCCTCAATATTTTTTAGGTAGTATCTCTGGGAGTACATTAAAGCATTTATCGTGATTCAGAAATATGACGTAACACAAGTTTTCTCTGGCAAAATTCCGCAATAAAATCCACTCCTTTAGACAAGTTTTGCAATATCATAAGTAAAGAGGAACGAGACAGAACTTGGTAGAACCATAGTGTGGCATTACATCCTCCCTTGAGAAATTAGCTTGAACTTTACGCAGGGAAATCCTATGAGGTTGTAATGTTGTCCAAAAGCATGCACTACAAATATAAATTTTTTATTGACCTGAAATTAAGTAAACAGGTGAACTAACAGGCGTGCATCTAGTACTAAGAAATAATACTCACATCTGAAAAATCATATTTTGTTCTCTCACACTGTTTTTCTCTCAACTAAATTGGTTTTTAACACCCTTACCTGCATATCAAAGAGGCCTTTAATTCAGAATCCTTTCATCTTCTGGCGTGTTGGTTTTTAATAGCCTTTTCCACTTAAATGATATAGCTTAAACCGTAACTGATGTCATCTTTCGGAAATGTTCCCTAGACTCTATTTGTAAATGGCTGATGTTGAGCGATTTTTGCTACAAAAGGCTGCAAGGAGGTGTAGCTGCATTTAATTAAACGTCACTCGAAAATATATACCGTTTACATCCTGTGTCTTTAATGACGGTCAACTACGGTGAATTACTGAGACTTGATCAAAGGCAAAATGGAAAGTCGCCATCGATGACAACTAGTGCTTTGAGCCAGCAAAACTCTGAGGTGATTACTAAAACTAATGCAAATCTCAGGGAAGAGAGAGAGAGAGAGAGAGAGAGAGGAGAGAGAGAGAGAGAGAGAGAGAGAAGATGAGGAGAGAGAGAGAGAGAGAGAGAGAGAGAGAGAGAGAGAGAGAGAGAGAGATAATCATCATCAACTAATTAACAGCATGCTTTGATCTTAAACATGATTGACTTCTGAAATGTAGTCTATCTTAACTCACGTGTTAGTGGGATTTTACTCCCTTGAATAAAATAAACAACGAAACAAACAAAAAAACACCCCCAAACAAACAAACACCACCCACCCCCCAAAAAAATCCGAACAAAAACAAAATGCTCGTACGGAAGACAAACTGCAAAACAAGTATAATTCACTCACCTGTCCTTTTTCTCCATTGCTGTTTTTCTTTTCTCTGTATTTCAGATGACTGAAGTGTCCATGCAATGGTGTTTTCTGAAAAAAGAGGACAGATTCATATAAAGTAAACCTTTTAAGAGACCAATCTGATAATTATAACCTCTTACCTTGGAAACAAGCACAGTTAACGTATCTTGGGTTTGATGGTAATCTTATGAGAAAAAAAGTTTCGCTTTCAAGACACCAGTAGACATTCTTATTAACAATACCTACAATTGAGGAGCATGCAAAAGTTTTGCAGCAATTATTAAAACATGGTTCAGAACGAAGAGAAAACATAGATTATGACAATCATCATCATTGTCGTTGTCATCACCATCTTGGTCATTATTGCCGTCATCACGTCCTATGCCAAATATGTATAAAATGTATATTTGTAGAAAGATTTAGAAAGCCAAAGCAGTAATGTTTATCTTCTTTTCAACACGTGTGGAATTCAAATGAAGTAGTTTACATTTATCTATCAAGAACAAGATAATTGCAGTAATAGTAAAACAACAGAGACTTTGAAAGGTCAACAAAAGTGTTTGATTTTTTTAACCTATGTACTTCCTCAAAAAGTTCGTCCCAGCAAGGGGACATCATTGTTTCCCATTTTTATTGCTTTGGAAAAAAGTATCTTTTTATCATACTTAAAAACTTAATTTTGATTGATTTTGCTCTTTTGTAGTAAGCATAGCTCCTATCCCCTCCCCTTTTTTCTCTCAAAACGTGTCATTATCAAGTTTCTTACATGTCCTCTTCCTTAGTTTTTGTTTTCTCTAAAACAAACAAACAAGCCTCAAACCACGACCTTTTCACACTATTTTCTTTCCATTAAGAGCAGACAAAACAGCATTTTTTGGTCTTTTTTCTTTCTATTTGATCTAAGAAGCAGAAAAAAAAACAACCCATCATACCACCCAGTCTTAAAGAAGCCTCCATTCACCATTATCAGCAAACACCATTTCAAGACAGAGCTCTCTTCAATGGCAATCAGCTAATGAAAGCTAGTGTCTGTGCAGACCGAAAAGCAAGTACAAGATTGTCATCGTTACTAGCTGGCATGATGAGGCAGCAAGACACTGAGGTAATTACCGTAAGATGTGGACAGCAGGGCACAGAAGTCGATACACAAGGAATGGCAAGCAAACACCTTTTTCTTGATCTTCAAATATGGATCCATTTGCTTGAAGACAGTTGCTGTCCTTGTGCTGTGGTTTTAAGAGCTTAACTGAACATGTTTACGTATGTAATCAGAGCTCTTGGGAAGTTGGATAATAATGTTTTATTAATATGCTCAATAGTTTGTTCAGAACAAAACAGATTGTACATGATGAGATAAATTTCCTCGTGTTTTTCTCTCGAAGAGGGCATGAAAGAATGGCAAACCATTAATCGTTTCTTTGCACGTTAGCACACAGTTTATTTTATTTTTTGTCTAGACTAAATAGATATTTTTCCTGTCTGCTTTCTACCCTTTACAAAATTACAGTTCAGAGGTATTTATGTTGATTTTGGCCTGTACATAAACAAAAAGACGTATTTTTTCTAGAGTGTGCATAGTTTCCTTTCCTTCTCTGATCCATAAAACGAATAATTCAAAGACTTTTTTCATTTTTCATTGTAGTCTAACACATAAACTGCCTTTTCTCTTTGGTAGCAAGCAGACACACTTTGCTGACATTTTTTCCTTCACTATATGACATAAACATGTTTGTTTTCTCTTTTTTTTCATTTGCTGTCCTTTCTTTACAAAAACCAAAAGGAGCAGAGAACACCTTGTACTGCCTAATCCTATACCCATCATTATTAGCGAACTCTACTATGAAAACAGAGCACTGTTCTTGTACCCTTTAGTTCAATGGCAATCAGCTAAGGAGAGTCAGTTTTCAGTCCAGATCGAAGAGCAGATGAAAGGTTGTCATCGACATCACTGGCATGTTGAGGCAGCAAGACACTGAGATAATTACCGTAAGATGCAGACAGCAGGGCACAGAAGTCGATACACGAGGAATGGCAAGCAAACACCTTTTCCTTGATCTTCAAATACAGACCCATTTGCCTCAAGACAGTTGCTTTCCTTGTACTGTGGTTTTAAGAGCTTAACTGAAAAATATTTACGCATGTAATAAGAGATCGTGAGATGCTGGACAATACAATTTTGTTTTAATATGCTCAGTAGCCTGCTCAGAACAAAGCAGATTGTGTATCTGTCGGCAGTGATGAGACGAATTTGCTTGCTTTTTCTCTCAGAGGACATGACAAAATGGCAAAAACCATTAATCGTTTCTTTGCACTTTAACACACAGTTTATCTTTTTCTAGACTAAATAAATAATAATAACTTGCCTGTTTTCACCCTTTACAAAAAGACAGTTCAGAGGTATTTATGTTGATTTTTGTCTGTACATACACAAAAAGACGTATTTCCCCTGGAGTGTGCATAGTTTCCTTTCCTTCTCTGATCCATAAAACGAATAATTTAAAGACTTTTTAAAAACGTTTTTTTTTAAATTGTAGTCTAACAAATGAACTGCCTTTTCTCTTTGGCAGCAAGCAGACACACTTTGCTGACATTTTCCTTCACTATATGAGATAAACACGTTTATTTATTTTATTTTTCATCTACTCTTCTTTCTTTTAAAAAAAAGCAAAAAACCCCACCATGTACTGCCTAAGTCGTTAACAAGCCTGTACCCATCATTATCAACGAACGCTACTTAAAGTAAAGACAGAGTGCTGTTCCTGTGCTCTTAACTTCGATGGCAATCAGCTAAGGAGAGTCAGTTTTTGTCCAGATGGAAGAGCAGACGAAAGGTTGTCATCAACATTACTGGCATGTTGAGGCAGCAAGACACTGAGGTAATTACCGTAAGATGCGGATAGCAGGGCACAGGAGTCGATACACGAGGAATGGCAAGCAAACACCTTTTTCTTGATCTTCAAATATGGATCCATTTGCTTGAAGACAGATGCTTTCCTTGTACTGTGGTTTTAAGAGCTTAACTGAAAAATATTTACGCATGTAATAAGAGATCGTGAGATGCTGGACAATACAGTTTTTTTTAATATGCGCAGTACCCTGCTCAGATTAAAGCAGATTGTGTATTTGTCGGCAGTTATGAGACGAATTTGCTTGCTTTTTCTCTCAGAGGACATGACAAAATGGCAAGAACCATTGATCGTTTCTTTGCACTTTAACACACAGTTGTTGTTTTTTTCTAGACTAACTAGATAAACAGTTCAGAGGCATTTATGTTGATTTTAATCTGTACGTACACAAAAAGACATATTTCTCCTAGAGTGTGCATAGTTTCTTTTCCTTCTCTGATCCATTAAACGAATAATTCAAAGACATTTATTATTTTATTTTTTAAAAATTGTAGTCTAACACATGAACTGCCTTTTCTCTTTGGCAGCAAGCAGACACACTTTGCTGACATTTTCCTTCACTATATGACATAAACACGTTAATTTTTTTTAATTTTTTTTCATCTACTCTTCTTTCTTTTAAAGAAAAGCAAAAAACCCCACCATGTACTGCCTAAGTCGTTAACAAGCCTGTACCCATCATTATCAACGAACGCTACTTGAAGTAAAGACAGAGTGCTGTTCCTGTGCTCTTAACTTCGATGGCAATCAGCTAAGGAGAGTCAGTTTTTGTCCAGATGGAAGAGCAGATGAAAGGTTGTCATCAACATTACTGGCATGTTGAGGCAGCAAGACACAGGTAATTACCGTGTAAGATGCGGACAAAAGGCAAAAGGAGTCGATATATGTATGATGATTATCAAGTAAACACCTTTTCTGCTTTACACAGTTATTTTCTTTGTGCCATGGTTGTAATAACTTCAATAACAAATCATGTCTACATGAAAAGGGGGACAGGACAGATCAGTGGTCAGAGCACTCACTCTCCCCAAGTTAAGCTTAAGCAGCGTTGAGGGTGGTTAACTTGTGGACAGGTGTCTAATTATGTACCTCGGCTTCAATACATTCCCCCAGTTCACGCAGCTGTTTTATTTTGTTTATTTATTTATTTATTTTTTATATCGAGGATAATGGAATAAGCACTTATGTGCTTTTTACGTCCAGTCCCCGTGTGTATGCGGTTTTGTAAATTGTCATCTGTTCCCAGATTAAGGTCAACATGGAAGGTAAAGCAGCTAAAGGAGAGGAGATTGATGCCACCTTCAATATGCTAGCCCTTATTTTTTTTATATTATTTACTTTATTCTTTTATTTCGAAGATAAGGCAATGAGCACTCGTGCACTTTTTTGCATCTAGTCCCCGTGTGTGTGCAGTTTTGTAAATTTTGAAGCTGAGGTCTCCGACAGCCTGCTCCTCAAAGACTGCACAGTAACACTTTTACCTTTACTTTCATAGGCTACTTAAAAAGAGGGGAAATCGCATATCGGTCAAACTTGTTCAGCAGCTGGTTGTTGTTGTTTTCTCCAAATGAAACAAAATAAATTCCGTTAGGTACCAAGGAGAAGCATTTCTTACTTTTCCCTTTCTCTTTAAAGAAAGAGCAGAGAAACACACAACTTAAGTATTTTCTTGACTCGTAAACTGATTTCTCTCTTTCTTCAGTAATTGGACTAGGGTGGGATTTTTTTCAAATCCGTTTTTGGCATCAGTCAAAGACAAAGATTTTAGAATATTTGTGTTGGTTTTTTTCTTCAGAAGCTCCATGGAAAAATGTTGGCTTCTTACAGTAACAAGTCATATTCCATCTTCTACCTTTCATGTTTTGTTCTCGTGGAATGAAGCCTAGTGTAAAGATAACCATTTCAACCATTTCACTACTTTTCATATACCAATCTTTTCCTTTCTCTTTGGACTATTTTTTTCGGTATATTATTATTATTATTATCATCGTCATTATCATTAGTATTATCATTATTAAATCATTATTGCTATTATTATTACTATTATCATTGGTGTACTTTTCTTGAAATGAGATAGAACATAGTTAATTTCGACTTTTCTTTTTCTTCACTTTTTCCCTACGAAAACCAGAACAAACCGTCATACTACTAATGCCTTTTAAGAAGCTTGTGTCCCTCATTAGCAGCAAACACCACTTGAAAACGGTGTGCTGTTCCTGTGCTCTTTATAGCTCGATGGCAATCAGCTAAGGAGAGGTAGTTTTCTGTTCAGATCGAAGACAAGATGAAAGGTTGTCATCGACATCACTGGCATGTTCAGGCAGCAAGACACTGAAGTAATCACCGTAAAATGTAGGCAGCGTAGCCATGCACAGAAGGCAATAATATCAAGCCAATCTTTTTACTTGATCTTCTAGATATGGATGTTTAGCTGAAGAAAGTTGCTTTCTTTGTAGTCTGCTTTTCAAAGCTTTAATGATGAAAATGTGTGCATACAATGAGAAAACTTAGCACTTTCGACAACAAAATTGTTCAGCAATTAACATATTTTATATATACAAAGTCCTTGGAAATTTTGCAATAAATGCATGTGTTGTTTTCTCAAAAGTGAAAATTGATAATAGTAGATCTACTCTCTTGGTTAACTATAGTTGATGGAATTTTCTAACAAATTGATAATATTGGTTTTGTAAGGATATCTAGGCACAGTAGCAGGCTTCTTAGTGTCTGATGTACTCTGAAGATTTTTTTTTTACGATGCACACACGGCTCAAATTCTGGAAGAGTAAACTGTGACTGAGATTGGTCTTGGAAGAATTGTGTTAGTATTACTATTTGTGTTTAAGGATGCTGACATTTCACAATGCTTCGATTTTTACGATGGCCTAAGATTATGTGTTTGACTATTTTTATTGTTTACTCTCTCTCTCTCTCTCTCTCTCTTCTCTCTCTCTTCTCTCTCTCTCTCTCTCTCTCTCTCTGTATTGTTGTTGCTTCGATTTTACGTCTGTTCAATCAAAGTGATATTAGACGATGGGAAGGGAAGGGGAGAGGAGGGGACCTGATTCGAGCTATTACATTTTATGTAATAAATGATTACTGGGTCACTGTGTCTTAGGTAAGGTTGTAGCCCAATGTATGTCTCGTCTTTCTGAGATAATAAAGTATTCCAGAGCTGTCAGCTTCCCCACTTTCAGCTCCTCTCAGCTGCTCTGCATCCCATCCCAGCTGGTGCTAATTATAGCAGGAACTGACCCAGTCCGAAGGAAGGGGCTAATTTAAGCACAGGACCCTGGACCCTAGACTGAGTAATGTTGGATTTGCACGGTGTGTGTGTGTGTGTGTGTGTGTGTGTGTGTGTGTGTGTGTGTGTGTTGTGTATGAATCCATCTCTCTCTCTCTCTCTCTCTCTCTCTCTCTCTCTCTTTCTATATATATATATATCCGTGTGTGTGTGTGTGTGTGTGTGTGTGTGTGTGTGTGTGTGTGTGTGTGTGTGTGTGTGTGTGTGTTACTTGTTAAGTTCAGATTATATAGTATTTTTTTTCTTCAAGTTTAAACTACAGACGTATTTTGTCTAAAATTTTGTTTCAAAACCGCAGTATTGTTTTCATGTTCATCAATAATCATGTTTTGGTCACAGAGATAGCGACAGAGACAGACAGGGAGAGAGACAGAGACAGAGGAGAGAGACAGAGAGAGACGGAGATTCATTTCATGACACATGTAACTTTTTAATGTTATATCTCTCAACATTTCATATTTAAAAAATCCCAGCTTGACTGTAAATCTGAAACAACAAATGCTGTTGTATGTACTCAATGATTTATCTAAAAGACATCTGTAGCTTATTCTACTGATACATAATTTTCATGCAAACATGAAAGTATAATCATTTTTACTCTTTCAGCAATAAAGACATAATTCTGATATCATCCACATATGCGCGCGAAACGCGTAAAAAATCAAGAGGGATCGTTTTCAAGCAAATATGAAACCTAAGCAAACGCTGATGAGATATCCCTTATTATTGACAAACGCATTTGAAAAGACGTGCCTTGCGTTCCCTCTCTATTAAAATTATTACATGGAAAGAGGTCCTAATGGAAGAACACACACACACACACACACACACACACACATACACACGTGCGCGCGCGCAGAACATCTTGCGCACACGTTAAATCCTGTTCCGCTTTTCATAAGAGTAGGCCATTGTGTGCCGGTGGGAACGGATGACAAAATTTACAAAACCGCATACACACGGGGACTGGATGTAAAAAAGCACATAAGTGCTTATTCCATTATCCTCGATATAAAAGAATAAATAAATAAAAACACACAGAGTGTAATACTGAACCAACACACAGATAGTACAGCTAACGATTGCGATTAAAGCTAGAAACCGCTGGGGAAGCTGGATGGCGCAATAACTAGACACATTACCCCCAAAACAACAACAACAACAACAAAACAAACAAACAAAACCAACAAAACACACAACACACAAACAAACAAAAAACTAAAAAAAAAAACAACAACAACCAAAACCCCCAAACAAACCCAAATGCATCAAGTATTCTGATTGTCAACGATGCATTCAGCACTATAACTGGGCAATGATGCAATAAATAAGTTTACCTAAACAGGTAAATAAATGAACATATACATGAATCCACAAGCAAAAAACTAAAAAACAACAACAACCAAAACCCCCCAAACAAACCCAAATGCATCAAGCATTCTGATTGTCACCGATGCATTCAGCACTATAACTGGGAAATGATGCAATAAATAAGTTTACCTAAACAGGTAAATAAATGAATATATTATACATGAATCCACAAGCAAAAGATGAATAACAAACAAATGAATAATTTTTTCATGACTAAATCCTTCAGATCTTTAACTCTTACCCGACGGCACTGATAGGAAACGAATAATCAACAATCATTTATGATAATGAAACAAACAAAAAAGGCCCTGGACCTTTTTCCTTTCTTCTTGTTTTTTTTATTTTAAAAGAATCCATTTTACTCCAATCTTGACCAAACTACAAATCCTTAGCATAATATTGAAGGTACACAGCGTTAAAGCAATATTTTAACAGTAACGTTTACCCAGCCCAATGAAACTAAACAAAGTCTGTATGGAAACAGCATGATCTTTTCCAGTGCAAACCTTACTATAGATTCTGCAATTATCAGCAAACACCATCACTGGGAAAGGTCTCCCTCTCTGGTTCAATAAGGAGAGAGAGAGAGAGAGCAAACGTCTGAAATGGGTCATGTTTTGCTGTGATCTAAGTAAACGATGGTGTAATACAAACTATAATATGATAGAATGGTCCAAGACTGAGTAAGCCACAGGTGGGGGGCGGGATAGCGTAGTGGTTAGAGTGTGAAACTCGTGATCTAGCAGTAACTGAGGACACGGGTTCAAGCCTACTCAAGTGTCCTTTCGAGGAGACAAAATTAACTCTGGAGTCGCGGGAGAAAAACAACTGATTTCATGCTCCTAAAAGTCCATAGAATGATACTATATAAACTGAGGACCCACAATATGCAAACACACACATTGTAATCAAGTGATGGTTGGTTAATAAAGCAGTCCCTAAATCGGATAGGTCCACTGGGATTTCAATACAACCAAACCAAACAACAGAAACACGCGCAGAACAATTTGTCTGCATGTTAAAATTCTTTCCACTTTTGTTGGCGGAGTCGGTATGGATGACACGAGTGTACCAGCCTACTAGCATGGCCTGGCGTCTAAAGAGGGGTGGATTCTATAATGTTGATCAATTTGCGCAAGACACATCGCCTGGAAATGTTAATGTACTGCCCCAACGACTCCTGAAGGAGTTTAGGGGAAAGTCAAGAGGAGGCTTAAGGTGAGAGGAGATGAATCGTTTTTGGAAATGGGGCATGGAGAATGAGGACTTTTGTGTCTGTTAGCATGGCAACTTAACCATTACTGTAGTTTGGCTAAAGCTTAATGAAAATATGTTGCAAAGGCAAGGCGCATTGAAGTATGCATGTATTAGGTAGAAATGTTTTGCTTTGCGTTAGTCTCTTACTTTTTCTGAGTTTTGTCCTCCTATCTAGGTCTAACTGAAGAGTCTTTCTGTGCTAATATTCATCTGCAAATCTGCACTTTTTTAATGTGTGTTAATCTCCCTGTTTTCTACATAACATTAATTCAGGGCATACTAAAGCTAAAGATCATGACATTGTATAGCTGTCAAAGTTTAACGTTTATGAAAGTCTCACATTTTTCTTATACGAAAATTAATAGATGACTTTTTTTTAATGCTATTTTTCTCCTCAAATTCTATATAAACTTCAGCCAATCGAATAACCTCAAGAGATAATCATGCATAACAACTACGAAGGAAAACAGCACTAAACCTTACCAAACTTATACTTTTCAGTTCCTTGCCACAACAAAATATCGACTCCGTCCCAGCCATCCCCATTCATTCGCAGTCTGAAGACGTTTCTACTTCCAATTTCTTCCTTCACACAATAACGGTTGGGTGGGTAGGTGGGGAGATAAAGATGTGTAATTATCCATATTGATCGAAGAAGATTAAACGTCATGAAAGGATGCCAATGACATGACAGAACTGCAATGTTGCCGCAGCAAAAGATCAAGGTAATGATAGAGATGGAGACAAGGGGTGGGAGGCTGGAAAAGATGGGTGGTGTGATGAGAGAATGGTTGCTTTCTGCCCGAGAGATACCCGACAACCGTTATTGCGTCTGGCTCATGTCAATCACACGGTCGTAGGAAAGACGGGGCTGTTTTGTTGTTTAGACTCAAACTGGTTTAATGAAAACCTGTGGCTAGGAAAGGGGATACGTACCTCTGTGTGTGTGTGTGTGTGTGTGTGTGTGTGTGTGTGTGTGTGTGTGTGTGTGTGTGTGTGTGTGTGTGTGTGTGTGTGTGTGTGTGTGTGAGTGAGTGGGTGTGAATTCATGCTAGCGTTTGTTTATACAGTGTTGAAAGGAAAGTGGATATTTGTGTTATATATATATATATATATATATATATATATATAATATGTGTGTGTATGTGGATACATATATATATATAATGTGTGTGTGTGTGTGTGTGCGTGTGTATCTTAATGTGTTTGTATATGTTGATATGTGTGCACGTGCATGTATAACTGACATGTTCACGTTATCCAATTGCTGAAAGACTAAAACACCACCAACACTCCATTCATACACTTCTAATACCTCATGTAGTCATTTCTTACACTCCTCTACCCCCCTCCTTTTAAAAAATTATAATTTCTTTGCCTTTCTGCAGCTGTCTAGAAGCAATTTCCACATCTGAAAGAAAAATCTATCCACCCAACTTGGTCCTCAATTGTCCATGAAGTATAAAGACTACCTTCACAAACGTTTTGCAACTGACTTCTCATCGTATGTGTTTGAAAACCAACCTGTTCCTTCCATTATGTCTCCCAAACAATCCCTTCCAAGGTGGTAATCTTCAGTGGCCACACAAAAGCCACGGCAAGAGTGGAAGAGATCAATACGAAAATAATAAGGAATGATTTTCCCAAAGTAAACTGCGATGCTGCCTCTGTTATTATTAGCAAACACGGTTAAAAGAAAAAATACCAAGATGTGTCTGTCTCGTTTCTTCGTGTGTTTCTTTTCTTTCTGGTTTTTTTTATGTTGTTATCTTATTTTCCTTGTTATTTTTGTCTGCTGTCAGTAAAATAAAATATTGTTGTTGCAGTTGTTTTTTTTACACCCATAGCAGTTAAAATACGCCACTGTAATTACAGAATTGGAGAGGAGAGGCGAGTGAGTGACTGCTGGGATGGTAAGGTGGGGAGCAAGACTAGAAACAGAATCACAAACTACAATATCAAAGTAACGGCTGGTGCTACATCGTTCAACCATATACGTAGTGCCTCAACACATTAGCTCTGGCTTGCCCACTTTGCAAGAATACCAGCCAACACGTCAGTTCTAAGAACCTACGATACAAAGCACCCAGGCTTTCAGTCCAGAAGATTCAATGAAAGCATGCTAAAAGAATCAGCCATGCAGCTCAAAATGCTCCTAGAGAGCAACCAAAGAAATCTAAAGTATATCAGGCACATAAATAGAAACATAAGAACACGCTTTTGATGACATCAGTCCAGATCATAACGACAAAGAGGCAAAGAGGAAGCAAGGAAGGCCAGCAATATCCTTGACATCACTGACGCCAGCAGACTGAGGCTCCGTGACATTTACAGGAGCAGAGTACCTCATGACAAAGAGTAGAGCTGCCACCATCGTCCATGATGAAAGAGACAGGTGAGAGGTGAAATATCAACAAAATCAACGACAGTAACACCAGCCTTCAAATCAAAATGATGTCTCTTTAATTCAATGCTTTTTTGTCTTCCCAATGAAAGGAAAAACCATTGTTTGATTTTTTCAAATCAAAATAAACATCCACAGACTTTAAAAAATATATTATAATCAATGTAAAAACAACAAATGAAAAGCCCCCAAATAAAAAAAGATAAGTGATATTTCTATAAGGAAACAGCACATGAAAAGCTTAAGGATCAAATGAGGAATGATCTTTTCCATTTGCAAACTGCACATAAAAAGCTGAAAGGTCGAAGCATGAACGATGTTATCTATCTCTTTGTACTGTACAAGACAGCAAACACTGTCATCTTTCAGCAAACAACGTTTCAAAAACCCTAGGCTTCACTTTTCCGCGTTCAATGGCAGTTGTAGCTGAGGTGGGTCATTTTCTTTATTGATCCAAGAAAAGATGGAGGAGGATTGGCCTAAACTGTGACTTCAGCCTTGTCCTGGCAAACATGCAGGGTGATTACAGACTAGGCAGGCTGGAGGTGAGGACTGGAAAGACAGGGGTGGGTGGAGTGGTCGATAGCTGTGTTGTCTGCCTGGCAAACACCTGATAACTGTCATTACGTCTCCTGCATGACAATGAAAAAAGATCAAGGCGTGCATTTTGTGGTCTTTTCTTTTTAGCATGACAAAGGGAACCCCAAGAACTGACCTGTGCACTTGCCTGCATATCATTCATGCATCTGCTATGCTGCTTTTATATAACCCCCCCCCCCCCCCCCCCGGGCCCCCCCTTCTGCTGATTACCTATATATAATTTTTATGAGCTGGTGTGCATGCTATAGTGGTCATACAATACTTTGTGTCATGACATCTATGACTAATAAACTTATTGCACAATTGGTTTTTGATTCAGAGAAGGCTTAGCAAATTAACAAGTAAACAATAACAAAGAACACCTAGCATAATTACTGCTCTATTATAAAGTCCTTTTTACCTGAGCCATTGCTTTTATTTGCATTCAAAATGTGTTCACATCTGCTAAATTTCATCTTAGCCTGTAAAAAGTAAACACCCAAAACACTACATGAACACACACACACACACACACACAAAGCAAAACAGGCTTCTTTTGGCTTGAAAATGGTCTCCACATCGTCAATGTTTGAAAAACCACATGCTTTATTTATTTTCCACTCCACAGCAGCCATAAGCTAAGGAGAGTGATTTTCCTTCCTGATGGAAGAAAGATTGGCATAAACTATGACGTCAGCATTGTACTTGGAAAAAGTGGATAGTGATTGCAGAGTTAAAGAAAGCAGGTGAGGACTGGGAAGACATGGGTGATGTGGTTGATATCTGTGCTGTCTGCCTGGCAAATACCTGAGAAATATTTCCTGCATGCCAATGATGCCGTATAAAGATGCATTTCTTTGTTGTCTTTTGACCACACAAAAGGTTTTTATTCTGTCAGCTATGTTCTTGTCAAGCACCCCAAATGCTATTTTGAAAAATACACTTTAGTCTGATATTATCTTTTGCATAACATTTTAAAGTCTCTTTTGCTTGACAACTGCAGAACATGATAAAGTGACACCTCTGGTTAATATATATTTATTGATTCTATGATTCCTTATAAATTCAGATAAGACTAGAAAAACAACAAAGAGCTAAGATCAAATTAACTGATATAGACTGATATAGAAATTCTCTGTTACGAAAGCCTATCTATACCTTACGTTACACATGACTTATCTTCTATCCAGATCAAGCAACACAATGAATACAAGTTCTTTTTTTCTTCCTCCAAAAATACACACATGCAATAAATGCAGACACGATGGTGAAACAAATAAACAGCCAAAAAACCCCAAAGAAAACACGACAATCTTTCCCTCTTTAAGGAAAGTCCTTTTTATTCTTAAAGCACACACCTGACACAATACAGAAATAACAAACAAACAAATAACTAAAAAAGACAAAATGAGCACACACCTGCCACAATACAGGAATAACAAACAAACAAAAAGCAGCTAAAAAACAAAAATGGGACAATCTTAACGCAGAAGCACATATCATGCGCTTTATCTTCTTTCATTAAATAGCAATCATAGCAAAGACGGGTCATTTTCTTTATTGATCCAAGAAAAGATGGAGGAGGATTGGCCTAAACTGTGACTTCAGCCTTGTCCTGGCAAACATGCAGGGTGATTACAGACTAGGCAGGCTGAGGTGAGGACTGGAAAGACAGGGGTGGGTGGAGTGGTCGATAGCTGTTTGTCTGCCTGGCAAACACCTGATAACTGTCATCACGTCTCCGGTTTGTCCTTAACACATGGTAAACACTGTCGTTTTCTGGTCATTTTGGATACCACAGCGAGGACCTCAAGGTTTGACATAATTATCATGCATTGGGATTTGTCCAGCATATGCTCTGCTGCTTTCAAAGGAAATTTTTAACTTACTCTGATCTGTATCTTTTATGTTGGTTCTCCTTTATCCATTAACGTAATAATTATTGCATGTATGTCTTGAGAAACTGAAACTTATATAAGTTTTTGAAAGGGAGGGAGGGGGATTTAGAATGGGTCTGTTTTCTAGTTTTGAAGGAAACTTATCCAAATACCTGACTTCCATTTGCACATCACTTATGAAAGACTCTCTCTCTCTCTCTCCTCTCTCTCTCCTCTCTCTCTTGCACGCACGTGTGTGTGTGTGTGTGTGTGTGTGTGTGTGTGTGTGTGTGTGTGTGTGTTGTGTGTGTGTGTGTGTGTGTTGGTGTGTGTGTTGTGTGTGTGTAGGGTGGGGGGTCCTTAATTCTTTTCTGTCTACAGCTGTTAAGGATTAAAAGAGATTCCTATAATAAAATCAACACAATGTGGTCCCCTGTAAAGACGACAATTACAAAGCATTTGTCACTGACTTTTCATCTCCCTGTGCTTGGAAACCAACCCGGTCCCTTGTCATCTTTTCCCCCAAACAATCACTACCAAGGTGGTAATCTTTGATAAAACCACACAAAAAGCCATGGCAAAAGTGCAGGGATCGATCAAAAATCAAGACTCAATCCCTTCCCCCTACCCTGTGCACACGGCAGTTCAATCTCTGTTATTATCAGCAAACAGCTGGGAAGATGTCCGTCTCCTTGCCATCATTTTGTTGTTTGTTACTGTTATTTTGTTTCCTTTATTGTTTTTGCCTGCCGCCAGTGGAAGAAAAAGAATGGTCATTACAGTCATTTTCGCATAGTCCTGCTGAGACAGTATAACAAGCCACAGTAATCACGGGATTGGAGACTCTTAAGAGGTGGGAGAGCTATTGATAGGATGATGGGAGAGGGCTGGGATGACTAAGTTTAAGACAGGTAATAACATGACAGACAGCATTTGATTCACACAAGCAAGTCCTCCCTCACCAAAAAAAGGTAAATGAATTTGAGATGTCACTTTTTAAAAAAAAGACAAATGCATGTAAGAAGAATATCTGCATATCTTGATATATAAAGAATATGTAATATTTTTAAAACAACAACCCTGGGTGGGATGTATAATGAAATCCTGGTGGTAAAAATAGCTTCCAGGGTAAAGAGATATAACACGAAATCTGAAAATAAACAGTTAGTCAACAGATAGATTGACTGATAGACATATTATGATGGATAGATGGATAGATGGATGAAAAGATGAAAGTCACATACATAAATTTTATTTTATATATTATGTATATATAATTTATGTATGTTATATATGTACATATATATATATAATTTATTTATGTAATATAAATAACAATAATAATAATAATGTATGGAATTTATATAGTGCTGAATCTTGTAAAGCAACAAATCCAAACAAGTATAGAGAGAGAGACATTAGATAGATAGATAGATAGATAGATAGATAGATAGATAGATAGATAGATAGATAGATAGATATAGGCAAGACTATATTTGGGTTCACTTGGAAATCTGCAGCTAGCAGGCCCCAAAATGTGTCATTCAGTATTCAAGCGTACAAGACCCCTTCAACAATGAACTGACTATTATCTCAGAGATACTCTGCACCCATGGGGTGACACTTTTCTGGACCTCCTTGCTGCAGACTGCCAAGTTCATCTCCTCACACAGTCCTTCCTATGACACTATTAACTCACCTAGAACATTCTGTGCACATGTAAAAACCTGCTCCACATTTTGAAAGAGTATGTCATTGAGTGCTGATAGGAGTAGCTGATAAAATTTTAAGAAACACCCCCCAAAGCCCTATGCACACTGGTGTCCTGTTTCCACATCATCCCCAAAGTCAGAGTGTGGCTACCTTAATGGTTGTATACACACAAATCTCAGCTTCCGTCAACGCTAGAGCTCTAGCCGAGAAACAAAACGAAAAGAAAGTCATCTCACTTCATGCACCGGTAGATGCAGCAAGAGAAAGTCATGGTCAGAGAGTAAAACCTGACTTAACAACGCAGATACTGGAAACAAATACACGTTTCCCAAATTCACTGCTTTGTTTCTACAGTCTTCCCCAAACACAGTGCTGGAGCAGCAACAACATGTAATTCCTACATGACGTCTGCAGGCTGAGTGCATGCAACTGGCCCACGAGAGATTGACTTGGATATCAATGACCCCTGGAGCTCAGTCTTAGGAAGGCCCCTAACCCATTCATTCATTCATCTTCCCATCCATCCAGCCGGTCATCTATCCTTTCCTTAGCAGTAGTAAGCATTGATAACTGCTGCTACAGAAAGCTAAGAACCCAGACGAGTGGAGTAAGCTGAGTGAAAAAATCTTCAGTGGTGCCTCAACGGTTGTTGACCAGACTACTGGATAGGTGAAGCAAGCCCGTGTGTGCTAACACAATGGTTTGATATTATGCAAACCCCTACACAAGAAATAATACTCAAAAAGATGAACGATTTTTCTCCCCTCAGCAAGCTGCTAGACACACGCCTTTTGTCATTTTCAGTCACCAGGGCTGGAAAACCCTACTCTTCATTTCTCTTTCTTTTTTTGATAATAACCATAGCCAAGATGGGTAATTTTCTTTATTGATCCTAGAAAAAGATGGGATGGGAGAACTGTGACTTCAGCACTGTCACTGAAGAAGTTGTGGGGTGGTTACAGAGCTGAAAGGCAGAAGTGATTACTGGAAAGGCATGGCTGGAGCGGTCAATAGCTGTGTCTTCTGCCTGGCAAGTACCTGTTAACTGTCAGCACGTCTTTGGCATGTCAATGATGTATGTTAAGGATGTGTTGCTTTGTAACCGTTTTGAACATCTCCTTCATTATTTTGTGACCTACCCTCTGCATTGGGTCATGCATTTGTTAACCGTTTTGCTCAAATCAGACACTATTTTATTCTCATAGCTTCCTGTACATTTTTATCATTATGGTACATTTCTGAGTGATTTTCCATGTTCCCCAATTTCTACAGCCAAGAAAACACAGTGGGGTAATACAGAACGCATCATGTAATGACACCTTAAGACACTAAAAACTGAATGCTACAGGAGTTGGACAAACAATGTATTAAGTATGTGTCGTTTCAGAAAAGACATGCGCACGTAAATAATATCATTTTTAGGGAGCTCATTAAATCTATTTAACAGTCAGATTTTATATATTTACAGACAGAGAGAGAGAGAGAGAGGAGAGAGAGAGAGAGAGAGAGAGAGAGAGAGAGAGAGAGAGAGAGAGAGAGAGAGAGAGAGAGAGAGAGAGATTTGTCTTTGCAAGATATAGCGCTATATAAGTTCAATTTATTATTATTATTAGAATAAGAGCTCTGTTATAAAGCTTCATTTACATCTTTTCTCTTGCTTTCATTCATACTACAAATTGCAAGATATAGCGCTATATAAATTCCTTTTATCATTATCATTATTATCATTATTCCCCCTTAAAAATAAACAAACATTAAAGTGAACAACAAGCAAGAAAAACTTCAAAGAAACAAACAAAAAACATCCAAGCAAAATCAACAAATAACCACAACCACAGAGAGAGAGGACCCATGTCTTTTCTCCAAATGTAACAGACCATCATCATTCACCAAAAAAATTACTTGAAAACCACATGGTTTGCTTCTCTCTGGTTCAAGAGCAATCATAGCAAAGACGGGTCATTTTCTTTATTGATCCAAGAAAAGATGGAGGAGGATTGGCCTAAACTGTGACTTCAGCCTTGTCCTGGCAAACATGCAGGGTGATTACAGACTAGGCAGGCTGGAGGTGAGGACTGGAAAGACAGGGGTGGGTGGAGTGGTCGATAGCTGTGTTGTCTGCCTGGCAAATACCTGATAACTGTCATTACGTCTCCGGTTTGTCCTTAACACATGGTAAAGACATGTCAGTTTGCGGTCTTCATGAATATGATGGAGAGGTTGACCTGTGCATGGGGATCTGTTAAGCATGTTGTGTTGGCTCTGGAAAGCGTTTTCTTTTTCTATTGTTTGTCTTCATGTTTTGTTTTCATTAATTTTTTTCTGACATTTTCTTGAATCCTTATCTTTTTCCACTGTGCATCAAAAACACTGAAACTATTAGTTCAGAAAGAACCATACACCCATAAATAAGTAAACCTCCATCTTTAATTGCTTTGCATTGCTTTTTTGTTCTCAAATTCAATGTCATACATCAACGATACAGATATAAATGAATGTAAAGCAAACAGTCACGATTCTTGGATATTACACAGAAAACACGGGAAAGGCCTGGAGGAAAAGGACAATCTTTTCCTCGTAAAATATTAGCTTTCTGTCATTATCTGTTTGTTTGAAGAAAATCCCTCGCATTACTTCTTCTTTGCTTGACAGCAGCAATCGTAGCCAGGACAGGATCATTTTCTTTATTGATCAAAAGCAAAGGAGGAGGGTTGGCATCAACTGTGGGTGAATAAGCATTTTCGTGGCAAAAGTAGGAGGGGGGATTACAGAGCTTAAGACTGAACTGAACAGGTGGGCGGTGAAGTTGATGGACACACTTTCTGCCTGGGATACACCTGTCGAGGGGCGGAATAGCCTAATGGTTAGATCGTCGAACTCCTAATGCCACCAGAATGTTGGGTTACAGGGTTCGAATCAAACCTGTGGATGTTTGCCTGAGGATACTTTCACTGAGTTAACGTTGGTTTCCACTCAATCCACACGTGAAATCCTTCGGATGATATCATAAACCAAGTATTCCCTGAATAAACTGAATGCACATAATACATTTTGTGCTCAAACACATACAGAACATACACACACACACACACACACCAAAATAGAACAAAAACCATCGTTCATAGGAAAGTAGGCCAGCTCTTGCCAGTAGTGTGGGTGACACAAAGTTGCCCAACGGGTAAGCAATCTGCAGCATGCAAAGGGATGGAGTCCACCAGAGTGTAGTTGCCAAGAAACACGGCTTAAAAGTGCCAATGATGCAGCCCCCCAAAAGACCTCTCGAGAAAGTAGAGACGAATTCAAGTCATATACCTGGCAACAATGATTATGAATCGGGGATATAAAGGTAACGCACTTGCCTAGAAAGCAAAAAAGTTCGATTTTGACCTCCGCTTGTGACCAAAAACTGGACCTTCATCCACAAGGTCGTAAGTGGTGGTCTGGGTGGTAGTCTTTCGAATGAGATGATAAACCCAGGTTCTGTGTGCAACAACACGCATTTAACGCACGTAAAAGAAGCCACAGCAACAAGAGTTGTCCCTGGCAAACTTCTGTAGAAAACGTCCAATCTGACAGGGAAGCAAAGTTAATACAGTTGCAGACAAGAAAAGAAAAACAATGGGTGGCGCTGCCTTTGTGGTGATGTGCTCTCCTTGGGGGAAAGAACATACCAAATTTCATGCAGAGAAGTCTGCCGTGACTTGTATATAAATGCAAATGACTGTTATGTATGGCAATGTCCATAGCACATGGATAACACGTGTAGTTTGAAGTCTTCTAACCACGACAGATAGGGTTAAAAAAAAACCACCACAACCTTCACTACACCATGGCTTAGCGGGTAACCCACCTGTTTAAAAAGTGAGAGGTCGCTGGTTTCAAAACTGAATGAATCTAGACAATTTCTCCATTGACTAAACTGTGCAAGATGTACCGTATGTAACACATATGCACGGGAGATAAAAGAAGCAATGGAGAAGGGGAGACAACTGTCACATGAAAGCAGTTAAAGACTTGGGGAGGGGAATAAGATTTTAAAAAACCAACAACAACGGATGAAGTTTATTCTTGCAATGCTAGGCTGTTTCGAGTAAAAGTTCTCTGAATTTCACTTAATAGGGAAATCTGCTGTGCCTGTAAGTGGGTGGGTATCAATACCAACAACGCAAAATTAATGCACTAAGTGCCCGAGCACATATTGACCGTGTTAGAAATTGGTCCACAAGTATCTCTCTCTCTCTCTCTCTTGCTCTCTTCTCGTTCTTCTCTCTCTCTCTTCTCTTGTGTTGTGTGTGTGTGTGTGTGTGTGTGTGTGTGTGTGTGTGGCGCGTGTGCGTGTGTGTGTGTGTGTCTTTGTACGTTGCTCTGTGTCTGTGTTACGGGTATGTCTGTCTGTGTTTGCATGTTCTCACTTTTTCTCAGCTCATTCGTTTTTGATGTCTTCCTGAACAACGATACTTTCAATATAAAAAAAAACCCACACTACCAAGCGATTTGCACGTCTTCCTTCCACTCCAGGCAGATGCAAGATTTATTGGCCTATTTGGGTTTTGCATCCCTCCCCCCCCCCCCCCCCCCCCCCACACACACACCCTCTTATCCCGGGGAAACCCATAAATTGTTATACCTTTGGTCATATGCCTTTCTGCCGAACCAGACATCTTGACATTAACTTTCTGCATTTAAACATGCAGAAAATAGCGCCCTCCTCTGCCACACATTTGGCATGTCTGTCTTTTATCACTTTCAACTTGTACTGATTCTTTGTTTCTGAATATGGTCAAACTAGATATCAGGGTCAACACAACTATTTTTTCAAGTGTTAGAGCGTGGAACAGTTTATCACATACAGAAAAAAGACAACATACCAGGAAACAAGACGAGTATGTTTCAAGCTGACGTGACACACGTCTGCATTCGGAAGTGGCCAACTGTATAATTATAGAGGCTGCTTTCACTAAGTATAGTCCTTTGTTCTAAGCAGCGTAGCTAGTTCTTACGGGATGCAAAACTAAATAAACGGACGGTTTGACAGTACATGGACAAATGTGAAGGGAAGATAAATAAGCAAACAGACAAATGATAACAACACAGAGGAACGAATGATACAGCTGAAAACACAAGACTCGAGGTAACACAGTTCATTGCACCTCCGCTTCTAGAATCTCTACCCATACTTTAAACGCTATTACCATCTTGAAGGTAAAAGCAAACAAACTATTTTACCAGCTGATAAGACACAACCAAAGACCAATCGACTAGTCTTGAAAAGAGCTGGTCAGTATTTGCACATTTCTCCTATTTTTGTTCATATGTTAACATAAAATAATGGGTATATTTTACGCGTTACCCCCTTTCAATAAAAGGAAGATGTTTTTTTCCTCTTTAAAAAAACAAACTTCTTTCTTTCTTCGTTTCTATCAGTACTTTTGCGTATCATAATAGTACAAGATGACGGGCATTATAGGAGTCAATGGTCAACGGCTATGCTTCTTATCTCTTAACTCCTTGAGGGATCACTGGGGCACTGTACTGAATTGTTCTGGCCACGTCTCTTTCGTTAACTTGACTTGAAAAACCCAATTCCTATCCAAGCACAGGGTGTGTGTGCTGGGTATGTTTCTGGGTACCCGCAATCCATCGAGTGCTGACATGAATTCCAGGATCTTTCACTTGCCTATTCGATGTTCTGCATGCACGTATCATACGAAGAGAGTCGGGTCGCTGGCAGGCCTGCAGCCTACACTGACCTGGGGGATTGTGTAGATTCATTCTTAATTCACCAGACACCGCTGCCCAGATTCGAACCCACGACTTCACGGACCACGGGATAGAAGTCAAACGCTCTGTCCATTCAGGTGCAGCGCCTGTCAAAGGTTATTACTACTTTTGCGTCTTAGAAGAAATGCGCAGCAATTCATTGATTTACTCTAGTGTGTTTATTCTATAAAAAAGCAAATAAGAATGATAAAACTACACAAAACGCCATCAACTAACTGTGTCTAATGTCTTTCTGCCTGTCCATGTCTCTGTCTGTCTCCCCCACCCCACCCCACCTCCTACCCCAATCTCCTTTCCACTCTGGACACCCCATGACCATTTTCTTGCCGGCAGAGCGGAGAAGAAGACGGCACGGCTGGAAAAAGCGAGGGAGCGAACTTCCGGTGTGAATAATCAGCCAGCATAAATATTCAGAGGGAAAACCATCGTCTTTACATTAATCTTTAGCGCCTCTCCTTTTAGCTTGTTTCCGCAGCATAATCTCCCTGTAGGCTGAGGGGCATGAATCCCTTTGAGGATGGGAATTAATCTATGCAAATCCCGAAGCCAGTCGGGTGCGACCCAGAAGGGGAAACTAATGGCGGCCGAAGAAGCAGCGCAAGGCGAGTCACTCCCGAAGCAGATGCAAGCTGTAGTTATTGTTCTTGGCGGAGGGAGCGAGCGTGAGCGACTCTCTCTCTCTCTCTCTCTCTCTCTCTCTCTCTCTCTCTCTCTCTCTCTCTCTCTCCTCATGTGCGTCTTCCTCCCAGACACAGCAGAAACCGGAAATGGAGAGAAAACAAGCGGCTCAGTAACCAGGGGATTGTCACTGACTTGCATTGGTTGGAGGATTGAATTTTAACGCGGAGGCGGCTGCAATGCCAGCTTATCCGATTAAAAAGTAACTTCGTCAAGTTTGGCTTCAAAAGATGAGTCTTCGGAGAGGGGGAAAAAAGAACAATTGCATAGTCTTGGATTTTTTAAAAACCATCCATATTAGGGGGGGATAAAAGGATTTTTGATTATGGTATCTATTGTATTTCAGATACTGAACTGTCTTATTCCATTGTTGGCTTCATCTCTCTCTTGTGCTTTCTTTCTGTCTACACCATTGTGATCATCATCATACCCGTTGACAATGATAAAAGCGCCAAATGCCAATCACCCACCAACCAAAACCGTCACTACCATTTCCACCACAACAATCTTGTTACACATTGAAAGCAAATATTAACGAAGGCTATGATAAACTATTGGACAATGAAGAGTTATAACACGTGTTAACAAACAAATTATCGGAAACAAAATAAATAAGCATCATTATGTTATTAGTTAGAGGGTTTTTTCCGATTAGTCATCTGTCCTAGTTTGAAACACGTGAAAACTACATAAAAAATGGTTTGGGTTTTTTGTTTTTGTTTCTTGTCTAATACAGCCAAGCAATGTTTGTTTCTTCCTTCACGTCCTGAAAATATAAAAAGAAAAAACCCAGACAAAACTGTTTTGCTGAGTTTCTTTAAAGTTATCTTTGAAGATATACTGACGCTTGATAATGTTGTTGTCCGATTGGATATTTTCTACAGCAAACGGCAGATATTTCTGAAAGATCATAAAACAAACACACAAATGCAAAAAAAAGACCCCCCCCCCCAACAACAACAAACAAAACCAATATATGAGAGAGCTGAACAAACCACAAAAGCTACCCCTCCTCTACTTTTACAGACTTTCTATATTTGGACAAGTTGTTAAAAAGGATACTGGAACAAAAGTGGTCAAGCAAGCCAGCAAACAAGCAAGCAAGCATACCTGCAAGCAAGATTGGTCAAAACCAGCTTCTGGACTTGTTCAAAGTCTACCCTTCAATCCAATCCAATACTGTTATTTATAGCCCCGCCGACCACAGAGGCCATATCAGGGCTGTCACCTCGTCACATTTTATTAAATCTCAGATTAAAACTGTGCTACTATATACAGGTAATAAAGTAAGGTATATAACCATCTCCACTGTCGTTCCTTGTAGCAACGCCCTGGCCAATCATAAGGGTCAACCCAGGACGGCACAGCGTTGTAGGAAAACCCCATCAACCACACATAAAATGAGATAAAACCAAAACCAGATTCCTTAAAACAACCTTGTTCTTAGTGACCAACTATAACACTTCACTCATATCAGGCGGGAAAAGCCCGATTCTCTCAGGAAGTTAAAAATGGTGTCTGGTGGAACATCCGAAAAAGTCTACCTTTGTGTTATCGTCCCACAGGCAGTATCTATGGAGCTTAAACAAATCCGTTCGCGAAAAGCTTCCATCCAACCGACACCCCTGCTTTGTCACACAGTAAGTTCAATCAATGACATCAATAAAGGTGGGAAGTTTTAAGTAGTTATTTTATACACTGTTTCTCCTCTCTTTCTTTTTTTGTTTTTCTTTTATTCTTTTTATTCGTTTATTTCTTTCCTTCCTTCAACAATAAACAGAGACAATAACCTTCATGGTACATCTCCTCCGCCCACACAAAACTTCAGAAATCTATACACACACACCAAAGTTTAATAAAAGAACCAAACAGAATCAAAACAGAAAATAAAACAAAATGCCCCCTCTGCCCCCGCCCCCACCAAAAAACAACACCCCAATCAAACAAAACAAAACAATCAACAAGCGGCCAGTCATGTTACCAAAGATAACCCAAACAATAACACTTTAATTCCAACCTATCCAAATAAACTTTCTATAAAAAGACACAACACACACACACACACACAAAGGGGAGAGGGACCTTGTTTCAACATCCTAAAGAACATGATCAAGAACCAAAAGCACACTACGAACACACAAAGAAATAAACAAAAATGTGACAATACAACCCCACTGGCCCCTCTTGACGAATAGTAAAGTTAATCAGTTTTTAATCATTCACTTTGCCAGACACGCAAAACACATTGCTTGAACCAGAAAAACATTAAACGACCAGGGCCCCCCCCCAACCCCCAAAAAGTGATTTTAGATAAAAACAAAATATCCCAATACGAAATATTGAACTATAGCTGAAACAATGTCAGATAACAAAGTTAAAATATAAAACTAACTTTGACAAACTACAAATACTCTCTCTCTCTCTCCCCTCCTCTCTCTCTCTCTCTCTCTCTCTCTATCCATATATATATAATAATAATAATGTATGGAATTTATATAGCGCTGAATATATATATATATATATATATATATATATATATATATATATATATATATATATATATATATATATATATGTGTGTGTGTGTGTGTGTGTGTGTGTGTGCGAGTGAGAGAGAGAGAGAGAGAGAGAGAAAGAGAGAGAGAGAGAGAGAGAGAGAGGAGAGAGAGAGAGAGAGAGAGAGAGAGAGAGAGAGAGAGAGAGAGAGAGAGAGAGAGAGAGAGAGAGAGAAAGCTGATGGGACACGTTTTTGTTTCATGTTGCTTGGTTTTTAAAAAAAAAGTTAATCTTCGTTTGAAGTTTAGACTTGTTTCTCAGATGCTTTCTTTTAAATCCTGAGAAACAGCTTAACACACATGCATGCATACCCACACTCACTCACTCCTCTCTCTCTCTCTCTCTCTCTCTCTCTCTCTCTCTCTCTCTCTCTCTCTCTCTCTCTCTCTCTCTCTCACACACACACACACACACATCAGACAAAAAACGTACCATCACAAACCAACAACAACAAAACAAAAACAAACACAAAACAACAGAAAGACTACCAGTACTCCACTGCACTTGTGGCCACACACCTTCCGTGATGAGATGAGACTATAAACCGAGGAGGCCCCGTGTGCGAACGCACGCAGAACATCCTGCGCACATGTTAAATCCTGTTCCGCTTTTCGGAAGAGTAGGCCATTGTGTGCCGGTGGGAACGGATGACAAAATTTACAAAACTGCATACACACGGGGACTGGATGTAAAAAAGCACATAAGTGCTTATTTAATTATCCTTGATATAAAAGAATAAATAAATAAATAAAGGGAGCAGCCCAAAATTTCACGCAGAGAAAATCTACCCCGACTGGACATGTCATACATACAATACAGTTGAAAAAGAAAAAAGGAGGAGGTTTCAGATCCTATATGAATCATGCATGGATACCTTTCACTTTGATCTACAAAGTGTCTTAGTCATTTGCTAGTGTGACAAAGATTAGTATTGAATATTCAGCAGGGGAGGAAACTGGTCTGTTTGGGGTTGCCTACCTATTGCCCTCTTCTGTGTTCTGTCCATAAACTTGCACAAAAATACAACAATAACTACAACAATTAAGTTAATAAGTTCATAGCTGAATGTGACAATGTTATGTATTCATGTCTGTTTAAATGTTGACGTGCGTTCGTTGTGTCTGATTTTTTTAATTTTTTGTTTGTTTGTTTGTGTTTGTATGGCATGCGCGCGCACACCCACACACAAAAAAACACCACCAACAACAAAAAACAACAAAAAGAAACACAAAACAACAGTACTTCACTGCACTTGTGGCAACACACTCACCCTATAGCACATACACATCAGAAAAAAAATAAACACCACCACCAACCAACAACAAAACAAAAACAACACAACAGAAAGACTATAGCACTTCACTGCACTTGTGGCGGCACACTCTTCGTGAAGAGAGCAGCCCGGAATTTTACTCAAAGAAAATCTACCATGACTGGGTAAGGTATACATACAATACAGTTAAAAAAGGGGAAAAAAGGGGGAGGTTTGAGATCCTATATGAATCATGCATGGATACCTTTCACTTTGATCTACAAAGAGGCTTAGTCCTCTGCGAGTGTGACAAAGATAAGTATTGAATATTCAGCAGAGGAGGAAACTGGGTCTGCTTGGGGTTACCTACCTATTGCCCTCTTCCGTGTTATGTCCATAACGTTGCACAAAAATACAACAATAAGTACAACTACAATGTTAATAAGTTCATAGCTGAATGTGTCAACGTTATGTGCTGATGTCTGTTTAAATGTTGATGTGCCTTTGTTGGGTCTGCTTTTTTTCGCTTTTTGTTTTGTTGTTGTGTTTGTATGGCACACACACACACACACACACACACATGCACACACACACACACACACCACATAAACAAAGAAACAACACCACCACCACCACCAACAAAACAAACACAAAACAACAGATAGACTATAGTACTCCACTGCACTTGTGGCCACACACTCTCCCTGAAAAGAGCATCCCCGAATTTCACTCAGAGAAAATCTACCATGACTGGGGTAAGGCATACATACAATACAGTTAAAAAAAATATAAAAAAAATAGGGGGGAGGTTTCAGATCCTATATAAGTCATGCATAGATACCTTTCACTTTGATCTACAAAGCGGCTTAGTCCTCCGCTAGTGTGACGAAGATTAGTATTGAATATTTAGCAGGGGAGGAAACTGGTCTGTTTGGGGTTGCATACCTATTGCCCTCTTCTGTGTTCTGTCCATAAACTTGCACAACAATACAACAATAACTACAACAATTAAGTTAATAAGTTCATAGCTGATTGTGACAATGTTATGTATTCATGTCTGTTTAAATGTTGACGTGCGTTCGTTGTGTCTGATTTTTTTAATTTTTTGTTTGTTTGTTTGTGTTTGTATGGCGTGCGCGCGCACACCCACACACAAAGAAATACCACCAACGACAAAAAACAACAAAAAGAAACACAAAACAACAGTACTTCACTGCACTTGTGGCAACACACTCACCCTATAGCACATACACATCAGAAAAAAAATAAACACCACCACCAACCAACAACAAAACAAAAACAACACAACAGAAAGACTATAGCACTTCACTGCACTTGTGGCCACACACTCTCCCTGAAAAGAGCAGCCCCGAATTTCACTCAGAGAAAATCTACCATGACTGGGGTAAGGCATACATACAGTACAGTTAACAAAAAGAAAAAAGGGGGAGGTTTGAGATCCTATATGAATCATGCATGGATACCTTTCACTTTGATCTACAAAGTGTCTTAGTCCTCTGCTAGTGTGACAAAGATAAGTATTGAAATATTCAGCAGAGGAGGAAACTGGTCTGCTTGGGGTTGCCTACCTATTGCCCTCTTCTGTGTTATGTCCATAAAGTTGCACAAAAATACAACAATAAGTACAACAATAAAGTTAATAAGTTCATAGCTGAATGTGACAATGTTATGTGTTGATGTCTGTTTAAATGTTGATGTGCCTTTGTTGGGTCTGCTTTTTTTCGCTTTTTGTTTTGTTGTTGTGTTTGTATGGCAAACACACACACACACACACACACACACACACACACACACACACAACACACACACACACACACACACACACACCACATAAAAAAAGAAACACACCACACCACCACCACCAACCAACAACAAAACAAAAACAAAACAACAGATAGACTAGTAGTACTCCACTGCACTTGTGGCCACACACTCCCTGAAAAGAGCAGCCCCGAATCTCACTCAGAGAAAATCTACCATGACTGGGGTAAGGCATACATACAATACAGTTAAAAGAAGAAAAAAGGGGGAGGTTTGAGATCCTATATGAATCATGCATGGATACCTTTCACTTTGATCTACAAAGAGTCTTAGTCCTCTGCTTGTGTGACAAAGATTAGTATTGAATATTCAGCAGAGGAGGAAACTGGTCTGCTTGGGGTTGCCTACCTATTGCCCTCTTCCATGTTATGTCCATAAAGTTGCACAAAAATACAACAATAACTACAACTACAAAGTTAATAAGTTCATAGCCGAATGTGTCAACGTTATGTGTTGATGTCTGTTTAAATGTTGATGTGCCTTTGTTGGGTCTGTTTTTTTTCGTTTTTTGTTTTGTTGTTGTGTTTGTATGGCGCACGCACTCACTCACACACACACACACACACACACACACCACCCACATAAAAAAGAAACACCACCACCACCACCAACCAACAACAAAACAAACACAAAACAACAGACAGACTAGTAGTACTCCACTGCACTTGTGGCCACACATTCTCCCTGAAAAGAGCAGCCCCGAATTTCACTCAAAGAAAATCTACCATGACTGGGTAAGGCATACATACAGTACAGTTAAAAAAAGAAAAAAGGGGGAGGTTTGAGATCCTTATGAATCATGCATGGATACTTTCACGTTGATCTACAAAGCGGCTTAGTCCTCCGCTAGTGTGACAAAGATTAGTATTAAATATTCAGCAGAGGAGAAAACTGGGTCTGCTTGGGGTTGCCTACCTATTGCCCTCTTCTGTGTTCTGTCCATAAACTTGCACACAAATACAACAATAACTATAGTGTGACAAAGATTAGTGCTGAAATATTCAGCAGGGGAGGAAACTGTGTCTGCTTTGGGTTGCCTACCTCTTCCCTACCTATTCCCCTCTCCCATGTTATGTAAAAAAAATATATAAAAAAGTAAGCTAAAAAATACAACAACAACAATAATCAAAAGTTAGAAAGTTAATAGCTGAATGTGTCAAAGATATGTAGTCATGTCTGTTTTAAATGTTGATGTGCATTTGTTGTGTCTGCTTTTTCGTTTTTTGTTTGTTTGTTGTGTTTCTTTCACACACACACACACACACACACACACACACACACACACACACACACACACACACACACACACACACGAAAAAAGAAACATCACCACCAACCAAAAACATCAACATCTGCGCAACTGGGCGATCGTATACATACAATACAGTTATAAAAGAGAAAAGGGGAGGTGGGGGGGGTCAGATCCTATATGAATCATACATGGATACCTTTCACTTTGATCTACAAAGCGGCTAAGTCCTCTGTTAGTGTGACAAAGATAGTACTCAAATATTCAGCAGAGGAGGAAACTGGTCTGCTTGGGGTTACCTACCTATTGCCCTCTCCTGTGTTCTGTCCATAAACTTGCACAAAAATACAATAACTACAACAATAAAGTTAATAAGTTCATAGCCGAATGTTTCAAGGTTATGTGTTCATGTCTGTTTAAATGTTGATGTGTGTTTCTTGTGTTTGGTTGGTTTTTGTTGTGTTTTGTGTTTGTTTAGGTGCACGCGCGTACGTGTGTGTGTATTTGTGGGCGTTTCTCCTTTTTTTTGCTTGGGGAGGAGATGTATGTGTGTGTTGTGTGTGTGTGTGTGTGTGTGTGTGTGTGTGTGTGTGTGTGTGTGTGTGTGTGTGTGTGTGTAGATAGAAATACAGACAGTCAGACAGACAGACAGACAGATAGATAGATAGATAGATAGATAGATAGATAGATAGATAGATAGATAGACAAACAGATACATACATAGATATGCATAAAAAGGCATGCTAAATGTACTCATGTAATCTTGTTAAGAAAACAATCTGACACTTAACCATCCTCTTTTCCACTCTCCTCCTACACACCCCATCCCCCACCCTACCTCTCTTCCACCACCCTCCACCCTATCCCATATACCCCCCACCCCCCAATCCACACCCCTCTCCATTACGTTCTCCCCTCCTCCCCTATTCCTCTCCCACCTTCCCATTCGATGTTCAGATGCTACGTTCACACAGGCGCGCATAAACCGACAATTTCACGCTTAGAGGAAGAGAAAGGAGCGCAATATGCCTGCCCATGTTTCTTTATAATGTTCCTTTCTCACAAAGACCTCGCCTGCTGGCTCCTCGTTTCGATGACTAAAGCACCACTACCCCAGCTTTTTTTTTTGTTTGTCTGCTTTTTTATGTGGGTGGGGATGTGAGAGGGGGGGGGTGGTGTTGTGTCTTTTTAAAACATTTCTTTCTTTTAATAAGTGCCAATAAAAAAAATGTGAGGAGAGTTTTGTTATGTAGGGGAGAGAGAGAGAGAGAGCGAGAGAGAGAGAGAGAGAGAGAGAGAGAGAGAGAGAGAGAGAGAGAGAGAGAGAGACAGACAGACAGACAGACAGACAAAGAAACAATAGAGACAAAAAAGAAACAGAGACAAACAAGAGACAGAGAAAAATAAGAAACAGAGAGGGAGAGAGGCGAAAGAAAAATACAAGATGGGTCCACTTTGTGTGTGTGTGTGTGTGTGTGTGTGTGTGTGTGTGTGTGTGTGTGTGTGTGTGTGTGTGTGAGAGCGAGAGAGAGCGAGCGAGCGAGAGAGAGAGAGCGAGAGAGAGCGAGCGAGCGAGAGAGAGAGAGACGAGCGAGAGAGAGAGACAGACACACAGACAGACAAGCAGAAGAAACAGAGACAGATACAAACGAGACAGAGAAAAATACAAACCAGAGAGGGAGATGAAAGAAAAAGATGGATGCACTTTGGTAAGGGGGGGGGAGGGAGGAGGAGGAAAGAAAGAGAAAGAAAGAGAGAGAGAGAGAGAGAGAGAGAGAGAGAGAGAGAGAGAGAGAGAGAGAGAGAGAGAGAGAGAGAGAGAGAGAGAGAGAGCTGAAGCAACAGACAGACAGACAGAAAGACAGACAAAGAAATAGGGACAAGTACAAACAAGAGACAGAGAAAAATAAGCAACAGAAAGGGAGGCAAAAGAAAGTTAGAGATTGATGCACTTTGGTAGGGTGGGAGGGAGGGTGGAAGGGATGGGGAGAGGGAGGGAGGGAGGGGAAGAGGGGGGGGGGAGAGAAAGAGAGAGAGAGAGAGAGAGAGAGAGAGAGAGAGAGAGAGAGAGAGAGAGAGAGAGAGAGAGAGAGAGAGAAGTGGTGGCGATAGTGGCTGAGAGAGAGAGAGAGAGAAAAAAAAAAACACAGTGGCACGTGAAAAATGGACACAAAAAAGACAACCACAAAGGCAAACGAGGACAGATACTGATACTCTGAAAATGCAAAAACTCCCTACCCCCCAAAAAATTAATATCATTACTAATGAACAACCATCCCCCCGAAAAAAAAAACCCCAAAAAACCCACCCTTGGATCGTAGTTCTGGAACAGTATATTTGCAGTCAGGTGGGTTTTGTTTTTGTTGGGTTTTGGGTTTTTTTTTGTTTTTGGTCCACCCTACAAGCGCTGCATTGTTGTTAAGATTTTTTGGTTTAATTCATCACCCGTCTTCATCATCGTAATGAAACGAAATATCAAAAACAAACTAAAATTGCAGCAATGCCACAAACACAGATGCATTTCGATTGACCGAAATGAAAACCGTTTAAAAAAAAATCCAAGTGACAATGACGAGTAGACTGGGCTGTTTTTTGCGTGTTTTTTTTTAATAAAGAGTATGAAACAGAAGCACTGGCTACTGTGTTGTAAAAAGTTAAAATGTGAAATTAAAGAAATGAAAAACCAGAAATAGAAAAGTTGATTGAGAGAGATTCTTTAATTGAGAGAAATTCTTTATTTTTCATGTATTTTATTCTTTTATTTCGAGGATAATGGAAAAAGAACTCATGTGCTTTTTTCATCCGGTGTGTATGCAATTTTGTAAATTTTGTCATCCGTTCCCACCGGCACACAATGGCCTACTCTTTCGAAAAGCGGAACGGGTTTTGACGTGACAGAGAGTGAGAGAATGAATGACAAATTCTTTTATTTCGAGGATAATGAACAAGCATCCATGTGCTTTTTTTTACATCCAGTTTCCGAGGGGACGAGAGAGAGAGAGAGAGAGAGAGAGAGAGAGAGAGAGAGGAGAGAGAGAGAGAGAGAGAGAGAGAGAGAGAGAGAGAGAGAGAGAGAGAGAGAGAGAGAGAGAAAGAGAGAAGAAGAATAGGTACGGAAAAGAGACTAACAGAACGAAACTCAGACAGACCGAACAAAGGCTAGACAGACAGAAAGACAAACCGACCAACATAAAGACAAACAGACAGCCAGACATGCAGACAGACTCACAAACAAACAGACAGACAGACTATATATAACCTGCTACCCTAAAAAAGAAAAGCCAGCCCATGGCGATGACTAGCTATTACTCTGACGGCTCTGTTTAGGGACAAGCAGCACATGTCAATTTTATTTCTTTCCTCCACAACACAGCCTTTTTTCCCCACCCCGCCCGCTTTTCGCGGTCTCCTCCACCATACTGCTATACACACACACACACACACACACCTCTTCTTTTCACTCACTGTTGATGTTTATTTTTCCTCTCCACCCTTCTTCGCGTTCATAATATGGGCCAATGTCGCCCCGGACATGTTTTGAGAGAGAGAGACAGACAGAGAGCGAGAGCGAGAGAGAGAGAGAGAGAGAGAACAGAGAGCGAGCGAGCGAGAGAGAGAGAGAGAGAGAGAGAGAGAGAGAGAGAGAGAGAGACAGACAGACAGGCAGACAGACAGACAGAGAGCGAGAGAGAGAATATAATGAAAAGCAGGGGCAGCAAAGCCTTTTCCTCTCCCCTATTCTCCAGCCAGTGAAAAGGGTTTGCCGATCAAACTGTAGGAAAGGCAAACACACTGATTCATCCCTTGTGGTGGCGTAGACAACGCATTGGCACCTCTAGAAAATCCCTTCCACCCGGGGTAGGGGCAACCCCCCCCCCCCCCCCCAAGGCAACATCCCTCCTCCCCCCTACCCCTCTACCCCTACCCCCAAATGGACAAATAATTGGACGGCGACAGCCCCCACGGATCAGCGTGAAGCCCAATAAAATCATCGCCCTTTGCCCCCTCTGAACCGCTACGCTCGGCCGGCGTTGTCATGACTACCAGAGGCCTTCCGCGGGTGGAATTCGCCTAATCATGGCAGCAGGGCTGACAAGGGCAAAGTCCCCCACCCCCCTTCCCTGCCTCCCCTCCCGAAAAGGGGTGGTCGGCGAGCCGGTCTACCCGGGGAGGAGGAACAATGGACTCAGGCACCCGGGAAAATCTCATTTTCTTGGCTCGGGCAGAGTATCCGCGCGGACCCCTGAAAGAACTCCAGCGGGTTTTATGCCGGGCTTACGGTCGGCGGCACGCTTTTGATGTGACGGAGGCGAGCTGCTGACGATGTTAGTGTACAGCAGGTGATCGGTACTTTGGAGGGGAGGAGGAGGAGGGGTAGGGAGGAGGAGGAGGAGGGGGTTAAAATTGGAATAGGGTGGAGGTGTTGAGGTACCATTGAGAGGTCAATGTAAAAGTTCGAGTCGTCATTGCCACAACTCCCGAACGTTATTTCCAACGCATTTGCATAAAAGTGTCTTTAAAAGAAGAAGAAGAAGGGGGGAAAAAAAAGGCTTGCTATCTAGCAAACGGTTTTGTCCGTCTTTTTTTCATCGATAAACCTCCGTTTTGGGGTGGGTGAAGATTTTTATTTCGTGAGGTTTACGTGTGATTTATTGTTGATCTCTTAGGTTTGTCCTGAAACGAAGAGAAGGAATGCGTTGCTAATGATTCTGTTTTATTTCCCCCCCCCTGTCTACCTGATAATAGATGTTTTAGTTTGTCAAGGTTTGAGGCAGGTAATACAATTTTTCTATTCTCTATTTGGTTAACTTCAGGAAGATTCGTTTATCATCCTTGAAATGGCTATGATATGCACTGTTTAGTAACAAGACTAAAAAGCTTCCGCTCAGCATAGAGTATCATATAATAATTATGAGGATGATAAATGCTATTTCTTTAGCTCTTGAAAAAAAATCTCCTGACCTTTAAAAAAAAAATATATATATATATATACATAGTCTGTTCAAGAGGTAACAAAACTGTCCAAGGGCTCTTCTTTTATAAACAATACAAGAATGCATACCCGGTGAAACAGTTTAGCTCAAAACATGTCACTTACTATGATCAATTGCGGTGCTCCGTCATTTTGGCGAAGGTCGGGTAGCTTGATGCCTATCCCCTGCTGTATTGATGTTTACTTATGTTGAATGCAAATTAAACAAATTATGCTTAAACCAAGATCGTGTTGATCATCTTTGACCTCCCTGTGGATGCCAGCGTGCCAATCGCTATTTTCTGCTTGAAATCTCAACGTTTATCATTTTCAAGATTTCTTCGGAGGTAGGTATTACTGCTGGTCTAAAGAATGGGAGATGAATGTGTTGTGTGAATAAACGCTACACAATACCAATCAAACAGTAAGCAAAAGAATAAATGCAATGGAAGTATAGCGAAATGCAATACGAGGTGTTTAGGGGGTAGATGTATGTCAAGTTAAAAAGACTTGAACCATCCCAAGAAGGTCAAAATAGGATTCAGTGACAGGCACATGAATTGGTAGGAATTATAATAGTTGAAAGAACTTACCGCTGGCTTCGTGCTTTGCCACTGTGGCATCCAAGATACTACAATCTTCGCCCAAATGGCGCATCACCTGGTAACGGCATTCCTGCAACTGAAAAATATAGCCCAAGCTAAAGATTATCATGTTACGAATGCTTGAGTTGTAGAGAATGAAAAAAATTGTATTACCTGCCTCAAATCTTGACAGACTAAAACATCTACTATCAGGTAGGCTGGGGGAATGCTTGAGTTGTAGTGACAGAAAAATCCCCCACCCCATCACAATGCAAAAGCAAGGCAAAAAACCACCCAAACAATCAGCAAATCCAAATCTGTCCAAGTCTACACATGAAAATTATGACCGGGGGTATGAGTGACTTGTGTTTCCTCTACTAGAGCTCTGAGGTTCACCAATGGTGAGATTTTGCGTACGCGACCATTTACCCCGACTTTGAGATTGATGTCTAAACACAACGCCAGTGTGCATGTGGTCTTCTTTAAAAGTTGTAACCCATTCTTACCAGCAAAAAAGGGCCTACTTTTCCTACAGGCGGAGCGGGTTTTAAAGTGCGTGCAAGATATTCTTGCGAGTGTTTGTACGTATATGAACGAGACCTCGGTTTATGGTCTCATCCGAAGGACTTTCAGAGTAGTGAAGTCCGTGCTCATGTTAAACACCAGAGGGAAAAAAACCAACGAACGAGCGCCTCTGTGGTGACTCAAACCCAGGTCGTCAGACTGCGATCTCACTGCTCTAACCACTAGACCATCCCGCCCCCTGACACCCAGCATTCCATCTCCAGCCTGGCGAGGGATGGGCTCCGCCAGGTCCCACTGTACTTGCCGCCCATTCAAAGCACACCATGCCACCTGCACTTTTCTGGTGGAGTGCCCAAATGACTTCTCCAGGTGCTCACAGCGAAGTCAAGCCATAAACCCAGCCATATTTTTCAGTTACCTAGCCATTCTTCATTCTTCTCTTTTTTTTTCTTATTATTATTTTTTAAACTTTCTTTTTATTAGTTTCGTGGAAGCTTGTAAGCTTTGAATAATTGCAGGATAAAATATATAAGATCCTCTCACCCATCCAGTCGATCTTTTTCACCTATCAACCCCCCCCCCCCCTACCCCCAAATAAACAAACAACAACAACACACCTAATACAAAACAAGCAAACAACAACACAAAAGTAATAAAAGAAGACCGAGGTAAACAAACCAAGTAAATTTATACTTAATGGAAAAAAAAAGAAAAAAAAGAAAACAGCAAACAGCTTTCGAATGAGCAGATACGAATCATCATCATCATCATCATCATCATCATCATCATCATCATCGTCAGCACCAACACCAACCACAAACAAAAACAAAAGAAAAAAGGAAAAGATTTTATAATGTGCACGCTATCACAAAATGTCTCATACCCGATATAATCATACTCAAGAACAACAGCAGCAAGAACAAGGATAACAATAGCAACAAAAGAAAAAAGGAATATTTTTACAATAAGCACGCTATTACAAACTATCACATACCCAACCTAACAGCCAAAGTGTTTTGCTACGAGTTTACCGTTGTGTTTGTGTCAGTAAACTGTTTTTCCTTTTACTGATAAACTTATTAAGTCAATTCTGTATATCTTTATTGTTATTACTTGGTCTACCTATTGTTGCTATAACAGTTCACAATCCATCATTAGCAGATGGTTTAAACACATTTACTTTGAAAAGAAAGACTATTAGCTAAAACAAAACACGACCATAACTAGATCAGGTCATTAGCTCGCATCATAGAAGCTGTACAAATTAACTCAAAAGTAGAGTTCACTTTGTAGAAATACTTGATGGGCATATCAAAACAGAAAACAAAGATCAATAAACAAATCATCATTTGCTGATGGAAAAATAACAATTTAGCAGAACAAGATGTGAAACACAATGTAAGGGCATTTGTGTTTTGTTGTCCCACCCTTTTTTTTTCTTTAAAAAACATACTGTCTGCCTTCATTCTTTGTAGTTTAAATCAGTAATGTACCTACCCCAAAACAAAAACAAATCTGTGTGCTGAAGTTTGCATTCGGTGATTATTCTAGTGAGAGAAAAAAAATCTATAATTAGATCTGAAACTGCATGGAATGAATAACTCTATAAACAATTACAAAAATAAATAAATCAGTAATATTTTGTTTTAAGAACACAAAAACCACCCCACTAAAGACCTGCTTTCTGACATGTTCACAATACCCGTGAATAAAAAAAAAAACAAAAAAAAAACAAAAAAAAACCTAGCTTACCCACAGGTGTGCAAACCAAAAAATAGCCCCAGCTTGCAAATAAAGTCAAGGAGGGAAGAAAAGGTGAGAGAAAAAAAGCTATGGTCATGTATGTAAGTGTATCTTAAAGGAGAAAAGAGGATTGGGGGGTGGGATAGAGAAATATCCATGGGGCCTATATTAGGTTAGTATCCCATAAAGTTAACGACATCCCACGAAAGGGGGTGTCACGGCTTATTGAGCAGGTCAATTCGAATTCTATGATTTCTATGTGTGTGGTTTGGGGTTATGTCCTTTTTCTTTGGCCATGTTGTTTACTGCTTTCAATGGCAAGGAGGTGTTATTTTTTTTCTTCTCACACTCTAGGACGGACACACACACACACGTGCATGCACTTGATCTTGCCCCCTCATCCCCCCCCCCCCCCACACACACACACATTGCATATGAGTGTATTTACCAACCCGAGTTTCAACTGTTTTGAAGTCCCACAGACAAAAGGGAAAAAATTTCAATAGCTATGTAGCCAAAACCTCTTTCACCCAATTGAAAGAACAACACCAAAAAATACTCCCCCACTAATTGGAGAATACAAGCTACAAAGTGGTTTTAAAGGGTACAGAAAATCTAGTGAAACAAAACTGTCACGAATTAATGAGAAAAGTGTAGGTTCTTTGAGAAAAACAAGTAACAAGTAATATGCTCATGTTTTTTGGGCAGTAGACAGTACAATTGAATACACACACACACACACACACACACACACACACACACACAACATAAACATATATATATATATATATATATATATATATATATATATATATATATATATTATATATATATATAAAGATATATTGATATGGAAGTGAGTTGGTTTTTCTTCATTCAATGCAGAATCAAGGCGAGGCAGGCCGAAGAAGAAATGGGCAGACATCACTGAATGGACCGGGAAGAGCTTCTCCACAACCCAGGCACTTGCCCACAACCACCGCAAATGAAGCCAACTGGTGCAACGTTCTTCACTGCAGTGCCCCTACGACCCTGGAGGGGATTATGGGAGCAGATGAGATGAGATGAATGCAGAATCAGCTCAATCATTCTTGACTTAATCGGTTACAAAGCACTGTCTGATTCTGTCAAATACGGTCACGTTTTTGCCTCGTTTTAATTTTCCGTAAAACTAGAAAAATCCAGTATTACTATAATTATAAGGTCACTTGCCGAAATAAACAACAAAAAGTTATGGTTATGCAAAGTATGGAGTCTTTCACGGGAAAAATTAAGAAATTCTCCCACAAGAAAAGAGGGGAAAAAAGCTTTATAACAAACGGTCACCAAACATGTTGTGTTGAAGATGCAAAATATAGATTCAGACACTTCAATTGTAAACTAGCAGTAGCGGTGGGGATTGGGCAGGTTATATACTCATTTAGACATTTATACAACCGTCTATTGTGCTTTTGACCTGTGTTGACTTGAGTAGCCAGATTGTTTATACGGAAGGACTTCAAGCGTAAAGAATACCTAAAGTAGATTACAGCTTTATCCGTGTGTATAATTTGTTCTGCATATTCACCTAGGTAAAATCAGTCTGTATCATGACAAAAGGTGATTGAAATAACCAACATGACTTGCTAGTTAGCTTAGGTGAGCAAATGTTAATGAATGTTTTGGTGACTCATTTTCCGGTCTTTTAAGTATTTTTTTTCTTTTTGACTTTTATCATTTTCTTTCTTTCTGGTTTCTTCATTCCTTTCCTTGCTTTATTTTGTTTTCGGTTCTTTTTGTTGCTTGCTTATTTTTTACTCTTTTTATTTCTTTTTATTTTTTGTTGTCCTCTTTTCGTTATTCTCTCTCTCTCTCTCTCTCTCTCTCTCTCTCTCTCTCTCTCTCTCTCTCTCTCTCTCTCTCTCTCTTTCCTTCCTTTTTTCTTTCTTTCTTTCTTGACCTAAGGCTGTGTGAATATTTTTCTATTGATCGCTGTTGATTTACGATCAAACCGTGTAATATTTTTTTAACCACTCAACATACATGCGTTTCAACCTCGCTGCAAGAAACCCTTTGTGAGCCATGCAATTATATCGCCTTGGGTGCACAAGAAGTGAACAATTCTTTTTTGCTTTGGAGTCCGCGGGGTCGGAAACGCCCCCTACACAAAACGCGATAGAATCTTACCAAAGCCAAAGCAAACAGCCCATACATATATGAGAAAACTAATACATTATAAAGGATATACAGGTTTCCAGTATAGAAATTTGGAATATTGCCCCTGGCAAGAGTTAACAAGTGCCACTTTTTCTGGTGTGTAAAGTTAGTGTATGCCGCAGATACGTACTGAATAGTATCCTATTTTTCAGGTGTGTAAATTTAGTATACGCCGCTGATATATACTAAACAGTACCACCATTTAGCAGTAGTTAGAAAAAAACCCATGACAAAACAAAATTCAAGAAGATGAATACAAACAGAGCAGCACAAAACACATTAGAACAAAAACCTTCAGGTGAAACACGCACATACGTTATTTAAAAAAAGGATGCATAGTACTATCATACGGTTGTGACAGATAAATCGTTTGCCTTGGTACACACTTACACACATTCCACAAAAAGGACGCATAGTACTATCAGTTGTGACAGATAAATCGTATGCCTTGGTAAAACAATAACACCACAAAAAGCTATGTTTCCAGTTCTTAAAGACTGTTAAAATGCTTACATTCAAACACACACGCACCAAGCAAGCAAGCGAACAGAGAATTGAGGAATATAAGGAACACAAACAGAGAACTCTACAAAAAAAACACACAAAAAACCCTCACACACACACACACACACTCACACACACAAAGCCACCATCCCCCCAAAAAAAAACCAAACACAACCAACCACAGAGTACACTAATAAATAATTTTGAAACTACAAAAAGTACAGACACATTAATGTGGATACCACTTGCATTAAAAGAGCTGAACAAGATGAAGATAAAGTTTACACTAAAAAGAACATAAAAAGGGAGAGGGTGAGGTGGGTGTATTGGGGGAGAGGGGGTGCCTATTTTCAGAGAATTAAAGATAGGGGTGCTATTTTATACTGAAACAGTCCATGCTGTGAAAGCACCAGAATGTGATGACAAAGAAGGAAAAAACAATCAACTTACAAGATTCACACACACACACACACACACACACACACCCCACACACACACACACACACACACACACAGCGAGAGAGAGAGAGAGAGAGAGATGAGAGAGAGAGAGAGAGAGAGGGAGGAAGAGGGGGAGAGAGGAGAGAGAGAGAGAGAGAGAGAGAGAGAGAGAGAGAAATGAAAAAAAAAAAATTAAATGAACAACAAAATGAAGGCAGTAAAATAAAGCAAAAACAACACCTGCGATATGAAGAAAAGTTTGTTAAAATCACACAAAACAAGACCAATAAAAATTTAATAAAGCAAAACAGAATAGAATTGACCAAAACAAGATAAAAAAAGAAATGAAATGAAACGAAAAAGAAAAACTACTAAGACAAAAAAAAAAAAGTTAAACAAAATAAAGTCACCAAAAAACCCAGATAAACAAACACGGTAACACTGGTTAACGTAAAACTGAAAAGAAAAGAAAATCAGTCAAAATCAAATAAAATAAAGTAAATAATAAACAAGGCGAATTCATTCAAAATATTCTCTGAAGTCGGAATGCAGCTACCCTCATGGTGGAAGAAATCGGTCGCATACGCAAAATCTCACCACCGGTGAACCTCCATGCTCTAGCCGAGGAACGAAAAAAAACAACCACCCCCACCACCCCCCCCCCCCCCAAAAAAAAAAAAAAAACCCCACCAAAAACAACAACAAAACATAATAGTACTAATGATGCAACAAGATAGAAGATCAGATGAAATCAGATTTTAAAAGAAAGATGAGATAAAAGGAGATATGAAAAGAAAAGATATACAAAAAAGTGAAGTAAACTAACCCAAGAAGAAGTAAGAACAAACATATTATAATTATACTCACACTCCGTTCCCAGATGTCTGAAGGGTTAGCCCTATCCAGTGCAGTCAATGGTATGTGACCCAAGTTCATCACAAATAGCAGCACCTCAGCGCCCTTTGCCTGCAAGAGAAAGAAAAAAAGTAGTTCTTTGTATTCAAGCTGTTTAGCTGATCAAGTAGAACTAGTTTCTAAGGAATTGTATATGCCCCTGTGGGTGGGTGGGTTCTATTTTGTAGATGACTCTAACAATCATACATGAATCCACCCCTTCAACAAACTCGCACACATTTTTTGTGTGCGCGCACACGTAAGTGTACACTCTTCTCCCCCACCCATCCCCACTCACAATCCCACGCATGCACGAACGCGCGCGCACACACACATCTTCATCGAGTATCCAGTAAAAGAATTTTTTTTTAATTTAAAAGAGAAAAAAAAAATTCCGTTAGTATATTGATGCTATACGATTGGTGAAGTTAAGCGTAATCATCGTCGTCACTGTCGTCGTCATCACCATCATCTTCCTCATTATCATCACTAGTAGTAAGAACAGCATTACATCATCGTAATCATCATCGTCACTACATGCTGTTACAAGAACTCGTGCAGCCATCAATTTTTCTGATTGTTGTAACACATTTCTAATTTAATCTTAAAGGGGGGTTGTTAAATGGTGGTAGTTTTGCTTTCTTTGTCTTGCTTTTGAAATTTTGTTTTTGGTTTTTTAGTTTGTTTGTTTTTCTTTTTGATGGAAGAAAAAGAAATACAATGATCACAACGTTCTAGTTTAAGAAAAAAAAGTCAGGGCAATCAAGGTAGGAAAAATACAATAGTGTTGTTTCTTTTCTGATAGACCTTCCAACATATCCAGAGACTGAATTAAAAGGAAAACAGCAACTTTTTGCCTCTCGTATTACGAGTTGCTATCGTGGGTATAATTATCCTCAACAATCGGTGTCTTCAACCAGATATACCTAAATGATGATGATGATGATGATGATGATGATGATGATGATACAAGATTGATACAACTATAGTAATAATAATAACAATAATAATCATAATAATATGGATTTTATATAGCGCAGTGTCCTGTGAAAACAAATCAAAGCGCTTGCATTCAACCTATTATTACAGTCACACAACCAATCACACACAGTTTAAACACATTCGATCACTCTCTCTCTCTCTCTCTCTCTCTCTCTCTCTCTCTCTCTCCTCTCTCTCTCTCTCTCTCTCTCTCCTCTCTCTCTCTCTCTCTCACACACACACACACACACACACACACACACACACACACACACACATCACACGCACGCACGCGCACCACACACACACACACACACACACACACACTTGGCCGTCTGGTATCACTTTTCGTGGAAAGACATTAAACTGAAGAACTAACACACACACACACACACACACACACACACACACACACACACACACAACACACACACACACACACACGAGGGTAATAATACACGTTGGCAGCGTGATGAGGAGTTTGGCTGATGAAGACAGGGGCAGATTTGAGATGAAACAGCAAGGGCAAATCTTGGGTTGCAACTAAGTATGTCTTGAGGCTGGATTTAGGCTTTGGCAAAGGGAGAGAGGGAAGTCATTCCAGATCAATGGGCCAGAAAGAGAGAAAGAGCAGCGGCCAATGATGAATTGTTTGCAAACACAGGGTAGGCCAAGCCTGCAGCAGAACGGAGAGAACAAGACAGAGTCTACATGGGAAGACTTTCACAGAGATAGAAGGGTGCTGTATAGCGTAGACATTCATAACAGAGGGTTCCGATCTTAAATTTTACTCTCAGCGGGACAGGCAACTAGAGGAAAGACTGCATGAGAGGAGTACTCTGCTCAGATTTTTTTTTCTTTCCAAGGACCAGTCGAGCTGCAGAATTCTGTATGCATTGAAGGGATCGGAGTGGACGGATGATGCTGGTAGACCAGCTAAAAGAGAATTAGAGTAAACCAAACGCGAAAGAATGAGATGTGACAAGCTTGGATGTTGCAACATTGAACAAGTACTTCCAAATTGCGCTTATACGCCATAAATGATAGTAGCAGGACTGGCAGCGATTGGTGATAGTTTTGCATAGAAAGGGTGTTGTCAACAATACTTACATGAATATGGACAGAAGAAAAAGAGAGCAAAAACAGGTTGGCCTTTGAGCAGGCTGGGGCCTCGTATTTGACAAGAATTTTCGCTGCATATAGTTGTTGTAAGTTATTTTGCTTTACAGAAAATCAGCAACATTATGTTGCATTGTTTGATTTTTCTAAAGCTTTTGATGGAGAAAACTTGATTGCGTCGTGGGTTTTCTGATAGAGACTGGTGTAAAAGGCCAGCGTTTAAGCTCAGTGTAGTATACTGTTGTGAGCTATGTGATAAATACATGTTAACTTGGATGATTCTGACTTCTGCCTACAAAGTGTGAAACAAGGTTCCTTGCTATGAACACACTTTTTTTTGTCTAATATCACTAAGAGTGAACAGACGTTAAATTGAAGACAACAACAACAACACTTCTTTTCCTTATGTACAGGTTGGTCATTAATGTTATAAATGAGAATGAAATCAGATTAAGTTATTCTCTATTGCATTTGTCTCATTACTTGCTGTTTGTGTAATTTCATTGCCAATAGGAGCCTTTGATCCAAAGCTAGCTGTAAAATCCAAGAGAAGCTAGTTTCTTTTTTTTTAAAATCTAAATTTTTTCACAAAATCACAAACCAATACAAATTAGAGGTAGGAGATGTGTTCCCAATCCATTCTCAAGTGTCTCTTTGCCTATGTGTACTCCCTTTTCCATCGTACCAGTCTGTTTGTTAGCCTCTTCCTATTCTTCATCATTTTGTGAACTATTCCTTTAAAAAGTCAAAAGATAGTTTTGCCCAGGCTGCTGTGGAAAGGGAAGAGAAAAGGTGGCTAGGAAGCGGAATAAGGCAAAAAAGTGAGCACATTTGGAAATGAGACAGCTAGGCTGCTTTTGGTACAAAATTTTATATCCAGCAGTTGATTTTTATAACAGCCTGTGGAATCTCAAACTTTGTATCCACTCATGTACAATGTAGTCCTGTCTGTCTGTCTGTCTGTTTTCCTGTCTGTTGACTGCCTTCCTGTTTGAAAGCAATGCCGGATCTGAAGAAGTGTTCATATGACTCAGAAAGAGAAGTATTAATGCAAACGAATTTAAGTACCTGTTCTTTAGCATGAGCATTAGTACAAGAAGCAACAGCAGCAGTACCATACATGTCCAGCCTCAAAACACACTTATTTCCTACCTGAGACTTTCCCCCCAAATATCTGTCCCTAATTTTCAACAGCATCTTTCACCTTCTAAGTGTTGTTCCGAGTGTGTGTGTGTGTGTGTGTGTGTGTGTGTGTGTGTTGTGTGTGTGTGTGTGTGGTGTGTGCTTGCGTGCGTGCGTGTGTGTTGCGTGCATGCGTGCGCGCGCATGGTTTTGAAATCTGTTGTTCATTATGTTTAAGGAGAGTTGCATGCCTGTAAATGATTGAGTGCAAGCGCTTCGATTTGTTTGTTTTTTTTACAAGATTCAGCGCTATATAAATTCCATATATTATTATTATTACATGTTATCTACAGCAGTAGTAAAATCAACAGTAGAAAAAAGGCAGCAGTAGCATCAACAAAAAGTATGACCGCAAAGTTTACCAAAAAGAGAGATTTAATGACAGCAACAGCTTATACATGCAGTAGCAGTAGCCAGCCAACCAACATTCCAAGGCACCTTTTTCCAGGTCACTGTTTTACTTTACAATTCTGAAAAGCTTCCCCACCTCTACCATACCATCATATCCCCATACCCCCATGTGCAGAAAGAGCATGTTGCCCCAGTATGGTGCCACTTTTCCCCCCAATGTGCATGTATGTTTGCTTATTATGAGAGTTGGAGTTTTTTCTGAGGACTTTCGCCAGAAACAAGTCTGCAGCTGTTGTGATTTTTTTCACATGCTATAAAAGCATACTGCTGTACCACTTGGCCGAGAGAGTGGGGATGTACTGTGGGCAAGGCATCTCCACTATAATCAAATTTCTACCCAATTTCCGAAACAGCAGCTGCCTCCTCTGCTGTTTTGGAGGTCATCGTCGAACACGACGGACAAACATACATACATGTAGAAATCATTCTCTCAGCTTCACAAACAACCAAAAACTGGAACTCTGGCCACTACTCAAGGTCAAAAGGAAACCTAGAAAGACAACCTAAACAACACGGGCAACTAAACTTCAGCAGAAAATAACTGAAGCATCAGCATCAAGATCAGAGATAAAGAAAAGGAAAAAAAAAGATCACACCCAAACTACAAGTCTGACCCAAAAACCAATTACTTCAACAACAAAAGCTGTATAGGCCACGTCCTCCCTTCCTTCGACCAAACTACGTGCCGTTCGTCAGGGATTCGAACCCCAGCAGCCCTATCTCTCTCACGCCACCCACAAGACCCTGAAACGTGTGAGGAACCCCCAGAACGTGCGACCAAACCCCTCCTCGGCCCCTCCCAATCATGCCAGCTCCGGTAAGAAGCCTGCGCCTCAGCATCTTGCGGAGCTTGCTGAAACAAAGCCCCTGCAATTAGCAATATTAGCGAGCAGGGTGGCGCGGCACTGTTTGCCGCCCAGCTCGGCCACACTTCCGAGCGTGCTGCACGTGCCATCAAGATTTTGGCGCGAGGATAGCAGCGGTAGCGGAGGACCAAGATTGAATGGGTGGTCGGGGAGGGAGGGACGGAGGGAGGCAGAGAGAGAGAGAGAGAGAGAGAGAGAGAGAGAGAGAGAGAGAGAGAGAGAGAGAGAAGAGAGAGAGAGAGAGAGAGAGAGAGAGGATTGGATACTGTCTTGATGAGATTTAGCGGGTGTTGGGTTGGCTGTGCGTGGGGGGTAGGGTGTCGGTCCATGTTTTCCGAGCTAATTGCTCTTGTTGGGAGGACAGCTTTCGGCTCCCAATCAGCCCGCTACTGTTCTTCTTTGAAGGGATAGAGAGATGAGTGGAAGGAGGGAGGGAGGAAGACGATGAGGGAGAGAGAGGAAGGGAGATTTTTTTTGGGGGTGGGGGGTGGAGAAGGGGATGGGGGGGGGGGGGGGGGGGATTGGGGATGTAGCAAAATTGGGATCTTCATTATAGGCCAGGAAGGACCATGTAATCATCATCATCATACAACTGAGTAGTGGAAGGACTCTCAAAAGTGATGCAGCTTCAGTTTCTTTTCTGCAACCTTTTTGTCATTTTAACCTTCCGTCATCACCGTCACCGTCATCTTTGTGATTCCTACCATTATCGTCGTCATCATCATTATTATCATCATCGTCGTCGTCATCGCTGTGGTAATCATTTCCACTGTCAATGTCAAAGTCTTAGTTGTCATCATCATTGTTATAGTATCATCAACATTTTTGTTACAACACAGAGAGAGAGAGAGAGAGAGAGAGAGAGAGAGAGAGAGAGAAGAGAGAGAGAGAGAGAGAGAGAGAGAGAGAAGACAGACAGACAGACAGACAGACAGACAAACAAACAGCAGACAGACACTGGTACAGAGCAAGGACACAAACAGAGAAAAAGTCTCAGACAGAGACACACAGACAGAGGCTGACAGATAGGTAGTCATACATATAATTAATCAAACAGATAGAAAAAGCAGGTCATCGAAATAATCAAGTATCAGTTTCTGTGTACAGAGATTATATTCACAGTACATCATTGTTTGCAGCTGTGCTTGACTTAAATGTGCCCCTTACTTACTACTATCATTGTTGTGACTTCAGCAAGCATAATTTATTGTAACTACCATCGCATTCAAGCTTATCTTCAATCTTCATTCCAGCAACCTGTTCTGGCACAAGCTATCACCGTCCCTGTTCCTCGCATTTAATTCAAACTCAATCTCTAACATCCTCTCCCAAAGTTAGAATTTGAAACCTCCAATACTAACTAGCATCCTCCAAATGGCTCCACAGAATTAAGATAGTGGAGAGTGAAGATGACAGGAATCAGCAAAGAAAGAGGAGACAAAGAAGACAGCAAGCAGAATATGTGATGAGCCCCAACCAGTCCACAATGATGACGATCGTCACTGTGTGACAGACAGCGAGAGTCCTCCACAGACCAGCCTGCCTTCTGTTGCCCATCTTGGCTCTGTCATTATCTTCAGCACTGGGGATTCCCGCGCCCCTATCTGTCAGCTAACGGGCCTCTTGGGCTGCTAGTGGGCTTTGATTGTCTGCCATGCACTGCCCCACATTCTGAGGTGAATGGTGGCGGGTTGCGGGCAAAATGGCTGAAATCTGTGGGGGCGTCATTAACTATTCTGTAAATTAAAGAGAGCATTTTTTTTTACAGCTTCTTCGTTGAGGCTAATTCTTTGTTTATGACTTTTTGATGGAGGCCATGGGTGGAAAGAGTGCCCCCTTGATTTTGCATCTTGTTTATTGTCTGGTTTTTTTGTCTCTTTATCATCTGCCTGTCTCTGCATTTCTGGTTTCTTTATCTTTCTTGGCCATTCTGTCTTGTTGACTGTCTTTTCTTTCTTTTTTTAAAACTTTTTAATTTTTGTTTTGCATTTACAAAAAATTACCAACAAATGTTTCTAAACAAAACAAAGTAAATTAAGAGAAAGTACATATACAATTCTTTTCATAAACAAGTGATACCAACTGCTTTTCAAGTACTTAATCAACCGAAGCAAACAAACACACACACACATTTTCGACGCTTCGCTAAGTTAACATAAATGTATCCTTGACTGTCTTTTCATTTCCTTCTCTATTTACTATTTTGTTTGTTTGTTAGGGCCTCTAATGAATTTTCAGAACTTGTCTGCAGTGATGACTGAATGGAGCAACTACTTCTGCTATGCATTTGTGCTGCTGTAATTGCTTTATTACTGCTGTTGCTACTGCTGCTGCTGTAGCCACTGTTGTTACTGCTTCACATCTAATTTATACACTTTTAGGACCTTTGTTTCAAATTTACTACTAACATCTTAAAAGAATTCAAATAATATTTCACAAACCAATATGATGTAAACATCAATTCTTAAATGGTTCATATCAAAGCAGGTACAGGGAATAAAAAGGAGGGTCATAAAAAGATGTTTGAGAAGTATCCTTATTATTTCAGTATGGCCATGACAACATCAAGATCACTATTGTGGATTTTTTCATTGATAAACAAACTTCTGTTGCATATCCATGAATTTTGTTTCATTGAAATCTTGCTTAAAGCCCTTTCCAATAGTCAAACACATCTGTATTTAAGGATACAATATTGTCTAAATTGGTCAGGTTGTTGTCTCTCTTGAAAGTTACTTCTCACTAGTCTACACACCTGGCACAGTAAGGAGAAAGGGGGGGGGGGGGGGGGGGGGAGAGAGGAGAGAAAATCATATGATTAAAGAAAAAAGTGGAGAAATATGATGAGTTGCAACCAGTCCACAACGATGACAATCGTCACTGTGTGACAGACAGCAAGAGTCCTCCACAGACCAGCCTGCCTTCTGTTGCCCATCTTGGCTCTGTCATTATCTTCAGCACTGGGGATTCCCGCGCCCCTATCTGTCAGCTAACGGGCCTCTTGGGCTGCTAGTGGGCTTTGATTGTCTGCCATGCACTGCCCCACATTCTGAGGTGCATGGTGGTGGGTTGCGGGAAAATGACTTATTTGGGTGCAACACTATTTTCCTATTGAAACGATGGGAAAAGGTTTGCATGGCTTCTGTTTCTTTTCTATATTCATTCAAACATTGCGTTTGTTTTCTCCCTGTCCCTATTAGTCTGTGAGCAGTAGGGTGTTTTTTTTGGGGGGTTCTTTTTCCATAAACATCCCTTGAGCACAGCCATTATGATCGCTACATGCTGCAACTTTTTGCTATTCTTTTATCACTGATACACTGTTGCTGCTCATAGTGATAATTATTGTTAAGTTTGTAAGAGCTATAACCATTCCCACCTGCAAATCGATATTTTATTTTAAGTGCCCAACCTGTTGTTTTACTCTCATCTGTACTTACAAATGCTTTTGTTCTTATGCGTGACTGTATCTTTTTCCCCCTTGGTTTCAAATTTTGAATTCCTAACCTCATGCTTGGGATATTATCTTTCTTCCAGGAACCAGGCACACAGGGAAGGATGGGAAAAAACCAGAAATTAGGGAATGCATAAACCTTGTCCAGTACATGGATAGACTTCACAAGATTCAATTCCTCCAAAATACACTGCCTGAATAGTTCAGTGCAGTGTCCCTAACTTTTCGTTGCACAGCTTGGTGGTAAGACTTTTGCATGTGCAACCGTTTTTTCCCCACCATTAAGGTACCCACATTCCGAGTTTGGGAGAATAAGTGCCTCTCTGGCTCACACAGCAGTTATGGAAGAAGTTAGACAGCCAGTAAGCCTGATGAGCAAAAACAGCTAACTAGTCAAGAATTATGATGAAGGTTACTGTCTGTCATCCACAAACAAAAAGACTCGACTACGGGCCAGCATCCCTTCTGTTCCCCATTTTCGGTCCGGCAATAGTTTTCCCTCTGGGAATTCTGGCACCCCCATCTGGATGACAGAGCATCTCTAGGGATGCTAGTAGGCTTTGATGGTTTGTTCTTTAGTGTCCTAGATTTAGGGGCTGGCTGATGTCAGGTTTTGGGAGGCGACTGAAGTGGGTATGTGATATTTCGCTATGCAAATGAGAGAAAGTTTATGACTGCTACTATTTTTGGTCTTCTTTTTTCTTCTTCTTCTTTTCTTTTCTCTCTCTCTCTCTCTCTCTCTCTCTCTCTCCTCTCTCTTTTCTCTCTTCTCTCTCTCTCTCTCTCTCTCTCTCTCTCTCTCTCTCCCCCCCCCACTCTCTGTGCTTGGATCAGATCTATATACCATAAACACCATCAGTGTCACCATCATAACTACTGCTGCTACACCATCTGCTATTTGATGTTGTCGTTTGCTGTCAGTCTAGCAGTGTTCTTCCTATTGCAGATGTTACCACTAGAATTTGTTTTTCCTTTTCAGAAGAAAACATCTCTTTGCAAATGAAAGCTTGCCTGTTATTCTTTCTGCTCTCTCATCTTCAAAGTACATCATATGTATTTTTAAACATCTTAAAAGTTTTCCTTTCTTTATTTCCGAATTCATACGTCCAGTATATTATCAGGAAAAGCTGCTGATATAATCGTAACATTAGGAAGATTAATAACAATTCAGGTATGGTGATATATAAAAAAAATAATGAAAGAATGGAGAGAACCCTAAGAAAATCCGAAGAGTCACAACTATGGTTATGGATACTGGCAGGCCAAGGGGAGCAAATAGTGGGACAATATCCAAGAATATACAAACATCAGCTTTGCCAACTCACAGAGCTACGGCAGCAGCGGCCCGCTGAAAAGTAGCGAAAACAGGTTGGAAAATCAATTTTTAAAAAAAATTCTTTTATATCGAGGATAATGGAATAAGCACTTATGTGCTTTTTTACATCCAGTCCCCGTATGTATGCAGTTTTGTAAATTCTGTCATCTGCTCCCACCGGCACACAATGGCCTACTCTTCCGAAAAGCGGAACAGGATTTAACGTGTGCGCAAGATGTTCTGCGTGCGTTGGCACACGGGACCCCGGTTTATAGCCTCATCCGAAGGACTTTTTGGGAGAGTGGAGTCAGCACTAATGTTAACTTCCGGGGAAAATATCCCCGTGAACGGGAATCGAACCCGGGTTTTCAGATTGCGAGCGCAATGTTCTAACCACTAGGCTATCCCGTCCCCCAATGAATGCACCAACCTCTTTATCAAGGGACATATGAGATGGTGAGGTGTGGCATCAAAGTCAAATTTTTGTTCTCAGTTGATAACACTGAATAAGCAGCACATCTGCTTCCCCCTCCCCAATATGTTAACAACAAGAAGGTCAGGACAGTTCCTCAACATTATTTCATCTTTTCTCTTTCCAATTCTCCATCTTAGATCTGGGATTAACTTTTCCACTGGGAATTTTCACTACCCCTTCTGTCTGATAGTGGGACTGTATGGAAACCCCCTTAGTAAGTTTCAACCAGCTGTTTGTAAAGTGTTCCAGACTCAGGGGGTTGCTGATGTCAGGTTTCTTCTTCTGCGTTGAATGTTCAAACAGTAACTATTATCTATCATATGACCGCTTTGTGCTGCCGTTAAGCACCTGACAAGTCAAAGCCCAGCACATCTGACTCCAGGATGAGAGAGAATTGTTATCTTTTAAGTCTTTCTGAAGAAAATAAAGGCATCAAGTGGACCAGGAAGGCAGAAAACAGACAAGGAGGTGATAGGGAGAAAAGGAACAGGGCAGAAACAAATGTATGGATAGAAAAGGGGGGATTCCTAACACAGAATTTCCAGAGGGTGGGGTGTTATCTATGCTGACCGGTCCTCGGCATCCCCACGTGGGATGATAATGTCAGGCTGGGGATGGGGCTGAAACCTCTGGGGGTCAGTATGTAAATGAGGGAGGGCTTGTTTATGTCATGTTTAGTTCAGGTATTTATCATTTTTTTATGGGTTGGGTTGCGTTAGGTAGGGAGTCTGCTTCGGTGCGTAAAATGCCTGTTTCTAAGTAGAGAATGTTGTTTTTAATATCAATCTTTTTCTATTGTCTTTTTTGTTGATTTGTTTTTGTCACTGTCTGTCCATGCTTCTCTTATTTTATTCCTGTCTCTGATTCGATCGTTTCTGCCTCCACCCTTGTCTCTCTGCCTGTTTCTTTCTCTCTGTCTTCCTTGTTTCATTACATTTGTTTTTCAGTTACTTTCTGACCATCTGCCAGCCTATCTTGTTGTCTGCCTGCCTCCCTCTCTCACACTTACACACTTGCTCATCTCTCTCTGTCTCTGTGTCTCCGTCACTCTGTCTCTCTCATCTACTCTCTCTCCTTCTCCCCCTCCCCTCTTTATCTCTCTGTTTAATATCCAGCTTATAAACTGAGGTCCCATAAGAACAATTAACCAACTAGCCAAACAAATAATCGACCCACGAAACGATAATATTTCGGTTTTATTCATTGTGTTGTTGTTTTTTAATGATTGGCTATGTTTTCACTCATCCCTATCTTTAATTTTAACAGCCCTCAACGTTTTCAGCGGTTTCTTGTTGGACAACATAAAGACCATCTTTAAAATCATCAAGACAAAACTTTCTTCATGGAGCAAATATAACAATATTGGAACACGTGTTAAAAAGAGCGTAGGAAAACTGAAGCGTGCACAAACGTAAAACATGCAAGACTGGCTATACGTAATCAAACTGAATGCAGGAATTAGTGTATTAAAAAGGCGAGACCACCTCGGCGGTTTATAATGTCAATAAAACGACAGTTCTCCCCCTTCTCCTCTTGCCGGAGCCTCGCTTTGAACATCAGAGCCATCTGTTGGACCAATAGAAAAGGGCGTTACATTTGACAAATAGCGGGCCAGCAGAATGATTTATGTCGTCTTAACGGCTCGCTCCCGCTCTCCTCATCAACAATTATACGCTTGAGCTCTTCGGGAGATCGTCCGCGCGCTCATTTGCATTTCGATATATCTTAATCAAAACGGAATGGCGCAAAATGTACTTTCCTTCGCGCCTTTTTTAGTTTGCCGCTAGTGTGCCTTTGCTTCATTTCCAGCGCTTCCACCCCTAGGGAGAAAACCAGGCCGGGAGAAAAGGAGGGAAGGATGTGGGAGGGGGGAGCCAGAGGTGAATGCGAGAATAAATGGAAAAGGGAGCAGTTCTGAAAGTCTGCGACAGTCTTTGGAAGCTGCTTAATTGCTGCCCGCTAATAGATTTAGAATGAATGACTTTTCTTTTTCGCGTGTGCTTTCTTCTGTCTTTCTTTCTCTGTGGTGGTGGTGGTGGTGGTGGTGGCCGTGGAGGTGGTGGTGGTGGTATAGAGAACGTGGTGTTGGTGGTGGTGGATGTGGTGGTTTTGTGGTGTGTGAGTGTTTCTGTTTGTTTTTTTGTTTGCTTTTCTGTCTTTGTAACAGTCTATATTGTTTATAACCCCCCTCATCCCTCCCCCCCCCCCCCCCTCAAGATTGTAATATTCTGTTAATTTTACATCACTATATTCATGCAGTGCAATAGTATTCTAAAAAAGTAAAAGTATGTTCTTTTGAGCCAGAAGGCCCATAGAGCGGAGCTTATCCCGGTTTCTGTAGCGTTAAGCAAACTGATGATTTTTCACCACCCCTGTGACAGGACGCTAGTCTCTCGCCAGATACTTCCCCAGCAGAGCTGGTACCCACTTGTACACCTGGGTGGAGTGAGGAAAATAGGAGTAAAGTGTCTTTCCCAAGGACACAACACCGAGCTGAGCGGGGATCGAACACGCGACCTCTGGATGACGAGTTGACCACCTAAACCACTCGACCACGGTGCCTCCCTTATAGTATTCTAAGCCCTCTGTAGAACGAAAACACACACACACCACACACACACACACACACACACACACACACACACACACACACACACACACACACCCCTCTTTCTGGGAATTGTGAGTGCACTAGCGACATGACATGCACATTGACAAAATTAACTGTTTATTGTGCAAGCAGTTAGCTCTTTCACAAATGGGGCAATATGTTAATTCTCGATTTTAACATAAACAAACGACATAATATTCAAACGACCATCACGACTGGGAAGCCTTATCCCGGTAATGATTATTACAAATGTGCAAAAGCACATGGAAAACATCACGATTTCATTGTCATCATGGGAACAATTCATTTTCAATGTGTGTAAATGCGTTAATTATCAGTGTCCAGACCTCCTGCTTTGCCAGACTTGCAGC